>CM076571.1:63217462-63898733 GCA_034641835.2 Pinus albicaulis
AGCTCAAAAACACCATGAAAATCACCTTGCTGCCACCTTTTGCACCAGCAGGGAGTACCTCTGGGTGAATGAGGTTTTGGAGGGTCAAATGAGCTCCAAATTCAGAAATTCTACTTGGGTTGGAAAGTAGACATCCAGGGATTTCCAACGAGCTATCATGAGCTCAATTTGAATGCCGGGAAGTACCTCAAATTCAGCCTGGAACATGAGCGACCCACACGGCTCAGGAGCGACCCACTTGAATTTTTTTCTGAATTTTCAGCTGCCAGCTCAGTTTTTCGCCTAGTATGGACCAGTTTTGCTTATGGATAGAATTTTTGGGTTTTTATGATGTAAATTCATGTTTGGAATGTAACTTTGGCTTATTTTTATCTCTTCTAGAAGATTCACTCTCAAATGAGTAAAAAATCATGTAATGGATCAGTTTCCACTCTTTTAGAGGCAAGTTGTTAGCTGCCTAGATTGTAGTTCCATGATTAGAATTGGTTGAAACTGATCCCTGAAGAGGAAATTCGACCCCTAGAGGTGGGGAAAGGTGTTAGAGTGATCTATATATTGTAATTTCTCAATCATTTTCAGAGGTTGGAGAGGTTGGACTCTTGGGATACTTTTGATACCATTGTACGTATTTTTCATATTTTGGCTAAGGAAAGATCAGGGGTTTTGCGGCACTTGTTGGGATCCTTGTGGTGTTCTGTTCTTGATGGTGTTTCTTCTTTGTTTACTGTAAGTTTCTTCATGTTTAATGTATGCCATCCTTTCATATGCTTATGAACTAAATTGAATGAGTGAATAAGGTTGAATCCATTGTTTACAGTGCTTGGCCTTTGAATTCAGTTAGTTCTATATGTTTTCAGATGTTTGGAGAGGATCCAAGTTCTTCTTTGCCCTCTTCAGCTCCTCGACGATCTGATCTGTCCATATATCCAATCAAAAGCATCAAGACATTCACCTACCTCGCCCCAACTTGAAATCTGCAAAGGTCTGACCTTATCCCCGGACCAAAAATTTGTTTTCCCATTTCTCCAGCGAAAACCCAAAAAACCAAAAATCAAACATACCTATCTCTTTACTAGCCTAAAATCAGTTCTTATTGTAAGTCATCTCGCATCCTATTGCTCATTTTCTCGAGATTGATGGAGAGAGCCCTCTCCTGTCCTCGTAGGGCTAGCTACGAGGCTGAGCGTGGTTTGATGTAGCCTTGAGTTTTACTTCATTTCAGCCTGAGGTAGATTTGAGTGCTAACGGTTTTCTTCTATGATGTAAATTCATGTTTGATACATGTAACTTTGGCTTGTTTATCTCTTCTAGAAGATTCATTTCCTCAAATGAGTAAAAATCATGTAATGGATCAGTTTCCACTCTTTTAGAGGCAAGTTGTTAGCTGCCTAGATTGTAGTGCCATGAATAGAATTGGTTGAAACTGATCCCTGAAGAGGGAATTCGACCCCTAGAGGTGGGGAAAGGGGTAAGAGTGATCTATATATTGTAATTTCGAGGCATTCTGCTGTGTTGACTCTTGGATACTTTTGGATTGTGGCTACTTTTCATATTTTGCCAAGGAAAGATCAAAAAAGGTTTCCTATGCACCCTGTTGGGATCCTTGTGGTGTTTTTTTCTTGATGGTGTTTTCTCTCTGTTTACTGTAATTTCTTCATGTTTAATGTATGCCATTCCTTTCATATGCTTATGAACTAAATTGAATGAGTAGATGAGGTTGAATCCATTGTTTACCGTGCTCTGCCTTTGAATTCATTTAGTTCTATATGTTTTCGACTGTTTGAAGAGGATCCAAGTTCTTCTTTGCCCTCTTCAGCTCCTCGTTGGTCTGATATGTCCGTATATCCAATTCAAAGCATCAAGACAGTCACCTACCTCGCCCCAGCTTGAAATCTGCAAAGGTCTGACCTTATCCCCGAACCCAAAATTTGTTTTCCCATTTCTCCAGCGAAAAACCAAAAATCAAAAATCAAACATACCTATCTCTTTACTAGCCTAAAATCAGTTCCTATTGTAAGTCATCTCACATTCTATTGCTCATTTTATCGAGATTGACGGAGAGAGCCCTCTCCTGTCCTCGTAGGGCTAGCTACGAGGCTGAGCGTGGTTTGATGTAGCCTTGAGTTTTACTTCATTTCAGCCTGAGGTAGATTTGAGCGCTACGTACTAAGGAGGTACACTTGTAAGGACTATTATAGTACTTTGGTATAATTTATTATCCTTCTTAGCTTGCTTCAGGGACATTTGTTTGTATGGTTGTAGCCATAAAAATACCTAGTCTCCTACATCAAAACTTCTCTGCCGCGATGTTGATTCACCGTGTTTCATTCAATGAAAGCAACTGTGTTATCCTTGAGAGTACAATATGATGCAGAGTGTTGTCCTTGATGGCAACCCACTTGATAAAGATGATGGAAGCCTACTTGATGAAAGTTTTACTTGATGGAAACTGACTTGATATACTAATTAATGATGTAAATCTGATGTGTCTACAGAGCAGCTCAGATGTAATGATGAAAGGAATTCCAGTATGTGCTAGACCAGTAATGAAAAGTGTGTGTCTCAAGGCATACACGGGTTTGTTTAGTAGAAGTAGCGTATGCATGGGGGAAAGTAAGTGCCAAGTCGCGTATGCTCAATTGCGCTATAAAAGTGTAAAATCAGGGGTTACTACCATGGTATTGACCCATTGTATTGAGCGCTGGCTTGTCTATTTAATCCCGTCCAGGAATACGATCGGAAGTGGTGTGGTTTGGCTCATGGTATTGATAAAGGGTAAACCTATATAAGGAGAAGAAAATCATTGTGCAAAGTGTGTGTAGATATCTGGGCTTTACTGAATACTTCACTCTGAAGTATATCTGCATGGTTGAACCCTACTCTTAATTGATAGATCTGAATCTATGATGCATCTATGAACATGATGAAGTTTCAATATCTCTAGATCTAGAAATGGTGAATCTCTTGGATGATCTGAAAAGAAGTGATGAAGACCTGGCGCAAAATCTGTTGAAGTAATTAAAGAAATCTGGGTAAGTTCATAGATCTAGTCTTCTCTGCAAAGATTATATTTTATAGATCTATACGCAGGTTCATTTCATAAAAATCGCGTGTATATGCGGATCTGTTTAAACAAAGGTGCGTATGGGCAATTAGAGTTGTTCTGAAAAAATGCACAAATGTATACGTGGGTTCATTTCGTGAAAATCACGTATATATGCAGATCTGTTTAAACAAAGGTGCATATGGTATCCGAACTTATATTTGCTCAAGGTTGAATGTGATTCTGGATATCTATTATGTAGTCTAGGTTATCTCTGATATTCTAGTTACAGTGGTTTCGCTTTTCTGTTTGAATCATTGGGAAAAGTATGTTTATAGATAAGTGAAGGGTTTGTAGTGGATCTGAGGGTTGAAACCTTCAGTATGTATGTAGAAGCTTTCTGTCAGTAGAAGTTGGTGCTTATATCAGGGGGTAGTAGCTCCCTTCCAGGAGAGGCTGGTAAACGAGAAGCAGGGGGTTGTAGCTCCCTTCCAGAAGAGGCTGGTAAACGAGAGAAGGTTGTAACCTTCTGCAGGTGGGTGCCTGCATGCTGGTATGAGTCTGCACTAGTACATGTTGTAAGAAGTTTTCTTAATAATAAATATTGAAGACTGAGACGACGACAGCGGTGGTTTTCTCCCAAATTGGGTTTCCACCTAAAAATCCTGGTGTTCATGTGTGTTGCTTATGTGTGATGATTATTCTATTCCTTCTACATCTGTTTACTTTTTTCTAAAACATCTGATGAATGAGTAATGCAATGATCTAAGTCAATAACTAAATGCATAATTAGATCACTGGATATACGCGAGTTCTGTAAAGAAAATTCGCGTATATACGCTAGTTTGATGAAGGAAAGTAGCGTATTGGTTTTTAAGAAAAAAATATCAAAGATTTATTGTCTGCACTAAATACTGATTCACCCCCCCTCTCAGTATTTTTCCCAACAATTGGTATCAGAGCAGGTCCTTCTGAAAAAGCTTAGCCGCTAGAAGGAAGATCAAGCAAGATGAGAAATCAAGATGGAACAGCATCTATCAAGCCTCCACTCTTTAATGGAAGCAACTTAATCTTCTGGAAAATAAGGATGAGATCCTATCTTCAGTCTATGGGAGCAGATGTATGGGCCATTTTTGAACAAGGATATCAATATCCAGCCGCAGTACCAACGGATCCGACGGAAAAGAAGAATTATGAAACAAATGCAAAGGCGGTCAATGCACTATTGGGAAGTCTAACTGAATCAGAATTTGTCAAGGTTATGCAGCTGAATACAGCAAAGGCAATATGGGACAAAATCATCCTAAGTTATGAAGGTGATGCAAAGGTAAAAAGTGCAAAACTCCAAACTCTCAGAATTGAATATGAAAACTTGAGAATGCATAATGATGAGAGTATTGCTAGTTTCTTTTTACGTCTTGATGATATTGTCAATCATATGAGAAACTTGGGAGAAACAATAGTAGAATCTACTTTGGTTGAGAAAATCTTAAGATCACTAACAACAAAATTTGAATCAAAAGTCTCTGCTCTTGAAGAAAAACATGATCTTCAAACTCTTACTGTGGTGCAACTTCATGGCATACTGACTGCATATGAAATGAGGAGAGGAGGACCATCTGAAGTCAAAGAAGCTGTTTTTAAAGCTTCTACAAAAGGGAAAGAAGTTCAAAAAGCAGAAGGATCTGGATATATCTCAGAAGAAGATGAGGCAAATTTTGTAAAGAAACTTCAACTTGGCACAAGACGATTTAGAGGTAAGCTTCCTTTCAAATGTTTTGATTGTGGAAGAGTTGGTCATTATGCTGCTAAGTGTCCTTATAAAGAAACATCTGCAAAAGGGAAGGAACTAGCAAGAAGGAATAAGCACCGGTCTAGCAAAAGTTACTACACTCATGAAGATAGTGATGGGTTCTCTAATAGTGAGGAAGAATGTGAAAAAAATCTTAGACTTCTCATGGCATTTGAATCTAAAGATGAAAAGGATACTTTTGTGGATGCTCTAGAGGACAATTATTTCCTTGAAGAAAACAATCAACTCAAAATACGCTTAGAAGAATGTAAAATTCTCTTAGAAGAAAAGAAAATAACCATAGAGACTCTGGAAAAGCAGGTTGAAGAAGCAAAGAAACACATTGAGAAATTAGAATGTGAAGTGGTAAGTCAAAGAAAAGAATCTGAGAAAGTAAAGTCTCTGAATCTTAGATTTGCTAAAGGATCTGAAACCTTAGATGTGATTATCAAGGTACAACGTTCTCCTCTTATAAAGACAGGTCTTGGATATACCAGAGAATCCTCTCAGGCTTCAGCACCAAATTATCTAAAAGCAGCTACAGTTGGTTCACTACATTCAGCCACTCAACAAGGGAATAAAGAATCTTTACAGGTAAATCATGATCATCAAAATTCAAGGAACACTAACAGGGATGTTTTTCAAAGAAGCTACAACCAACAGGTAAATTCAAATATAAGATTTCATGATCACAAAAATTTCTACTTCAATGGACAATGTTTCTCATGTCAAAATTTTGGTCATAAAGTTATTCAATGTGTTGCCTATAAAACCATCATGACAAGAGAAGAAAGAAAGAAAAGGATGCATATTGAACCAAAGAAGAACACCTATAACAAATTTTCTCCTCTTCAAAATGAAGTTGAATGTACTTACTGCAATAACTTTGGCCATTTAGAATCTGAATGAAGGAGCAAAGTCCAGCCAAAACAGGATTTTCCTTCAAGTTCCAAAGTATGGAAAAATAAGGAATTACAGGTTGAAAATTGTGGGACAGCGTTATTAGTAGAAGGTGAAGAAAATCAATGGTACATTGATAGTGGATGCTCAAGACACATGACAGGTGAAAAAAGAAAACTTCTTGCATATAATGCTCTAGAAAAGGAAAAGAAAGTTACATTTGGAAATGATACCCCTGTTGTAATTAAAGGAAAAGGGTCTGTATTTCTAAAATAAAAGGTGAAGGCTAATGATGTCATGTATGTGGATGGATTAAGACATAACCTGTTAAGTGTAAGTCAAATGTGTGATCAAGGAACTGAAGTTGTCTTTAGTTCAAAATAATGTGTGGTTCGTGATCTTGATACAGGTAAAACTATTATAAAAGGAAAAAGAACTCCAAGTAACCTGTATGTATTAAAGAACTGCAAAGAACAATGTTACTTGAGTAAATAAAAACTGGCTATGGCATAGAAGGTTGGGGCATCTAAGCTTCTCTCAAATCAACAAATCAAGCAGACTTAATGCTGTTCGTGGTCTTCCCAATATTACTATACCAGAGAGTATCATATGCAAATCTTGCCAATTCGGTAAGCAGACCAGAGTACAATTTAATGCCAAAGAAGGATCATCAAGTAAACCTCTTGAACTCATTCATACTGACATATGTGGACCCATGAGGAAAAATTCACCACGTGGGGAAGAATACTATATCTTATTTATTGATGATTTCTCTAGAATGTGTTGGATTGGGTTGATTAAACACAAAGATGAAGCATTTGAAAAATTTCAGGTTTTCAAAGCACTGATGGAAAATGAATTAGATCTAAAAATCAAGTGTCTTAGATCTGATCGAGGAGGAGAATATACATCAAATGAATTTCTTGAATTTTGTGAACAACATGGCATAAAAAGACAGTTTTCTGTAGCTGGCACTCCACAACAAAATGGCGTAGCAAAAATAATGAATAGAACAATTCAACAAATGGCTAGAGCTATGCTTGATGATTCTGGAACACCTGACATTTTCTGGGGAGAAGCAGCACATACAGCAACAAACATTCTCAACAAGGCACATGTCCGGGTAAATAGTGACAAAACTCCATATGAACTCTGGTATGGTAACTCTCCCTCTGTGAAGCATTTTAGAGTTTTTGGAAGTAAATGCTTTATCAAAAATAATGATGAAAATCTTGGCAAGTTTGAACCTAGATCAGATGAAGGGATACTTCTTGGTTACTCATCTACAAGCAGAGCATACAAATGTTACAATAAAAGGCTTCGAAAGATTGTTGAATGTATTGATGTTGTCATTGATAAGTCTCCTGTAGCCCCTAAAGAAGAAAAACAAACAACAAAAGAAGATGATGGTGACTATTGTCCTTCTACATCAAATAGGAATGATATAGATAGTGGATCCAATGAATAACCTGAAGATGATTTATCTGAAAAGGCTCCTTCCAGATATGTTCAAAAGAATCATCCAGAATCTCAGATTTTGGGAGATAAGGCATCAGGTGTACAAAAAAGAAGGACTCTTGTAGGATCCTCTAGCTATCTGGAATTTCTATCCCCCATTGAACCACACAATGTCAATCAAGATAACAAATATGAATGTTGGGTTCAAGCCATGAATGAAGAGCTTGATCAAATTGAAAAAAATGACACTTGGGAATTAGTACCAAGACCTCATAACAAAAATGTCATTGGAACTAAATGGATATTCAAAAAAAAGTTAAATGAAAATGGGGATGTCATAAGAAATAAAACTATACTTGTTTGCAAAGGGTATACTCAACAAGAAGGTATAGACTTTGAAGAAACTTTTGCTCCTCTAGCTAGACTTGAAGCCATAAGAATGTTTCTTGCTTTTTCAAGTTTTTAACAAATCAAAGTTTATCAAATGGATGTTAAATCTACATTTCTCAATGGTGATCTAGAAGAAGAAGTTTACATAGAACAACCAGAAGGATTCATTTTTGGAAATGATGAAAATCTTGTTTGTAGACTTAAAAAGGCTCTATATGGTCTCAAACAAACTCCAAGGGCATGGTATTATCGTCTGGACAAATATCTTCATCAAAAAGGATTTTCAAAGGGGTCTATTGATAGCAACTTATACACAAAAATTGAAAATGATAAACTATTGATTGTGGTTATATATGTTGATGATATCATTTTTGGAAGTAATGAAGAATCTATGAGTCAGAAATTTTCTTTTGTCATGCAGCAAGAATTTGAAATTTCTTTACTTGGGGAACTAACATTCTTTCTTGGCTTGCAAGTGCATCAAACTGCAGATGGTATATTCTTATCACAAGAAAAATACCTTAAGAAAATTCTGAAGAAGTATGGAATGGAAGAGTGCAAACCTGTAAGTACACCAATGATAACCGGATGTAATCTCGGTTCTCATGATGATTCTCCCATGGTGAACCAACCAGATTACAGATCTATGATAGGAAGTCTTCTTTATCTCACTGGGACTAGACCGGACATTATGCATGCAGTTGGGATTGTTGGACGATTCCAAGCTAATCCAAAAGAATCTCACCTTCAGGCTGTGAAAAGAATATTCAAATATCTGCAAGGAACTCAATACTTTGGACTATGGTATCCAAAGAATGTTGATCTTACTCTTCATGCTTACACTGATGCAGATTGGGCTGGAAATGTTGATGATTGGAAAAGCACTAGTGGTGGTGCATTCTATATGGGGCCCTAGTTAGTATCTTGGTTCAGCAAGAAGCAAAGCTCTATTGCCTTATCTATAGAAGAAGCAGAGTATGTGGCTGCAGAATCATGTTGCACTCAACTTCTTTGGATGATGCAAACCTTACAAGATTTCCAAATCAAATGTTCACCTCCTATTTCCATTATGTGTGATAATACAAGTGCCATCAGTATCTCAAAGAATCCTATTATGCATTCCAAGACCAAGCACATTCCCATCAAGTATCATTTCTTACGTGAACAAGTGCTTGAACAAAAGGTGAAGTTGGAGTATGTTCCCTCCAAAGAACAATTTGCTGATATATTTACCAAACCTCTGCCCAGGGAAGCATTCGAATTTCTCAGACAGAAGCTGGGAGTAGTCTCTGCCATGCAGAGGATCAGATCTGATTAAAATTCTGAAGATTAATTTGGATACGCGGGTTTCCCGAAAGACAGTCACGTATATACACGAGTCCATACACAACAAACCACGTATGTGTGGTTGCTGACAATTTTTCTGGGTCAGCATTTCTTCAGTACAAGCTATGGTGTTGTTTGGTATCTCTGATGCTTTTTGAAGTCTCTGGTGGTATTTCGGCTCTTATATTTCTGTTTCATTCTCTGATTTTGGGTGAATATGCCTTGATGATTTGATGTTGAAAGTGTTCAGGATGCACAAGCAAAGGGGGAGCTTTGGTCATATGGAAAGGATGCATTGGATGCACAACTTCAGGGGGAGCATTAGCCTTGCTGAGTATAATGAATTATTGGCATTATGATGGTTCTGTAATATGATCTCTCTCTTGAGGTCTTTCTGGTTTTGGTCATGAAAATTCATATTTGTAATTTGATGAAAAGGTCATGTTGAGACCTATGATGTAAAAATTGTAATATTCAGTCATGTAAGGACTTGTTCAAATATGTAAACCCACTTGGTTGGGTAGTTGAGTCAACATGTGTAAACCCACTTGGTTGGGTACTTGAGTCTCATATGTAAATCCACTTGGTTGGATATTTGATGTAAGTATGAGTCCTTCATGAAATTCGTTGCAAAACATGTTTGAAGATCCGGCATGAACTCAGGGGGAGCATGGAAACTTCAGTGCACATCAGATTTACAACACTCCTTTTTCGACATGAGAAGAAAAACCTTGTGTTGGTGTTGATCTGCCCTTTGCCCTTGATGTCAAAGGGGGAGAGTGACATGGTGTGCCATGGTGTTTGAATAGGGGGAGAATATCATTATGCTTAATGTATCTATCTGTTGTGGTCAAACACCATCATGGTTGCCATCAAGTCCAAAGGGGGAGATTGTTGGAAATATAATGCAGAGTGTTGTCCTTGATGGCAACCTACTTGATGAAAGTTGTACTTGATGGAAATTGACTTGATATACTAATTAATGATGTAAATCTGATGTGTCTACAGAGCAGCTCAGATGTAATGATGAAAGGAATTCTAGGATGTGCTAGACCAATGATGAAAAGTGTGTCTCAAGGCATACGCGGTTTTGTCTAGTAGAAGTAGCGTATGCACGCGGGAAACTACGTGCCAAGTTGCATATGCTCAATTGCGCTATAAAAGTGTAAAACCAGGGGTTACTACCATGGTATTGACCCATTGTATTGAGCGCTGGCTTGTCTAGTTGATCCCGTCCAGGAATACCATCGAAAGTGGTGTGGTTTTGGCTCATGGTATTGATAAAGGGTAAACCTATATAAGGAGAAGAAAATCATTGTGCAAAGTGTGTGTAGATATCTGGGCTTTAATGAATACTTCACTCTGAAGTATATCTGCATGGTTGAACTCTGCTCTTAATTAATATATCTGAATCTATGATGCATCTATGAACATGATGAAGTTTCAAGATCTCTAGATCTAGAAATGGTGAATATCTTGGATGATCTGAAAAGAAGTGATGAAGACCTGGCGCAAAATATGTTGAAGTAATTGAAGAAATCTGGGTAAGTTCATAGATCTGGTCTGCTCTGCAAATATTATCTTTTATAGATCTATACGCAGGTTCATTTCATAAAAAGTGTGTGTATATGCGGATCTATTTAAACAAAGGTGCGTATGGGCAGTTAGAGTTGTTCTGAAAAAATGCACAGATGTATACGCGGGTTCATTTCATGAAAAGCGCGTATATACGCAGATCTGTTTAAACAAAGGCGCGTATGGTATCTGAACTTATATTTGCTCAAGGTTGAATGTGATTCTGGATATCTATTCTGTAGTTTGGGTTATCTCTGATATTCTGGTTACAGTGGTTTCACTATTTTGTTTGAAGCATTGGGCAAAGTATGCTTATAGATAAGTGAAGGGTTTGCAGTGTATCTGAGGGTTGAAACCTTCAGTATGTATGTAGAAGCTTTCTGTCAGTAGAAGTTGGTGCTTATATCAGGGGGTAGTAGCTCCCTTCCAGGAGAGGCTGGTAAACGAGAAGCAAGGGGGTTGTAGCTCCCTTCCAGAAGAGGCTGGTAAACGAGAGAAGGTTGTAACCTTATGCAGGTGGGTGCCTGCGTGCTGGTATGAGTCTGCACCAGTACATGTTGTAAGAAGTTTTCTTAATAATAAAGATTGAAGACTGAGACAACGGCAGTGGTGGTTTTCTCCCGAATTGGGTTTCCACCTAAAAATCCTGGTGTTCATGTGTGTTGCTTATGTGTGATGATTATTCTGTTCTTTCTACATCTGTTTACTGTTTTCTAAAACATCTGATGAATGAGTAATGCAATGATCTAAGTCAAGAACTAAATGCATAATTAGATCACTGGATATACGCAAGTTCTATAAAGAAAATATGTGTATATACGCTAGTTGGATGAATGAAATTAGCGTATGGGTTTTTAAGAAAGAAATAACAAAGTTTTATTGTCTGCACTAAATACTGATTCACCCCCCCTCTCATTATTTTTCCCAACAGAGAGTTGGAGAACTTCTTTTTCATGCTCGATGTGATCTTCAACTTCTTGAACCTTCGAATTTTCTCTTAAAGATGATGTGATGGATGGTGGATGATATCCATAAAGTGCCATAAATGGGATCATTTTTGCTGCAGTATGGAAGGAAGTGTTATACCACCATTCAGCGAGAGGTAACCACCTGACCCATTGTGTTTGTTTATCAGATACAAAACAACGAAGATATCCTTCCAAACATCTATTTACTATCTCAGTTTGACCATCAGATTGAGGATGATAAGATGAGCTATGAGCTAATTGAGTACCCAACCAAGAAAATAACTCCGTCCAAAAATTTCCAGTAAAAATGGGATCTCTGTCACTCACAATAACCCTTGGGTTTCCATGTAGCTTTTGAATTGTGTCCATAAATGTAGTAGCAACTGTACTTTCTTTAAATGGGTGAGATAATGCACAAAAGTGTGCATACTTGGTAAGTCTATCAACTACCACCATGATGACACTCTTTCCTTTGGACTTACGTAAACCTGTGATAAAATCCATTGAAATATCCTCCCAACATTGACTTGGAAAGGATCAAGGTTGTAGAAATCCCGGGGTCTTAATTGTCTCAACTTTATTCTGCTGGAAAACCAAACATTCTGCCAAAAACTTTTGAATATCAGATTTAAGGCCATCCCAAAAAAATTCTTTCTTCACCCTATGGTAAATTTTTAAAAATCCTGAGTGTCCTCCTAAAGGAGAAGTGTGAAATTCCAACAGAATTTTTTGTTTTAGTTGGGAATTCTTACAAAGATATAAGCAATCTTTGTACCATAAAGAATCAATTTTCCAACTAAATGTACCATATGTAGTAGGATCTTGCTGCAAATTTTGAATGAGTGTCCATACTTCTTTGTCCTTATTCCATTCATCTCTTGCTTCGGTTATCCAATCTGGTTGGATAATAGAAATGGCACAAAACAATGCTTCCACCTCTTCATTCTTTCTTGAGAGTGCATCTGCAACAACATTAAGCTTCCCTTTTTTGTAGATTATCTCAAAGTTATAACCCAACATCTTTGTGACCCATTTCTACTTCTCTTCTGAAGATAGTCTTTGTACCAAAAAGTGTTTAAGACTATCATGATCATTTTTTACCTTGAAGTGTCTTCCCATTAGGTAAGTTCGCCATTTGTTTAGTGCATGCAGTATTGCTAACATTTCCTTCTCATAAATAGGTTTCTGTAAATAATTTCCTTTGATTTGATGACTTTCAAAAGCAATGGGTCTTCCTTCCTACATTAAAACAACACCAATTCCATTTCCTAAGGCATCACATTCCACAATAAAGGTTTTTTTGAAAGAACATTGCCTCTTTAAGATGTTCAAAGGCCTTAGTTGCTTCAGGATTCCATGAAAATGCATATTTCTTCAATAATGTTGTTATAGGTGCTACTATTCTCCCATAATTCTTAACAAACTTGCAATAATACCCTGTTAACCTAAGAAATCCTCGCAACTCCTTTATGGTTGTGGGGACTTTCCATTCCTTAATGGCTTTAATTTTGTTAGGGTCTAACTTAACACCCTCGTGAGATACAATATGACCCAGATATTCCACCTCTTGTACTTCAAAGAAACATTTGGATGTTTTTGCATATAATTGTTTCTCCTGCAATAGTTTGAGCACCTTGTCAACATGTTCAACATGATCGTTCCAAGACCTGCTGTAGATTAGTATATCATCAAAAAATACTAGCACAAATTTTCTAAGGAAGGGTTTGAAAATGGAATTCATCAACCCTTGAAATGTAGAAGGTGTATTGGTAAGGCCAAAAGGCATGACCAAAAATTCATAATGACCCTCATGAGTTTGAAATGTTGTTTTTGGAATATCTTCAGTCTTCATTCTAATTTGATGATATCCTGAACGAAGATCTAACTTGGTAAAATAAATTTTTCCATGTAATTCATCCAATAATGCATCAATCACAGGAATGGGAAATTTATCTTTAATGGTGAGATTATTGAGCTCCCTATAATGTAGACACATGTGCCATGATCCACCCTTCTTGTGTACCAATACTACATGAGCAGAGAAAGAACTTCGACTAGGTTGAATTATACTCGCCTCTAACATTTCTGCAATCATACGTTCAATTTCGCTCTTTTGGACATAAGGATATCTATAAGGCCTGATGTTTGGAGGAACACTTCTTGGAATCAAATGAATAGCATGATCATGATCACGAATAGGTGGGATTCCTTTGGGAGTTTTAAACACCTTGGAATGATTGTCCAAGACTTGTTGGAGATCTGCAGAACTAGATGATTTTGATGTTGAAACTTCTAGTGAGCATAATTGTTCAATTACGCCTCGTTGTTATTTATTTAGAAGCTTTGTCATGATATTAGAGCTTATTATCTTTCCTGGCTTCCCTGCAATACCCCGTAATTCGACATCCTTTCCTTCTGAAAAAAATTTCAAGAAAATTTCTTGAAAATTAAAAGCTACTGTCCCCAAAGATTGTAACCATTGTATAACTAGTACAACATCAACCGCTCCCATAGGAATGGAAATAATTGGACTATTCAATACATATTACCCCATGGTTAGCTTGATATTATGGCATTTTCTAGAGCAATTTATAGTTCCTTCATTTGCAACCATCACTTGACATTTTGATGCTGGGTATAGGAAACAATTCAATTCCTTGGCTACGTTACAATGAACAAAATTATGGGTGCTACCTGAATCAATCAACACTATTACCTTTTTCTTCTTGATATGTCCTTCTATCTTGAGAGTTTGATAAGCGGTAATTCCTGCCAATGCATTACACGATATGGTCGGACTCATTTCTTCCTCTTCTAGGGCTGGTTCCTGGTGTATATCCTCTTCTTGCTCATTTTCTTCTTCCTCTTCACAATCTATATAAAATAATTTCTTCTCAGCACACTTATGACCTTCAGTGTATTTTCTATCATAGCTGTAGAAAATCCCTTTTGATATTTTTTCTTCCAATTTTTGTGGTGTCAACCTTGTAGGTTGTGGAAATCTAGGCGTAGCAACACTTCCTTCTTTATATAAGTGATTGGTAGGCTTCCTTGTCGCCATAATTTTACATTCAATTTTTATTGACAACCTGAATGCCTTCTCCAATGAATCAGGTTCCAAAACATGAACTTCATGTTGGATGTTATCCTTTAAAGTACCTATGAAGAGATCAATCCTGTGTTCCTCTGGAATATCAGTTACCCTTATATTCAATTTTTGGAAGTCCTGAATGTGCTCCCCACTAAGCCCTTTTGTTTTAGATTTATCAATTGGATAAAGAAGGTGTTGCTCTTTATATCCTCATAATGTGCTATCATTTCCTCCATAAAAATTGACCAAGTGACAATTTTTTTACGGGAGAAAAGCCATCGATACCATACAAATGTATTTTGTTCTAAATGTAAAGTTGCAATGTGTACCTTCTGTGGTGTTTTGCACATTATGGAGATCAAAATATTGCTCCATTTGTAATATCCATGTTACAGGATCCTTTCCATAAAACTTCCTCATATCCATTTTTGGTATATGGTGGTTCTTCCCGCCAACATGATAGTTTATGAAGTCACGATTAACATTTATTTTGTTCTCATCATGAGTTTCCTCTACGATATTTTCACCATTAGGAAACATTTCTTGTATCAACTTTTTCAAACCTTCCATTAGGGTAATTTTGAGGTCTAAAATGGGCCTCCTAAAGAAATTATAAAATAATAGTGGAAAAAATCAAATAAGATTTGATGACATCATCAAATTTTAGAGGGAAAAATGGAAAAACTACTTTTTCAACTCATATTTTCAACTTATCTCCCAAATTTTTTACTCAAATTTCGAGCGGGAGTACTCGTTGGATGCGAAATTTAATTCCCCATCCAAGGAGTACCCATGTTGCATACTTTTGATGGGTCCTACTACACGAAAAATGAGAAAGACATAAAAAAATGTGATTACAATCACGTTTTTTATGTATTTCTCATTTTTCGTGTAGTAGAGTTCATCGAAAGTATGCAACATGGGTACTCCTTGGATGAGGAATTAAATTTTGTATCCAATGAGTACTCCCACTCAAAATTTGAGTAAAAAATTTGGGAGATAAGTTGAAAATACGAGTTGAAAAAGTAGTTTTATTATTTTATTATTTTTTAATATTTTTACCCTTTTATTTAAAAAATGGTGAATCATCCCCCATGGTTGACATCATCATCTCGAATCCTATTGGTTGTTATAAAGTTTATTTTTTTTGTACATTTTTCTTATGAGGCCCATTTTAGACCTCAAAATTCCCCTCATGCATGTCTGTTTTCAGATCATTCTTCCTGTTTTCCATGTTGTCTTTCATTTTTTCATTGATCTTAGCTTCCATGTCATCCATATTATATTCCATGCCATCTATCTTAGATTCCACGCCTTTCTTCAAAACATTCATTTCAATTTTTGTTTCTCTTTGAGAGAGCGAAATTTGGTGCACTTGCTCTTGTAATTTTGATAGATCATGTTGCAATTCTTCATCTTCAAGAGTCATAGTAGAGCCTTCTGAAGGCTTAATGGGTTTTGAATTATTTTACGGGGAATTTTGTTTTTAACCCAATACTGATATATATTCTACAATATTCCCTTGGAATCAATTCAAATTGATTCTTCAAACAAGACTTATGCAATTCGTAAAAAAAAATACACACCTTTTTCTTGCTTTTGAGGAGCTCGATATTGAAATTAAATTATATTTGTAATTGCAGCTCTTCAATATCTGAAATTGGGCACTGAGGTAGCCTTCTAAATTATATTTCGAATGCCATAGGTATGACTTGATTTGGATTCTCCAAGGTAAAGTTATGTCCAGTCTCCCACAATGCTAATCATGGACTGGTTCAGTAGAGCGAAATTGTTCCACTTTCCACGTGTCATTGTTTCATCTTTTAGCTTTGAAATTGATAGAAAAGAAACTATAGTCCATGTACTTGTGACCAATTTTTACATCACTCCATTCTGATACTCAGAGAGAGAGTTATGAAGATTTTCCCACGATCACCTCTTTGAGATGAAATTCAGGAGCCTGAAAAAACACTACATTGCATAGATCATATCTCCGAAAATATTGCGAAACAATCTCTGAAATTTTTTGATGAGTTTCCTTAGGATTTCAACTTCACGCCCTAAAAATTTCAGATTCTGAACCTTCGTAGGAAAAAATATGTAGTGAAAATTCCACGATGACTTGTTTAGATTAAATTGAGGAGCCTGTAAAAATACCTAACTTCCACAGATCATATCTCCGAAAATATTGCGAAACAAGCTCTAAATTTTTTTGAACATGTTCCTTAGGAATTCAGCTTCGCACCCTAAAAATTTCAGCTTCTGAAACTTCATAGAAAAATACTTATAGAGAAAATTCCACGATGACCTGTTCGGAGCAACGAAACCCTAGAATCCAAAGCTCTGATACCAAATGTTGTGAAACCAGCTCCAAAAATAGAAGAAAAGAGATCTCAACGCCTTAGAAATAAGCCACTTCAAGGGGAAAATCTCAAATACATTACATTAATGAACAATTCTTCGATGATACAAATTACAAAACCTCTTTTCTATATATAGGAGTCCATGGGGCCACAATGTAATCCTAGTGGGCCACAATGTAATCCTAGCCGACCTAACAATAATAATTTAAGGGCACAATAATAACAATATGGGGGTTACGGGGGTACAATAATAACAATAAGGGGGTTACACTCACAATAATAAGGGACTATACTAGTAATATAGGGACCTAACAGTTTCAAGGATAAATATATACCCTCTTCAACCAATAGATCACATTGGATTCATTTTCTTGGAAGTTTATCATATTTAATTATTTATTTAATGTGGCATTCACCGTATATTTTTCGAGAAATTATGATCTTCTATTATGAACAAATTGAGAACATTTCTCTACTAACTAGCAATGGAGTAGAACAAAAATAATTTCACAAAATTTACACAATAAAACACACAATTTCTCTAGGGAACCCAACAGGGAAATCCTCTCTTACTTCATAATTTTATTAAGGAAAATTGAGCAACAAATCTGATACACATACAAGCTAGTTCTAAGATGAAAATACAAGAATTTTCCTGTCTGTCCTAGGCCTGAAACTGCTACCTAATAGCTTACCTGCTTCCTTCTCCTATATGCATTAGAGGATCTGATCTTCAAACACAAAACCTTAGGAAATAATCTCCTATTTCCTATTGTTTGCTAAGCTATTAAATAGGGATTTCCCTGATTTCTATGCATAATCAAAAGATAAAATTGTCTTCCTCAATAGTCCACGCAAGGAACACTTGTCTCGTTCCTGCACAATCTCTCTTGCTAACAAACTCGTGCTTAAGAACTGATTGATTAATTATGTGCCTTTTATCTCCTTATAAGATTTTCGATTAGGCTTTTGTTAGTTAGTTTTCAAAATTAGGGGTTGAATTGAAGCTTTTTTAGTTAACAAAAGTCAACACTCTTAGTTAACTGGATTATCCTAAAATTTGGGAGTCTAACTCCACTTGTTCACTCAGTTCCCAATTTAAATCACACTAGAGGATAGATAACTCATCCTCCAAAAAATTTCATTATTCAAACTATTTCTTGAATACATACTCATTGCTGGAAGTCATAGTTGTCTAAGAAAATCTCCAAATTGATTCCTTGAATCAAGGAAAAGATCAAGGAAGCCATTCCTTCGCTACTTTTCAGCACCCCCTCTTAGTGAGGAAGGGATTTTGTACAACTACCAACTTATCTCTGTGATGAAAAAAAATACCTCTTTCCAATACCTTGGTCAATACATTTATCATTTGCTCCCTTATTGGAATGTATTGTAGCTTGACTATACCCTTCTGTAAATAATCTCTAAGATGGTGATACAGGATCTTGATATGCTTTGATCAATCATGAAATGTTGGATTCTCAAAGATTTTAATGCAACTATGATTATCACAATGTATCATGGTAGGCTCCATCCTTTGTCTGAAAAGTCCCACAAGTAACTTCTTCATCCAAATAGCCTTGCAAGTTGCCTCACTAGCAACCGTGTACTCGACCTATGTTTAACTGAGTGCAATTGATCTCTGATTCTTGTTGTACAGAGAAATTATAGCTGACATAATACTGAAGATCCCATCTGAAGTACTCTTCCTGTCTATGGAGCTCCTTTCCCAATCTACATCAGTGAAGCCCTCAAGCCTCACTTAATCAACCTTTTTGTACCATATTCCATAATTTTTTCTTCCTCTGAGATATCTAAAAATATGCTTTCAAAAAACCGATACACTTTGTTCATTTCAACCATAAAATTACCTATCTATTTGAATGAAAAAAATATATAAATTCATGTGTTGACAAAGTACATCAACAATACATTGAGTTTCCTGTATACTCTAAGATCCACTCGCTCTGTTGTAGTAGCACCCACCTTCCTCCAATTTGTTACTATAGGTGTGGCCATGTGCCTGAAATATCGCATACAAAATTTCTGTAGAATCTCTTTTGTGTACTTGACCTATCCCACAAATATCTCACCATCACCCTGCAAATCCTCCAAGCTATAATATCCCAAAATATGGATTTTCTACAACAAGTAGAATACCCTAACGTATTCCAAAGTTGGAGATGTAGCAATATAACTCCTAAAAATTTTTAAATCAGATGTCTTTCCCATATGTTCAACAGCAAGAAATATGATTCATTCTAGCCACAAAATATGGGGAAAAGCAGCAATCTGTGCCATAAAAAGGTTAATTTTAGAGATGTGCATAAAAAATAAGGGAAAGTGACGGTGGGATATTGTAGCTTAGGTCATGTGGGACTCACATACCAAATTTGAGTAGAAACAAATGACTCTAGCTATGTTAAACAGATCTCCCACTCCCAATATGGCTTAAAAATGCTCAATCCCCATGACTTAATTATTGCAGAATTTACTGAAGCATAGAAAGCATTATTTTTTGAAGGTGATGGATGAAATATGGTATGGAAATCAGTAAATAAGATCTACATTATGGTACATACAATGTACAATAGATCAACAGAAGATTTACATGAAGAAACCCTCAAGATTGAGGTGTTGTAACAACATAATGAGACTGCAAAGCTTGACAACGTTATTTTATTGATGCTATTGCTGGTGTATATTACACTTTAGATCTAGATCATATCTTTACACAAAAGGATACATCCAATATAGATCTATGTACTAGATGGACTCCTTCATACATTCCCCTTGGGGATCTGAGCAAATCATGAACAATAGTGAGTAGATCTGAGATCTAAGTTGTAGTGCTACAGTAATATTCAGGAGTTATGCAGAAAATAGGACCATATTCAAATCAGATCTTAAACATACATGTATTGGTTGGCCAATCCATGGATCACCACAGTGCAAGGAGAGCCCCCTAACACCAGAGATCACTCCTAAAAAACGTTGCTCAAATACCCTGCAACTTCCCTCTTGTAGATAACGTAGTTATGGGAGAGAAACTATGTTGTTGGCTTTCTTACTGAGTAGGACTGATGCCTTGATCTAAAAATGCAACTCCAATGATCGAATACACTCTTCCAGGAGGTTAAAAGACACACTCACTAAGAAGAGACACTAGATTTTCCTAGATCTAAATAGATCTAGCCTCCACTGCTGCAGCTTACAAAGAAAAAAAAATCCTAAACAGGATCTGATTGTAGTTGGAAGAAGAAGCTTGGCCTCAAAGCCTAATAATGGAAAATATAGAACAAGACTCCTCCAAGAGCTACTCAAGGAAGGAGGTGGATTCGTAACCAGGAACACCCAAGTGCTAAACAACACTATTCTTAGCTAAACAACCAGAGAATGAGGGATGTCTAAATAGAAAATACCTTCAAGAATATCAAATGATCAACCCCTTTCTTGTTTTCCTCCTCTTCCTTTTATAATATGGAAATCTTGTCAAACCCTAAACCATCTTGATGATTTAGCCTCATTCACATGAGTGGCCTCCAACATGAACTGTGTTGTGCCTTTAGGAGATACAATGCATGTAGACAACGTTGTGGATTTGGTCCTATTCACCTAGTCAAGTGATCCATCCTCTTTCACGCTTAACTTTGTTTATGAAGATAGCTCAGATTTAGCTTGTTTCACATTGAGAATTGATTTATTTTGTTGTTTAGGAGTTATATTGATCCTCCTTTACAATTTTATTCATGAGATAGAAAAAGTAAAACAAAATTGAATATTCCTATTAGCTTGGGCTAACTAGGAATATTACATACCTCCACCTTCACGTTGCTTATCCTCAAGCAACTGCAAGGTAGAGCAAAATTTCTCCCTTCCTCTTCCTGTGGCCTCATCAATGGATCCCACCATGGCTGAAAATGATAGGCAATGAATCTATCCTTTAATGATTCCCTCCAAGTGTAAGATATCAAATTGTACCTCATGAGAAAAGGGAAGGTACAAGTGGTGATCTCCTTTTTTCTCAATAGCCTCCTCAAGGTAGGAGTGATGACCAACATGGGGAATCTTATTCCCAATTAGTGATTCCATCACCCATGTTATCATCCAAATGAAACAATCATCAACCCCTTGTTTGTGCAATGTAGTGGGGCTGCATAGAGAGATTAGTTTTCCTCCATTCATTTGTTTCTCTCTCCATTTATGATAAGTGTGGGGTTTTTTATGTCTTTGGGCTAAAATAATATGGCCTCCAAGTATGGCCCAAGCTACCCCATCACATAATCCAGCCATGAAGTGCCTCCTCCAAGAACTCAAGTTCTTCAAATGGCTCACTTCATATGAAGAAAAGAGTTGAGATGTGGCAATCATGGTTTGCCCATTGCTCCTCCTGAAACATACAACATGAATAGTAGGGAGAATCATACTCCCAATGGGCATATCCATCACATATCCCACTCTCGAAAAAAAGCTTCCCATGTACATAGAAACATCAACAATATATGGAAGCAAAAACAATGGAAAACAAGCTGTCACATGATAATTGGAAAGTGGATCATAGTTCCTCTCATGGAACTAGCACAATGCATCCTTGGCCTGCATCAAACCAACCACTTGTTTGCTACCACAATCATTTTACAATATAGCATCATGAAAGTACCAAGTGGTGTCAATGGTGCACACCAAAAATCATGTGGCTTCCCCCACAAACCACCAATGAGATAGCCAATTTCAATGCTACAAAATGCTGCAAGTACATTATTATACAATATGCAAGAATTAAAAACTCTTCTTGATACATCATGATGCTCAAACAAGGAAAATAAGTACAATACAAAATGTGAAATTATACCTTCTCCATCATGCACTTGAGATCTTGAGCTGAAATGGCTCAACTGGAAATTATCCCTCACCTCCAAAGAGTACGGAAGTGGATGTGAACTCCTCTTCATTACCATCTAAGTTATGCATCTCTCCATATGCTGAAATATGTCATGCTGGATGCCCTCCCAAGTGAACTCCTCCACCAACTGGAAATATGCATCAAAGTGCATAGAAGAGAAGTCCTCATGTGCTGCATGTAGTAGCTTCTCCTTGAGACTAGAAGATCTAGTCAAGAAGATCCTGTTGTAGGAATAGATGACAACATCATCCACTATGTATCTATCATCTCCATCTGGGTCATCAATAATCATGATGCACCAAGATCCTTGGAGTACTCTACCAAGACTTTATACCTCCAATAGGGATCAATCCTCCTAAGAGACAACGCCAGTGATCTAGCATATGAAGCTCTCCTCATGTTGTTTCCTACTACTTTGACATCCCTCATGCCAAATTCATCCTCCAAACTTCCTAACTCCCTGGAATTCGAGAATGGTGAGCCAAGAGGCAAGATGTCTCTCACCAATTCTAGATCTGGTGGCCTCCCAGGTGGAATGCCTCCATGTAGTGAGACATCAAAATCTGAAGTGGACTTCATGTATGAGTGGACTTATTGTTCCCTCTCTTCTACACGTAGTGCAGTATCCTTCCTTTCTGTATAACTCTTCTAAAATATATAAGGGTGAATGCTCATCATCCCTTGATTCTGATCCTTCTTCTCTTCCTCTCCTTCCATCTCACAATCCACCAATGCTACTGCATGTTGCTCTAGAATTGTGTTTTGGTTCCCACATGTCGAATCATTTGGAACTCCTTGTAAAGACGCAAGGGCTCTTCTAGTGGAAGTAGTGGCTCCCCTTTCACCTCCATGTGGTGATGGATCTTCTTCCTCCATCCTCCTTGTAGTAAATGTGGGAAATAGATTGCGCTATGGATCTGCATGTGTGGCTGAATGCTCACACCCATAATGATAATAGTTAGGGCTTGTTTCAAAACCTTCCAGAAATATTCTACACTCCTCCCCTTCCATCTCCTTGAGATCTTCTTTAATACCTTCCAAGGTTTGGAAAAGAAGCAGGGAGATCTCCTCTTCCGCCATTCCTCCTTCTCCTCTTTCTCTCAACAAGAAATTAGGCATGTTATAGTGTTGTAGATCAGATTGTGTGGCTGAATGATCACACACAACATAATAATTACTGGGGCTTTCTTAATGAGAAGAACTCCTTGAGGGATTTTCATGTCTTCCCCTCCTCCTTCCCTTAATTTCTTCCTTCAATTCATGCATGGCTTGAGAGACAATATTAGAAAAACTCTTCTCTTCATCCCATGTGTAATATTTCTTCACTCTTATTCTTTATTCTTCTGATATCTAGATCTCACATGCTAATCTAGAGATCATGCTTTGATACAACTGTAATATCCTAAAATAGGGATTTTATACAACAAGTAGAGTACCCTAAGGTATTCCAAAGTTGGATATGTAGCCATATAACTCCTAAAATATGTTAAATCATATGTCCTTCCATCATATGTTTAGCAACAAGCAATATGATTCATTCTACCCATAAAAGATGGGGAAAAGCAGCAATTTATGCCCTAAAAATATTAATTTTAGAGATGTTCATAAAAATAAGGGCAAGTGATGGTGGGATCTAATAACTTAGGTCATGTGGGACTCACATACCAAATTTGAGCAGAAAAAAATGACTCTAGCTATGTTAAACAGATCTCCCACTCCTAATATGGCTTAAAAATGCCCAATCCCCATGACTTAACTACTGCACAATTTAATGAAGCACAGAAAGTGTGATTTTATGAAGGTGATGGATGAAATATGGTATGGAAATCAGTAAATCATATCTACAGTATGGTCCATACAATGTACAATAGGTAAACAAAATATTTACATGGAGAAACCCTCAGGATTGAGGTGTTGTAACAACATAATGAGACTGCAAAGCTTGACAGCGTTATTTTATTGATGCTAATGCTGGTGTATATTACACTTTGGATCTAGATCAGATCTATACATAAAAGGATAGATCCAATATAGATCTGTGTACTAGATCGAATCCTTCATACATTCCCCTTGAGTATCTGAGAAAATCATGAACAATAGTGAGTAGATCTGAGATCTAAGTTGCAGTCCTGCAATAATATTCAGGAATTATATAGAAAATAGGACCATATGCAAATCATATCTTAAAAATACATGGATTTCTTGGCCAATCCATGGGTCACCACAATGCAAGGAGAGCCCCTTAACACCAGAGGTCACTCCTAAAAAACGTTGGTCAAATACCCTGCAACTTCCCTCTTGCAGATAACGCAGTTATGGGAGAGAAACTGTGCCATTAGCTTCAATACTGAGTAGGCCTGATGCCTTTATTTGAAAATTCAGCTCCAATGATCCAATACACTCTTCCACGAGGTGAAAGACACACTCACTAAGAAGAGGCACTAGATTTTCCTAGATTTGAATAGATCTAACCTCCACTGTTGCAGCTTACAAAGACAAAAAAATCCTAAAAAATATCTGATTGCAGTTGGAAGAAGAAGCTTGGCCTCAAATGCTGATAGTGGACAAGATATAACAAGACTCCTCCAAGAGTTGCTCAAGGAAGGAGGTGGGATTCCTGACCAAGAACACCCAAGTGCTAAACAACACCATTCTAAGCTAAAAAACCATAGAATGAGGGATGTCTAAACAGGCAATACCTTCAACAATATCAAATGATCAACCCCTTTCTTGGTTTCCTCCTCTTCCTTTTATAATATGGAAATCTTGTCAAACCCTAAACCATCTTGATGATTTAGCCTCATTCACATGAGTGGCCTCCAACATGAAATGTGATGTGCCTTTAGGAGATACAATTGATGTAGACAACGCTGTGTATTTGGTCCTATTGACCCATTCAATTGATCCAGCCTCTTTCACACTTAAGTGTGTTTATGAAGATAGCTCAAATTTAGCTTGTTTCACATTGAGCATTGATTTATTTTGATGTTTAGGAGTTATATTGATCCTCCTGTACAATTTTATTCATGAGACAGAAAAATTAAAACAAAATTGAATATTCATATTAGCTTGGGCTAATTATGAATATTACACAAGCCAAGGAAATAGTGAATAATACCCATATTCTTCATCTCAAACTCCTTTGAAAGTTCCTCCTTGTAACCTTGGATCAAGCTCTCATCTCCACTCAGTATAAGGTCATCGACATAGAGAACTAGAATGAGTGGAATCCCTTCAACCATGACATAGTAAAAGTTGGCATCCACCTCATTCTTAGTGAAGCCCAATCCTCAAAGGTAGTTTTCAATTTGAGTGTACCATGCTCTCGGAGCTTACTTGAGCCCATAAATAGATCTCTTCAACCTGCACAAATGTTTGTCTCTGTTGAGCTTCTCAAACCCCTCTAGCTGCTCTATATAGATCTCCTCCTCAACAAATCCATTGAGGAATGCTTTCTTCATGTCCATATAGTCGATATTTCACTCCATCTATGATGCAAGTGCTAGAATAGCCTTGATGGATGAATCAAGGTGAAAATCGACTTGCCAATTCGAAGATTCAATGTCACTATCTGTAGGTAAATAATTGGTCCAAAAGAATGACGTTCTTGAATAAGAAAATTGAGCTCTCATAGGCTTGAGGCTTACTGCTATAGAGGCTTAGCATTATGTTGAGGTGGTTAGGGTTTAATGAAAGGCTTCAAAAAACCTCTTCCAATTCTCCTATAATCCTTCCTTGACTGCAGTTTCCATTCAAAATAATTAGCCCTCATTCTTCTGCTGATCGAGGCTATTTCTAGCCCTCTAATATGACTCGCAACCTTCAGTATTCAAGAGAATTCGGTCATGGCCCTTCCTAAAATTATACAGGCATATAACCTGCTAATCTAGGGGAGATAACACTCGCGGTTCACCTAGAAGAGCTTCTGTGGAATTTGGCTATATTCGAGGAGAAGAACCCTACTTCAAACGGTCCATGACATAGCCAAAATTTCCCTCAACTAATGCAGTTGCATATCTGAGATATCTTGGTCTGAAAAATGACATAAACTTGGCCTAGAAAATATATAGGATATCCCAAGGTGCCTCAACCACATGCCAGAGGAACATATCCCACAAAAGATGACGTCCAAACACTTGTGCCTTCGTTGACGATCATCTACGGTTATTTCAGAGAGAAGAGTCGTGAGATAGATGATTGAAATGAGGTTGAGGGCACCTCAATATATACTAGTCGGTGCGATTTAAAAGACGTGAATTTTGAGAATATTGAGCCGACATATAGGTGAGGCCAACCTTGTTAATTTTACATGAGAGAAACAAAAATTCAAAATTATACTTATTGTAATGTTCCGCAATCGGGAATGCTCATGAATCATGCATTAAAAATGAATTTCCAGCAACATATACAATAAAATAGTGAAATGATAACTTGGATCCCATAGATACATCCATATACAATAGGAGATCAGAAAGAAATGAAAATAGATGGGTTAAACAAATCTCCCACACTAGTGTAGCTGAAAATGACTAAAAACCCCAAAACTGCGTTTTACCGGAGTTGCTGCATAAAGTGACCGCGCAGTCTTATGAGGGTTCTAACTCATAAAATAAGATGAAAAATAGATATACTCCTATATTAATGAATAATACTGAAGAACAAAGATCTATTCTCCTCATACAAAATACAAAAGTAACCGGCAAGGGTTTCTTGTCAAACACTCTACATACAAGAATGTGATATTCAGTAATTTGCTAAATCACCACTGCAAAACTGAAGCACGAGTGTACAAGGCTGAAAATATGTCTGATCTGATTTATATCCCTCAAAGGCTTCCTCCCACGAAAGGATGACCCTCTCAATCACAAGGAAACTCAGCAATGGAGCCACCAAACCATGCACTAAGCATTGCCTCCAAAATAATGCATTCCCTGGTAGAAATAGCACTGGGAATGTATGGGAAAATTTTGTTCTGATACCACAGATCTGAAATAAGCATTGGAGCCTCCCAAATAGATATCTCAAGTGAAGTAAAGCTTCCTCCAATGAGAAACTAGCTCAAAAGTCAGGATTTCAATCCCTTCCACTACTGCACCCAGCAACACTGCACAATCTCTGGCAAAGCTATGCTGATGAAGATAGATGAAGCTTGGACTGAAAGCTTGATGTGTAATGATGAATGAAAACTCTCCCAATGAGGCTCCTCAAAGGAAAGAGGTGGGATTCCCACCCAGGGATCCTCAGTCTTATAAACAACAACTGCAACTTGTGGCCAATAAGCGAAGCAACAAGTCTTCATGAGACAAGAATAATAGACTAAGACGTGTAGAATAATTCTTCCATACTCTTCCTTATATAAGACATGAGTTTTCTTGCCATTGGACCCACTCAATTAGGTTACTTCTAACCTAAGTTACATCTCCCTCCAAAATTGCATTATTCATCCTTGGATTCCTCCTCCACTAAAACTGCGTTGTTGACTTAGTCAAAGTAGCTTGAATTTAACCCTATTCACACATGGAGGTGTCTTATTGAGCTAGAAAGAGTGTCCCCTTTCACATTTGGAGTATTTTATTCCTCCTTAGGAGACTTATGGGCTTTCCTTCCCATTTATTCACCAACCAGAGCTGTTGTTAACTCTAATGTTCCATTTAGCTTGGAGGCTAAAATTTTGGAACATTAAGTCCTCCCCTCCAAAATAT
Source organism: Pinus albicaulis (assembly GCA_034641835.2). Lineage (NCBI taxonomy): Eukaryota > Viridiplantae > Streptophyta > Pinopsida > Pinales > Pinaceae > Pinus > Pinus albicaulis. Next base: position 63,244,974 of record CM076571.1, read on the forward strand.
TTTCTTGCCCTCAAGAAAATGCATAAGGAGAAAAAAATATCTCCCCTCTTCCTCATTTGGCCTCCATCAATAGCCTCCATCACTGCATCTACAAATATTATGTCATCCAATGCTTCCTCCCAAGTGTGCAAAACCAAAGTGTCTGCATCAATCAAAGGTGGAAAGTGTGAATGGAAACCTCGTAGCTGTCCCATGGCCTCCACAAAGTAAGCGTGATGATCATCATGGTGAATGAGTGCCTCCCTCACCCATGCTATCATCCAAATGATGTGAGTCATTGTCCAACATGGTAACTCATGAAAAGTCTCCTCCACCTTGTGCTCTTGAAATGTAGGTGGGTTGAATGAATGTACATGATAGGCAAGAGGGCCTATCCCACGTTGTCCTCTTCTCCACTCACGATAAGTGTAGAGGGCATACTGATCTTGGGCTGAAACATGATGGCCCCCCACTGGCAAGAATAAGATTGAGCCTCCAAGGACCCTTCCTCCAAAATCATGAGACATGCCAACCCAAACCATTCCATTCAAGATGAATGGCACATCATCACCACATGGCATCCAAATCAGAGAATGGCTGAAGGTTATGTGGAAGTTTGGATGATACATATGGTCTCTTTGGTGGATACAACGCAGTTCTTTTAGCTGCTAATGTAGAGCATCATGTGGCAAGTTTTCCTTCCAAGAATTGGCAACCATGTATGTTAGCTCATATACTATGAAGTAGTAGGGCACAATATATACTACCTGTGAAAAATCAAAGAAATATAACACTTGCCCAAAGTCATGTAAATATGGGTCTTCAACATCACAAGATTTGGCCCTAAAGTGACCATGAGACCCATAAATAATCTTGCTCTCATGTGGAGCAACACACTGTTTACATATGGTGAGAAAGTACAAATACTCAATAGAGTAATCAAGAAGCACATCAATGTCTTTCTTACCATGAATCATGTGGGAGTTGAAAGTGAGGTCCATGTATAAGTTCCCCCATGTGGATTCCCTCACAAAAATCTGCAAGAAGAAGGGACACACATACTCTTTGGAACACTCCATCAATAATAACACACTCCCATGTTACAGCACTGTAGGCCTTAGGAATAAGGCTCCATGACTTCTTCCTTTGACATTCCTCATGCCAAAGCCATCCACCATCATGCTACTATGTGAGAAGATCATATTCCGACATGGAAGTCTCTCATGATCCTCCAACACTGAAGGGTAGCCTCCTTACACCATGAATGTGCCTTTCTTCTCTTTAGAAACATCATGAAAATTATGGGAAGAATTTTTCCCATACTCTCCCAAGTGCAACCATAGCAACAACAACTTTTGTTGCTACCTCATCTCTCCCTCATACAAGCCATAGAGTAAGGTCCTGAAGGTCAACTTGTATGATGACCCATACCAAAAAGTCTTTTGCTGCTCTATCATATGGGTGCTATGCCATCCAATTGGTTCTTCTCTCCATACAAAGCTTCCCTTGAGCAAAAACACATAAGAAATACATGGAAGCAAGATACAATGAAAACAAGTTGCCAAGTGAAAACCGAAGAGTGAATCATGGTCCCTCTCATGGAACCAACACAGTGCATCCTTGGCCTGCATCAAAATAAGAAATAAAAAGTGTTGTTCTGGCCACTTTTTTGCTACCACAGTCATCTCATAAGATGAAAATTACATGAAGTTACAATATGGTGTTATTGGTGCACACCAAGAGACATATGTCTTCCCCCACATCTCATCAAAAATATAGTCAAGATCAATGCTACAAGTAGCTGCAAGTACATCATCATACAATATGCAAGAAGAAGCAACTCCTCTTGATACATCATGCTACTTAAATAAGGAAAAAAAGTACAATAAAAACTGTAAAATGATACCTCCTCCGTTGTACTTGAGGTCTTGAGCTGAAATGGCTCCACTGGAAATTATCCCTCACTCCCAATGAGTAGGAAGGTGGTTGTGACAACCTCTCTATCACCATCTGGGCTATGCATCTCTCCATATGCTAATATATGTCCTGCTACATGCCCTCCCCAGTTAACTCCTCCATCAAATGGAAATATGCATCAAAGTGCATATAAGAGAAGTCCTCATGTGCTGCATGTAGTAGCTTCTCCTTGAGACTAGAAGATCTAGTCAAGAAGATCCTACCATAGGAATAGATGACCACATCATCCACCATGTATCTGTCATCTACATCTGGGTCATCAAGAATCATGCATGCACTAAGATCCTTGGAGTAATCCACCAAAACATGAGACCTCCAATAAGGATCAATCCTCCTCAAAGACAACGATGCTGATCTGGCATGTGAAGCTCTCCTCATGCTATTACCTGCTAGTTTGACATCCCTCATGCCAAATTCTTCCCCCAAAGTCTTCACCTCTCCAAACTTCAAGAGTGGTGAACCCAAAGACAAGATATCTCTCATCAAATGTAGATCAGGTGGCCTCCCAGGTGGAATGCCTCCATGTAGTGAGACATCAATGTCAAGAGTAGACTGCTCATGTGGTTGGGCAACCTTTCCCTTGCTCTCACAACACAATACAGTCTGCCTCCTCTTTGCACTAGCTTTCTGAAATAGAGAAGGGTGTGTGCTCCTCATCAACTGATGCTGCTCTTCCCCCCTACCTCCTCCTTCCAGCTGCAATGTTGCACAATCATGCTGCTCACTAATTGTGCTTGGACCTCTATGTATGAGATCCTAGGGAACTCCTTGTAAGGATACAAGAATCCCTCCTGTTGGAGCATGTGCTCCTCCCTCCTCTGCATGAGGCACTGGATGTGCTCTATATGTGACAGCGTTGTTGTCCTCTTCTTCATCCATGTGTGTAGGAAACATCTCAACAATTGGATCCCTTTGTGAAAAAGTGATACCCATGCCCTTTTGTTCAAGAATATGAACTAAATTTTTTGCTTCTGGAAATGTGTAATGCAAGACATCAGCTCCTCCCATGGTTTTCTGAAATGGAGTTGCCTCCATCACATGCAAGGGTTTTGTTTTCTCAAGTTTTCCTTGCTCATGTGTCTTAAGAAATTGTTCACCAAACCTCTCCATCAATGTTTTTATGAATCTTGTATAAGAGAAAGTGTTGGCATTCTTTAAGGAATAAGATTCAAAAATCCACCATGCATCATGAGCCTTACCTCTGAAATGAAACACTGCAACTCTGATGGCTTCATCTTCAGAAATGTGGTGCAACTGCAAATAGGAATCCAACTCCTTCACCCAAGCTCCAGTTGAATATGTAGGTGATCCGGAAAAATTAGATAGTAGAAATATATATGTATCATGCTGCTTTCTCTTAACCACCTGGATCTTGCAAAACTCCTAAAAATGAATATGATCTCTAAACCTCTCTGTTTGAGATTCATACTCCTGCAGCAAATCACTAAGAGTCCTCCTCTTAGGCATTTTTCTTCCTCCCATCCATCTCAAGATAGCTCTGGGCACTTGACTGTGCTGTGCATTATGGTGTGTAGCTGCATGCTCACTCTCGCCATGTGAAAATCTAGATTCAACTCTAGATTCAACCTCCTTTGGAGATCCCATCTCCAATCTCATTTTCTTCAGCTCTCCTTGAAAGCCCTGCATAGATTTTGGAAGAAGCTTTGTGAGCTTGTATTCCTTTATTCCTTGACACACTAAAACTTCCTGGCTTCTTTCCATCTCTCCTTCCTCTAATAGCTGGATCTCATAGGCTTAGCCATGAATCATGCTCTGATACCATTGTAATGTTCCACAGTCAGGAATGCTCATTAATCATGCATTAAAAATGAATTTCCAGCAACATATACAATAAAACAGTGAAATTATCACTTGGATACCATATATACATCCATATAGCATCTAAATACAAGAGGATATCAGAAAGAAATGAAACTAGGTGGGTTAAACAAACCTCCCACACTAGTGTAGCTGAAAATGACTAAAAACCCCAAAACTGCACCTTACCAAAGTTGATGTATAAAGTGGCTGCACAGTCTTATGAGGGTTATAGCTCAGAATATAAAAGTACAAATATATCTAATCATATATTAATGAATAATACTGAAGAACAGAGATCTATTCTCGTCGTACAAAATACAAAAGAAACCGGCAAGGGTTTCTTCTCAAACACTCTACATACAAGAATGTGATATTTAGTAATTTACTGAATCACCACTGCAACACTAAAGCACATGAATGTAAAAGGCTGAAAATATGTCTGATCTGATGTAGATCCCTCAAAGGATTCCTCCCATTAAAGGATGAACCTCTCAATCACAAGGAAACTCAACAACAGAGCCACCAAACCATGCACTAAGCACTGCCTCCAAAATAATGCATTCCCTGGCAGAAAAAACACTGGGAATGTATGGGAAATGTGTGTTCTGATACCACAGATCAGAAATAAGCTCTGGATCCTCCCAAATAGATCTCTCATGTGAAGGAAAGCTTCCTCCAATGAGAAACTAGCTCAGAAGCTGGGATTCCAATACCTTCCACTACTGCACCTAGCAACACTGCACAATATCCAGCAAAGCTGTGATGATGAAGATGGATGAATTTTGGCTTGAAAAACTGATGTGGAATGATGAATTCAAACTCTCCCAATGAGGCTCCTCAAAGGAAAGAGGTGGGATTCCTGCTCGGGAACACCCAGTCCTAAACAGCACTACAACTTTGTTAAGCAGAAACAAGTCTTGGCAGACAAGAATAATAGACTAATACATGTAGAATAATGCTGCCATCCTCTTCCTTATATAACACATGAGTTTTCTTGCCCTTAGCCCCACTCAATTAGGTTACTTCTAACCTAAGTTACATCTCCCTCCAAAATTGCGTTATTCATCCTTGGATTCCTCCTCCACTAAAATTGTGTTGTTGACTTAGTCAAAGCAACTTGAAGTTAACCCTGTTCACACATGGAGGTATATTATTGAGCTAGAAAGACTACCCCCTTTCACATTTGAAGTATTTTATTCCTCCTTATGAGACTTATGGGCTTTCCATCCCATTTATTCACCGACCAGAACTGCTGCTAACTCTAATGTTCCATTTAGCTTGGAGGCTAAAATTTTGGAAGATTACACTTATACTTAACCACATTTGATGATATTTATGTCGATTTTGGTCCTCTCCAAAAGAGAAATTCATTGCTACAATTATCTTCCCCAAAGGAGCTGTACAAAGTGGAATTTGGCCCTAGTTGCGAATTTTAACATATGGCCTTAACTACACCTATTGGACGGGATCACCATTTTCTTTTTCAAAGGGCTCATGTCTTGCTATGGTCATTTGGTTGATGGATTTCCTCCCTCTTTTCAGGTATAATTTGGATATTCTTGGACATATTTTGTTAAATAGAACACATATTTTGGAGATGTTATGAACACATTCATCATAGATGAAATATACAAGTAATATATCTAGGTCTCTTGGCTTGACCCACAAGGATGATTGAAGCCTAAGATGGCGTTCTATGAATTTCTTAGAGACATGTTCTCTTTTTCTGTTCCCCTTATTGTGGCACTAGATGCATGCACTCTAAGATATCTCTAGGCTAGTTTTGAGTGGGGTTACATAGGCTTTGGTGGAGGCTAAACAATAGATTCCTCAAGAGAATAGGCTTTTCCAATTTACATATAGAAGATATTGATATGGAACATTTTGTTTTTTGTTTTCTTATATACTATCACATATAGGAATGGCTATGTCACCTTTTCAGTTAATATCAAAACCCTCTCTCCATGTTCTTTTGGCACCTGGATAAGCAGTGCTTAGCATTGTTCATGAGGAAGGCATTGGTCCTCCAATCTTCCAAAGGTCACTGCTTTATGAGAAATTGCTTGGAAAACTACATCATTTTATTCGGTGTTCTTAGTAGACAAAGGCTGCGAGCAACAAAGCCACAGTATCCACTAGCAAGTGTAGAAATTCTTGTGTGTCCTGTAGCCCGACTAGGTTTTAGTTTGTTTTACACATCATGTTTAATGCGCACATCCCAGGGTTAATTGCTGATATAACATGAACATAAAATTCAAAAGAAACATTGCTAGGCTACCACTACTCTTTTACTCATACACATAAATTTTTGAACTATAGTTTTTTATTGATATCAAACCTTGGAAAAACCCCAAAGGGGAAAGCCAGTTTGAGGGATAGTTTTATTTCTCTTTTCTAAGAGAATTAATTACAACATTACTTACATCATACAACGTACTTATATCTCCCTATTGATTTCTAGGAAATCATGCCATTCTCCTTGAAACTCGTTCACTGTCCCACAATCGCTACTTTGGAATGTGTGCCATTAACATACTTTCTCTGCTCAGAAAATCATCACTGTCCTTGAAAGAAAGACCATGAATTTCATGCCACTGATAGAAAATCATGCATTGAAATTAATGCAAGTGCTCATAATTTATTTCCTCGAAATATGTGCCACTAACCTGGAAATTTCTCCTTGAAATTCATGCTGATAGAACTGATTTTATTCCTTGAAAAATGGGCTATCAGACTAGGATTTAATGTTTGGAAATGCGTGCAACCAGACCAGTTATTCATCCTAGAAATCTGTGATGGAAAACTCTATGCGTTCCTTCTCAGACTTTGTGCTTCTATTCCAGCATGAAAGTTATTTGGCTTTCAAAGGTCTCATGTTTTTCTATGGTCATTTGGCTGATGGATTGCCTCCCTATTTTTCAAGTATACTTTGGATATTCTTGGAAATGTTTTTTTGAATAAACATGTTATGAACATGTTGATCATAGATTACATATACAAGTAATATATCTAGGTATCTTCGCTTGACCCACTAGGATTATTGAAGCCTAAGATGAAATTCTATGCACTTCATACAGACATGTCCTCTTTATTTGATCCCTGACACTAGATGCATGCACTCTACGATATCTCTAGGCTAGTTTTGAGTGGGGTTACATAGTCTTTGGTGGAGGCTAAACAATAGATTCCTTAAGAGAATAGGCTTTTCTAATTGTCATATAGAAGAGATTGAGATGGAACATTTTATTTTCTGTTGTCTTATATACTGCAAGATATAGGGATGGTTATGTTGCCTTTTCAGTGAATATCAAAACCCTCTCTCCATATTTTTTTGTTACCTGAATCAACAATGCTTAGAATTATTCATGAGGAAGGCATTGGTGCTCCAATCCTCCAAATGCCACTGCTTTATCAGACATTAATTGGACAACCACATCCTTTTATTCAATGTTCTTAGTAGACAAAGGCTCTGAGTAGTAGAGCCACAGTATGCACTAGCGAGTGTAGAAAATTCTTGTGTGTTCTGTGGCCCGACCCGGTTTTATTTTATTTTCCACATCATGTTTAATGCCTACATCCCATGGTTAATTGCTAATATAACATGAATATACAATTCAAAAGAAACATTGCTAGGCTACCACAACTCTTTTACTTATACACACAAATGTTTGGACTCTATTTTTTGGTCAATCTCAGACCTTGGAAAAACCCAAAAAGGGAAAGCCAGTTTAAAGGAGGATTTTATTTTTATTTTCTTAGAGAATTAATTACATCACATACGTTAATTATCTCTCCCTATTGTTTTCTATGAAATCATGCCATTGTCCTTGAAACTCGTTCACTTTCCAATGAACACTACTTTGGAATGTGTGCCCTTGACAGAATCTCTGCTCAGAAAATCGTCACTGTCCTTGAAACTAACACCACGAATTCCATGCCACTGACAAACCACTATCCTTTGAAATTCATGCCACTACTCAGAATTTCCTTCCTCAAAATCTGTACCACTGACCTGCAAATTTCTCCTTGAAATTCATGTTAACAGAACTCCTTTTTTTCCTTGAAAAATGGGTTATCAGACCAAGGAATAAATGTTTGGAAATGCATGCAACCATACCACCCTTTTAGCCTAGAAATCTGTGTTGGAAACCTCTGCCTGTTCCTTATCAAATATTTTGTTTCTCTTTTAGCACGATTTTTGTTTTTGTTTTCAAAGGTCTCATGTCTTGTTATGGTTGTTTGACTGATGGATTTCCTCCCTCTTTTCAGGTATACCTTTGATATTCTTGGACATATTTTGTTGAATAAACATGTTATGAACACGTTCATCATAGATAAAATATACAAGTAATATATCTAGGTCTCTTGGCTTGACCCTTTAGGATGATTGAAGTCTAAGATGACCTTCTATGAATTTCTTAGAGACATGTCCTCTTTGTTTGATCCCCTTGTTGTGACAATATATTCATGCACTCTAAGATATCTTTGGGCTAGTATTTAAATTTTTAGAGGAGGGAATATCTAAGCCCATCCTATTTTGGAGTTATTATTTGAATTTCGCACTCTACGTTCTCTTGTGATGGTCAAGTCTCTTTAAGTGAACTCCCAAATCCTTTGCAGCCACTGACTTGGGCTTTTTCCTATGACTTCACACAACTGATTCTTGTTTGGCCACCATTGTGACCTCTATTAAACTGTCAACAACAAAATCCCTTTCTTTGAATGGTGACTGGCTCTCGATTTGGTGAGAGTATCAATAGTTCATCTTAGAAGATGGTGATTAAGAGTATGACATGCTATCGATTGGTACATTTCAAGCTTCAGGTACAAGAAAAGTACACTATTTTAACTGGACTCACAAAAGATGCTCCTACACCAATCAAGATCATTGTCTTTATTTCTTTTAATTTTATTGCAAGATTAGGCTGTGGATCCCACCAAATCCATCCGTTAAAAAACAATGTTTGTAAAAATGACCATGAAGGGGAAATTTCAAAAAACCATCTTGCCAGCTGAGCAAGACCAACCAGGACTTTTGATTGGATATTAGGATACTAGGAAGGATGGAATAATCCTGCAGTCAATCCAACCAAGATATTCTGCAGAGGGTCGATCTTCTCAACGAAGATATTCTGCAGGGGGTTTGATATTCTCATGGTTCAAGAAGGATAATTACATGAACCTACACTACAAGGATTCAAATCCACAAACACATTTTAATGCAGATAGTAACCAAATCTTAACCATGGGACCTGTAATTTTCATTGGTTGAGGCTTGGAAAGGGATACTATCAATCCAAATGCATCTCATGGAAAAAAGTGACTGTGAAACTTCAATAATATTCCACTTATGATATATTATTGGAGAGCTTTGATATATTGTTTTAAGAGCATAAATCCTAAAGCGAGCAACACCATATGTTACACCACCAAATACTGCATTTGATTCTCTTGTTTGATATTCTATATTTAAAATAACCAATTCTCAGTTCCTCAGTTTTCTCACCCTCAGAATTTTCCTCTAATTATTGTTTTAATGTTTTAGTCAGCTGCATCTCTAATATGTGGTTGCTTCGTTAACATTGCTTCACCCTTAGTAGACGAAGGCTCTGAGCAGCATAGCCATAGTACCCACTAGCGAGTGTAGAAAATTATTGTGTGTCATGTAGCCCCACCGAGGTTTAGTTTGTTTTAAAAATAATATTTAATGCCCACATCCCATGGTTAGTTGTTGATATAACATGAATATAAAATTCAAAAGAAACACTACTAGGCTACCACTACTCTTTTACTTATACACACAAATTTTTGGACTCTAGCTTTTGTTCAATCTAAGAACCTTGGAAAAACCCCAAAGGGGAAAGCCAGTTTGAGGGAGGATTTTATTTTTCTTTTCTTAGAGAATTAATTACAACATTAATTGCATCACATAAGGTACTTATCTCTCCCTGTTGATGTCTATCCAATTGTGCCATTGTCCTTGAAACTCGTTCACTGTCCAACAATCACTACTTTGGAATATGTGCCACTAACATACTTTCTCTGCTCAGAAAAACATCACTGTCATTGAAACCAACACCAAGAATTTCATGCCACTACTCATAATTTCCTTCCTCAAAATATGTGCCACTTACCTGTAAATTTCTCCTTGAAATTCAAGCTGACAAAACTTCTTTTGTTCCTTGAAAAATAGGCTATCAGACTAGGGTTAAATTTATGGAAATGCGTGCAACCAGACCACCTTTTCAGCCTAGAAATCTATGCTGGAAACTTCTACCTATTCCTTAAAAAATTTCTTCTCTTCCAACCTGAAATGTTTAAAATATCACTACCAAAGCCTTCTTCCATTGCGAAAAGTATCACCGCCAGATACGAATTTACACTAGCAGATTACAATGGCAGCGTTGCACATCAATCCAACCTATAGAAAGGAAGACAATGACGGAAGAATTAATCTATCATGGAACTTTTCTCCCTTTCTTTTAAAGAGATTTCTACATGATCTATTGGGTTTTTTCTTCACATTAATTAAATTTTCAGGTTAATAATGCTCCTCCTTTTATAGTCTGTCTTACTAATGAATTTCTAATAAAATTTTATAGAGAATACTTTAGAAAGCTATGGATTCATATTTTCTTCAAATAAATAACAATAAAAGATTAGAAAAATTCTATGTCTCTTAGATTGGAGTGTTCTTCTATATGGCCCCTTTTGGAAATTTTCAATCTTGCCAAGTATCTTCATACTATAGGGTGTATCTCATTTAGTGGTTGAGTTGTGGAGATATGGTGTCCATATCCCTTGTAAAGTGGAGCGTTGCCCTATTCTTGGCTTCTTGTGACTCCTTTTCCACATGTAATCCTTAAAACATCCATGCCCACACTTAGAATGATTTTTCCTTCCTAAAATCTGCTCTAATAACTTCATTTGACCCTTGGTTGGGTGCTCTCCAAATGTTGGGTGTGGAGCCTGATTTTCGTCCTGATTCAGAGATCCTTGTTTTCAACCGAATGCATACACCAGGAAAACTATACACCCCTGCAACGGGGGAGTGCGGAGGTGACTTGTCCCCCCCGCAGGGTTCGAGGGGGGCTGACCCCCTGGCTGGGGGGTCTAGGGGTGAGCGGTCCTCCGGCGGGGGTTTTCGGGACATCGCCCTCGAAGCTAAAAATGGATGTAAAATTGCCTTGTAAAAGTATAGTAATTTCTAGCCAATCTAGGCTGTTCATTAGGCGGATGATCTGATGGTAGAAGTTATGTTTAGTTTAGGGTTCTTTTCCCTAGAAGGAAACCCCTCACTTTTTATGAGGGTATTCTGTTATGGCTGTGTACTGTGTGTGTATTCTCAGAGCGAGAAACGGATAAGGAGACTATGAGAGAGAATAGAGGATATTAAAGCGGATCTGTTGTATTTTGTGTCTCTTCATTTTGCTGGATAATATAAAGGTAGGACAAGCTGTTCGGGGTGGACGTAGCCCAAACTAGGTGAACCATGTATATATGTGTCTCTCTGGTTTCATGTGTTTTGTGTGCTTACATTTTCCACATATTTTATGTGTTTCATTGCTCTGTAATATATAATTTTCTAATAGCAAAGTGGATTCATTTTCTAACAGTCAAATATTTAAAGCATCCAAATCTCCCTTAGAAGGCAACACTACTCTATGAATGTGAAATAATTTATCAGTAAAGGTTTTGGAATGCCATGTGTTAAATTCCTATGAAGGGTGTTGCTCAAGAAAATTTGTTATGTAAAGGGGTAGTCAATCAACTAGTAAAAGAGAAAACCAAACGTGGAGTGATTATGCAAAATTTTTGGATGTACATGAGTAGTCAATCAGCTAGTAAAGTACCATAGTTACTAACAACCTCCTTCGACAAACTGTATGAGGCATCTTCAAATACCAGACTCCACTAGCATATAATTTTTTCCTATTAAGTAGCACTAGCTACTTAATCCATATACCACACACTTCACAGTCTGTGTTGGAATTATACAAAGTTTTGTTTTTGAAAAAACAATAACCACACTAAATATGAATCTCCCTTTCCTTCAAAAGGCTCCTATCTACAATGTGAATGAAATCCAGTCTACCAAGTAACAAGGATAACAACTTTAGAGTACAAAACTTCTTGACAAGTACTAAGGTTGTGATTGCAACCATTAATTGACTAGTTGGAGCAAATAAGGGGTCATATAATGCATGCCAACCCCTACCAAATAATACATCAAATTTTTTTAAACCATACTGTCTAGGAAGCTCTGTCTTTTCACCTATTGAATGTTTTGGAAAATAATCTTAAATGTTTGTATCTCCTTCTTGTCTTTTCGAATGGTTAGTGTTATTCCCAACCCTTGAGCTTTTGTTGCTACTTCTTATTTTAGCAGCCATAGTGTCATTTGTTGTAACTGAAGCATTGTAAGCATGCTCATAGCTATTACTGCAACCTTTTCCTGGTTTCAATATTCTCTGCAAGGAATACAACAAAATATTACCATTCAAACCTCCTCAACAACCCTATATTAAAGATAGAAATAGGACGTTGATAATCCCTTTCTACTCCAAGAAAAATAATGAAATATTATAGAAAAAGACTACATTAATGCTCTCAATCAACTAGCTCCATGATACAAGTCAACAATAACATGATAATGGAGTTGGCTTTGCAAAAATCCTCCAAAAATAGCACCATGAAGTACGATTCCTCCTCCAATTCATTGACCATGTATCTACCTTCACGAACAATGAATGAATCCTCCTTAGAAGCATGTGTGGCCTCCTCCAAAGTGGATTCCTTATTCAAACTTTGAGTGAATGCACAAAGACCATGCAAAAATCCAATAAAGTGGCACTTATGGCATCATAAGTAGAACTTTCCATCAATATTCAATGCAAAAGGGTCCATTTGGAAAAACACATGGTAGAAGTACAATCTACAAATGAGAAGACAGAGTAATTATCAATGAGTGGACATATTCAACATAATAGCTTGGAAATGTGTGCAAGGTGACTTGCTCTCATATAAGGTGTCCTCCGCATTGACTAAAAAATTCCTCAAAGGTGTAATGACCCTTAAAATATTTCTTGAAATTGTGAATGCCTTATATTCATATGTTTGGCTAACATATCAATTGTTTTCCTTGATGAAAAAATCTGAAAAAGGCGTTTGAATTATCACTAGAGATGCAAGTGATACTTGAACACACTGAACTAGATCTAAGAGAAAGTCATATATTCTTCACATAGGTAGAAAATTGATCACTCAACACTTTGAATGCATGTGCGACTGCTACTATATTTCATGTTACCTTATTGTTTCTAAATTATGAGTATAGTTTTTTGGCAATTATCAACTATTCACTAGTGGCTTGGCCTCTTCAAGTGTGTAAAAAAACATCAAACTTTTCTGAAATATTTGCTATAGGTTATACAAATTTGTTAATTTGTAATAAATGATGTGTTGAGATAGAAAGAACCACCATACTCTATTTTAATTTCCACATCTGATGAAGTCAAAGTAGTATGTGGCTTCTTCATGTTGTTTTGGATTTCTTAGCCTACATGAACTTTGGCTTGCTTTTATTTTTTTACTTAAATTTTTTTTATGAATTTTGCTTTAGTTATTTTTGTTAGAACTCATTAGGCTCTATAATATTTGCATCAATATTCTCCGACCATGCTTGAGAGTTAGTTTTTTCTATAGAAAATTTCCAAAATTTTTCCAAAATTCTATTTTCAAAGCGCACAGAAACTTACTTATCTAGTCCATTTAGGCCAATGACTTACTTTTCTAGTGGACCATTCTATGTCATGGGTGAAGGAGTCACACTTCTCAATTTTGAGAGAGATTCATTTTACACCTAGGCAACTAGAAATGCTTCCTTAGAAGCTAGGTTGGTCATGAATTTCTATTCCAGAAAATGGAGTTTATGTAATTATCTTGTGGCATACTTATTATCTGTTGCATCATTTTACGCAACTAAATCCATCTTCACAGTTTCTACTGATTTGTCTATAAAATGCTTTGACATGTCTTTTACTGAATTTTGTACTCTCAAACACCTTTTTGTGACCTTCCTACTTTCTCCAAGTCGCTAGACAGTGTGGGTATTCTAATTGATGTTACAGGAAAGCTACACTAGCAACCATTTTCCTCTTGGATGTTGAAATTGTTGAATAGATGCCTTGTCGAAACAAGGCTTCAAGTAGAAGGCCTTATTAGCTCATCTTTCATGTATGCATCTATCAGTTTACTTTCTTAAGGAGATGGTACATTACAAAGGCCTTGTTTTGAATTTATACATTTAGCATCATCATCACTGGATACAAAAATAATTCCTATAAAGAATATTGTACATTAAATGGACGATTATTTATAATTTGACCATGGGTTCTTTCCTTCATACTTTATATTCCATATGCCCTAGATGAATTTTTGAAAGTACAACTAAAGATTATCTCAATGCTAAGGGTTTTTTCTCAGACATTTCAAAATACAAGAATCATAGAAATATTTGTGCAGAAACAATTTTGTCAATTTTAAAACTTCCATGGTTGTTTTCTGATATTGACATCCAATATGATATCATCAAGAAGACAAAGTGCAGAGTTATGAGTATGTTGCCTAAGGTAAGGATCAAAGCAATGAGTGAAAACATTTTTGATGTTTTGGACTTAGCACTGCAAGATCAGATTGTTGATGTCCAAGATGAAGATGTTGCATCTATGCCAATTCTTGCATTCAATTCTAGGTATGGTGTTATTAAAACCATGTGTAGAAGATTGGAGGTCTTTGCTGAAGACAAATCTAAAAAAGTTCGTGAAATTTTAGCTCATGATATTGGAGACAATTGCATGTTTATCTGCTACTCCTTTAGCAACTGATTATGTAACCATTTTTCTTTGTCAAATCCAAAAAAATGTTGGTTTGAAAGTGAATTTGGGAAACATAGATGTTCTTATATCTGGATTATTTTGGGCTTAATGTGATAAACAAATTTCAGTTTATTGAGGGAAAAGTGACCTTGATGTAACTTTATATCAAATATAAAGGAAATACAAGCTTAATAATACAACTATTAGAGTTTTCTTTCAGTATTTGTCAGTCTCTCTTTTCTCGACTTCTTTTTAGTGAATCATTAGAGCAAGTTTGTGTTTCTACTTTGGAAATAATTTCTCATATTCTATGCCATGCAATCAAAAGTGACCTTTTGGGAACAAAATCTTTGTGGATAAAATGCCTGGATATACTTCCACTTTATGAGAATAAGGTTGCGAGGAGATAAATTTTTTTTAAATGCATTACTTCATTGAAAATAATGTAATAGATATTTTGTTTGAAGATAATGATGCATGCAACAAAATGAAAGAAGAAAATATGCTTGGAGTATTGAACCATGCTTTGGAAGCCAATGAGGCTCCAGATGTATTTGAGATTTTGTTGGAAATAGTAGAAGAAATTATTAAAATGGCTGATGTCCATGAATATTTGTTTTTTTTTTCTCATTTGCTTTATTTATTGATCAGCTTTACAATTCAAATAGTTGGGTAAGGGAAAAAACTTATAGGTTAATACATAAATCTGATAGTTTTAAAAATATGATAGGAATCAGATCAATCCTTTTCAAGTTTGATGGAATTAGAGATCAGCCGTTTGAATACTTGAAAGAAAGCCTTGTCACGCACCCAGTTATGAGAATTGAATTTGCAGAGGTAATTTTTGGCATACCAAGTGTAGATCTTATTGATGAGGAGACGGTTCCTATGGTTCTTCCAAAGCTTTTAGTTTTACAATAGTATAATTTCCATGCATTAGCTCCTTTACATGAAATTTTGCAAGTTTTGTCACTGGAATGGTGTCACAAGGCTCTACCATTTGTGTTTCTTTACTCAGATAGAAAGGAACTGGTTACTATAATGCAATTTTATAAATACTAGACAACATCTAATACTAGAGATATTTTTACTAAAGTGTTGCCAATTCTGCTTGAGGAGTTTGTACATTTCCTGAGGGATTCACACAGTGAAAATACTAATGAAAGGCTATCAAAGGTTCAAGATATGATTTAAGAGGTGGCTAGTCTTGTCACTGGATCA
The DNA here is from genome assembly GCA_034641835.2 of Pinus albicaulis. Classification (NCBI taxonomy): domain Eukaryota; kingdom Viridiplantae; phylum Streptophyta; class Pinopsida; order Pinales; family Pinaceae; genus Pinus; species Pinus albicaulis. The sequence continues at coordinate 63,260,849 of CM076571.1, forward strand.
CATGATCTTCTAGGACTTTTAAGGAATTACTGGTTTCAATTTTTCTAATTTAGGGAACAATTCCTTGTAAGCAAGGAGGAAGGGGTGAGAGTAATACTAGGTGACAAGTGGCAAGTGAGAATGTATCACAGTGTATTTATAAAAATCTAATTTGAACTCCCGTGTTTAGGATACAAACAATCACCAATGACCCCATTTATTTCTCCATCAATTAATCCATTAATTAGCCTCATTATATTTTGGATTTTATGTACAACAATATATCTACATTTGTGGCATTCCTCTCTTGTAGGCTTCATTTTATTTTTTAAATTCCACTTATATTACTTCAAGGAAAAGGAGCAATTAGGAAAAGGAGAAATTAGTTACACTTGTTATCATCATCTTATTTTCATAAATATTATCATATTTGTTTGTAAGAACATATAAGATATTGGGAAAAATCTTGCGATCTTCTAGTAACATTCTAATATATTTTCAAGTGATTAGCACAAGATAATGTGCATCTTTGGCCCATCCAAGCTAATGTGAGTTGGGATGAGTTGAGTTTCGTAACTTGAGTTCCTTTTCAAATTGAAGCAACAGAAGGTTATTTTGGTTTCCATTATCAATAACCATATATTCTAGTTTATGCTTAATTTGACAGTTCTATGTACAAAGAGCTTCCTTGTTGCAAGCAAGGCTATCTTTGGGCATTAGCATCAAGTGTGGATCAATGTAGCTGGTAATTTCAACATTAACCTCTAAGTCTCCACCTCTAAGTCTCCAAACTCTCAATAGTTCTTATAAAGGAAGTGAACATTGCATTTAGGGTTGAGTTCATCCTTACTCATTGCTGGTCAAGTTCATCTCAAGGAAGCACAAGTTTAGTATTTTGAAAGACAATGAAATCCTCTGTTTCATGGGTCAAGTCCAGTTTTTCAAGCAACCGAGTTCTCCACTCAAGATGTCCATATTCACTCTTACACTGTTAGGTCCCTATATTACTAGTATAGTACCTTATTGTTGTAAGTGTAACCCCTTTATTGTTATTATTGTACCCTTGTAACCCCCATTCTGTTATTATTGTGCCCCTAAATTATTATTGTTAGGTCGGCTAGGATTACATTGTGGCCCACTGGGATTAAATTATGGCCCCATGGACTCCTATATATAGAAAGGAGGTTTTGTAAATTGAATCATCCAAGAATTGTTCATTCATGTAATGTGGAGGTTTCCCCCTCGAAGTGGCTTATTTCTAAGGCATGGATATCTCTTTTCTTCTATTTTGGGCTGGTTACACAACATTTGGTATCAGAGCTTTGGATTCTAGGGTTTCGCTACTCAGTTCATCGTGGCATTTTCGCTATAACTTTTTTCTCTGAAGCTTGACTGAAATTTCTAAGTTATAAAGCTGAAATCTTGAGGAAGGTTGTCTAAACATTTCAGATCTTGGTTCGCAATATTTGAGGAGATATCATCTGTGGAAGTTAGGTATTTTTTCAGGCTCATAAACAGGTCATCGTGGCATTTGCGCTATAAATTTGTTTTTACGAAGGTTCAAAGTCTGAAATTCATATGGTGCGAAGCTGAAATCCTGCGGAAATTTGTCAAAAAATTTCAGAGCTTGGTTCGCAATATTTTTGGAGATATGATCTGTGGAAGGTAGTGCTTTTTCAGGCTCCTGAATTGCATCTCAAAGAGGTGATCGTGGGAAAACTTCAATAACTCTCTCTCTGGGAATTGGATTGAAGTTCCGTAAAAAGTGGTCGCAAGTAAACAGACTGAAGTTTCTGGGCTATCAATTTCAGAGACAAAGGACAAAACAGTGACACGTGGCAAGTCGTACAAGTTCGCTCTACTAAACCAGTCCAGAATTAGGTCATTGTAGGAGATTGGACACAACTTTGTCTTGGAGAATCCAAATCAGGTCAGACCTGTGGCATTTGAAAGAAGCTTCAGAGATCTACTACAGGGCTGAATTTCAGATATCGAATATTTTCAACTACAGAGATAATTCAATTTCAATATCGAGCTCCTAAAAGCTAGTTAAAGGTGTGTATTTTTTTCCGAATTGCATAAGTCTTGTTTGAAGAATCAAGTTGAATTGATTCCAAGGGCATCTTGTAGAATAGATATCAATATTGGATTCTAAAATGGCCCCTAAAAAGAATTCAACACCCATCAAGCCTTCAGAAGGCTCTACCATGACTCATGAAGATGAAGAATTGCACCATGATCTATCAAAATTACAAGAACAAGTGCAACAAATTTCACTCTCGCAAAGAGCAGCAAAAAATGAAATGGAAGTTTTGAAGAAAGGTGTGGAATTAAAGATGGATGGTTTGAAGAAAGGCATGGAAGCTAATATGGATGGCGTGGAAGTAAAGATGGAAGGTTTGAAGAAAGGCGTGGAAGCTAAAATGGATGGTGTGCAAGCTAAGATGGATGGCGTGGAAGCTAAGATGGATGGCATGGAAGTGGGCATGGAAGCTAAGATGGATGACATGAAAGACAACATAGAAAACATGAAGAATGATCTAAAAACATACATGGAAGGCTTGATGACAAGCTTAAAACCAGAAATGATTCCTAATGGCGGAAATATAGGAGAAGAACCTCATGATGAGAACAAAATAAATGTTAATCGTGATTTCATAAACTCGAATGTTGGTGGGAAGAACCACCATATTCCAAAAATGGATATGAGGAAGTTTGATGGAAAGGATCCTGTAACATGGATACTACAGGTGGAGCAATATTTTGATCTCCATAACGTGCAAAACACACAAAAGGTACGCATTGCAACTTTACATTTAGAACAAAATACATTTGTATGGTATCAATGGCTTTTCTCCCGTAAAAAAATTGTCACTTGGTCAATTTTTACGGAGGAAATGATAGCACATTGTGAGGATACAAAGAGCAACACCTTCTTTACCCAATTGATAAATCTCAAACAAAAGGGTTTAGTGGGGCAGCACATTGAGGACTTCCAAAAATTGAATATAAGGGTAACTGATATTCCGGAGGAACACAGGATCGATCTCTTCATAGGCACTTTAAAGGATAACATCCAACATGAAGTTCGCATTTTGGAACCGGATTCATTGGAGAAGGCATTCGGGTTGGCAAGAAAAGTTGAATGTAAAATAATGGCGACAAGGAAGCCTACCACTCAATTCTATAAAGAAGGAAGTGTTGCTACGCCTAGATTTCCACAACCTACAAGGTTGACACCACAACAATTGGAAGAAAAAGAGCAAAAGGGCTTTGCTACAGTTGTGATAGCAAATACACTAAAGGTCATAAGTGTGCTGAGAAGAAATTATTTTACATAGATTGTGAAGAGGAAAAAGAAAATGAACAAGAAGAGGATATACACCAGGAACCAACCCTAGAAGAGGAAGAAATGAATCCGACCATATCGTGTAATGCACTGGCAGGAATTACCACTCCTCAAACTCTCAAGATACAAGGACAAATCAAGAAGAAAAAGGTAATAGTGTTGATTGATTCAGGTAGCACCCATATTTTTATTCATTGTAAGGTAGCCAAGGAATTAAATTGTTTCCTATACCCAGCACCAGAATGTCAAGTGATGGTTGCAAATGGAGGAACTATAAATTTCTCTGGAAAATTCCATAATATCAAGCTAACCATGGGGGAATATGTGTTGACTAGTCCAATGCTTTCCATTCCTATGGGAGGTGCTGATGTTGTACTAGGAGTACAATGGTTACAATCTTTGGGGACGGTAGCTTTTAATTTTCAAGAACTTTTCTTGAAATTCTTTTCGGAAGGAAAGGAAGTCGAATTACGGGGTATTGAAGGGAAGCCAGGAAGGATAATAAGCTCTAATGGCATGACAAAGCTTCTAAAGAAAGAACAACGAGGCGTAATTGCACAATTATGCTCACTAGAAGTTCCAACATCAAAATCATCTATTTCTGCGGATCTCCAACAAGTCTTGGACAATCATTCCAAGGTGTTTGAAACTCCCAAAGGACTCCCACCTATTCGTGATCATGATCATGCTATTCATTTGATTCCAGGAAGTGTTCCTCCAAACATCAGGCCTTATAGATATCCTTATGTCCAAAAGAGCGAAATTGAACGTATGATTGCAGAAATGTTAGAAGCGGGTATAATTCAACCTAGTCAGAGTTCTTTCTCTGCTCTTGTAGTGTTGGTACACAAGAAGGATGGATCATGGTGCATGTGTCCGGATTATAGGGAGCTCAATAAGCTCACCATTAAAGATAAATTTCCCATTCCTGTGATTGATGAATTATTGGATGAATTACATGGAGCAATTTATTTTACCAAGTTGGATCTTCGTTCGAGATATCATCAAATTAGAATGAAGACTGAAGATATTCCAAAAACAATATTTCAAACTCATGAGGGTCATTATGAATTTTTGGTCATGCCTTTTGGCCTTACCAATGCACCTTCTACATTTCAAGGGTTGATGAATTCCATTTTCAAACCCTTCCTTAGAAAATTTGTGCTAGTATTTTTTGATATACTAATCTACAGCAGGTCTTGGAAGGATCATGTTGAACATGTTGACAGGGTGCTCAAACTATTGCAGGAGAAACAATTATATGCAAAAACATCCAAATGTTTCTTTGGAGTACAAGAGGTGGAATATCTGGGTCATATTGTATCTCACGAGGGTGTTAAAGTAGACCCTAACAAATTAAAGCCATTAAGGAATGGAAAGTCCCCATGACCATAAAGCAGTTGCGAGGATTTCTCGGCTTAAAAGGGTATTATCGCAAGTTTGTTAAGAATTATGGGAGAATAGCAGCACCTCTAACAACATTATTGAAGAAAGATGCATTTTCATGGACTCCTGAAGCAACTAAGGCCTTTGAACATCTTAAAGAGGCAATGTGCCTAGCACCGGTCTTAGCTACGCCGGACTTCACAAAAACCTTTATTGTGGAATGTGATGCCTCAGGAAATGGAATTGGTGCTTTTTTAATGCAAGAAGAAAGACCCATTGCTTTTGAAAGTCGTCGAATCAAAGGAAAGTATTTACAGAAACCTATTTGTGAGAAGGAAATGTTAGCAATACTACATGCACTAAAGAAATGGAAAACTTACCTAATGGGAAGACACTTCAAGGTAAAAACTGATCATGATAGTCTTAAACACTTTGGAACAAAGACTATCTTCAGAAGAGCAGCAAACATGGGTCACAAAGATGTTGGGTTATGACTTTGAAATAATCTACAAAAAAGGAAAGCTTAATGTTGTTGCAGATGCACTCTCAAGAAAGAATGAAGAGGTGGAAGCATTGCTTTGTGCCATTTCTATTATCCAACCAGATTGGATAACCGAAGAAAAAGATGAATGGAAGAAGGACAAAGATGTATGGACACTCATTCAAAAGTTGCAGCAAGATCCTAGTACATCTGATACATTTAGTTGGAAAAATGATTCCTTATGGTACAAAGATCGCTTATGTCTTTGTAAGAATTCCCAACTAAAACAAAAGATTCTTCTGGAATTGCACACTTCTCCTTTAGGAGGACACTCAGGATTTTTAAAAACTTACCACAGGGTGAAGAAAGAATTTTTTTGTGATGGCCTTAAATCTGATATTCAAAATTTTGTGGCGGAATGTTTGGTTTGCCAGCGGAATAAAGTGGAAACAATTAAGACCCCGGTACTTCTACAACCTTTATCCATTCCAAGTCAACGTTGGGAGGAGATTTCAATGGATTTTATCACGGGTTTACCTAAGTCTGAAGGAAAGAGTGTCATCATGGTGGTAGTTGATAGACTTACCAAGTATGCACACTTTTGTGCATTATCTCATCCATTTAAAGCAAGTACAGTTGCTACTACATTTATGGACAGAATTCAAAAGCTACATGGAAGCCCAAGGGTTATTGTGAGCGGCAGAGATCCCATTTTTACTGGAAATTTTTGGACGGAGTTATTTTCTTGTTTGGGTACTCAATTAGCTCATAGCTCATCTTATCATCCTCAATCGGATGGTCAAACTGAGATAGTAAATAAATGTTTGGAAGGATATCTTCGTTGTTTTGTATCTGATAAACAAACACAATGGGTCAAGTGGTTACCTCTCGCCGAATGGTGGTATAACACTTCCTTCCATACTGCAGCAAAAATGACCCCATTTATGGCACTTTATGGATATCATCCACCATCGATCACATCATCTTTAAGGGAAAATTTGAAGGTTCAAGCGGTGGAAGATCACGTCGAGCATCAGCAAGAAGTTCTCCAACTCTTAAAGGATAACCTGAATTTGGCACAAAATCGAATGAAACAACAGGCAGATCAACATCGCAGCGAGAGAAGTTTTGATATGGGAGATTGGGTATTTTTACGGCTACAACCATATAAACAAATGTCCCTCAAGCAAGCTAAGAAGGATAATAAATTATCGCCAAAGTACTATGGTCCTTACAAGGTGTTGCAAAAGATTGGTACTATGGCATACAAATTGGAGCTTCCTGCTTCTTCGTGAGTACATCCAGTTTTCCATGTTTCATGCTTAAAGAAGGTTATAGGAGAAAATATTCCAGTTCAAACAATATTGCCAGAACTTGATGAGGAAGGAAAAATCATATTGGAACCAGAAGCGGTCATGGAAACAAGAACTCGACAACTACGGAATCGATCAATTTCAGAGTATCTCATCAAATGGAAGAATTTATGCACTGAAGATTCTACATGGGAGGATGAAAAATTTATACAGAAGCACCCAGAGCTACTCAAGCGTTGAGGACAACGCTTTTTTGAAGGAGAGGGCATTTTGGGGTCCCTATATTACTAAATAATTATTATTGTTGTTAGTGTAACCCCTTTATTGTTATTATTGTACCCTTGTAACCCCCATTATTGTTATTATTGTGCCCCTAAATTATTATTGTTAGGTCGGCTAGGATTACATTGTGTACTTCAGGATTGTAGCCCCATGGACTCCTATATATAGAAAGGAGGTTTTGTAAATTGAATCATCCAAGAATTTTTCATTTATGTAATGTATTGGAGGTTGCCCCCTCGAAGTGGCTTATTTCTAAGGCGTGGATATCTCTTTTCTTCTATTTTGGAGCTGGTTACACAACATACACTTAGCTAGCCTAATTCTGTAACAAAGGAAGTATAATAACCAGTCACAAGGGAGCTCAAATGGGGTCTTTTTCTTGTGGGAATGTTTCTGGAAGGTAGGATTGATATTTTTCTCATTTGTTGAAGTTCTTACCTCCTTAGAGTGACATTGTGTTGAACGACGAGTTTCTAGACAAATTTCATTTCTTGTTGTATCATTATTATGGGTTGATTTAACCTCTTTTGGCTACTCTCAAAATCTTTGTGTGTGGGTTATAGAGATTCCTTAATTACATGTGTGCAAAGTGTGTCACCTAGGAGAAAAATGGAGCCATAAATGCTATTGAGTTTGTAGAATGAGTAAGAGTTGTTCGTACTATAGAAATTTTTGGTCAAGCTCACCTCAAGGAAGAACAAGTTTGGTATTGTGAAAGGGGATGAAATCCTCTGTTCCATGGGTCAAGTTCAGTTTTTACAAGGGGTAAAGTTCTCCACTCAAGAGGGTTGTATTCACTCTTACACTCAGCTGGCCTAGTTCTGTAACAAAGGAAGTACAATAACCAGTCATAAGGGAGATTAAATCGGGTCTTTGTCTTTTTGGCGTGTTTCTAGAAGGTAGGATTGATATTTTTCTCATTTGCTAAATTTTTTACCTCCTGAGAGTGACATTGTGTTGAAGGACGAGTTGCTAGAAAAATTTCCTTGCTTGTTGTAGCATTATTTTGGGTTGATTTAACCTCTTTTGGCTGCTATCACAATCTCTGTGTGTGGGTTATGAAGATGCCTTAATTACATGTGTGTATGAAGTGTCACTTAGGAGAGAAGGAGATCCATAAGTGTTGTTGAGTTTGTACAATGAGGAAGATTTGATCGTACTCCAGAAATTAAGCTCATAATTCAAGGAGTCGGCACTAGTCCATTTCTGCCTTCAAAACTGATATTTGTCACTTATTTATAAGCCTCAAAACCAGGTTCTGTTGTACTTATTCACTCATTGTATATGTTGATTTCAAGCTAAGAAATGGATTGTTTATGACACGGCACTGTCTTCATATTGCATTATATCAGTAGTGTATAAAACTTATGGGTTTAATATTTGTTTGTGGGTTGAGAAATAAATGTCTATGGTTGATTACTTTTATGGCTCTCTTATCAGTCCATAAATTTTGTAACATGATGATGTGTAACTCTAAATTAATTTCATTAGTGGAAAGGAGTCGGTTTTCTATTATATAGTGCATATCATTGGCGTATCCCTTGCTGAGTTTAATTTAAATGGTATAATGTTGTCTAAAAGTGTTTTTGGGCATTTTTATAGCACTGTGTTTTTCGTCTAAAATTAAATTGAATAAAGGTCCACCTACAGTATTTCTACTCTCAAATTGTTAAACAAATCCTCTCGCTAAAGAAAACCCAGAACTCAGAAAACCAAATTTCTATTTGGAAGAAATTTGAGAGAGAATATTACAATGACAATTTTGAAGCACATTTGTCAGAATTTGGCATTGCCAAGTGTATCATGTCTACAAAAACCCACACCTTTATCTATGTTATGGGTGTTATCAGTTATATTGACCTTGAATATGCAAGGATGTATAGGCTTAATGAGAAGTATGATGTGTGCAACTATGACATTGTTCTTTTATAGCTACTCACAGGGAGGAAAGTTATGGATAATGACTCTAATTTGCTTTAGTTGGTAAGACGATAATGACTCTAAATTTTATTCGGTTGGAATTGTCTTTTTGTTAATTGTGAAGCTTTTTTGTCTTGGGATATTGCATTGGCCAAGATAATAAATAAATAACTTTAGCTCATCTGAGTTTGAATCATCACTTTCTTCAAAGTGTCACTACCCTAGGAAAGTTGTGGATGGCATGAAAACAATTATATATGACAACCATAAGCAAATATGCAATACAACAGTGGTGAATTGTTTCTATGCTCATGGTATGATTAAAAGTGTTTTTACTACTTTTGAAGAAACAAGTCATTCGCTGTGGATAGTACCATTTATGTCCCATCAAGTAATGGAAATAGAAAATGACAAGCTAGAGCATGTACCTTGGTTTTTAGAGGCATTACAAATCTATTATAGGCTTTTCGAGTACCCTATGTATTCTTCTTCATTGTTAATTGTGCCCTCTGCATCACAGTTAGTGATACCATTTGATGGAGGTTGTGTCACTATTCCAAGGGATCCAAAGGTTTTTTTCTACACTCTACCAACTCAATTTCTCAATGTTTTTCTACCTATCTGGAGAAATCCATTTTTTTGTCATTGTAGTCCATCTTTGATTACCTTTGTTATTTATATTATTACCCATGTATACACTACCATAGGTGATGTAATTGGAATAAATGAGTGGTTTCTTTTCTTATATCTTGTTTCTCTCTTTTTCCCGGACTCCTTGTGGCCAAAATTTATGCTTGAAGTGCTTCCATAAATGGCTGGGATAGGGGTATAAGAACTATGCAAAATTTTGATTTCCTATTCCTTCCAAAATGACCTCTTAGCCCAGAATCAATGGAACCCTTGAAATAGCTATCCATATGGCAAAGGATATAACAAATGTGGGTGAATACCAATATGGAACTTCAAAATTTTATACATACATGTAGAATCAAGACAAGCCTAATAAAGCTTTTATTAATGAGTGTGCAAAACACAAGGGTTTATCCAATGCAACTAGTGGACAAATTTTTGTTACTGTTCCACTAGATCACATTGGTCCAATACTTCCAGAGAATGATCCAAAATGACACCAACATATTCTTGTGGGAGAATGTTGGGTAGACATAATGGAATGTAGGCAGTGGGGTGTTAATCTTCCTCAGATTGTTGGTATTTCTGGGTAGTCTGACTATGGTGCTCAATCTGTAGCACTATTTGGTGGGTATGAGTATTATGATGACCATGGTGAATGGTTTCCTTGTACTGGAAGGTGTGCAACTTATTTTTCTTAAAACTACTATTGAGGCTACTTTTTGTCTTTTCTTCCTTACCTTCTTTGCCTCTTTTGGCCCAGTTTTGACACATATATACTTCCTTTTTCCTCTCCTTATCCCAAATATGGCCAGAATTTCATCAATTATTGTTAAAGGTAAAAGGTAGTACAAGTATAATTGTTTCTACTATTCTATAGCTAGTTTAGGAAATTTTAGTAGCATGCTTATTTGTTAACTTACTATTATGGGTAGAATGATGGATTTCTTGCAGGAAATGTTTGGTTGGCTCTTTGACTTGAAGGAAAAATATGTTCCTTCAACTATCATTTAGTTGATAATCCAGCATACCTGAAGATAGAAGCTTCAGCTCAGCAATTTCGATGCTCCCTCCAGCACTTCAAAAAATTCAAGGATCAGTGAAGGACTAGCTGGCCACTATCTGTATAATGGAGTTCATTTGACAAGAATTAGGAACCTTTTTCCTATAATAGCATGCGGTTTTTTATAAGGAACTAATAGCGTAAATTTAGGACAGTTAGTGCTGATTTCAAGGACTACCATATCCATGGTTTCCAATGTCCTACTCTGTAATACAATTGCTACTAATTATGTAAGTAATGATGCCTATAAAGGAAAATACATCTGGTTTGATGAGGAGGTTAATGTATTTTCATTTTCAGCTATCAATACTAAACTGTGATTTCATGTTCTGTTGGTGAAAGCCGAATTGTAATTATTATGATGCATTCCTGATTAGTTGTGGAATGATGTGGATTTATTGAACTTCTGAGATAAATTTCCATAGGTGTAGTTAGGAATGCAATCCAACGCTTTCCCGAGTGTGGCAAGGGCCCACCACAACTGGTTCAGCCCCGTAGACATAGCTAGAGGTAATTCGTAAGTATAGTTTGATTCAATTCTTGATTGCATAATTATTTATTTTTGAAAGTCGATTTCATTTCTTGCATTTGATTCATGTTGCTATAATAGAGGGAATTCGTAAGTATAGTTTTATTGAATTCTTGATTGCATAATTAATTGCTTTTGAAAATCGATTTCGTTTCTGGCATTTGATTTATGTTGTTGTAGCAGAGGTAATTTCATATATCAAGGATCAGTTTAAGAATTTTATGTTAAAAGCTCTGTGATTGTGGCTATAAGTGTGCCTAGTTCTTTTTGTAAGGATTTCTTTCCATTTTTTCCCATACACATCATTCTGAATTGAAGTTTTGCTGAGAAACAGAGTTAAGCATATACTCTTTCACCTTTCTGGATAAATGATTTTACTGAATGTGTTCTTGTGTGAATGGACACAACATGGTTATATGCATTTAACTAAATATTTTGTGAGATAAGTAGATGGCACTAGAGTACTTGTGGAATTTCTAGATCAATTTCAATAGGAGAGCATAGCTTGAATTTGCAAACAGATTTAATGATTAATTGGTTTTGTGTGTTAAGATAATCTGCATCTCATTTCATGTGTGTGTACCTTAGATTTGTGAACATAGCTCAATTTCTCATAGAATATGCATGTTAGTTTTAGATTGAACAATTCTGTTTGAATTCCATGCGTTTGGTTTGAAGCAGAAAATTTTCGTTTGAATTGGATTTTTGGCTTGACATTTATCATTGCTTAAGGTATAATAGGAGTGTGAAGTTTTGTTCATTGAAGAGTGACAGATATAGGTTCTTTGCGGTCTTAGTCGGAAAGTCACTAGGAGACTCGTGTGTTGACCATGTAGGAGAAAGTAGATGATTCATAGAATAGTTTTTAGCAAGTTTTCTTCATTCTTTTGGTTTGATTAAGTAGAAGTTTACAGTCTTGTTTCATTTTTCATAAGATTAGGATTTGGAGTGGGAGGACATTTACAAATATTGTTGTAGCATTTAGGTCGAGTTGTGTTGGCAATATGATGCAGAGAGTTGTCCTTGATGGCAACCCACTGAATGAAGATGAAGACATGAGATTGTTGGCATGTGTTGTCCTTGATGGAAATAAACCTGATGAAGTTATTCTTGGCTTGATGGACTTGGTAAATGATGCAAATATGATGTGAAATGATGTTAGTTAGAAACATGATGCTAAGTGTTGTCATTGAATGGCAACCGACTTGATGAAGAAGATGGCAACTTACTTGATGAAGTTGTACTTGATAGAATATGTTCTTGATGAAGTAAATATGATGTATTCACAGTGTATACAGAAGGCAATGAAGAAAGGAATTCAGAATGTGCTCAATCTATGATAAAAAGAGTATGTCTCAAGGCATCCGCGGATATGTCTAGGGGAAGTCGCGTATGCATGCGGGAAAGAACATGCCAAGCCGCGTATGGGCAAAAAGCGCTCAAAAAGTGCAAAACCAGGGGTAACCACCATGGTATTGACCCATTGTATTGGGTAATGATCTGCCTAATTGACCCCGTCCAGGAATACCATCGGAAGTAATGTAGTTTTGGGCTCATGGTATTGAAAGGGGCTCATGGTATTGAAAAAGGATAAACCTATATAAAGAGATGAAATTCATTGTGCAAATCATAAGAGTGGGAGCAAGATGTCTGAGCTTGAATGAATAGTTCTCTGTGAAGTACATCTGTATGGAAAGGGTAAAGGTTTGATGATAGATCTGAATCTATGATGCACTTATGAAGAAATGATGAAGCGATATTTCTAGATCTGAAATGTACTTGTATTTTCTAGATCTGTTTATGAAAGGCTTAGATCTGAAATGAGGCGAACATATGTCTGAAGTAAAAGGGTAAATCTGAACTGAATGTCTGATCTGAAGAAGTATGCTGCTCTATGATGGTTGAAGATCTATACGCTACTTCGACGAAGAGGAAGCGCGTATATACGCGGCTTCGCTGAAGAGAAAGCGCGTATGCGCAATAAAATTAGCTTTGTAATTTGTACTGAAGTATACGCCGGTTTATATGGACGGAAGCGCGTATATACGCGACATCAGTGAAGGGAAAGCGCGTATGCAAACTAGGGTTTGCTGAAGCAAAGGGTATGAAATATCTGATCTGTTCTGCTGTGTTTCTGCTATCTGATCTGTGTTGATAAGTATCTGTTGGTGATGTATGTTTGTGCTTAAAAGTATGGAAAGGGTCCAGTCTGAAAATATGATGAAACGTGGCCTGCAAGTTGTGTTCTATTGAAGTTGTTGGATCCAGTGTGAAAATTGATGAAACGTGGTCCATAGAGGTGCTGAGGGTTGTAGCCTTCAGTCAGGGGGTCGTAGCTCCCTTCGAGGTGAGGCTGGTAAACGAGATCAGGGGGTCGTAGCTCCCTTCTAGGTGAGGCTGGTAAACGAGATCAGGGGGTCGTAGCTCCCTTCCAGGAGAGGCTGGTAAACGAGTCAGGGGGTTGGAGCTCCCTTCCAGGAGAGGCTGGTAAACGAGCACAGGTGGGTGCCTGCGTGCTGGTAGAGTCTGCACCGGCACATATGTTGTAAGATGTTTTCTCTATAATAAAATATTGAAGGCTGAGCAACTGCAGCGGTGGTTTTCTCCCGACTTGGGTTTCCACCTAAAAATCCTGGTGTTCATGTGTGATGCTTTGTGTGATGGTTTATTTTGTTCTTACTGCACATGTTTATTGTTTATAGAACATCTAATGAATGAATGATGGAATGATATAAGTGAAGAACTAATGGCATAATTAGATCTCTGTGTATACGCGAGTTTTATGAAGGATATCTGCGTGTATACGCTAGTTGGCTTCAGCAAAGTAGCGTATGGGTTTTAGAGCATGAAAAAGTAAAAAATTTTAGTTTGCCCTAAATACTGATTCACCCCCCCCTCTCAGTATTTTTCCCAACAATTGGTATCAGAGCAGGTTCTTCTGCAGAAGCTTGATCGCTTGAAGGAGATCCGTCGCAATGGGAAGTCAAGAAGGAGTAATGTCTATAAAGCCACCTCTATTCAATGGAAGCAATCTAATATTCTGGAAGGTATGAACAAAAGCATATCTGCAAAGTCTTGGTGCAGATGTATGGGAAATCGTGGAAGAAGGTTATCAATACCCAGCAAGTATTCCTACTGATGCAGCAGAAAGGAAGAAGTATGAAATCAATGCCAAAGTAGTGAATGTCTTGTTAGGAAGCATGTCTGAATCAGAATTTGCTAAAGTGATGCAGCTACATTCAGCAAAAGAAATATGGGACAAAATCATTCTAAGCTATGAAGGAGACACAAAGGTAAAAGTGCAAAACTCCAAACTCTTAGAATTGAATATGAAAATTTGAAGATGCATAGTGATGAGAGTGTTGCCAGTTTCTTTCTTCGTCTGGATGATATTGTAAATCGAATGAGAAATTTGGGTGAAACCATAACTGATACTACTCTGGTTGAAAAGGTCTTAAGATCCTTGACTTCTAAATTTGACTCTAAAGTTTCGGCTATTGAAGAAAGGCAAGATCTGCAAACTCTTTCTATTGTTCAATTGCATGGTATTCTGACTGCTTTTGAAATGAGACAAGGAGGTCCTTCTCAAATAAGAGAAGCTGCTTTTAAGGCATCTACAAAAGGAAAGGAAAAGGAAATTGTCAAAGAATCCAGCTATATATCCGATGAAGAAGAAGTGAATTTCGTGAGAAAGCTCCAACTAGGTACTGGAAGATTCAAAGGTAAGCTTCCCTTCAAATGTTTTGAGTGTGGAAAAGTTGGTCACTATGCTGCTAAATGTCCTTATAGAGAAAACCATGGTAAAGGGAAACAATTTGAAAAGAGAAAGAGTTATTATGCAAAAGAAGATGATGATGAGGTGTCTAGTGAAGATGAAGAAGATACCGACCAAGATCTGAAAGTGCTCATGGCTAAGAAGCAAAAGAAGAAGGCTACTCAAAACAAGAAGATACCTCAGAAATCATGTATAGCAAAAATTGAAGAAGATGAACCAGGTATTAATTGTTGTTCTTGTCTCTTACTTAACTGCATGTGCAAAGATTATGATAGTGAAAGTGACAGTATGGATCCAGAAGTTTCTGACGAAGCTCTACAAGTACTCATGGAAAAGAAGGAAAAGAAGAAGGCCACTTTTAAGACTCTTCTTTGTGCAAACAATAGCGAAGATAGTGAAAGTAAAGTTGTGAATCTACAAGAAGCTCTCAAGACTAAAGTTGAAGAACTACAAAGTTCAACTACTAAGCAAGAAACTATTTACAAAGAGATGATCTCTCAAATGGAAAAACAAATAGAAATGATGAATGGACAGGTGGACAAGTATCAAATGTTTCATACTTATGCATCCAATCGAATTAAAGAATTAGAAGCAGAAATCAACAATCTAAATGCAGATCTCAAAAATTCAAGCAAGAAGAATGAAGGACTTGAAGCTGCAGTCATCTCTCTGCAAGAAGATCTAGAAGCATCAAGTAAGAATAATGACGAACCTCTACAACCATTTCAAAAGGAAGGCCTTGAAGCAGAAATCATCTCTCTCAAAAGAGATCTGGAAAAATTAAATAAGAAGAATGAAGAGATGGAACAAACATGTGAAGAAAACGAAAATTGGTTGAAAGAAGAGATTCTAAATCTGAAGGATCAAGTAGAAGATGGAAGAAGGAAAGAAGAAAGAAACAAGCTAGTCTGATATTATAAACATTTCAAGCAGGCAAATAATAGTATGTTAAATTTTTGAGGCTTTCAAGATAGAAAGAAGATTTTGGACAATAAGGCCAGTACCAAATGGCTCATGACAACTGGTCTTGGTTTCCATGAAACTGCTGGAAGGAGATCCAGTCACAAGGAAGGTGCCAAAATTCAGAGACAAACAAAACCTAAGTGTTGAAAGAGACAAAAGATCAAACAACAATGATGAAACCTCAAAAGAAATTAGTCAATAATAATATTTACTGAAATGTCATAACTATGGGCATGTTGCAACAAATTGCAAAAGAGTGACTATTTCAAAGCCACAAACTAACAAACTCTACATAGAAAGGTACTATGGTTTCTTCTTAGGATATTATTTTCATGTAACAAGTATGGACATAAAGCAGATGAGCCAAAAGGAGGAAGATTAGAAATACTCATTATGATTCCTATGCTTATTTTTCTCGGACATAAGAGATGTATTTTGTAACAAGTATAATGTAGAAAATAACAAAGAACAAGATATGAGAAATTGGATAAATTCCAACACACAAATAGAAAGTTCAAACAAACTGAGCATGGAGGACCGATTAGAAACGTAGACTTCTGATCACACAAATGGTCCCGTCTGGGCTTACTTTATTGACTCAGGAATGGGATGTGGACACACGCATTTAGTAATGCATCACTGTTATGATACAATGTACATGATTCCCAAGTGATTAATTTGGATTAGCCTGCTATATGCAGTTTCATACACACTGGAGCACAATAAAGACAAGGTGTACAAGAATAACAAGTTCAGGGGGAGATGAAGGAATGTGAAAAATTTCTATGCTTCACTTTCCATACGCGGGTTCTATTAGCAAAAGTCACGTATACACGCGAGTTCCATCAGACACAGTCGCGTATGCATTGATGATAAGAGATTTAATATGATAGATGAAGATCTGGAGCAGAAGCTCAGGGGGAGCATCAGTCTGATGATTAATAAACTGTGTTATTGACTCTGTATCAGCTTAGTTTCTCTGTTCTAAATAATGATGACATGATACTTGATGTCTTCTGTTGAAGTTTATGGATGAGTCCTGTTTTCTTGTTGAATGAAGAGTATTTGTTGCTGATGACTTGCTGATAAAGGTATTCAGGTTGCACAAGTTAAGGAGGAGCACTGGTTCAGGGGGAGCAGCAGGTTGAATACTAATGATTGCATTGTTGGCAATATGACTACTTATTCTTTGGTTTTTGTGATACTCATGCTCAAATGATGATAAATTGGTATATGGTTCATTATGATGAGATTTTGATCCCTGATGCTCACACATGGATGAGTTGGAAGTCATTTGATTCAGAAATAAATCATGCAGAGTTTGTTACTATGGTTGAGATCTTTTTGCCTACATAAGTTACTTCATGTTAAATCTTGAAGATCATGGTGATGTTGGACCACATGGATGATTGCTTGACACTTATTTGAAGTTGTTGTTCTGATATGATCATCTCTCTTGGAAAGATTGTATTGATGCTGCAAAGAATCTGAAGGCTTGGTTACTAATGTGCTTATGCTACAACCGTTGGATGACACTTGAAGACACAACTACACTATTCTATCTATCTGTAGTCCAGGGAACCATTCAAATATCTCAGAAAGAAGCTGAAAACTGTATTTTTCTCACAGAGGATCAGATCTGGGTAAAATTTAGAAGGTGGTATTGGATACGCGGGTTTCCTGAAACAAAGTCGCGTATATACGCGAGTTCATGCACAGAAAACCGCGTATGTCTGATTGCTGACAATTTTCTGTTTGGAATCAGCTCTCTTCAGCACAGCTGCAGTGCTGTTTGGTATCTCTGATACTGTTTGGTATATCTGGTGGTGTTCCAGTTCTCATAATTCTATTTCTCATGTTTTGATAAAGATGCCTTGATGATTTGTTGGTGAAAGTGTTCAGGATGCACAAACTAAGGGGGAGCCTTAGTCATATGAAAAGGATGCTTGGATGCATAGATTCAGGGGGAGCATCAACGTTGCTGAGTATAATGCATTGTTGGCATTATGATGTTTCTGAAATATGTTCCCTTTCTTGAGGACTTTCTGGTGGTGGTCTTAAAGTTATATTGGTAGTTTGATGAAAAGGTATTGTTGAGACCCATGATGTAAATTTGTAATATTGAGTCATGTAAGGACTTGTCAAAATCTGTAAACCCACTTGGTTGGGTAGCTGAGTCAAATGTTGTAAACTCACTTGGTTGAGTAGCTGAGTCAAATGTGTAAACCCACTTGGTTGGGTAGTTGAGTCTCATATGTAAATCCACTTGATTGGATAATTGATGTAAGTATGAGTCTTTGGTGATAGAAAGTTCATAGAGTCATATACTTTATTGGAAAATATGTTTGAAGATTCAGCATGAACTCAGGGGGAGCTTGGTCACTTCAGTATATATCAAATCTACAGAACGCTTCTTCCACATGAGGAGAAAATGGGAAGAGTATGTTGGTTTTGATCCACCCTTTGCCCTTGATGTCAAAGGGGGAGAGTGACATGGTGTTTGAATGAAGAGAAAGAATGGTGTCAAAATGGAGAGAGTGACATGGTGTCATTGTATTCTTAATATACCTATCTGTTGTGGTAACCAAACACCATCGTGGTTGCCATCAAGTGCAAAGGGGGAGATTGTTGGCAATATGATGCAGAGTGTTGTCCTTGATGGCAACCCACTAAATGAAGATGAAGACATGAGAATGTTGACATGTATTGTCCTTGATGGAAAACCACCTGATGAAGTTATTCTTGACTTGATGGACTTGGTAAATGATGTAAATCTGATATGAAATGGTGTTTGTTAGCAATATGATGCTGATTGTTGTCCTTGAAAGGCAACCCACTTGATGAAGATGATGACAACTTACTTGATGAAGTTGTGCTTGATAGAATATGTCCTTGATGAAGTAAATTTGATGTATCTACAGTGAGTACATTCAGGATGTGCTAGATCTATGATGAAAACAGCATGTCTCAAGGCATATGCGGATCTATCTAGGGGAAGTCGCGTATGTACGCGGAAAACAACGTGCCAAGTCGCGTATGGGCAAAAGCGCTCATAAAGTGCAAAACCAGGGGTAACCACCATGGTATTGACCCATTGTATTGGGTAATGATTCGTCTAAATGACCCCATCCATGAATACCATCAGAAGTAATGTAGTTTTGGGCTCATGGTATTGAGAAAGGGTAAACCTATATAAAGAGAAGAATTTCATTGTGCAAATCATGAGTGTGGGAGCAAGATGTCTGAACTTGAATGAATACTTCTCTATGAAGTATATCTCAGAGAAAAAGGCTCTGATGATAGATCTGAACGCATGATGCACCAATGAAGAAACATGAAGAAGGGGAATCTAGATCTGGGAATGTATTTGCATTCCCAAGTGATTCATGATGGAAGGCTTAGATCCGAAGAAGCAACATCTGGTTTGGGCAAAGGATAAATCTTAATCAATATCTCGAGTTGAAGAAGCAGGTCGTCACAATGTTTGGAGATCTATACTAGCTTTTTGCAGGGGGCGCAAGATAAGCACGCGTCACTAATAGAAAGCGCGTATGCGCAGTGAAATCAACTCTATAATTTGTACTGAAGTATACGCGGGTTTGTATGGAAGAAGGTGCATATATATGCAGTATCAGTGAAAGGAAAGCGCGTATGCAAACTAGGGTTTGCTGAAGCAAGGGGTATGAAATGTCTGATTTGTTCTGCTGTGTTACTGCTATCTGTGAATGATGTATACTACAGTTATGGGTTGTCTGAATTGATAAGTTTCAGTTTGATGTATGATTGAGCTTAAATGAATGGAGTGGGTCCAGACTGAAAATTTGATGAAACGTGGCCTGCAAGTGGTGTCCTAAAGGAAGCTTTGGATCCAGTGTGAAAATTGATGAAACGTGGTCCATAGAGGTGCTGAGGGTTGTAGCCTTCAGTCAGGGGGTCATAGCTCCCTTCCAGGTGAGGCTGGTAAACGAGATCAGGGGGTCGTAGCTCCCTTCCAGGAGAGGCTGGTAAACGAGTCAGGGGGTTGGAGCTCCCTTCCAGGAGAGGCTGGTAAACGAGCGCAGGTGGGTGCCTGCGTGCTGGTAGGAGTCTGCACCAACACATATGTTGTAAGATGTTTTCTCTATAATAAAATATTGAAGGCTGAGCAACTGCAGCAGTGGTTTTCTCCCGGCTTGGGTTTCCACCTAAAATCCTGGTGTTCATGTGTAATGCTTATGTGCGATGGTTTATTCTGTTCTTACTGCACTTGTTTATTGTTTATAGAACATCTAATGAATGAATGATGGAATGATATAAGTGAAGAATCAATGGCATAATTAAATCTCTGTGTATACGCGAGTTTTATGAAGGATATCCGCGTACATACGCTAGTTGGCTTCAACAAAGTAGCGTATGGGTTTTAGAGCATGAAAAAGTAAAAAGTTTTGAATATGCAGTAAATACTGATTCACCCCCCCCTCTCAGTATTTTTCCCAACAGTTGGTACCCCGGTTGACCTGTGAGTCCTTGAGGTTGCCCAGGTGGGACTCCAGGGAAAGGTTGCACGAGTTGACCAGAAGGGTTGTAATACTGTCCTTGCAGAATGTATATTGGCCCTTGCTGGCCCGAAGGGTAGCCCTGTATGGGCTTTCCCTGCGGGTCATAAGGATAGCCAGGCTGGCCTGAAGGTTGGCCTTGAAAAGGTTGTCCTTGCGGGTTATAAGGCTGTCCAGCCTGGTTATATGGTAAACCCTTAGCATGAAGTTGAGCCTCAGGATCAGGTAAACGTAAAGGGTTCCCATGCTCATCCTACTGATATGGAAAAACGTACACGGGTGTACCATCCTGTGCATAGTGTGAAAAATGCGAGCAGTTGGGATCTTGAGAGGACTGTCCGACCTCGGGGTTCGATTGTTGGAGGGACAATCGATACTCCTCCGAAGAGATGTTCTCCAGCATAGCAGATTCTATGTAGACGTCTTCGGGGGACGATGTGGTCCTTACAAACTGAGTGGTAATAGCGGGTGCAGATGCGGCTACATAGACAGTGGGCCTGACGGGTACAGAATTGACCCGAGGGGATTACGTAACAGGTGTCCATGGAGACATCCCCAATGAAGGAACAACCGGCCTCGTAGAAGGAGCTGATACCCCCTTAGAGGCAGTGGCGGCAATAATCTGACCTAAGGATCTATACCCAGCTGGTAGTGAGGGACCGAGTGATGACATAACAGATGGTTCAGGGTTGTCTTCTGGGAATAACTGCGAGTGAATAACTGGTAATATTCACTAGACGTGGTGATTTCCTTGCTAGGAGAATCAATTATATTCGAACCTGCCGCTAGATCTCGTAACAGACGGTGTGGACTAGGAGGAATAACAACAACTAAAAAAGGCGAACCTGATGTAAGAGGAGGGAAATTCTCCCCTACTCCTAATCAAGACCAAGGGTCGGAAAAGGGCCAATTGAACTCAACTGGTCCTCCAAAGGGCTGCTTAGATAGAACCGGTCCCCCATCGGGAAACTCGGAAACGATGGGCTGTTGGGGTTCAGCAGAGGACTGAGAAACCTCTGATGAAACGTCAGTATACGGACTACTAGTAGACGAAACGGAAGGTTCCGCCACTGTGAAAACAATGAAAAAAGATCAAGCACAACACACACGGGCTGAAAAAGAGTCAAGACACACAATCAAATGGCCAACAAGCAAAATCTAATAGGGCGTGTGATCGCGAGTGATCTATTTTACCACATTGAAACTTAGAAACTTCACCGTTACATTTTTTAAGAGTCGAGAAACGGATAAAAGGTGACTCTATCTCTTTTAGTTTTGGAGCAAGCATGAAAGGACAAGCGCTTGGTGATCCTTTCAAATTTAAAGAGTCAGAAAAGATCAAATGACTACTTAGGAATACTAGGCAAAGGGTGTACCAAATAACCGTGAACTGCAATATACACCTTGGTTTCAAAATGACAAAAAAATCAACCAAGGACTTAACGTACGTGCAGGAAATCTCCCCGAATGTTGTGTCCGGTGTATCATGGGTATAGGGCGGCAGACTCGACTTCCTATGGATAAAGGATAGAAACCTAGTGGGGTCTCCCTTTATATACTCGACGGTACAGGGAGCACAAGTCCATACTAGTGTTGTCTAAAGCCAAGAGGCGAACGATAGCTACTAGGTTTAAAGACGTCGGAACACATCTCTAGCCTAGACCACTAAATGTTGTGTTAATGTTTCAATGCTGCCTTAGTGTAAATTGAATAAATTTTAGTGTTTATCTTCAATTATGTTTCAGTTTTCAGGCCCTAGCGACTGCGATGTCTCAAAATCTCCTAAATGCACACTATATGCCACAATATATCATTTCATTCGATGAAAACTAATTATGAGAGAGTTGAGAGCTTTTTCACACAAACAAAATGATCAGAAAACAACCAACAAAGTCTCTAATGCAGCTAATGTAAACCAAATTGTTTTCTCTCAAAGTCACTAATCAGTAATAACACCGAAATTTTTTTAATTTGCACTAACTAGTCGAAAGTAAAAGAGATTTTTTATATTTTCAATGTTTAATAGCAAAGTGCACTAAACAAAGTGAAAACTAATGAAAATAGAAATTTGAGAAGTGACGAGGAAGGAGCAAAACACACAAATTTCACTCAACGCAAACACACAATCAGATCTCCAAATTGACAAAACAGTCCCTCAAAACCAAAAGAATCCCAAAGACTCAAATGGACCATGTAATCTAGTCCCGAAACAAGACAAAGCGAAATTCGAATGAAGAAGAGAACAAACACTCAAATAACGCAATAAAATGATAAACAACTGCCAAACGAATGCAGAGGAGCAATCAAAAGTTTGATTGAACAAATAGAAACAAAAAACTCCCGAGGGAGGCTCGACACACAAGAGCACCTAGATACCCTAGGGCTAGAATGTGAAATCGATGGAAATGGGAAAACAACCAAAGGAAGAAGGTCACATCCAGTCAAACAAGGCTCTAGAACACTCAAGCAGTCAAAAAAACAAGACCAAACACACTGATCAAGCTTAGGAAGCTCAGAACAGAGCGAACCCTAGTACCTCACAGGATTGGCGCGACTGTGAGGCTGAAACCAGCGCCAAAATGGAATTGGCGCAGGTAATACACTGAAAACATGCACCAGTGGGCATGACTATCACACTGAAAAACACGCCAGCCGAGTTTGCTATGAAAAAATAAAAAAATCACTCCAACAAGCAGACTAGTGATGATCAAGCTGACCAAAAGCCAAAATCACAAAAAGAGCCAGCTAAAAGAGCCGATCAAGCAAGCAGAATTGAGAAACAACCGAAAAGACAAGACAATAATCCAAGTGTTCAGTTCATAAACTAAACTGGAGATTGACTCAAGAAGCTTTGATCTACTTCGCTAATGCAGAGAAATAGCATTTCGAAGGCTATCTAGCTAACTTCAGGCTCTGTCTGTAGCTTATAAAATAAACAACAACAAGCTAGACGATCCCCAGTGGAGTCACCAATTTGTTGTGGAGGTAAATCCCCTCTGTGGATAGAGGCGATCCCTACTAGCCCAGACCGGGTCTAGCAACAATCGTTCACGTTGTAGTGCACGTTCCTAATGGAAAATAAACCAACTAGCGATGAAGGCTTACCTGGAATCCAACGCTTTCGTTTGTAGAGAAAGTAGCGTTCCCGTTCCTTAGCTCTGGCAGACCACGATCTGCACGATCTTCGTGACCAGAGACCTGCACATGCAAGAAACACAACAAACGCAAGCATAAAATCCAATATATGCAACTATATGTCAGTCAGAAAAGATATAACTCATTATCATAATCAACAACAAGAGTGGAACCATAACCAATAGTCGCTTATCATTAATCAATCAAAGGAGGATACAACCTGGCTCTGATGCTAAATTCTCCTTCGGAGTGTCGCCAGCGGAACACGTCTCGAAAAATCCTGTCGGGGATAGGACAAGCCTCTCTCTTCAGATGTCTCGGTAATAATCTCCTTGCTTGGATTTGGCCTTAAGGGAATGAATCAAGGCTCTTGCAGCATAAGGCTCTGATGGCTCTTGGGAACTTTGGAGATTAGCTTGCAAAGGAAATGAGCAAGATTTTATAGATGGAGGAAGGGGAGTTGGGATCCCTATAGTCATGGGATTGGCCCTATTCTCAAGGAAGCTTCCATGAGAGGTGGCAAACCACTTCCTCTACATGGAGATCCGGAGCCAAACCTCCCAACTCAAATTAGATACCAGTTTATGAATTGGTTAGGATGAATCTTCCGCCATTTGTTTTTAAAAAACACTCCTCAAAATGGCTGGCGCGAGTGAGACTCTGAGACAAAGCACCAATTGGCGTGCCCTCTTTGAAGGATTTCCCCCATTGGTGTGGGTATTGAATTGGCTTCCCACGCCAATGCAAAAAGGGGTGTTTTTAGGGTTTTTCACAAGGAGGTGTCTTCAGGGAAATGAAAGTACATGTTTAGGGGAATTCCATGAAAGTGTTTTTAAGTTATGTCACTGTTCACAGGTCACAGAATGAGCCCTCCAGTTGTGCGAGATGGGGAATTGCAAGGACGGTGACAAATTGCTGTGTAACAGGTGCACTGGGATAATATAGTGCATCAGTGCGCTAGGTTACGGGCACCGATGAAAAAAAAATTGTTTTTTTAAATTCATGTAAGGGCCGACATGGACTGGGATCCGACTATACAAGTCATCTCGTGGGTTGGATGTATTAGGCATATATTTAGCAATAAAAACCCTATAAACATAAATTGAAAAGCCCTAATTCTTAAATCATAGAAAGATGGAGAAGAAAGGGTAGAAACAAAAAGAATGTAGGTTTTTTTCTAAAATGGATTTTTTTTTTTTGCGAAACAACACGTACGCGATGTGCCATAATGAAATAGCACACCGGTGCCATATTTTACATATGGCGCACTGATCAAAAATATTTTGTTTTTAAAATTTTTATTACAGTACTTTCACGGTGCGCTGAGATAATACAGCGCACCGATGCGCTAGGTTATGTCGGGCACACTGATGAAAAAAAAATCTATTTTTTTTTAATTCACGAAATGGCCGACATGGATTGGGATCTGACTATGCAAGTTTTCCCATGGATTGGATGTCTTACGCCTATATTTAGCCATACAACCCCTATAAATCTAAATTGAAAAGCCCTAATTCTCAAATCACAGAAAGAGGGAGAAGAAAGGGCAAAAACAAAAAGAATCTAGTGTTTATTTCTAAAAATGGATATTTTTTTATTTTGTTTCTGAAAACTACAGAAAAAGTACAAAAAAACAATAAAATTTGATTTTTTTCTTTTACTGTGTAAAAAAAACTGTAGAAAAAGTAAAAAAAACAATAAACTTTAATCACGAGATCATTTGAAAATCTATGCTACAAGGTTTGAATCACCAGAGGTTTGAAATTTTGAATGTTTGAATACTTCTGTTCGAACATATTTCCCTGCTCCATAGTGCTCTCATGCTCTGTTTTCTCCAGGTATGTCTCCTGCAAATCTCTAGCTGAAACTTTTTGCAAAAATAGTGAAATAATGAAAAGTGTTTAGTATTTAAAGAAATGGTTTATGAAATTAGATTTTCGAAAATATTTTTCAGCCCATTTTTCAATTTACCACTTTTTTTCACTTAAATAAAATAGAGTTGCACTTTTTTTATTTGTGTTTATTCGTCACCGGTGCGTCACTTAATAGCACTACACCGATGTGTCTGTTTATAAAACGACACCGATGCGCAGTACCATAAATGCACCGGTGCGGTGATCTGTACATTAGCACTGATAAAATGAAATCCATTTTTAAGGCACCGAAATTACTTTTAGGTGTGTGCACCAAAATTTATTGTTGATTTTTCTCAAATGTAGGGAGAAAATATCATAATTATATCTAATTGACAATTCTTCAAAGTCCAACTCGTTCCATAATATTTCTCAAAGTCCATCATGGAGTTCTCCCTATCGATCTCGAGACATAATATTTACTTCAGATTTTATTTATATTTTCATTATCTAATTGAATTTATGTTTTTTATCCATGTCAAGCATGCACAGCTTAATTAAATTTATAATGTATACAAATTTCCAGGTTCATGAAGATTCAACATCGAGTTCAGATGCACAAAGTATTTAAATAGCTCTAAAATGTCAGAAGTTCTTATCAGGAGCTGCATACTGCAAGGCACATTTGGTAGATGAAAATGGATAGCCGCTTCACCTTGCCAATTGTAACAATATTGCATCTTCTAGCCACAATCTCGGGACAAGGATGGTAATAATTATAATTGTTTGGTATATTTATTAATATAATTATTTCAACGTCAAACCAATTTATAATGATGTGATATTGTTAAATTGGTTACTAATTGATATCATATATTTTGTACTAATCATGTTCAAATATTTCTTTTAAAATTATTAGGATTCTAGTGATGATGAGCAAACTACCTACCATCTTCTGTTGCACCCCACGACAATGTCAGATCGAGAAAAGACTGAATTAAGAGAAAAAATTGGAGAGGAACAATGCCAAGAATGGTTGAATCAACCACTGATTCAATTCCTACTACGTCCAGATTCACCAATTAGGAATGACTACAGTAATAGTAGTTCTTCACAAGCTGGCAATGGAGGCAATAAAATAGAGGCTGCTATGTATGATTACTTAAGGGATACGACTGCCATGGAGACAATGTTGTTAGAGGCATTCCAAAATGATGATCAGCTAGGGGATGATGCTCATATCGCTGACACCTTTTTTGAAAGCCTTAAATCTGCTTCCACCACCCCTCTCTTTGGAATTGGTGGGCAGTCAAAGTCTACCCATTTGGGGACAACGATGTTACTGTACAACTTGAAAGAAAATTTTTGCTTCTCGAATGCATGTTTCTTGGAACTTTTGAGGTAATTTACCATAAAGTACTCCCTTATATAAATTTGAAATATAATCAGTACACTGCGATGAACATTACAAATGGTAAATTTTATGAACATTAATAATTATATTGAAATTAATGTACATTTATTAATATATTTTTCCATGATCACCAACTACAGGTTATTCAAAGATAAGGTTATTCCCAGTGATAATGTCTTGCCCAATAGATACGAAGAGGAAAATAAATTCTTGAAAATGTTGGGTGTTGACTACATATCATATCCTCCATGTCCAAATGATTGTATTCTATATAGAGGATAATATGCAGACAAAGAGATGTGTTTGAAGTGTGGGCATGACAAGTATGATAAATCAAGAAATAAGGGTAAATCATGTACTCATCCTCTTTTTAAGATATTGTGGCACATTCTTATAATCCCAAGGATTCAAAGGCTCTTACATTGCAAATGATTAACTATGTTGCAGGGATGGCATGCCTCACACAGAAGTGATTTGGGAGTTATGAAAATCCCAATTGATTCAATAGCCATGAAGCATATAGAGGATACATGGCCTAAAAAATTCAAGGATGAAGTCCGAAGTCTATGACTCAGGATAGCCATGGATGGTGTCAACCCATATTCCCTCGAGGACACCAACTATTATGTTTGGCCTGTAGTAGTGATCAATAACAATACCCACCCATGGTTGTCTGTGAAGAATGAACATCTTCTGTTGGCTCTCATAGTCCCTGGTAGAAGACAAGTGAAGAATATGGATGTCTACTTACAACCACTGGTATATGAATTGAAGGAATTATGGGATGAGATACATGTATACGATGTATCAAGACCCATTGCAGCAAAGAGGAGTTTTACATTGTGTTATCACCAAATTGAGTCCTCTTGGGCTACTTCAATGGTCAATTTGAAGTAACTATTTCAAACCATATTTTGAATAAAGCTTAGCCTCTTCAGTCTGAGAGGGCTCTCTTAAAGGGGTTTATGATATTGGTTAATGATATAACATAGATGGCTAACTCTATTATTTGTGTCCTGTTTTGTATGTTTGTCGGTTGAAAAGATGAATGCTTGCTACCATTGGGCTATGGATTCAATGACAGGGATCTAAATGACAAAGGATTTCCTTGTTGAAGCTCAGGCTTGTAGACATTTCAATGAAAGAATAACACATACAGGAAAATTTCAATAACTTGAGGTTCAAAGGAAGTCAGAGCATGTGACACACGAATTCTGAGTAATGAGACATCAAGATATTGAAAGTAAAATATTAAGAGAGATATACCATAGCTTAATACTTAAAGGAAGTCAGAGCATGAAAAACATTAGCTTTGAGTAATAAGCATTAAGATATAGGAAGAAAAAAATTCAAAAGATAGGACAGAAGCTCATTGAAATATAATAAGAATCTCAGGTGAAGAAAAGTTGTATTGTTACTGTATATGGCAGAAACTCCAAAGCTTTACAAAATAGTCTTCTAAGATAACAATTTACAACCTTTCATACATCGAATTACTCATTAATTATAGGAATTTAACCTTTACATCTAATCTACTAAATGACTAGATCATTAAAATCTATTACTGACACCAAATCTAACCACTAACTAGATATTTAAAACTAGAAACAGACACCTTCTGAATTAGGAGTTAGAGTCCTAATATGACTCAAACACCTACTTATTACATTTTAATCTAAATATGATCCAAATATTCCTCGCAAGGAATCATGTCTTACAACCATACTGGCCACAATAAAAACATTACTACCCTGATCATCTTCATGAAACTTCCTGCCTACTATTAAGGAGTTGTCAAGTTGATGATATGGCAACATAGTGAGCTGCTATCTTCGAACTATATTCATAACAAAATATCTCCTTTTAGCAATATTCTAATATGATACTCTTTATCATTTCTCTAATACTCTCTGTCATTTCTCATGGAGAACAAATTTGAAATAGTTATTTATGTTGTGAATCTAGCTCCAAAAAGAGAAGAAACGAGATATCAACGCCTTAGAAATAAGCCACTTCGAGGGGGAAACATCCAATACATTACATGAATGAAAATTTCTTGGATGATTTAAAATATAAAATCTCCTTTCTATATATATGAGTCCATGGGGCCATAATTTAATCCTAGTGGGGCCACAATGTAATCCTAGCCAACCTAACAATAATAATTTAAGGGCACAATAATAACAATATGGGGGTTAAAAGGGTACAACAATAACAATAAGGGGGTTACACTAACAAAAATAAGGGACTATACTAGTAATATAGGGACCTAAAATGCCCCTCTCCTTCAAAAAAGTGTTGTCCTCAACGCTTGAGTAGCTCTGGGTGCTTTTGTATAAAAGCTTCATCCTCCCATGTAGAATCTTCAATGGGTAAGTTCTTCCACTTGATGAGATACTCTGAAATTGATCGATTCTGTAGCCGTCGAGTTCTTTTTTCCGTGACCGCTTCAGGTTCCAATATGATTTTTCCTTCCTCATCAAGTTCTGGAAATATTGTTTGAACTGGAAGATTTTCACATATAACCTTCTTTAAGCATCAAACATGGAAAATTGGATGCACTCGTGAAGAAGCAGGAAGCTCCAATTTGTATTCCATAGTACCAATATTTTGCAACACCTTGTAAGGACCATAGTACTTTGGTAATAATTTATTATCCTTCTTAGCTTTCTTGAGGGACATTTGTTTGAATGGTTGTAGCCATAAAAATACCCAGTCTCCTACATCAAAACTTCTCTCGCTGTGATGTTGATCTGCCTATTGTTTCATTCGGTTTTGTGCCAAATTCAGGTTGTCCTTTAAGAGTTGGAGAACTTCTTGTTGATGCCCGATGTGATCTTCCACTGCTTGAACCTTCGAATTTTCTCTTAAATATGATGTGATGGATGGTGGATGATATCCATAAAGTGCCATAAATGGGGTCATTTTTGCTGCAGTATGGAAGGAAATGTTATACCACCATTCAGCGAGAGGTAACCACTTGACCCATTGTGTTTGTTTATCAGATACAAAACAACGAAGATATCCTTCCAAACATTTATTTACTATCTCAGTTTGACCATCAGATTGAGGATGATAAGATGAGCTATGAGCTAATTGAATACCCAAACAAGAAAATAACTCCGTCCAAAAATTTCCAGTAAAAATGGGATCTCTGTCGCTCACAATAACCCTTGGGCTTCCATGTAGCTTTTGAATTCTGTCCATAAATGTAGTAGCAACTGTACTTGCTTTAAATGGATGAGATAATGCACAAAAGTGTGCATACTTGGTAAGCATATCAACTACCACCATGATGACACTCTTTCCTTCGGACTTAGGTAAACCTGTGATAAAATCCATTGAAATCTCCTCCCAACGTTGACTTGGAATGGATAAAGGTTGTAGAAGTCCCGGGGTCTTAATTGTTTCCACTTTATTCTGCTGGCAAACCAAACATTTCGCCACAAAATTTTGAATATCAGATTTAAGGCCATCCCAAAAAAATTCTTTCTTCACCCTGTGGTAAGTTTTTAAAAATCCTGAGTGTCCTCCTAAAGGAGAAGTGTGCAATTTCAGAAGAATATTTTGTTTTAGTTGGGAATTCTTACAAAGATATAAGGATCTTTTTACCATAAGGAATCATTTTTCCAACTAAATGTATCAGATGTACTAGGATCTTGCTGCAACTTTTGAATGAGTGTCCATACATCTTTGTCCTTCTTCCATTCATCTCTTGCTTCGGTTATCCAATCTGGTTGGATAATAGAAATGGCACAAAGCAATGCTTCCACCTCTTCATTATTTCTCGAGAGTGCATCTGCAACAAC
Organism: Pinus albicaulis; assembly: GCA_034641835.2. NCBI lineage: Eukaryota > Viridiplantae > Streptophyta > Pinopsida > Pinales > Pinaceae > Pinus > Pinus albicaulis. The sequence continues at coordinate 63,291,265 of CM076571.1, forward strand.
ATTAAGCTTTCCTTTTTTGTAGATTATTTCAAAGTCATAACCCAACATCTTTGTGACCTATTTTTTATGCTCTTCTGAAGATAGTCTTTGTTCCAAAAAGTGTTTAAGACTATCATGATCAGTTTTTACCTTGAAGTGTCTTCCCATTAGGTAAGTTATCCATTTCTTTAGTGCATGCAGTATTGCTAACATTTCCTTCTCATAAATAGGTTTCTGTAAATACTTTCCTTTGATTGGACGACTTTCAAAAGCAATGGGTCTTCCTTCTTGCATTAAAACAACATCAATTCCATTTCCTGAGGCATCACATTCCACAATAAAGGTTTTTGTGAAGTCTGGCGTAGCTAAGACTGGTGCTAGGCACATTGCCTCTTTAAGATGTTCAAAGGCCTTAGTTGCTTCAGGAGTCCATGAAAATGCATCTTTCTTCAATAATGTTGTTAGAGGTGCTTCTATTCTCCAATAATTCTTAACAAACTTGCGATAATACCCTGTTAACCCGAGAAATCCTCGCAACTGCTTTATGGTTGTGGGGACTTTCCATTCCTTAATGGCTTTAATTTTGTTAGGGTCTACTTTAACACCCTCGTGAGATACAATATGACCCAGATATTCCACCTCTTGTACTCAAAGAAACATTTGGATGTTTTTGCATATAATTGTTTCTCCTGCAATAGTTTGAGCACCCTGTCAACATGTTCAACATGATCCTTCCAAGACCTATTGTAGATTAGTATATCATCAAAAAATACTAGCACAAATTTTCTAAGAAAGGGTTTGAAAATGGAATTCATCAACCCTTGAAATGTAGAAGGTGCATTGGTAAGGCCAAAAGGCATGACCAAAAATTCATAATGACCCTCATGAGTTCGAAATGCTATTTTCGGAATATCTTCAGTCTTCATTCTAATTTGATGATACCCTGAACAAAGATCCAATTTGGTAAAATAAATTGCTCCATGTAATTCATCCAATAATTCATCAATCACAGGAGTGGGATTTTTATATTTAATGGTGAGATTATTGAGCTCCCTATAATCCAGACACATGTGCCATGATCCATCCTTCTTGTGTACCAATACTACAGGAGCAGAGAAATAACTTTGACTAGGTTAAAGTATACCCGCCTCTAACATTTCTGCAATCATACGTTAAATTTCGCTCTTTTGGACATAACGATATATATAAGGCCTGATGTTTGGAGGAACGCTTCCTGGAATCAAATGAATAGCATGATCATGATCACGAATAGGTGGGAGTCATTTTGGAGTTTCAAAAACCTTGGAATTATTGTCCAAGACTTTTCGGAGATTTGCAGAAATAGATGATTTTGATGTTGGAACTTCTAGTGAGCATAATTGTGCAATTATGCCTCGTTCTTATTTATTTAGAAGCTTTTTCATGACATTAGAGATTATTATCTTACCAGATTCCCTGCAATACCCCATAATTCAACTTCCTTTCCTTCTAAAAAAAAATTCAAGAAAATTTCTTGAAAATTAAAAGCTATCGTCCCCAAAGATTGTAACCATTGTACTCCTAGTACAACATTAGCACCTCCCATAGGAATGGAAAGAATTGGACTATTCAATACATATTCTCCCATGGTTAGCTTGATATTATGGCATTTTCCAAAGAAATTTATAGTTCCTCCATTTGCAACTATCACTTGACATTCTGGTGCTAGGTATAGGAAAAAATTCAATTTCTTAGCTACCTTACAATGAATAAAATTATGGGTACTACCTGAATCAATCAACACTATTACATTTTTCTTCTTGATATGTCCTTCTATCTTGAGAGTTTGAGAAGCGGTAATTCCTTTCAATGCATTACACGATATGGTCAAACTCATTTCTTCCTCTTCTTGGGTTGGTTCCTGGTGTATATCCTCTTCTTGTTCATTTTCTTCTTCCTCTTCACAATCTATGTAAAATAATTTCTTCTCAGCACACTTATGACCTTTAGTGTATTTTCCATCACATCTGTAGCAAAGCCCTTTTTCTCTTCTTTCTTCCAATTGTTGTGGTGTCAACCTTGTAGGTTCTGGAAATCTAGGAGTAGCAACACTTCCCTCTTTATAGAAGTGAGTGGTTGGCTTCCTTGTCGCCATAATTTTACATTCAATTTTTCTTGCCAACCTGAATGCTTTCTCCAATGAATCAGGTTCCAAAACACGAACTTCATGTTGGATGTTATCATTTAAAGTACCTATGAAGAGATCAATCCTCTGTTCCTCTAGAATATCAGTTACCCTTATATTCAATTTTTGGAAGTCCTCAATGTGCTCCCCCATTAAACCCTTTTGTTTGAGATTTATCAATTGGCTAAAAAAGGTGTTTCTCTTTGTATCCTCATAATGTGCTATCATTTCCTCTGTAAAAATTGACCAAGTGATAATTTTTTTACGGGAGCAAAGCCATCGATACCATACAAATGTATTTTGTTCTAAATGTAAATTTTCAATGCGTACCTTTTGTGTGTTTTTCACATTATGGAGATCAAAGTATTTCTCCATCTATAGTATCCATGTTACAGGATCCTTTCCATCAAAATTCCTCATATCCATGTTTGGAATATGGTGGTTCTTCCTGCCTACATTAGATTTTATGAAATCATGATTAAAATTTATTTTGTTCTCATCATCAGTTTCCTCTACTACCTTTTCACCATTAGGAAACATTTCTTGTATCAACTTTGTCAAACCTTCCATGTCTGCTTTTAGATCATTCTTCATGTTTTCGATTTTAGATTCCATGCTAGCTTCCATACCATCTATCTTAGATTCCTTGCCATTATTCAAACCATCCATATTAGATTCCACACATTTCTTCAAACCATCCATCTTAGTTTCCATGCCTTTCTTCAAAACTTCCATGTCATTTTTTGTTTCTCTTTGTGAGAGAGAAATTTGTTGCACTTGCTCTTGTAATTTTGATATGTCATGTTGCCATTCTTCGTCTTCATGAGTTATAGTAGATCTTTCTAAAGGCTTAACGGGTGTTGAATTATTTTTAGGGGCCATTTTAGAATCCAATACTGATATCTATTCTACAATATGCCCTTGGAATCAATTCAACTTGATCCTTCAAACAAGAATTATGCAATTCGGAAAAAAAAAAATACACACCTTTTACTTGCTTTTGAGAAGCTCGATATTGAAATTTAATTATATCTATAATTTCAGAACTTAAATATCTAAAATTCAGCACTTTAGTAGCCCTCTGAAGCTTCTTTGAAATTCCATAGGTCTGATCTGATTTGGATTCTTCAAGGCAAAGTTACGTCCAATCTCCCACAATGACCCAATTTTGGACTGGTTTAGTAGATCGAACTTGTACGACTTGCCATGTGTCATTGTTTCCTCATTTGGATCTGAAATTGATAGAACAAAAACAAAAGCCTATGCACTTGTGGCCAATTTTTATAGAATTCCAATCTGATGCTCGAAGAGAGAGCTATGAATATTTTCCCACGATCACCTCTTTGAGATGAAATTGAGAAGCCTCAAAAATCCCTAACTTCCACAGATCATATCTCCAAAAATATTGAGAACCAATATCTAAAATGTTTTGGCAATGTTCCTTAGGCTTGTGGCTTCGTACTCTAAATATTTCAGCTTCTGAACCTTCGTAGAAAAACAATTATTACGAAAATACCACGATGACCTGTTTAGGTTAAATTCAGGAGCCTAGAAAATGACCTAAATTGCATAGATCATATCTCCAAAAATATTGCGAACCAAACTCTGAAATTGTTTGAAGATGTTCCTCAAGATTTTGGCTTCGCACTCTAAACATTTCTGATTCTAAACCTTCGCAAAAAAATAGTTATAGTGAAAATGCCACGCTGACCTGTTTGGAGCATCGAAACCTTAGAATCTCAAGGCTCTGATACCAAATGTTGTGAAAACAGCTCCAAAAAGAAAAGAAAAGAGATATCAAAGCCTTATAAATAAGCCACTTGGAGGTGGAGACCTCCAATACATTACATGCGTGAACAATTATTAGATGATTTAAAATACAAAACCTCCTTTATATATAGGAGTCCATGGGGCCACAATGTAATCCTAGTGGGGTGACAATGTAATCCTAGCCGACCTAACAATAATAATTTAAGGGCACAATAATAACAATACATGGGTTACAAGGGTACGATAATAAAAATAAGGGGGTTACACTAACAACAATAAGGGACTATACTAGTAATATAGGGACTTAACAATTTACCCTTCACCTTCTTCTCAAAAATTGACCTTGCTGTCAAAACAGATTTTTGAGCTACTTTTGTAGCGAAAAAAAATAGGTCATCTGTGCAAAAACTGACCTTGCTATCAAAACAAATTTTGGAGCTACTTTCTTAGCGAAATTTTGTAACGAAAACAAATAGGTCATCTATGATGAACCTTTTATACTCTTGACCATTGGAGGGTATTAGGTTATCAAAAAAATTTAAACACAAACCTCAAAGTTCCTTAACCATGTTAGTTTAAGTGGTTAAAAACCAAGAATATTTCTTCAGAAATTCCACAGCAAAAACTGGGCTTCAAGCCTGGCACACGCTGTGGAATTGTCTAATTTCTCATACACTTGACAAAATTTAGAATTTGAGCCTAGAAAATATCCTTGACTATACCTACATGTGAAGTATGATGATATAAGAAAAAATGGATCTGTTATTCACTGTTAACTTCTTATTTATCAACAGTTTCTTCATTAACAACTTTAGTGGTTTCTTCTATAGCTTTTCTTTCGAAACCTTTCTTTTCTAATTCTATCTTCATGATCTCCATATGTTCTTTCAATTATTAGACTTGTCTCTGAAGAATTTTCCTCTCTGCCTGTAACCATAAATTCCTCTGCCTTGTGTGTTTCATCATGATGCACAAAGGTTGTGATCTCTTGAGTATATTTTTTCCCTTTCCAATGGATCTTTCAAAATGAGTAACCTGATCAGTCACTTTCTTTTCCACCTCATCTATCAACTATTTATATTGCTTGTATCTTACCAACTCTATCTTTTTTTCAAACAAGTCTTCCCTATATTCTTTTAACTGTTCTTCAAGAAGCTCTTTTTCATTTTGTTCTATGAATTTCTCTTTTCTGTTTCTCTGTTTGACATTTTATTATTTATCTTTAAGCTGCCCTTTTGGAAAATCTGCCTCAGACTCCTCCTGAATATTTCTTTTAGATTGAACTTATTTTTATTTAGTAACCTCTGTCTTAATAGGAGATATAACTATAATTTCTTCCACTGCTGCCTCTTTTTCTTTATCTTCCCTCTGCTGCTTATTTCCAGTTTTGACAGTCTCAGAAATCTGTGATCTAGTGAAAGGATTTCTAGGTTTAAAAAGAAAACCTGAATATTTTGATGAAAATTCTAATTTGTTGGCCATGAGACCCTTCCTTTTAACCTTGTATCCTTCCACCTCTGCTACTTTCACTACAGGGGTCTCTGCAATGTTTATAGCCTGTAAAATGTCCTCAAGCCTGCCTTTATCTCTAGCAGTTTCCTTTGTGCTTATTTTAGACCTTTTTGTAGGAGGTTTAGTCTTGCTAATTGTGACATGTTGTCTAGCATTCTTGCTATTTGTTGGATGAGGTGTTGCCTCTTGGATGGATTTATCTTCTATCACCATGATTTCAGCTGTAGGTTGTAACCTTCTTGTTGATTCCCTTCTATTTCTACAATAGTATTAATCTCTTGTCTAGGAGTAGGAATTTTAGGTTTGGAAGCTTTCCTTGGAGTTAAAGCATCTATTTCATACCTATTCATAAACAAGAGATTTTCCCAGTCTCTGTCTAGTTTATTTAATTCTTCCAGTACTAATAATATTATCAATCCATGTTGAAAGATGGAAGTTTCACTTCTTTCAGGTCTACCTTGCACCTTATCTGCCATTTTTCCAAGGCTTCTAAAAGGTGAAAAATAATATCTATCATTTTTTTTCCTGTAAAATGAAGCAACAACTTGAAAAGATATAGGTAGATTGTATGTAATCTGCCTTCCCAAGTAAAGTATTTATGTATCACTGTCAATAACTTAGAGTAGCTATCTTTAAGAGAGGTTCTAGGAATCCCTAAAATCATATTTAACCCTACATGTTCAAGTTTTAGATAATCATCACAAATCTTTAAATCAAACTTTGTAGCCTTAAACCATTATTCTCCTATCCTAGGGATCCCAGTTGCTTGAGAAATACTATCAGGTGAATTTGGCACATGAAGAAAACCAACCTTTGTAGAAGTTCCTTTAAAATTAAGTGCAAAATCTTGTGATACATGTTTTTGATGATCTTGCCATCTTTGACAGAACTGAATGCACCCCACTCTTGTAAAAATTTCTATGAAATTGGTATCTTCCATGATTAATATTGGACTTATAGGCTCGTACCTGAATGCTAGGCCTCCTTTAGCTGCCTTTTTTGGTGTAGCCATTTCCTTTGTTTTGTAGCGGTGGCCTTCTTTAGATACTCACACTTTTTCAGTGAAAGCTTTTGATGACAGGGAGATGTAATGGAAATAGAGGACTGATATGATAGAGGAATTATAAGGGAAAATAAAATGACAACAAACTGCTTTGGTAGCAACTTACAAGAACGGAAAATTAAGCATGAGGAATGAGGGATAGATTTGGAAAAATGAAATGAGATTCATCAAGAAAATGGTAATTGATGCCAAAACGTGTCTAAAAATTTCAACGATGACCCTATTCTGACATCATGACCTCGAAACCCTCAAATTTTAACAACTCAGCATTATGCAGAAAACCGTTACAAGAAAACATTCTTTCATAGTGAATGTAGGTTCACAAGTGTCAGATTCGCTACAGAATTACTAGGTGTTTCCACATCTAAATCTGTTAGTTTTGTACTAAAAATGTTGTGGACTCAGAAAAATTCTGATAGGTGGACAGATTTGACACATTAGTTGGATTTAAAGTATCTACTTCAGATTTTCTCCTTTGATATGACTTGAATTGATCCCCTAACAATTTAAAGCAATCATAGAATCTTATAATAATCATAAAATTCATCATTCCATGATACTATTCTCCTAACCAAGCTAATTACAAACTTGACACATTTGAAGTTATAATTTTCAAAATTTTGGGTGTGATAACAGTGGCTCCACTAGGGATGGTGTGCCCCTGTGGTACATCAAAGAACCTGTAGTTCCAGTGCCATCCATACTTTCGCAATAAAATACTCTGAAATTTTTCCACGTCTTCTTCAAACTCTTATGGCCTTCTCCTCGAGCTCAAGCTTGATGATTACTGTTGAAAAACCAACTTTCTACCTAATGAAAAAATGCTCAGTCAACTTTGAGCTTATTCACATACTCCTACCTACCCTAACAACTACAATCTCCATTTTTAATTAAAGCAACATGAAACTTCCAATGAATCCAGTCATTGATCTCATCTGACATTTGAACCTCTTGACTGCAGTTGAACCAAAATTAAGCATGATACTAAAATGACCAAGGCAACATAAAATGTATTTGATCCTCATAATGAAAATATAACCAGATATCTGGGATGTAGAACTCTTCCATATAGTCAGCTATAGGATCATAGAAAACATAATATGTTTAATGATTCTCAAGGCATTTTGTAGCTTTGGACAACTCATATATGCTTTTCTTAGTCACACAAGATTTCATTTGTTTGCTATGAAACTAATTTTCAAACTGATTTCCAAAAACATGGTATTCTTCCTCAATCTCAAAAGAGAAAGGTATCAACACCCTCTCTTTGTTTTCTAGCATTAAAAACCTTTGAAAAGACTGATCCTGATCATGAAGAATATAAGATTGAATTTGATCTCCTAAAACTTCAATGTCTTTTTCAATTTTCTTAGAAACTTCATCCACAAATTGAATCTTATCTTCTAACTTGCACTCAAATGATTTCAGATTGGAAGACAAGGATAAGAAAAATTTTCATCCACTTCCTCATTAGTGTGATCATTATTTGATGTAGGCTGATGCAAGGAATGATATGAAGAATAAACTTCTTCCTCTACTTGAGTATTATAGAAATTATCTTCCAATATTTCCTCTTGTTGCTTGAAATGATTCTCATACTCCTGATGATCAAAAGACTGACAAGTCTACTGCAAATTTTCATCAAACTCAAAGGATGTAACGTGATTTTCATAAATAAACTCCTACTGGGTTTCAGTTTCATCCAAGAGAGAGGCTATCCTTTCTTCTTGGTGATGAAATGGATTTTCATGAAGGGCCTCTAAAATTTCATCACCATAAACTCATCATCTTCATAGCAATTCTCCAAATATTCAATAAAACTCACACAATGTTTACAACGGTTTTTGAACAACAATAAGGAGGGATGGCACTCTTCATACATCTCATAAAATGCAACATGGAAATCAGTAATAGAATATAATGAACCATTTGGCAAGCTTTCATACCAAGATCATGCTTTTCCTTCTAAAGTGGCCATAAACATCTTCATGAGACAATCCTCAGGGAATTGAACCTTAAGTTTGTGTACATGCATATGGAATCTAACCAAATGAAGTGTAGCATTGTATTTATTTTCATATTTAAATATTGGAAGATCAGTTAACCATTCAACCTTTGGCATAGGATTTGGAAAACCAGGGATGTGAGACCAATTCATAGGGGCATACCTGGAATTTATTCTTGTAATGGAACTCATCTTGAAACTTCATCAAGCTATTGTTCCTCAAGTAGTGGAATCACCTTCTAATAGATTATTTGATGTATGGAGTCTCCAGAGAAGAAATACATCCAACATGTGTCTAAGTTTCTGTTGCTCTAAGACCTTAGAAATGAAACTTTCTCATTCTTCCCAGGGAAAATTTACACCTTCGCTCCTTGGAAACAATGCCAAAATGTTATCACCAAATTGAGTCCTCTTGGGCTGCTTCAATGGTCAATTTGGAGTAATTGTTTCAAACCAGGTTTTGACTAAAGCTTAGCCTCTTCTAAGAGGGCTCTCTCAAAGGGGTTTATGATATTGGTTAATGATATAAGATAGATGGCTAACTCTATTATTTGTGTCTTGGTTTTGTATGTCTGCAGGTTGAAAAGATGAATTCTTGCTACCATTGGCCTATGGAGTCAGTGACAGGGATCTCAATGACAAAGGCTTTCCTTGTGGAAGCTGAGGCTTGTAGATATTTCAATGAAAGAATAACACATATAGGAAAATTTCAATAACTTAAGGTTCGAAGGAACTCAGAGCATGTGACACACGAATTCTGAGTAATGAGACTTCAAGATCTTGAAAGCAAAATATTAAGAGAGATATACCATAGCTTAATACTTAAAGGAAGTTAGAGCACGAAAAACATGAGTTCTAAGTAATAAGAATTAAGATATAGGAAGAAAAAATTTCAAAAGGTAGGACATAAAATCATTGAAATATAGTAAGAATCTTAGGTGAAGAAAAGTTGTATTGTTATTGTATATGGCAAAAACTCCAAAGCTTTACAAAATAGTATTATGAGATAAAATTTTCCAACTTTTCATACATCGAAGTACTCATTACTTATAGGAATTTAGCATTTACATCTAATATGCCAAATGTCTATATCATTAAAATCTATTACGGACACCAAATCTAACCACTAACTAGATATTTAAAGCTAGAAACTGACACCTTCTAAATTAGGAGTTAGAGTCGTACTATGACTCAAACACCTACTTATTAAATTTTAATCTAAAGATGATCCAAATATTCCTCAAAAGGAATCATGTATTTGAGCCATACTGGCCACAATAAAAACATTAATACCCTGACTGTCTTCATGAAACTGCTCTGCCTACTATTAAAGAGCTGTAAAGTTGATGATATGGAAACATAGTGAGCTGGTATCTTCAAACTATATTCATAACATAATATCTCCACTTATAAATCTTCTGATCTAATACTCTTTATCATTTTTATGATACTCTTTGCATTTCTCATGGGAAACAGATTTGAAATAGTTATTTACCCTTCACCTTCTTCTTAAAATTGACCTTGATGTCAAAACAAAGTTTTGAGCTACTTTCATAGCAAAATTCCGTAGTGAAAACAAATAGATCATTTCTGATGAACCTTTGCTACTCTTGACCATTGGAGGGTATTAGGATATCAAAAAAATTTAAACACAAACCTTAAATTTCCTTAACCATGTTAGTTTAAGTGGTTTAAAACCAAAAATAATTCTTCAGAAATTTCGCAACAAAACCTGGGCTTCAAGCCTGGCACACGTTGCGAAATTGTCTAATTTCTCAGAGACTTGAAAAAATTTAGAATTTGAGCCTAGAAAAGATCCATGAATATACCTGCATGTGAATTATGATAATATAATACAAAAAGGATTTTTTATTCACTGTTACCTTCTTATTTATTAGCGGTTTCTTCATGAGCAATTTTAGTAGTTTCTCCTATAGTTTTTCTTTCCAAACATTTCTTTTCTAATTATGTCTTCATCATCTCCATATGTTCTTTAATTTTTTTTAATTGTCTCTAAATACTTTTCCTTTCTGCATGTAACCATAAATTCCTCTACCTTGTGTGTTTCATCATGATGCGCAAAGGATGTGATCTGTTCAACATGTTTTTGGCCTTTCCAATGGATTTTTCAAAATGAGTAACCTGATCAGTCACTTTATTTTCCACCTCATCTATCAATTGTTTATATTTCTTGTATCTTTCCAGCTCTATCTTTGTTTCAAACAAATATTCCCTATTTTATTTTAACTGTTCTTCGAGAATCTCTTTTCCAGTTTGTTCTATGACTTTCTCTTTTCCCTTTCTCTGTTTGATAGTTTCTTCTTTATATTTGAGCTACCCTTTTGGAAAATATGCCTCAGACTCATTCTGAATATTTATTTTGGATTGAACTTCCTCTTATTTAGTAACCTCTATCTCAGTAGGATATATAACTATAATTTCTTCCACTGCTGCCTCTTTTTCTTTATTTTCCCTCTGCTACTTATTTCCAATTTTGATAGTCTCAGAAATATGTGATCTAATGAAAGGATTTCTAGGTTTAAAAATAAAACCTGAATCTTCTAATCAAAAATCTATTTTCTTGGCCATGAGACGCTTCCTTTTAACCTTGGATCCTTCTATCTTAGCTACTTTCACTACAGGGGTCTCTACAATGTCTATAGCCTGTAAAATGTCTTCAAGCCTGCCTTTACCTCCGGTAGTTTCCTTTGCACTTATTTTAGACCTTTTTACAGGAGGTTTAGTCTTGCTAATTGTGACATGTTTTTTTATCATGCTTGCTAGTTGCTAGATGAGGTGTTGCCTCTTGGATGGATTTAGCTTCTATCTCCATGATATCAGCTGTACGTTGTAAACCTTCTTGTTTATTCCCTTCTATTTCTGCAATAGTATTCATCTCTTGTCTAGGAGTAGGAATTTTCAATTTAGAAGCTTTCCTAGAGTTAAAGTATATATTTCATACCAATTCATAAACAATAAAGCTACCCAATCTCTATATAGTTTATTTAATTCTTCCAGTACTAGTAATTTTATCAATTCATGGTGAAATATGGAAGTTTCACTTCTTTCAGGTCTACCCTGCACATTATCTACCATTTTTCCAGGGCTTCTAAAAAGGTAAAAATGAATATCTATTAGATTTTTTCCTGTAAAATGAAGCAACAACTTGAAATGATACATGTAGATTGTATGGAATCTGCCTTCACAGGTAAAGTATTTATGTATCACTGTCAATAACTTAGAGTAGTAATATTTAAGGCAAGTTCTAGGAATCCCTACAGTCATATTTATCCCTATATGTTCAGGCTTCAGATAATAATCACAAATATTTAAATCAAACTTCGTAGCTTTAAACCATTCTTCTCCTGTTCTAGGGATCCCTGTTGCTTGAGAAATACTATCAGGTGAAATTGGCACATGAAGAAAACCAACCTTTGTAGAAGTTCCTTTGAAATTAAGTGCAAAATCTTGTGATACATGTTTGTGATGACCTTGTAATCTTTGACAGAACTGAATGCACTCTTCTCTTGTAAAAATTTCCACGAAATTGGGATCTTCCTTGATTAATCTTGGACTTATAGGCTCGTACATGAATGGTAGACCTCCTTTAGCTGTTTTGTTTGGTGTAGCCATTTCCTTTGTTTTGCAGCGGTGGCCTTCTTTTGATATTCACACATGTTCAATGAAAGGTTTTGATGACAGTGAGTTTTTTTGTCAATAGAGGACTGATATGATAGAGGAATTCTAAGGGAAAATAAAATGACAACAAACTGCTTTAGTAGCAACTTACAAGAATGAAAAATAAAGCGTGAGGAATGAGGGATAGATTTGGAAAAATGAGATGAGATTCATTAAGAAAATGGTAATTGATGCCAAAACGTGTCTAAAAATTTCAATGATGACCCTATTCTGAGAGCATGAACTCGAAACCCTCAAAGTTCAACAACTCATCATTATGCAAAAAACTGGTACAAGAAAACTCGCTTTCGTAGCGAATTTAGTTTTAGAAGTGTTAGATTTGCTATGGAATTACTAGGTGTTTCTGTAGCGAAATCTGTTAGTTTTGTACTAAAAATGCTGCAGACTCAGAAAAATTCTCAATGGTGGCCAAATTTGACACATTAATTTGATTTAAATTATCTACTTCAGATTTGATCCTTTGATATGGCTTGAATTCATCCCCTAACAACTTAAAGAAATCGTAGAAACTTATACTAATAATAAAATTCATCATTTCATGATACTATGCTCCTAACCAAGCTAATTACAAAATTGACACATTTCAAGTTATAATTTTGAAAATTTTGGGTGTGATGACACGTTGTATGGAATATGTGCTTACACAATACATGATTATCCAGGCTTAAGAGTTTGCTTTGGTAAATTACATGTTTAATTTATTGATTTGTTTATATATGTAACAATATTCTTTCACATATTAGTTTTTTAATTCATTGTAATATTTGTTCTGATCTTCATGATATTCTTTAATGTGCCATGATAATTAATTGTATACAATAATGTCATAGGTCTTGTAACAAAAGGGTATTTTGGATGTAAATGTTGTGGAACTTCTCTGAAAGCTAGATCGTCCAAGGACCTACGAAAGCCAGTGGATGATTGCTACAGGGTATTCCTCCCAGAAAAACACCCTTACAGAAGAGCATCATCCACTTTCAATGGTAAACGAGAGAGAACCCAAAGGCGTCCAATAACGACACCAGTTGAATGGCTTAGAGCATATGAGAGAGAGAAGGAGAAGGAGTTCAGAGAAATGTTCGATTAAAATGGGAAGCCTATGTTCGATGATCAAAAATTCTTCGACACCTATGTTGAGAAATTGCCTCTTGGGATGAAAATGAAATCTATATTTTATAACCTCCCATATTGGGAGCATCTTAAGATTACATTATTATTAGATCCCATGCATATATTTAAAAATGTTTCATCTTCTTTATGGAGGCACGTATCATCGAAACAAAGTGACACATTGGATGTTAGGAAAGATCTTATTACTTAAAAAACTAAAATAAACATTGGCCAAGACGATTAGAAATTATGGGATCAGAGGCAGGCGTTGGTCCCTCTAATTCATGGTTTTTCAAAGAAGGTGATGTCCCATGGATTTTAAAAAAAGATGATATTTCTTTGGCACAGGAATTTATAATGGGTGTGAGGGTGCCAACTTCATACGGGTCTTCATTATGGCGCTGCTTCACCATGGATGACCATTTCTCAGGGTTGAAATCACATGACCATTTGAATCTTCTAAGAGTACGTATAATGTTAGAAGCATGATTTTATTAATTGTTATATTAATAAATTTTATCCCATGCGGGGATCATAAAACATAACTAATTTTGTATATTATTGCACATTTTTATAAATTTGTAGTGTAATTATCCTTTGTTCATGCACGAGTGTGTGAAACATGAATTCCCTCAAGATCTAGGATGTGCCATATCTAAATTATCTACATTTTTGTACGTTGGATCATGTCAAAGGAGATTCATGTGGCTAGCATTACACGGTAGCATCAAGAGATAGTTGAGATTGTTTGTATGTTTGAGAAGGAACTATCGACGAGTTTCATGGACTTACAGGTTCATCTTCTAATCCACCTCGTAGATGAGGTTGAATTATTTGGGTTGTTTCTTGTCGTTGGATGTTTTTCTTAGAGAGGTACATGAAGAAATTGAATGGTTTTGTTCGACAAAGGGAAAAACCCGAGGGGTCTATGGCAGAGGGGTACATATCATATGAGTCTTTCTATTATTCCAGTGGGTACATCAAGCAGATCGATAACAGACCAAGTGCGGTGATTTGGGAGGATGAAAGGGATGAAGCCAAAAGAGAATGGGAGTTGCTCCAAACGAGTGGAAAAAAGCGCTTGATAAAGATTAAGCGACTTATACTTTTTCAAATTTACACAAAGTTAATATTCATCTTGAACTTTGATATAACGTATATTTTGATCTCTAAGTACTATATAATGTCAGTTTGATTTCATCAGCGAATGGAGAAATTGAAGCAATCTATAAATTTGTTCTTTACAATTCTGAAACGACACAACTGTAGGTCACATTGTGTGAATAAAAGAGGATGAAATGGGATAGTGACAGGAAATAATTCATACGGTTGAATGGTAGAATTGTGCCTTATCCTGATCATTTAAAAGAAATTATGCCAAAAATATGCCCCAACAGTTGGGTTGCTGACCATGTCAGAGAGAAATATGGTGTAACCGATCGTTACCCCGCGTGCTGAAGAGGATCCGCTAAACATATGGATTGGGTGCAGCAACCTGGTAATAATATTTTTTATTTATATCTAAATTTGAAACTTATAAGACATATATATTTAATATTTTAACTATTGGGTTATTATAAGACACATGAAACTATGATTTTTTAAAATTTTTTTATAATAGGTGCATTTTTTCCCATCTATGTGGGCATATGGACACCATTTTCACACAAAAATTATTGATGCTGGAAACATCAAAAAAGACTGTGGAGTGGAAGTTGATTTCGATCAATCTATTCGATCTAGCCACCCTGATAAATACCTAGTACGAGGGATGTTAGGTTACATAAGAAATATACAAGAGATAATTGAAGTGGATTTCTCTTCTTTCCAATGTGTTATTTCTAGGTGCAAGTGGTGGGACACCTTTGATCTGAATAATGTAAAGGAAGATCCCGATAGTAGGCTGATATGTATCAACTCTAGAAAGATGTGGGATGAAGCTAAGGAGCCCTATGTTTTCCCCAAACACTGCAACCAAGTGTTTTTTTACCCAGATGTGTTGGATAGGGATTGGTGGTTCGTACTAACACATGACCCTAGATCAAAACATAATTTTGAGAAAAATAGTGTTATCATGCCATGCGAGCTGGAAGATAATGATGAGGGTGATCATGAGAACCGAGAGTGATATGGTACATGTGTTATTTCATCAATATTTATACTTTTTAAGATGGATTTTTCGAAACATTATAATATGTATTTTGAATTAATTGGTAGTTTGCATTGTGTTAATGTTAAAATCAAATTTTCACTTGATAATTTACAATTATGTTGATCTCAAAAACAATGGCGTACTGTATAAATTAGTTCTTTTTTTTTTTAATCTAAGATCATAATAAAATAATGATAATTCTAAAGTACATGCATTTATTTTTATTATTTTCTAAACTTTATTATGTTACAATAATTCATATTATTCTAGATTTATTATTTCACAATTATTTAAAATTTTACAAATTTAGAAATTTAAAAATTTTAATAAAATCATTTCACATTAATACAATTAAAATTTTCACATTATTACAATTAAAATGTTACAAATATTTTACATACAATTACAATTAAAATTAGAATTAGAATTATAATTACAATTAAAATTACAATTTTACAATTTCACATACAATTACAATTACAATTTTAGAATTTTATATACAATTACAATTACAATTTTACAATCGCAATCAATTCACAGTAATACAATTAAAATTTTACAAATATTTTACATAGAATTACAATTGCAATTACAATTACAATTTTACAATTTCACGTACAATTACAATTTTAGAATTTTCCATATATACAATTACAATTTTACAAATTTACATATATACCATTATAATTACAATTTTATAATTTTACATACAATTAGAATTACAAATATTACAATTTTACAATATCATGGTCATTTAATATTAAATTAATTAATAAACATCACATTCATGATAACCATTGTACAAACATCATATTTGACTAAAAAACACATTCAAAATCACTAACATCATCGTTATCATGATCATCTAACAAAACACAATTAACATTATATATTAACATCATCACAACACAAACATCAAATATACATCTCATGTCAAATAACTCGTGCTATCACATACACATCTATCTGCAAGACGCACATTAAATGAACATATCTAACATGACCTAATAATATAGACATCATGATGATCACCAACATGTAAATTAAGTACAACTGCAACATGAACATAAAATACATGGATCATATATATATATATATATATATATATATATATATATATAGCTAAATAATATCAAAAATATACAACTATAATATAAATGTCATCGATCAGCTGGAGGTACAACATCAAATATAGCAATACTAGTCAAGGCATGCTCAGCCAATGATGCAGCCTCGATGGTCGATGGTCCAGCTTTCTCATGATCATTAGTACTACTGGATGGTGCAGGTTATTGATTGGACGAGGCTGATGGTCCAGCCTGAACTCCATGATGACTGCTATTAGATACTAGTGTAGGTTTCTTATCTAGAGTGACATGAGATGAATGATCATGAGATGATGATTTGCTGCTTGCAGACTATCAATCATGTGATGCATCTCGACCATGCCTATAATGTGCAACGGTCCTCCTCAACTGTGTAACTATGGTCGTAGCTCCTACAACATACCGCATCAATCTGTACATGTCACGCGACATGCCTCTCCACATATGTAACCACCTGCCATCGGCCTGTATGTCTCTCATATGAGCGGGCATGATGCCCGCCTCAACAATAAATGTAGTGAGTTGGTCACCCAACTCTATCCTATATCTGTTATCAAGCCGACCGCACCTAGAAAACATCGGTACCGGTGTACCAACAGGAGCAGGTCTCTCTGCATCGGCCTCCTGATGATCCTCAACATATAGCATGCCCTGATCATCATCAAGGTCCACACCTGGATCATGTGGTGGTGACAGCATGTACTCACTATCAAAATACCCAATGTCTACAAAATATATACAAGTACACAACAATAATTAGACAATTTGATTACACAATTTAATAAAAACAAGTTAAAGAACATGCTAGAATAAATTTAAATAAAACATTAATATTACCTCCATCATCCAGCAGCTCATCAGCTGTGAAGAGGATGTTTGCACACCCTCTCCAATCCAAACACGCATAAGTACAGGGGACCATAATGAACTGATGCTCATCAACACTGGCTAGCAACTCTAGTGCATCATTCGATATCCTCACTAGAAACACAGTCTTTCCCCTCTTGGGCATCATCTACCCCCACATGTGCATTTGTGCCTCGAAAATCGTCCTACGAGGCTGCCAAACAAAAGTAGGCCTCATCTCTGGAAACCTCTAAAAAAATAAACAAAAAATCTCTGAATAAAATGGGAAGTTGACCCTCCCTTGTGCATGAGCACGATATCTATCTAAGGTTGTACATAACTCCTGCCATAAAATGGCAAACGACCTGACAAGTCATGGCTCCTGTACTATAGAATCAACATAATATAGAAGCGAGCAACTAATGTGTTGGCCATCACTAGTGTTGTGAGAAATGGTAGAAATCATAAGTGAAAGGCACTCAACCTCTTCACTACCAAATGCACCAATAAGTAACTGACCTCCGGCGACCTGAAAATCTGAAGGAGATCGTACTGATTCTCCAATGTAATTCTAGGAGTACACTAACTAACTCCTTGCTACATAGCTAGCTGGAACCTCTGGGAATGAGGGAAAATCCATCCCTCTCCTCGATAGCCCTGTAATGAAATATATATCCTCTTCAGTGGGCATGTACCACTGGTTACAACCAACCTGGAAAGCCTGTTGGTGGACATTCCACCTTTGGATAAGATGTCTCAAAAACAAAGCATGGCCCTTTCGTGAAGTAGCCTCCTTATAGAAATTGAGGAGGCCTACCTGCCTTAGGAACCCCTGGGTAGCTGCTGTAATAGGGCGAGGGTACGCATCTCTCTCCCTCTCTTGTGCCTCCCACAGGTGAACCATGTTATACTGCTCCGCCTATTGTTGTTGTTGTTCCCCTTCTTCTCTCCTTTAATGACTCTAAATGATTGACATATTAAAAACAATTTTTTTATTAAATGAGACATGTATTCAGAAATATACATATATAATTTTTTTTGGAAAAAAAAAAAATGGTGCGCTAAAAAAAAAGTCATGCACCGGTCCCGATGCGTCATTTTATGGAGTGCACTGACGACGGTGCACCTGATAATATGCAATGCATCGACAATGGTGTTGCTGAAAATTTGTATCGCACCCTTGAATATGTATGCTGTCAGGAGTGCAGTGCGCTGACTAAAATCTACGTTCTGGGGCGTATAGGTAAGTCAGCAGATCGACCTCCTACCATCATTACATAGTCAATGGTGTGCTCTTTTACCAGGTCGCACCATTGACCCTGTTGAAATATAGAAAGTGGTGTGCTGAAAAAAATACCCGTCCCGGGGTGGATATCTTATTCAACGCACAATGTTGCCGCTATTCCACAAGGTCAACGATGTGGCCAGGTAACTGACCATACCACACTTTTAAAAAAAAATTAAAATAACACGGTGCGCCTTCAGTACCTCCCCGTAACCAGTGTTTATACAATTAACACCGGTTTACCAAGCCACATCGTTGACCTTGTCGAAATGTGGAATGCAGTGCGCTGACAACATTACCCGCCCCGAGGCATATATTTCAGTTAACGCACAGTGTTGCCACTTTTCAACATTTTCAATGATGCGGCTGGTTAAATGACCGCACTGCACTTCATAGTGTGCCTATCGGTACCACTCCGAAATTGGCGCAGATACCATTAGCACCGGTTGTGGTGAAGCCTGTAAATTTACAGGTAGCACCACAAAGTAGTGCGAGCCTAACGGCTCGAACGCACTGCTCGACAAATTTTTTTTCTTTTAAATATTTAATTTTAAGGTTATTTGAAATGATAATCCACTAAAAGGCATAATTATGGAAAAACAAGAAAAATACCTACACATTTGGTCTTCAAGGAGGCATATTGGTTGTAGAATTTGCGAAATAAAATTTGCCCATCGTTTTCCAAAATTCATGCTGGAGATTGGTGGGAAATGCACAAAATTAGTGTGTGCAATGGGTGCAATGGGTGCATCGATGCGAGGGTGGATCAGACAAGGATAAATAGAACTAGTGCTTGAGAGCTCTGGAGCAATGAGAAAAGTGAAAAATTCAGTTTTTTGGCCGTAATGTTTTTTTATTTAACCCTATTCCGGTGCATGGGGTTTTTATGGCTGCATCACTGCGGTTTCTTAATACCGCACCGGGCGGTTTATGTTTTGGCGCACTTTTTTATGATGCACCGGTGTGGAAGAGTTGTAAAGCACTAGTGCACAAGAATTGTAAAGCACCGGTGCCCTACAGTAACATGACGCACTGGGCGGGTGTGTACAGAGCGCACGGTGTCCAATGTGCCAATGTTTTGTGCACATCGGTGCTTTCTCTTATTGAATGCATCGGTGTGATTTACGATGATAAGTGCATCAAATGAAAAAAATCCGCAAAAACCTCCACTCGCCAACCTCCTCTAGTAGCCTCCGCTAGAAACGGATGTCTGGGGTATTTTTATAAGGGGTTCCTCAAAAACATCCGCTATAGGGTCTTTTCCTTGTAGTGATAAATAACATTAGGAGAAAATAAATAACATTAAAATAAAGGTATGGAATCAATCATATCATCTGGACCCCTCTCAGCTATGACAGGAATTTCATCAAGCATGTCACAAACATTGCATCTATAGGTGGAAAAAACATATTTATACATAGGGGTACCATACTTATCTAAGAATCGCTAAGATGCATTTCTTCCTTAAATCGTAAGATGAAATACAATATATTTTACCATGCATACAATGTGCATTCATTTAAAATTAAAAACATATATAGAGCCATACATCATCACTGATAAAATACATGTTTATAACTAGGATAATAACAACAAAAATACCTTGGATACAATAGAAATATAACATAATAACCACTACATTTTCATATAAAATACCAATGGAATGACCTTCTCATTAATGAATGTAAAAACCAAATGGAGGCGGGACTTTCAAATTCCATCGCACCATAGATTGACTGAGCCAAATCTCTCTTCATCCAATCACCACCATACCATATTCCAAGCATGAATGTGGGACTTAAACCAAAAGAACCAACTAGGGTATCCTAAGGATAAATCACCTCTCCCTCATCAATCATAAACCAGAATTTACAGTGATCTACACCCGATAACTAGGCCAACACAAGCATGGATATCACCATATTCTGTCTGCCTAAACCATTAGGAATTATCTTGTCTCCTAGTCTCTTAGGCTTTACCAAAACTCACAGTCTGAATCAAGCATCACTATGCCCTAAACTGAGACATACTATCTAGGCTTTACCACAATCCAAAACTCAAGATTCCTAGGCCTGAAATGGAGTGTAAACCAACTCCTCTCAGGATTTACCACAATCCAAACCTAGATAACTAGGCCCTAAATCAAGGCAACAAATGTACCGGTTTTATAATCATTCGAAGATCCACCTCACTCAACTTTCAATCCATCCAATAATCTAGCTAAACCAAAACATGAGAACTCCACAACACCATGGCTATCCAGAAATGGCAAGGCTAGGTTAAATACACTATCACACAAAGAAAAACCCATGCCAAGATAGCAAAGAATCACATGCAATACCATGTATGTCAAATCTAGCAAGAAAATCATACATGAAAATCAATAACTACAAATAATCCTGTTGTAATTGCTTGATTCTCAGTCCTCCTTACTTGTTTCCTCCTTATTCCTCCATTGTTTCCTTTCATGCTCCAATTCCAAAGTGCTCCAAAAACTCTAAGTGTCAAAGAGTGAGAGACAAAGAGAATGAGAATAATGAGTGAGCTCCAAAAATGCATTGACAAAGGGTACCCACTAATCCTCATAAGCCTTTTTATTGAAGAGGATATTTTTTGCTCATTTTTTCATTATTTTCCTTCATTTTCCTCCTCACATGCATCTTGTGACCTTTCATATCCCTTTTCTCCTAATTTACATTATTTTCATAACCAAATGTGCCAAAAATGCCATTTTCTCTTTCCTTTTCCTTTGCCAATTTCCTTAGCCATAATAAACCAAATTCACACCCACGCTAGGATAGTTTTTCCAACATTCAACTTGGAATAAGTGTCCCATCAATCGTGGTTATTATCTTTAACTTTATTACATGGAATTTTCACCAGGGTTCTTACAATTGTTTTATCAACAACATTTTCTTTTTCCCAATGTGGAGATGCTTTTTGTGATTCTTCTTATTGAAAAGTTATATTCATTATGAATTAATTTTGGGTTAGAGGATTATTGTTACAAATATGTTTCTTACTACTCTCTTTTTTCTACATGTGAGGTGGTGTGGACCTCATCTTATCTTGAAGGTTACTAGCTGTCTTAGCCAAACCTTCCACCCTTGGATAATTGCAGCTAGTTTTGTATAAGGACACTGCCTAATTTTTCTCCAAGATGGGCCAAATCCTACTTTCATAGTAACTCTTGGGTTTTTTGGAACTTATTGGAGAAATTGTGACTTAGTTTAACTTTGTTCCCATTTCTGTTTCAGAGTTCCAATTTTCTAGGCCATTTCAGGCTTTAGCTACAAATGATCATTCGTGTCAATTGAGTTTTACACAAGGAACCTATTATTTCTTATTTTTTTTCCATTTCAATTTTTTTAAAACTTCTCTAAATTTTCTTTATGTTTTCCTATGCTTATTGAAAACATCCTACATTTTAAACACTTAGATTAAACTCTAGATTGGTGTGCATATATCTGAAGTTGAGTTATCAATCTCTAATCGATTATTTTTGCAGACTGGAAAGTTAAGCCTTGGAGATTCCCTTTATGCAATCATTATTGTTGATTATACACATGTATAAAATTTTCTCCCCTTTATTTATTTATCAATAGAGAACAATGCTTTTCAAATTCCAAATCAATTGGAGGAATCCATATACACATGGAAAAGAATACACAGTACATAGAGCATGTTTATTGAGAATTGAAAATTTAGTGTTAAATCTGCATGGTCCCTAGTACATGGAAAGGGAAGAGAATATTCTATTGAGCTTGAAGAATAGGTTCCCAAGCATACCACAAAATTTCCTAGACATCACCAAAATTTATCACCACAAGGTATGCATTCCAAATTCACCCACCTTTTTTAATGGTTTTCATATTTATCATAGAAATCATTCTTTGCATTATTTTAAACTAGTATATGGTCACAATTATGAACATTATGAATTTTTTTTGTGCTCTCCTATTTTATTGCATAAAAATTTTCTGCTTTTAAACTAATATGTCTTTGGAATCTATCTTCACTTCTTTTAGTAGTTATAATATTTGTTTGACTAGATTGAAAATTGGGTTTCTTTATTTTTAAAATAACATGTGGCATATATTTTGCACCATTTCACATCAAAACCTTAGGGTTGTACCTCTATGTTTTCCAATTGTGATATTTTAGATTCTCACATACTTACGTTGTACTTGTGGCATTAAATGTCTCATTCTTGAAAAGAGCATGTCAACAACTTAAGACATTCATTTTTCTGACATTTCTTAGCAGGTAGTTGAGCATACTTTTGGTAAGGTGTCAATATCGAGCACATTTATAAGAGGCTAAAACATGATAATCAATGATGCCTTATGAATTTAAGAACGATGTGAACATGAATGCATTAGTTTGATATTTCAAATGTGTGATTTTCCCATATAATGGTTTCATGGACATACAAATTCTTGTTTTTCATAATCAATGGTAATGTCTATCTTACCTAGTTGGGAGAAAATTGGAATTAGCAAATCGTTATGTAATGTATTTCTTGTGGATGAACATTACCAAATATCCTCCTAGAAATGAGTTCATCAAAATTAACGCTGAAACATATTTCCATGAGTGTACACGTCCATGATGTGAAAGTCAATCAATGCACTAAAAATAAAATATTACTAAAGAAAAAAACAAAACATCTGTTAAAGTAACAAAATAGGCTCTCCAAAAATTCATTCAGTGAGTATAACATTTAAAATTGGAAATGGGAATTTTCCACATGTCAATGTTTATAAATTCAACATCCCTAACTTAATATTTAAGCACACTTCATGACTATATGAACTCATGTTCTCAACATGGCTTAGGAGGTTCCACACTAATCAGTGTTAAACTATTTGGTATGTAAACAACCCTCAAGATATTGTTAATTCCACAACACAATATTGATTGATTAAAAAAATAGGCCCCTTGAAAAATTTAATCAGTGAGTGTAGAAAATATAACAACGAGATTCAATCGGATCTTGTAATGTACTAAAAAAATAGATTGAATCGTTCTAAAATTTGCGGAAACAAAATGCGATCACACAATCACGTAACAAGTGCGAGAAAGAAATTATAAATCGCACAAAACAAGATGTATATGGGGAATGAAACTACTAAAAACCCATCTATCTCTGTATTTCATTTGGTCAAGATAATGAAGCAATACAATGTTATTCCTACACTAAGAAACTTACTGCACTTTGTTGACTATCTCACTGTGGTCTAGCTCAGATATGGATTTCAGTCAAAGCAAGTTTGTTCCAATATTTAACCTATTTCTTGCCTCTACCTGATACTCCTTCCTTACACATTCTTGGGCTAATTGAGCCCATATTAATTGGGAAATACCAATTAATGATTGTGAATTCATTCAAGGCCTTCTTGATAACCTCATGCATGACTTGTAGAATTTTCTAATAGTACAACTAATATATATCTTCCCTTTAACCTCTGTCTCAACTGGGCCTTCCTTAGAACTAACATGCAACATCTATTTATAGTGAATTACCAGTTAACTGATTGATCATTAATTGTGAATTAAATAAAATTTAATTCACTAGATATATCTCTATCTCATCTCTCATTTAGAAATAGTTAAACTAATGTTAACTCAATTAATTGAGTTGAATAATTACACTCACAAATAATTGTAATTGGACCCATTAAAAATTGGAAATTCATGTACATGCCTCCTCTTTGACATCTAAATTGAATTTCCTAAGCTAAATAATTCTTCATGACTCGATTAACTAATACAAGTTGTCATGAGATGAAATTACAATTTTTATTCCAATTTAATTAAGGGAAAATTAAATCAGAAGCCTCATATCGTACCATTTATGAGTGGCATTTTCTGGATTCCATTTCTGGTTACCATTTTCAATGTTTCTTGTTTCCAATTTCAACACTCCCTCTAAACAAGAAAGATATTCAATCTATCATGATTTGATACCTTTGGAATTTTCTGCATGCAACACTTATCTATTTTTATTTGCTCCCGCAACCCCTGCAACTGAATAGCCTCCCAAAAAATTTGAATCACTATAAATCATTTGTCATCAAAGTCTATGACTACTGCTTGCTACTTCATTGTCTACTGGAAACTCTATGTTGCTGCTGACTCTGCATATGTGCCCTCTGCACTGCTACCAACTGTGATTTGCACTCTAGCATCTGACATTTGTCACTCTGATTTTTTTCTTCGTCACATCTGACTATGTTAATCATTTTGATCCTTCCTACTACTATGCA
Organism: Pinus albicaulis; assembly: GCA_034641835.2. Lineage (NCBI taxonomy): Eukaryota > Viridiplantae > Streptophyta > Pinopsida > Pinales > Pinaceae > Pinus > Pinus albicaulis. The sequence goes on from CM076571.1 coordinate 63,316,225, forward strand.
TTATGGGATCCTCGTATCTAGGTCTAATATATGATACAAACCATTTCAATGGATCCTGCCCAAATTTATTATCTTGGGACTATGTGTCCACATCGCCCCACCTCTCACCTTGGTGTATGGATGCATATTCTCCCTCTACCCATCTGGCTCGAAATATCCCCCTCCTAAAGGTATCTGCTTGAGTGGATGCCTCAACTTGGTCTCCTCTTTGCTTCTCCAATTGTGGTTGCTCCACAAGCATCTGAGACTGCTTCCAAGGCTACAAGTTGAGAGGTAATTTGTGCTCCCTCTCAAACACCAATTCACTAAACTATGCTTTGCTCCTAAAAAATTTGCATGCATCTTCAAACTTGAGAGCATACATGTTCTTGACTCTTACACCGATTTATTTCACCTGTCCCATGGCAATGTGGCTAAGGAGAACTTTTTTTTTATAAATATGATATCGTAACCATGGTCTTCCAATACCACTACAGAGACAAGATTGTTATTTATTACTAGAACATACAAAACATCTATCAATTTGAGAGGGGATCCACACTCCCCCTGAAAGGTAATTTTACCTATGATGGTTGTGCTATACCTCTTGTCATCTCCAAAGTCTATGTTCTGCTGGAGGTCCTTCTCCTCCAATTAATTGAAGAGATATCTATTCCCCATCATATGGAATGAGGCATCGTTGAATAGACACCACATGCATCGCATTACAGTCTTGTCCATGCATGAAATGAGAGTAAAATAAATCTTGAATTGTGATGCTATTGCTTCACCCAATGCAACTGTAGGCTCCTTCTTTCTTGCATTCTTCTGTGGACAATTTGAAGCATAGTGCATCTTCTCATGACAATTAAAAAAATTGATCTTGGACAAGTCTCTCTTTCCCTCTTCTCCTTTGGACTTCTTTCCCTTGGCTTTCTTTCCTTTTCTAGCCAATGAAAAATATTCTTCTTTGTCTTTTCTGGAGGTCCCGTCTCTGGTGCTCCGCCTTATCTCTTATATTACCAAGTTAGACCACAAACGCTCCCAGTCTAGTAGCTTCGCCCTCCCATTCACATAGTCCTGGTAACTATGCTAGTTCTTGGGAAGGGCTAGAAGAGCTAGCCTCACCAAATCATCCCGGGCTACTGTAACACCAACAATTCCAAGCCAATCTCGACATTGAGTTAACTTCATCAAGTATTTTGGTATCATCTCACCCTCCTCCATCTTGATCTTTCTCATATTTTCCTTCAATGGCAACTTCTTGTGGTCGCTGCTATTCTGAAATAGATTTGTAAAGGCATTCCACATAGCATATGGAGTCTCCTTCCCATGGTTTCTCTATACAATATTATCTCGAACCCCTTCTAACAAGATCCTTCTCGCCTTTGCTACCTTCTTCTTCCATGCATCAAGAAGTTGAGTATATGTTGTTGTGGGTTGGGGAATCACTATCTATGAACTCCTTTAGTATGTTCTCCTCGAGAACTGACTCCATATTTTCCTTCCATGTTATGTAATTCAAAATTCCCTCAAGATCATATTAGAGTGTCAAGCCATTAAAGTACATCTTGATCTATTATTTGGTCCTGAAGAATAAATATGCAAATTCGAACCCGTTTAACATAAAACTATGTTATTATCTTTTATTTTGATTCTTGGTGCTTCGATACCATGTATAAAATCTAAGAATTGGATTTATTCTGATCTTGTAATGTACTAAAACATGATGTTGAAGTCTACTACAACTTGCGGAAATAAAACACGATCAACCAATCAGATAACAAGTAAGAGAAAGAAATTATCAACTGCACAAAACAAGATGTATTTGGGGAAAGAAACTGCTCAAAACCCATCTATATCTATATTTCATATGGTCAATATCATGAAACAATACAATGTTATTCCTCCACTAAGAAACTTCATGCACTTTGCTAACTGTCTCACTCTGATCTGGATCGAATCTGGCTTTCAATCAAATAAAGTTTGGTCCAATATTTAACCTATGGCTTGCCTCTACCTGGTCTTCCTTCCTTACAAATTATTGGGATAATTTAGCCTTTATTAAGTAGGAAAATACCAATTAATGATTGTGAAATATTTCAAGGCCTTCCTGATGACCTCATGCATGACCTATACAATTTTCTAATAGTACAACTGATAGGCCTCTTCCCTTTAACCTGTGTATCAACTAGGCCTTCCTTAGAAATAAGATGCAAAAAATATTTATAGCGAATTACCAGTTAAATAATTGATCACTCCTTGTCAATTAAATCAGATTTAATTCACTAGAGATAGCTCTATATCATCTCTCAGTTAGAACTAGTTAAACTTGTATTAACTCAATTATTGAGTTAACTAATTAAAACTGACAAACAACTGTAACTGGACCCCATAAAAATAGGAAAATCCTCTACATGCCTCCTATTTTACCTCTAACTCGAATTTCCTAAGCTAACTAAGTCTTCCTAATTCAATTAACTAATACAAGTTGTCATGAGATGAAATTACAAGTTTTCTTCAATTTTTTTTTTCCAATTTTTCTTCTAATTTCTCAATGTCATAATAACCATGAGAAAAGAAACATGAATAACAAGGTAATCTAGAATTTTTTTTGAAAATTATTCTTGTTGCAGAATATCTCAAATTCAATGACCTAAAAATTATAAATTTCCTCAACCCTTCGATCAAGTAAACAAAGGTTTTACCTTTCAGGGCCAACACTTCACCATCTCATTTTAGGAGTCCAGGTCACCTCCTATTATCTTGGCATTCATTCCCAACCCAACATACCTGGTTAGAATGTAAGTGAATATGTATGCAAGTGTGTGGAAGGATAACATCATTTTTTTTCCAAATGACTAAATAAGAAAGTAATTAATTAATGGAAATGGACGAACAACCTCTATCTTGAAATACAACAAAATAAATGGAGAAAAAATTCTTATATTTATATGATTATGGTGTTGGGTGACCAAATACTTGGAGAAAATATTTCATCCCTTTAAAATTACCTAAACATGGGCTAAACACAAAATAACAAACACAAGCATCCCTAATGTTAGAATAAGTCACAAATTTAACTCTAATCCAACCATGTGTACAATCACCCCTATTGTCAGAAGAATTCACAAATGTAACTCTGATCCAAACAAGTATACAATATTTCCTAATGTTAGTAGAAGTCACAACAGGAACCTATCACTTGGGCCTTTTCCCAAATGCCTTGAAACACCAGACCAAAGAAATTTGAGCTATGAGCTATAAATATCCAACCATGTTGCAAGGTGGATTAGCCACATTTATCTTACTACATTCCTAAATCCCAGAGGACACTGAAATTCAAAAACAAAATTAGTTAAATTAGAGGTATGAGCTATAAACATCCAACCATACAACCATATGTTAATCTTGCACCATAAAACTACTCTGTGAAAAATAGAGGAAACCCACAAGAAGGTTGCATCAATAAAATCTTATCTAATGGAACCCAGAAAACACACTTATGAAAAGAATTTCCTCAAGAAATTGCATAGAATTATTTAAATCAATCAAAACCATATTAATATTATTAAAATAAACTAAGAGAGGATCATTGAAACATCACTTAAAACAAACCAAGTAGTAGTGAGTATGAATCAAACGCCATTCCACTTTTAAATGTAAATTTAGACACAAAATTAACTTATTTTTGACCTTTAGTATTGTAAAATATTAGCAGGGGATAACCACCCAGTCGGGACCTTAGGACAACTCCTTTTCTGTCTGGTGTGGTGGCTCCGACTGGATTGATAGGACCAGTCAGTTTCCTAATAATTTAAATGGGTTGGTAGTGGAATGATTGGGTGAAGGGAAAATGGGACTAAATGACTGAAATAAACTATCTAATCTAATCTAAAACTGATAAAATAACTCTAAAACTAACCCAGGTATCAAATGTGAATACAACTTTAAATTGTTTCAACTAACCAATAACCATGAAAATGTATTATAGTTTAATTGAAATTTTCAGTAACAAATAAAGATAACTCTGTTTAAGAAATTAAACAGAGTTATAATAACATATTGCATTCATCATTTATATATCATTTGCATATACTGTAAAAGATAAATATTTCTACACACTCAGAAATGATATGTATAAAGAAATATTGTGAAACAAGTACATATAAATGATAGAAAATTTAAAATAAATATCTCATAACATAAGAAAACTAGCAGTGAATAGATAGAAATACCATATCCATCTTGATACTTTCCGATGCAATTAGATATCCAAATCCAGCAACTTCAATGTAAAATAGACTCCAAGATACAGAAATGCAATTCTTAAAGGCAATTTTGCATAGAACCACCAGATGTGATCCTTTATAAAAATATAAGAGTCAATGGAGTACAGAAATGTAATCTCCAAGTCAAAATATTACAAATTCAGGACCCCTTTCTAAATGCATGAAAGGGGTTTAAATAGGTACTTAATAAAAAAAAATAACTAAAACTATTCCTAAAATCTATCTAATCAAAAATCTAGAAAAAAAAATGTGATCTTGAAGTGAACCGATTCATTGATTATCTGTTGCGTTTGATGTGCCCAGATGGCAGATTTTGAGCATTTCTTTCACTTATTCTGGATGACTAAGATTTGAGTGTAACTGCCTTGTATATGTGGCATCAGATAATTCAGGAATAATGCAATCTATGGCATTTGAAAGAAATTTAATCGTTGTTTGCTAACTATCAGGCTTGATAAGGTAAGTCCACATCATATCCCACGATATTCCTTGCAGTTGGCTAATTTGCTGATTCTTATTTCCATCTGTAATCAGTTTCTTTTACTCTAGGTAACTTGCCTGGGGTACAATCTGAAAGAAAATAGATTGCATACCGGCTATTATTCACCAGTTGTGTTACATTGTTCATCATACTTTTAGCTTTGGATGTAGCTCCTTCCGCTTTGATTAAACGATGTTCCTATTCTGCAAAAATAATTTCCTTATGTCTTTCCACAATCTTGGGAATATTTTCTTTTCTTCCCGACTCTGAGTCTTCCCATAAAATAAATTCAGAAATTTTTTCATCAGCTTCATCAAATTCAAGTTTAAGACTGGCTCCTTCATCTATTAAGGAAGATATAATTTCACACAAGGATTCTGCTTCTGCAACCTTTAGACAAAATTCATTTAATTGCTTAGACAATAACTTGCTTGTCTCCAGGGCTTCATTTTTGAAGTGATCCAAATTAGGATAATTCTTAAACTTGTCCAATCTGGATTGAAACATCTTCTCTTGCTCAATCTTTGAAGTCTTCTCATTTTGCAGAAGAGCTTGTAATTTTTCTACCTCTTGGTTTAGCTGTTGTTGTTTTTCTAAGGTCTGTTGATCAATCTTTTTCTTTTCAACAGCAAGCTACTCTTCTAGCTGTTTGGATTTTAGCTCTTCATCCTGCAATTGTTGTTTTAACTGAATAATTTTCTGTTGGTTCTCTATAACCTGTTCTTCCAACATAGCTATTTGCAAATCTTTTTGCTTCATTAATTGTGTAACTTCAGAGGCCTTGTCTATAGTTGCAGCACTATAGGCACCTGCGTATTGAGATAATTTAGTGAGATCCTCAAATGGATTCACCTCAGCATTTTTATAAACAATATTCATAAACTCCACTTGTGATGTCGAAAGTGCATCCTGGTCAGTTCTCCTCCTTTTGCTTTGTTTTCTCACAACAGCCCTATGCTTAGGACTGTAAAATACATCCAGAGGAGGGATTTCTTCTATTTTCAACATAATTTCACCTGTGGGATTTTCAGGAATAACTTCTATATCCTGGTCTTCCAGAACATTAACTTGGGGATTATTCTGTTGTCCTATTTGCTGGGCAAATTGTTCATATTGGCTCAGCAAATGAGGAGAAACTATAAGTTCAGCAGATTCAACTACTTATTTAGTAGCTTCCTCTCTTCCAAGTTAAGAATCTGGATTATTTCTTATATCTCCTTTTGGTGCCTATTCAGTAGCCTTACTTTTTGTGCCTCCTTTCTCAGTATGCATGTTGGTATCAGTACCTGTGCTTTCTCTTCCTGTCTGGGCTGAAGACTGCTGATCAATATGTACATCAATTTTAGCAGCTGTTTCTTTCTTTTCAGTATCAACTTTGCTTCTAATATCAAAAATAGGATTAGTTCTTGTTACTTCTTTCTGAGTCTGTATGATGATTTTGTTGGCAGATGTTTCTGTTACTGTTTTGCCAGATGTATTCTCTGTTTCCTTCTGTTGTGATTCATTCTCCTGCATAGGAACTCTTAATTGATCCAGAGGAACTTTGAGTAATCTCTGGCTTCTAAACAATAGAAACTTATTCAACTCTTCAGCCTAGAATTTGGACTTGGCCAAATCAAAAACTTGGGACAAATTATCTACAGAAACAAATAAATCATCGAACATATCTGGTTCGTGTTCAAACCGAGCAATTGAAACAGCAGTAGTAAAATCAAATGCCACCTTCCTTGGGTCATATTGTCTCCCTGGGATTGTTGAAAGTTTAATATTGGTTAGCTTACCAACTTATTTTTCAGCATGAACAAAATTATTGAGAGTATAATCACCACATTTAAAAGGAAAAGTAGGCCACATTAGCTTCTTGTTGTTCTTCAAAGTCCTGGACATGCCTTCTACTGTCAGCTGATATGCAATTTCTTGCGCTAACAGTTTATCTGGAACATACAAAGGAAGAATGTGTGGTTCTACAATACTTCCAAAAACTCTGATATATGTGAATCTTTCTTCTCTAAACCAATCCCCAATCGAGGATAAATCAACTTTAGCCTTCTCAGAAAGCCTAGGAGGGAATCGGCCAAAAATAGTTTGATAAATTGGGATAAGAAAACCGTGACAAACTCTGTAAACATGGATTTTGAAATTCCCTTTCCACAAGAACTTGTGATATATATGAATAGGAACATGATCTTTAGGGGTCCATTTCCATCCTAATATGGGAAATTCAGAATTGAAGCACAGGGCATCTAGAATATAACCACAAAAATAAAAAGGAGTGGTATTTCTTGAGTTTCTGTCTTTCCTATACTCAAGAATCCTATTGGCTATATTATCAGAAATAATGATAGCCCAGTCCATTATCTCAGAATTTATAGCAGAATGTATTAATGGCACCATTTCTATAGAAAACATAGCTGAGTTATCATTCCCAAACAATCTACACATCATTGCTGCGGCATAACAGTATGAAGGAAAAAGAGACCACATCATTCTTTATGACAATAAATGTAAGAATAGAACCATAGAGTACATACGTGCCTCGTGTTTATGTTTTAAAGACCTTTCTCATTCTCTAAATGAATCGTGGTTTTCATTATTTAAATAAATTCCTTGATGAAGACTTTGTTATATATTATACGTAGATTAGGAAGGTTGTTGTTACTATAATGTAGCTCTTCTACTTTTACAATGTTGCTGTTAAACAGCTTCTATTTTGGACAACACATTATCGATGCCACAGGAACTAACATCATAATATGCAAGTTTATTAGAATTTAATTGGTTTAAATGAATAGACGATTATTTTAGGAATGGTAAATATGATTAACACTTATTCATGCATAAATAAATTAGTTGAGAACTTGTTCTTGCATAAATAAATTATTAACAGTATATTCAATTTTCTAAACATACCTGCAAAATATCCTAAAACCCTTTCTAAAACATGCATATAATGACTTGAAACAAAAGCATAACTTGTGAAACACTTATCCAAATCCTTTGGAATTTATTTATTGCAATTACCATCAACAATATTTGGCTTTCCTTTCTCAAATGCTACAATACCAAGATTAGTACCATAAAATACACCAATAATGACTCCAATATTGAGATATAAACATCCATACATATAGACTGATCTTAGTCTTCATTTTTAACTAATCAATAATATTATAGATAACATAAGCTTAAACCAAAATTAGATACTTACAACAATTTAAATATCTACCTTCTATTTTATGCTAAAGCTATACTATAATTTTAGGACAATGGAGATTATACCTGAAGATACCACCGGCTCAATCATTTGAGAATAGATACATATTTAAGTCCATAACCAACTCATTTGAATGTCTTGACTCACCCAATAATATTCAAGAGAACTCTCCTCCTGGGAATTTTAGAGAACTCAAGGCTCACAAACAGTACCAAAATATAGCCAATGAGAGATATCAGAGCAATTGAGGGAAGATACTTTCAGTATCCTCCACAATACCACTCTTGGATTAGCTCCTGTATATCACAATAATTTAGTTGAGAATTACTGAATTCATTTAAAAATCATTTGTATACTCTCCAAGTCCCTCCCTCTCATATTTTTTTTTTCAAATCTGTCCAACTCTTGCTATCACCATGCACACACCCCCCCCCTCCCTCAAGTGAGAATACGTGAGACACATATATAGGATGAGAAAAAAATTCTTGTCATAATGGAAGAGTAATATGCACGCCTTGTATTCCATTTAGATGAGTGTAACTCATGCCATTAAGGAGAGGTATGCATGACTTAATTAAAGAGAGTGTAACATATGCATTAAAGAAAGTGTGAGAGGAATCTTTTATGACATGTCTGTAATGAGTGTAAGAGGAATATGCCATTCTTTGATGAGTGCATAAAAGAGAGTGTAATGTATTATTAAAAGGAAGCGAAGCGATTAAATAAATACATGACATGATGATGATTGAAGGATCTAGTTGCTATTAATAATAATATCATGGTGTCATAAAAGATAATAATAATAACTAATAATAATGAGATCATTCAAGATGAACTATTAGGATTGATTAAAGATGATTTAAGTGATTTTCCTTCAAATATACTTCATTACCCATTGATTGGAGGTGATTTACTATTTTTGGAAAGTCATACCCGAGATGGTAGACATGACTTTCAATTTTTATAAATCCACTCCAAAATTGTCAGGAATGAGATTTTATTTAGGAAATTCATCCTTGAGCTGCCCATGAGTGGTATTTTTCTTCTAGAGAATAGGGATTCCACACCCCTATTGCATGCATATTTGTGTCTTAGTAGATTGAGGACTTCGCACCGTGATCTACTCTAAAGATCCAAGATTCCACACCTTGATATTTTTAAATATTCAGGAATCCGTGCCCTAAACATTTTATTATATATCCAAGACTCATTATAGTATATCACTTTCATGGATTTGGGGACTCCTTTAATTTCTGTGGCTTCTCTATGTATATCTTTCTTTCATCTGCGGATACCTTAAATTTTCTATGATAGTCACCCATCTCTGATGTTGCCGTTTGGTAGGTGCTGCTTCAAGACATGGGATCACAATCTCATATGAATCAAGATGATTGAATTTCTTGATCCTTATCACATTTAAATGTTGTACATGACTTTTCAATCTATTTTGGTTTTCTAAAATGACTTAGGTAATGGTGTTATAACTCGAATATCACACAACTTTAGTAGTAATTCGCTTACATCATTTACCGATACGTTATTACTCACATATAATCATACAAACCAGGTATCATCCATAAAACATAATTAACCAGATGTTCCACATAACCATGATCATCCATGGATCTGTGTCTCAATCCCGAATCACCATCCTTGTTATACACCTATGTCCAAAATAGGGTACGAAAAGAGAAGACATTTCTAATATGATCTTAACCAAAATCAGTTCTTATACACACAACCATAGATATTATCATAAGCACACAGCAACCAAGTAACCCAAAACAGGTCTTTAACATATAAGCATGTACATAAGTCTGTCATGCATACTGTTATATCATTATATCAAAATCACCATCTATAAGTTTCATCAAACTATCTCACCAAGAAGAGACACTACATACTCCCCCTCTTGGGCTAAACTTGGCCCGAATTTTTTCTATAGTCATAAGACACCTAGTTTTTTTAGTGTCCTATAAATAAGGTGTTAACCTTATATACTTATGTGTGTGTGTGTGTATTTAATGTTTGCTAAGTTTGAAGCAACTCCATGAAAAATTAAACATACCATTCTCAGTCAAGTAGAAAATATATCCATGCCATATTAGGCATGTTTTGATATAAAATGTGAAATATGAAAACCAAACATGCAATTTATAGTACCATATCAAATAATATTTTATGTTATTGATATGAGATCTACTTAAGTTATTTATAATAATTTGATATTTTACATGTTTTTCTTTTTCATTGTCTACATGAACCCTACATGTGTCATCTTCTTGGTTATATAGTATGTTTAGCTTTTCGATCTATAGATAGGTCACACATTGGTTTTATAAACAACAATGATGTTCCATCCCATCTCACAATCAAGTTTGCATACAATAAGCATAAAATTCATCCTCATACAATTTCCTGTGAAGCTACGCAATAAAACATGATGTCATATATAAAACCCACTGTTACATCCAACTTTATTTATGTTTTCTCAATCCATGTTTCTTCCTTTCATTCCATAATAATTCATTGTAATCAAAATCTTTAAAATCTACCTATACTATTTACTAAATTTAGGAAAACTCACAGTTTGACATTCAAGACACCAATATTTGTTTTCTTACTAATAAGCTAAGGTTCGATACAGTCCTCATTGACGCAGTTATGTATTATAGACCATTCCTTTAGTTTCTATAATATTCAATATTATTCACTTCTCTAAATTGAGAATCAATTATGAATGACTCTGTTAGAAGATCTTCATTCTGAAAGAAAATTAACAATATATTTTTGAAAGCGACTTGTAATGAGGAAAAAATCTCATAATTATACAAACACGATATCTATATTATTTATTCTACCTTGATAAATGTAAGTCAATTTTTTTTTCAACTACAAAATCGCTCAAGATTTCTATTTAGTAATTAAGCAATTCATTTTGTTTCATGTATTATTCCTTACTATTAACAAGTATACAAAAGCAAGCTATGAAAAACATACATTTCTCAAATTCTGAAGCATATTGTTGAATTTAGATAAAATTTAAACTATCACAAGGGAATTTCTATCCTAAAGTTAATTTTTTTTGTTTGCTTTTAAGATAATTACAACCATCTCAACTTATTACAATATTTTGTAGGAATAATAAAATACTCATACAACTATACATCCAAGAAAAAAAAAATTAAATCCAAAAATCTCTTGCATTCCACATACAATACAATCATCTTAGGTTTCTAAATCATGCAAGAATTCGAGTTCATCAAAATTTGATCTCACTCTCCTTCAATTTCTCCCTCAAAAAATATCACAAGCACATATTTTTGTAAAACGAGAACTCAAATAAGCTTTTCATTAATCACATAACTCTTTAACCACATAAAATGTGTATCTTCTAAACATGTTATTATCTTAAAAATTTACAAGTTAATCAAATTCCAAGAAAGAAGTTCATCAAGTTCATAAACAATATGAATTTTTGACTCGATTGCCTAACTAGCAAAAATTTAGAGAAGTTCATGAGTTCAATTCTCATAATTTCTCTAATTAATTTGGTTAAATATAATTCAACCAATATTCAATTCATAAAAAGAATTAATGGGACTATTATGGATTTCCTAGACCTAATTTTTCTTAAGCTAATATTATGGATATTTCATCAACTTATCACAATAATCTCTTTCTACACTTCAAGCATTTAAAAATAATTTTAATTCTACCTAAATCCAACACATACAAAAGAATTACCATAATAGAGGATAGATACTTAGCTCACACTTGAATCCATATATCAAAATTAATTATTCCAAACATTCTAAACCACCTAATGGTGTTCTCTATATCAATATTAGTATCTTCATTTGTAGCAAAATTATGTTACGAATATCTATCCATTTAACTTTAATTACACATAATCAATAATCCTTAATCATGTCTATGAGATCCCATCAAAATAATTTGTTCATTCTAACCAGAAGAATTAATTAGCTCATATATATATGTTAATATGGATTTGACACCCATACCTTACCTACTTAGCTCATAGATATATGCTAGTATGGATTCGACACCCATAATTTACCTACTTAGCTCATAGATATATGTTAGTATGGATTACACACCCATACATTATCTCATTAGTTAGCTCATAAATATATGTCAGTATGGATTCTACACCCATACATTAGCTCATATATGTATGATAGTATGGGTTCCACACCCATACATAACTTGATGAAAACATAACCTTCAAGTGTTCCTTAAAATGGCTTCTACAACCATTCATGCACAAGTCATTTAAGCCTCTTGTTTATTAGAAAGGTCATACAATAACTTGGTATTTGAGTAATTTCAAGTTATTTGATGCATAATGTCAACACAAACTAGAAAAAAATCATGCATATAAATCATAGGAATTCAATTCTTACTCATTAAGTATGTATTCCCAAATAATATTTTAACACATCAAATTAAGGCACATACATTACTCTTGAATTTACATTCACAATTAAAAGTGACATCCTTCAAGGCATCTTGTGTTAAGTTTCCATTGCTATAGGTAAGAAAACAGTCAAAATTAACATGATGAACTCAATCATCATGTTAATTGACTCTTGACCTTTCACTTGTTACACATTCTCAAAGCATACACAACAAGGTGATCATACTATAGTACATATTAATCCAATATTTTGGTAGATATGATTTTAGGAAGTAAACATGGCTACTAAGTCCATATAAAATTGATAATTATTCCTTAAACATATATGCAACCATGCATGCAATCCACCTATCTTACTCATTGGTTGACAATCAAGCCATTCACATGCTTGGGTTTAACCCCAAGATTCTCAAGGACATCCTTTCCCAACATGTCCTTAAGTATTTTAAAACATTTCTAATAATTTGTCTTAACAAAAATATAAAGGAATATAAGAAAGCATTCCTTTTTTTCTTTCATGAGTCTCTAAATGACATAATAATAATAATATCCCCTATGCAACCAGTTTCTTCCAAGTCAACATATAACAACTCAACATGCATGAAAAATCAACATTCATGCATAAACCTACAAGTAGGCATGTTGGCCCATTAGGCCCTAGTTTTGTAACTCACTCTGATACCATATGTAAGGTCCCACATTTCCAACTATCTGTATTATAGAGAAATATTGAACACTAAATTCAAAATGCGATATTATTATATTTTTTTTGTTTCTGAATCCCAATACAATTCCAAAGCCAAACTACCAAACGAAAACCATCACTTGATCCTCAAGCTCAAAATTCATATTTAAAACAAAGAGTCTTTAGTGGGATGAGTGAATATCAAAATTTACGAGCCACAATTTCCAACAAGCTAGTTGTTACTTCTATTGTGACTAATTTGATTTTATTTTAAATAACATGCTTATGAATTATTTACATAAAAGGAGAATTCAACTTCTATAGGAGTGGTACCCAATATTTGTAATTTCAAATGTAAGATGACACTACAACAATTCACTCACCCAACTTTGAATTTATGAGCATGAATTTTAACTCAATGGGATTACCACACATATTCATTGAGACACTCCATAAGCATCTTGATTACAAATCCTAATTTCACTCAGGCATTTTTTTTTACAAAAAATTCATAAATGTAAATAGCTATAGCCATTGACTTATTATGACAAACATTTTGCAAGAATACAATATACATCCATTGGGGAATTTTTTCAAACATTTGGTGACCATAATCTCTTAAGACAATTTTGACAACCATTAACAACATGAAATATGATTCTTACTCAACCTATTTGCCTCATAAAATTCATAAATTTAAATTTCAATACTTGCATATTAAAAGAGAAACTAAATCTTCTTAATCATTGACCAAGAACTCAAGAACAGACACCCATAGTTGGCAATAGTAATATGCAAAATCACTTAGATTTATGATGTGGGTTCTAAAACATATTTTTTTGGAATAAAATGTGGGGTTACAGGGTCAAAGGGACGAATAACCCCTGATTTTAGGATGAATCGCATTCAGAACGCCCATGAATGCGATTCTTAAAACAAAAAAAATTTATATCCTTAATGTTTCATTTAAGACTTTTTCCAAAGACATGGAATGAAAACTTTCAACTACAACTCTACACGGGAAAAACAACCCAGAGTTATGCTACTAAGATATGCTCATTGAACCCATTTTACAACCCATGAGATAATTCATTTGACATGATTTGACAAGCTTATTGCACCCATTGCTACAATTTGGAAAACACATGGAAGTCGTGAATGATACAACCATTAAAGTTCTTTGTCAAAATTCTGATAGTACTATTACAAAAACTTCAGTAAAAAAACATTGAATTATTGATAAGAATATGAAACATAAGAAATAAATGAAATTTACCCCAAAATTTCCTCAAGCATTTGATCTTCCAAACCATATTTTATTATCCATTATTTTTGTATTTTCTTTTAAGGGTTGATTCTGTAATTCCTCCAGGTATATTTTGGGTACATGTCCATTTTCTTACTTCTGGTGTAAGCTGCAAGTTAGAACTTATTCATGCATAAATAAATTGATAGCATTACCTCATTTTCTTACTTATGGTGTAAGCTTAAAGTTAGCACTTATTCATGCATAAATAAATTGATAAAAGATTACTCATTCACTTAATTTTTCACATTGCAAAATATCCTGAAAACCTTTCTAAAACATGCATCTAATTACTTGAAACAAAACCATAACTCATGAAACACTTACCTAAGTCATTTGGAATTTATTTATTGCAATTACCTTCAACAATTTTGGCTTTGCTCTCTCAAATTCTACAATACCAAGATTAGTACCATAAACTACACCAATAATAACTCCAATCATGAGTTCTAAACATCCATACATATAGACTGATCTTAGTCTTCATTTTTAACTAATCAATAATATTATAGAAAACATAAGCTTAAACCAAAATTAGATGCTTAAAAAAATTTAAATTTCTACTTTTTAATTTATGCTAACACTGTACTATAATTTCAGGACAATGGAAATTATACCTCAAGATAAATTCAACTCCAATCGTTGAGAATATGATCCACATTTGATCCCTTAACCAACTCATTCGAATCATTTGGCTTTTAAACCAACCATGTCGAGGGAGAAATCCTCCTCTCGGAATACCCAAGTTGTAAGAGCTCACAAACAATACCAAAATATAGAAGTAGAGAGATATCCAAGGCAAGTTGAGGAAGATAAGTTTCAATTCCTCACAATACCACTCATGGTCAGCTCCACCATGTATAACTACTTAGTAATTTATTTTAGGAATTTCAAATTCATTTCAAAAGAATTTGGATACTCTCCAAGTCTCTCCCTCTCATAATTTTTTTCAAATGTCTCCAACTCTTGGTATCACTATTCACCCCCCCCTTCAAGTGAGAATACATGAGACACATATATAGGAGGAGAAAAAATTTCTTGTCATAAAAGAGGAGTAATATTCATGCCTTGTATTCCTTTTAGAGTAGTATGCATGTCTTAGTTAAGGGGTGTAACATATGCATTAAAGAGAGTGTAAGAGGGATATTTTATGACATGTCTTTAATGGCTGTAAGAGGAATATGTCATTCTTTGATGAGTGCATAAAAGAGAGTGTAATGTATTATTAAAAGAGAGAGAGAGAGAGAGAGAGAGAGAGAGAGAGTTACATAGAGCCATGAGAATCATCAAGGAGAGAGGTATGAAGTGATTAAGCTTATATAATTCCCTTTTAATAATAATATCATAGTCTCATTAAAGATAATAATAATATTTATAATGTTGAGAATTAAGTTGGGATTGAACTATTAGGATTGATTAAAGATGGGTTAATTTATTTTGCTTCAAATATACTTCATGACCCATTGATTGGAGGTGATTTACTATTTTTGGAAAGTCATACTTGAGATGCTAGACATGGCTTTCTATTTTTCAAAATTCGCTCCAAAATTGTTAGGAATGAGATTTATTAAGGAAATTCATCCCTGAGCTACCCATGAATGGTATTTTTCTTCCAGGGAATAGGGATTCCACATCCCTATTGCATGCATCTCCGTGACTTAGTAGACCGAGGACTCTGTGCCCTGATCTACTCTAAAGATCTGAGATTCCATACGTTGATATTTTTTAGATATTTAGGGATCTATGCCCTTAACATTTCATTATAGATCCAAGAATCCATGTCTTTATCTTTCATGGATCTAGGACTCCACGCCCTAATCCTTTTATTATATATCCAAGACTCCACATCTTTATAATTCATGGATTTAGGACTACGCACCCTAATTTCCATGTCTTCTCAGCTATTCTGCTTTGAAACCTAGCGCTTAACCTTAAGGTACTGATTGTGAGCTCATACCCATCTGATGGTTCATTGGTAAGGTCTTCTTCCAAGACCCGCACACATCACAATATTATAGATCAAAGGAATCAAATGAATTTCATAATTAACTTATTCACATTTTACCAAAGATTGTGCATGACTTCCACAGTCATTTTTGTTTTGGAGAAATGACTTCTACAGTCATTTATAACTCAATCATCCTTATTGGCAATGACCAATTCCCTTGCCACATGATGCTTAGTATGATATTACACACATATAATAATACAAACAAGGTATCATCCATAAATCATAATTAACTGTATATTCCACATAACCATGATAATCCATGGATCTATGTCTCAATCCTGGATCACCATCCGTGTTAGACACCTATGTTAAATAGGATACCGAAATGGAAAACATCGCTAATATTCTATTTACCAAAATAAATTCTTATACACACAACCATAGCTATTATCATTAGCACACAACTACCAAGTGACCCAAACCAGGTCTGCAGAATATAAGAATGTACATAATTCTTTCATGCATAATATTATATTATTATATCAAAATTACCATCTCTAAGTGTCATCAAACTATCTCACCAAGAAGGGACACTACATACTCCCCCTCTTGGGCTAAACATGGTCTGAAGTTTTTTCTATAGTCATAAGATACTTAGTTCTTTTCAATTCTCCTGTCAATAAGGTGTTAACCTTATATATATATAATGTCTGCTAAGTTTGAAGAAACTCCATGAAAACTGAAACATACCATTCTCAGTCAAGTAGAAAATATATCCATGCCATATTAGGCATGTTTTGATATAAAATGTGAAATATCAAAACCAACCATGCAATTTATAGTACCATATAAAAATACTATTTTATGTTGTTAATATGACATCTATGTAAGTTATCTATAATAATTTGATATTTTACATGTTTTTCTTTTTCATTGTGTACATGAACCCTACATGCATCATATTCTTCGTTCTATAGTATGTTGACATTTCCAATCTATAAATAGCTCACACATTGGTTTTATAAACAACAGTGATGTTCCATCCCATATCACAATCAAATTTTCATATCATAAGCATAAAGCTCATCCTCATACAATTTCCTTTGAAGCTACACAACAAAACATGATGTCATATATAAAACCCATTGCTACATCCCACTTTATTTATGTCTTATCAATCCATGTTCCCTCTTTTCATTCCATAAGAAATCCTTTCAATCAAAATCTTTAGTATCTACCAATAATTTTTACTAAATTTAGGAAAACTCATAGTTTGACGTTGAGGACACCATTTTTTTTGTTTTTGTTTTTTAACTAACAAGCTAAGGTTTCATACAGTCCTCATTGACCCACTTATTTATTATAGACCATTCCTTTAGTTTCCATAATATTCATTATTATTCACTTCTCCAACTTGAGAATCAATTATGAATGACTCTGTTAGAAGATCTTCATTCCGAAATAAAATTAATGATATATTTTTGAAAGCGTCTTGTAATGAAGAAAAAATCTCATAATTATACAAATACAATATATATATTATTGAATTTATCTTGATAACTATAATTCAATTTGTTTTAAAACTATAAAATCGCTCAGGATTTCTATTCGATAATTAATCAATTCATTTTGTTTCAGGTCTTATTCCTTACTAGTAACAGGTATGCAAAAGCAAGCTATGAAAACCATACATTTCTCAATTGTGGAGGATCTTGTTGAATTTAAATAAAATTTAGACTATCACAAGGGAATTTCTATCCTAAAGCTAATTTTTATTTTATTTTATTTTATTTTAAGATTATTACCACCATCTCAAATGATTACAATATTTTGTAGGAATAATTAATACTCATACAACTATATATATGTTGTATTGTACAACAACCCTCCCCATTTCTAAATTTTTAGAATAAATTCCATTTATAAATAGGTCCCATTTTTATCTTTCTTTCTAGATAGAAATAAAAGATTTAGAAACAATCCGATCATTTTTATTAGAAATAAAAGATTCATTGATAAAATTATATATTGAATTTTTTTATTTACAAAGTGTACAAACCTTTAATAACTTTCCGATCCGATGAGAAACAAAGCCTTAAATCATATCGAAAATATTATATGAAGTCTTTATATTTAACAATGTTCGATATGAACAGTAATCGCAAATCAGAAAATCGGGGAATTGTTTAAAGTTTGTTTTCACTTTGTAAAATTCCGATGCGATCACGCTCAATCACAATCGAATTTCGATAAAATTTAAAATGTATGTTTCTTTTACATACTCCTGATGCGATGCGACTCATCGCAATCGCATTTCGGAAGAATTAAAATATTATATTCATTTGGTTTAAAAACTCCGATGCTGCAGACCCCACCTCATCACAATTGCATTATCGGAGAAGCTCTTAAACGGTTCCTTTCATTTTAAAATCTCCGATGCGATCTTCGCAATCGGAATTTGGCATTAATCTTATTTGATTTTAATTTTAAACAAATCGTGATGCAAATACAATTTAATTACTCATATATTATTATTCATCGTGTTTCAAAGATTTAAAAGGTAATATACCTACACTTATTTCGAAATATGCCAAATATCTGATTGTACGTTAACATTAATTCACAAATCAAATGAATAACAACGATTTGTTTTGTTATTGAATGCATGAGTGTGACTCCCTAGAGGGCATTTAAGTTTTAAACCACGGATATAATAAATACAAATCAACGAATAATCCTTTTGTATAGTTGTTTTCATTATTACGTCTTCACCTTTGCTGAAAGTTTTTCTCTATTGCAGAACAATAGAACATCCAATTTTTCCATTCGCAGAACAAGAGAAACATTGCTCGATACTGAAATTTCGAAGAGATTCAGGAAATCGAAAGCCGTCATTGCTGCAAAAGCTCCTATGATCACTATGCCGCCTAAAGAGAAACCACAAAGCTTAAGTTGTTTACAGATACCTCATGCCAGGGACTTGGTAAAATGACGTGGGAAAATGTATACAACTTACTAGAAAATAAAAACCCTAGATTTTTTGAAGCTAAGGCCACAGTTCCTGACGAAGCCAACTCAGACTCTGATTCTGAAAATCCTCTTGGTGCATTAGAAAACTCATTTTTGCACCGAGTTGTAGCTCGGGCAAACATTTTCCCATATTATGATGTTATTAGATGGGTGATTGATAATGTGGCTATCAAAGACAGAACTTTTGTTTCTGCATCTGGAGCAATCTTCGGGTCATTCAGACCATAAGACATCAAAGCGATGTACCACCTTCCAGACCCACAGAAGATTTATAACAAAGATTTTATCAAATAATTTGCTGCGAATAACGAAAATAAGTCAGAACCAATTAGAGAATGGAGGAGGGCTCCCGAAAATCACAGACACGAGGCATCAGGTATGTACTCTATGGAGTCTCTTTTGTCTCCATATTGTTATGCCGCAGCAATGATGTGTAGATTGTTTGGAAATGATAACTCGACTAGGTTTTCCATTCAAATGGTCGCATTAATACATTCTGCTATTAATTCTGAGATAATGGATTGGGTTGTCATTCTGTCTGATAAGATAGCCAACATAATTCTTGAGTACAGGAAAGACAAAAATTCAGGAAATTCCACTCCTTTTTAATTTTTTGCTTATATCCTAGATGCCCTTTGTTTCAATTCTGAATTCCCCTTATTAAGATGGAAATGGAATCCTAAAGAACCTGTTCCAATTCATATATGTCACAAGTTCTTATGGAAGGGGCATTTCAGAAGTCATGTTTACAGAGTCTGTCATGGTTTTCTTATTCCGATTTACCAAATCATTTTTGGCCGATTCCCTCCTAGTTACTTTCCGACAAAGCTAGAGTTGATTTATCCTCTATTGGAGATTGGTTCGGGGAAGAAAAGTTCACATATGTTAGAGTTTTTGGAAGTATTTTAGAACCACACATCCTTCCTTTGTATGTTCCATATAAACTGTTAGCACAGGAAATTTCTTATCAGCTGACAGTAGAAGGCATGTCTAGAACTTTGAAGAACAACAAGGAGCTTATGTGGCCTACTTTTCCTTTTAAATGTGGTGAATATACTCTTAGCAATTTTTTATATGCTGAAAAAGAAGTTGTTAAGTTAATCAATCTCAAGCTTTCAACAATCCCAGGAAGGCAATATGATCCTAGGAAGGTGGCATATGATTTTACTACTTCTGTTTCAATTGCTCAGTTCGAACATGAACCAGATATGTTTGATGATTTATTTGTTTCTGTAGACAAAATATCCCAAGTTTTTGATTTGGCCAAGTCCACTCTTAGGCTGAAGAAATGAATAAATTTTTGTTATTTAGAAGTTAGAGGTTACTCAAAGTTCCTCTGGATCAGTTGAGAGTTTTTACACAGGGATATGAATCACAACAGAAGGATACAGGAAGTACATCTGGCAAAGAAGTAACAAGAACTAATCCTGTTTTAGAAAAAAAAGATATTAGCAGCAAAGTAGATACTAAAAAGACAGAAACAACTGCTAAGATTGATGTACAGTAGACTTCGGCCCAGGAAAGAAAAGAAAGCACAGGTACTGATGCCAATGTGTGTACTGAAAAGGGAGGCACATACAATAAGAATACTGAACAAGCACCTAAAAGCGATATAAACAATAGTGAAAATTCTCAACTTGGAGGAGAAGAAGCTACTAAACTTATTGTTTCTCCTCATTTGCTGAGCCAATATGAACAATTTTCCCAGCAAATAGGACAACAAAACACTCCCCAATTTGATGATCCGAAAGGCTAGGATATAGAAATCATCCCTAAAAATCCCACAGGTGAGATCATGTTGAAGATAGAAGAAATCCCTCCTTTGGATATATTTTACAATCCTAGACATAGGGATGTTGTGAGAAAACAGAGGAAAAGGAGGAAAAATGATCAAGATGCACTTTTGACATCACAAGTGGAATTCATGAATATTGTTTATAAGAATGCTGAGGTGAATCCATCTGAGGATCTCACCAAATTATCACAGTATGCAGGTGCCTATAGTGCTGCTACTATGGATAAAGCCTCTGAAGTTATACAATTAATGAAGCAAAAGTATGTGCAAATAGCCATGTTAGAAGAACAGGTTGTAGAGAACCAACAGAAAATCATTCAGTTGGAACAACGATTACAGGATGGAGAGCTCAAATCTAAACAATTAGAAGAGCAGCTGGTTGTTGAAAAGGAGAAAATTGATCAGCAGACTTTAGAAAAGCAACATCAGCTAAATCAAGAAATAGCAAAATTACAGGCTCTTCTACAAAATGAACAGACTTCAAAGATTGAGCAAGAGAATATGTTTCAATCTAAATTAGACAAGTTTAAGAATTATCCTAGTCTGGATCAATTCAAAAATGAAGCCCTGGAGACAAACAAGTTATTGTCTCAACAATGAAATGAATTTTGTCTAAAATTTGAAGAAGCAGAATCCCTATGTGAATTAACATCTTCCTAAGTATGTATGTTTGTCACTTTTAAAATTGAGTTGACAGTTTATACAAAATAGTTCCACTATATTTTATGAAAAATAATTAAAATAAAAAGTAAAAAACCCTTCCCAAGACTGAGAGACATAAAGAAATTATTTTTGCATAAACAACCACCGATCAAAGAAGAAAGAGCTACATCACAAGAGCGTTATAGTCATATAATGAACAAATGTAACATAGCTCGGTGAATGATAACTCATAAATCAAATTAATTACGTATTGTAATTTATATTGAATTACCTAACAAAAAAACTAATCACGTTTGGAAACAAGAGATAATTAATAAAAATCAGAAAATTGGCCAACCAAGAATATGAGGACAAGCAATGTACTGTTCCCGAGAAGCCGCATAGTCAATGTATTAAACGTAAAATTTTTTCAAATGCTATCAGCTAGACTATCTTCAAATTCTTTGCCACATATATAGGGCAAGCCACCAAAACTTAGTCATCCTGAGGAAGTGAAGGAAATGCTCAAAATCTTCCATCTGGGAACATCAAACACAACAGATAATCAATGAGTCGGTTTATATCAAGATCACATTTCTGTTCTAGATATTTTTAATTTAGATAGATTGTAGGAATAGTTTTAGTTATTTTTTGTTAGGTACCTATTTAAACCCCTTTCATGCATTTTAGAAAGGGGTCTTGAATTTGTAATATTTTGACTTGGAGATTACATTTCTGTACTCCATTGACTCCTATATTTTTATAAAGGATCACATCTGGTGATTCTCTGTGAAATTGCCTTTAAGAATTGCATTTCTATATCTTGGAGTTGATTTTACATTGAAGTTGCTAGAGTTGGATATGAGATTGCATTGGAAAATATCGATATGGATTTGGTATTTCTATCTATCCACTGTTAGTTTCTTATGTTATGTGATATTCTCTTTTAAATTGCTATCGTTTGTGTGTACTCGCTTTACAATATTTCTTTATACATATGATTTCTGAGTGTGTAGAAATATTTATCTTTTACAGTATATGCAAGTGATATATGATGATGAATGCAATATGTTATTATAACTCTATTTAATTTCTTAAACAGAGTTATCTTTATTTGTTACTACATATTTCAATTAAGCTATAATACATTTTTATGATTATTGTTCAATTGAAACAATTTAAAGTTGTATTCACATTTGATGCTCGGGTTAGTTTTAGAATTACTTTATCAATATTTAAATTAGATTAGATAGTTTTATTTCAGTCATTTAGTCCCATTTTCCCTCCATCTAATCATTCCATTACCAACCCATTTAAATTACTAGGAAAATGGTCCTATAAATCCAGTCGGAGCCACCACACCAAACAGAAAAGGAGCTTTCCTAAGGTCCCGACCGGGTGGTTATCCCCCAATGTTTGAATCAGCGATTTTTGAGGCTTCAACATTTTTGGCGCTAGAAGGAGGGAAAAATCAATGAATGGCAAATAAATCCAAATCCGAAAGCCATTCTAAGAGCACATCACCCTCATCACCTTTAATTTCTTCCACATCTCAAATCACAAGAGAAGAAATTGAGAAAAGTATTCAAACACCCACTACCAAAGTCTCAAATCAATCAGATAATCCAAATCCTGAATCCCCTGAAGTTGAAGCTTTAGTTCATAAACTTCAAGGATTCTCATTATCATTAGAAGAATCAGAATTATCTGAAGGTAGTGTCACCTCGCATTTTGTTTCTTCCAAAGCTCTCACTAGGTCACAGAGTGAGAATTTGGAATTTCCCCAAAATAATTTCCAATACCTAGTAGAGTCAAAACAAGAAAAACTCCATCGGAAACAGAGAGTGGTACTAGTTCTTCATCACATATTCAATCATTTGTTTCCCAAGCTCCAAATCAGAAAAGTGCAGTAGTCTCATATTCATCTACTCAAACTACATCCACTCAAACATCTATTGTCTCTTCCAGTACTTCAACTGTTACTACTCATATACAAGTTATCACTTCTAGTTCTTCTACCATCATCACAAGAATGGAACAACTAGCACAAAGACCATAGACCAGACCAGGAGCTATAAATATGGCTACACCTTTACATGATCTACCTGATCATCCTGAAAAATGGCTGCCAAAGTTTAGTCCAGATACTGGTATACAAGCGAAACAACATATCAATAACTTTATGCTTGCTATAAATTTAAATCAAGTAGTGCATGAAGATGTTGTAGTCAGGTTATTTCCCTATACCTTGCAAGGAACAACAGGATCTTGGTACTTTTCCTTACCTTCTGATTCTATCAATAAGTGGGATATGTTTGAAGAGAAAATTTTAACTAAATATGGAGATGATAGATCAATTGCTACCCTAATCAACGATCTCTCCAATTTAAAGACTCAACCCAAGGAACCCATTAAAGATTTTAACTCTCGATTTAGTAAACTCTTGTATAAGATCCCTACAACATCTAAACCTAGTGAACAGGTTAGAAGTGAATGGTATATTAATGCTTTGCCCTCAAACATAGCAATTTTTGTAGAGAGAGCTGCAAAACCAACCTTAGTTGAGAATATGAAAGAAGCTATTTCAATTGAAAAACAAATTATTGCTCTAGAAAAGAAAAACACTATTGAGGAAAGAAAATCAAAGAAAGTCAATTTTAAATATGATTCCAAGAAAAAGACACCAAGGGATCCATATGACATGGAGGGTCTACAAAAAGTCCTTAAAACCATGTCTAATGAGATGGTTGAGATAAAAAAGCAAGTGGCAGAGACTTCTACAAAGAGACCATTTAGAAATTTCAAGAGAAATCAAGCTGAATCAAAACCTCCCAATGCAATCTCTAATGAAGAATCAGAAGATGAAGAAGAAGAAGAAACTCCTCTAATATCAGATGAAGAAGATGAAAGGGAAGAAATAGCTGAACTAAATGGAATGTGGGATTTCATTATCCCTAATTCGGATAGTGAAATGGAACAAGAAGCTATGCTTGTGAGTACAAGGAGCAAATCTACATCGGAACCTATTCAAACTGTTCCAAAGAAGAAAAATACAACTTCAAGTACTAAAGACAAAACTCCTGCAAATAAATCTTGTCCCTTACCCACTCAGAATCAGCCATCATCTCCCAATCCTCCCATATCATCATCCAAGACTCTAGTGGTATCAGATACGATGGATTATAATATTGTTGAGGACATGAAAAAGACTAGAACGAACATCTCATTACATGAACTTAGAAAACTTAAACATCAACAAAAGTTGCTATTAAAAGAGTTAAATGCTACATCTATTGCTCCTCTACCAAGTGGTGTAGTAGCTAAAGCAGCTAAAGGGACTGGTAAGCCACCAGATAAAGTAGATGCAACATACACTATTCTTATTGGAGAAATATCAAATTCTCAGACACCTCCATTTCTGTTGACTTATGAAATCTAAAATAAGAATTTGCATAATTTTTTAACTGATTCTGGAGCATCCTCTAATATAATGCCTTCTTCAGTCTCTTCTAAATTGAATATCGAACCACAAAAGTTTGTTGTTCGTATTGTACAATTGGATCGCTCTAAAGTTCAAGTTGTTGGAGAAATAAATTCAATTACCATCAGATTAGCTTCCGATCCTAGGATTGTTCAGAGAATTGATATTATAATTGCAGATATTCCAGAATTCTATGGGTTAGTCTTAAGCAGAGACTAGTCTGCGAAACTTAATGGCTATATCTCAACCGATTTTTCACATATGTGGCTTCCCTACAAACGAAAACCAAATCAAATCAAAATCGAGCAAGAAAAATATATGACGCACACTGTAACTAAATTTGAACAACCAAACGAACCTGTAGCTTTCAACAATAATATTCTTGGAGGTTATTCTGCAGAGTCATTTCTTGGAAATTTTCCTGCACCACAATCACTGTTTTCTGTAAATACTTTTGTTTCTCAAATTGAAAATTTTTCGCAATCCGATTCTTCTAGAATTGTTAATAGTTGTTATTCATTTGTAGATAAACCTATAGATAGAACTTTATTTTGGTCATTATATTTTGATGGATCAAAATCTAGTGATGGAGCAGGAGCAGGATGCATCCTAATTGATCCAGAAGGAGAGAAAACCATGCTATCATGTAGATTAGAATTTGAGTGCACTAATAATACTGCTGAATATGAAGTCTTGATTCAAGGGCTTTATAAGGCCATAGGGTTAAATGTAAAATACTTGAAAGTGTATGGAGATTCTGAAATTGTCATAAGACAAGTAAGGAATACCATCCATTGTCTTTCAGGACATCTCAAACATTATCAAACCCTAGTACAGGACCTTACCACTCAATTTCTAGCATTTAATATCTCTTCTATTCCCAGAAATCAAAACACATCAGCTGACTTGTTAGCTAATGTTGCGTCCAAACTCCTTCCTGCTGAAGATTGCAGTCCTAATAGATTTTCAGTAGAGTTGATTTTTCGCCCATCTGTCCCAGACAATATTACTAACTGGAGAGTATTCTACCATGATCAAGATATTTTGAATTTCTTAACTTCTGAGAAATCATATGATGAACAAATTATTGATGAAGATGATCATGATCTGCAAATTACTTCAAGAAATAATGAAAATCTGATTCCTAAATCTGTTGTTAAACTTGAGGATCTTTATGATATTAAAGACAGATTCAAGAAAGTTACTAATGCTAAACTTCAAAGTTCAACTTTGAAGTTTGAATTAGTCAATCTTGGCTCTGATTCTAAACCTCAGAATGTTAATCTAGGTCTCAATTTAACTCCAGAAGAATGATATGCTTTTATTAAACTTCTGAGTAAATATAAAAATGTCTTCGCTTGGAGTTATGAGGATTTAAAGACTTATGATACTTCTGTAATTCAACACACAATTCCAATGCTATCTGATGTTAAGCCTGTTCAACAAAAGTTAAGAAAGATTCATCCAAATCTTGAAGATCAAATCAAAACAGAACTCAACAAACTTTTGAAAGCCAAAATCATTTTTCCTGTAAGGCATTCCAATTGGGTTTCCAACATGGTACCTGTCAGGAAGAAAAATGGCGATATTAGAATCTGTATTGATTTCAAGAATTTAAACAAGGCATGTCAAAAAGACAATTTCCCATTGCCAACCATGGAGAAAATTCTCCAAAAGGTAGCTGGTTCTGAACTCATGTCCTTCCTTGATGGATTTTCAGGGTATAATCAAATTCTAGTACATCCAGATGATAGGTTGAAAACCACTTTCAGAATCAAATGGGGAACTTATGCTTATCAGAAAATGCCTTTTGGTTTAGTAAATGCAGGAGCTACTTTCCAGAGAGCCATGGACATAGCATTTAAGGGTCTGATTAATAGATCAGTTGTTATTTATCTTGATGACATAATAGTTTATTCAAAGAAGAAATCCAATCATCTACACGATCTGAAACAAATATTTGAAAGATGTAGGAGATTTGGTATTTCCTTAAACCCAAAGAAATCCTTCTTTACTCTCGATCAAAGAAAACTCTTAGGGTTTTTTGTGTCAAAAGATGGTATATATATCGATCCTGACAAAGTTAAAGTAATTTCTGATATTTCTTTACCTCATAATAAAAAGTCCATGCAATCATTTTTAGGTTAGATTAATTTTGTAAAAAGATTCATTCCAGATTTTTCTCAAATTATTTTACCTATGCAGAATATGATTAGGAAAAATTCGGTATTCAAATGGGAATATAAAGAAAGTGAAGCCTTTGATGCAATCAAGAAGGCAATCATTGATGCACCTGCATTAAATACTCCCAATTTTTCCAAAGATTTTATTCTGTATACTTTGGCAACCGAAACATCCCATGTTGCTGTTTTAACACAACTCAATGATCAACAAATCGAAGCACCAATTTCTTTCTTCAGCTCGAATCTGCAAGGAGCTGAACTGAATTATTCCAATGTTGAAAAACAAGCTTTCGCTGTATTTAAGTCAATCAAACATTTTAGCCCTTTTCTCTTAAAAACACACACAAAGGTTATTGTCCCATTCTCTACAGTAAGACAATTACTAATTCAAAGAGAAGTAGGAGAAAAAAGGGCTAATTGGGTGACATATTTGCAAGAATATGATATTGATATTAAACTAGCAAAGATTGTTAGAGGACAAGGTTTTTGCAGATTATTAGCAGGAGCTCATAACATACCAGAAAATCAAGATCCAGAAAATACTGTTCTAGTAAGTCAGATAAGTGTTACAGATTCCGAATCTCAGTATGTTGATCTGATACTTTACTTGAAAAATGGGTATGCTCCTTCTAATCTCAGCTATAAGAATAAACGTGCTTTAAGATTGAAAGCTACTAAATATGAAATCATTGATGATGTGTTATTCAGAAAGAATTATCATTCAATCCTATTAAGATGTCTTGAAAAGACTGAAGCAAAAAAGGTATTGCAGGAATTACACGATGGACCAGTAGGAGGTCATTTTAGAGGTGATACCACAGCCCACAAAATTATCCATGCTGGGTATTATTGGCCTACCCTTTTTAAAGATACACATGATTATGTGAGAAAATGTAAAATTTGCCAAACTGCTAGTGGAAGACAGAGGAAGCCAATTTTTCCTTTGCAGCCAGTAAACATTGAACAACCATTTGAGCAATGGGGGCTTGATATTATTGGCGAGATAGTTCCTCATTCTTCCAAACAGTACAAGTACATCCTCACAGCAACATATTACTTCACAAAGTGGGTAGAAGAAATTCCTCTAAAGGTAGCCAACTCTGATGCAATTATTGATTTCATCGATCAATTCATCATTACCAGGTTTGGTGTACCTAACGCTCTGGTCTTTGACAATGCATCTTATTTTTCTGGTAATAGTATAATGGAATTTGTAATTAAAAGAGGTTTTAAATTGAAATATTCAGCAAATTATTATCCACGAGGTAATGGTTTAGCTGAATCCACTAATAAAAATCTCATCAAAATCATTAAAAGGACTATTGATCAAAATCAAAAGAATTGGCACAAGTCTTTAATCTTTGCATTATGGGCTGATCGTATTACTCTTAAAACTTCTATAGGAACTTCACCTTTCAATTTAGTTTATGGTAAAGAAGCTGTGATACCATCAAATCTAGCTCTTCCATCATTAGCCCTAGTGCAATTCATTGAAGAAAATCCTTCCTTATCCATTCAGTTGAGATTTGATCAAATCCTTAAATTAGAAGAAGATAGAGAAAAAGAAAAAGATATTCATGAAAAACATCAACAGCTTGTAAAATCTTCTTTTGATTCAAGTTCCACCGGCTCAAAAAATTTGTCAATTGGTGATCTTGTTCTAAAATGGGATAAAGCACATGAAGAAAAAGGTAAGCATACCAAATTTCAGAAAATGTGGCTTGGACCATTTCAGATTGCTGAAAAGATAGGCTCATATACATTCATACTTCAAGATTTAACAGGAAAGAGAGAATCTCTTCTTGTAAATGGGCTTGTCTTAAAGAAATTCTTTTCATAAGGAGGTAATCCCTTCTTACTTGTACATATTCCTTTCTGTAATTTTTATTTATTTTTGTAAATAAAGGTTGTTAATAGTCTTTAATTGAATTTTTACTATTAGAAAATTGTCTTAGAAAGAATGTTACAAATACTTATTTTATGTAAATAATAATTTTCAAGGAAATGATTACAATTTTGGATAGTTTAAAATAAAATGTTAAACTTTGAAAATTTGTTCAAAACATTTGCATGATCTTTTGAAACCTTAAGGAAAATGTAAATCATTATAATTTTATTAAGCAGAGAAAGGTTATCTCTAAAAAGTAAAGACTTTTTCAAGCTTTAGCAAACAAAAAACTCTGAAAATTGTCATCCATTTATTCTTAAGGATACAACTATTTCACCCCATCCATTTCAATTGTGATTTTTTAGAATGTAATTCTAAGAAATTATATGACAAAATTTAGGAGATAAGAGGTCTCATCACGAGCCTACTTACCATGATCATAAGAAGTAATAAAACTGACATTACCAATACTGCATACCAAAACAGGGTAATGGCTTATAAAAGTAAGACAAGGGGTCTCATCACGAGCCAGCTTGTTCAGTTTAATTACAACTAGTGAATGGCACTGTTACTAACTGGCTACCAAACCAGAACAATGGCTTTTAAATTTAAAAAATAAATAAAAGAAAAAAACATGAGATAATATGTCTTATGAATTTATTTTTAAAGAGTCATAATCTTAGTTGGATGGGATAATGGATAGTTAATGGTTAAAAGGTAACCCTGTCGAGACTATGAACGTTTGCTGGCAGCAGAGGCAATGCCTGTGACAATAGAGTATATTACAAAAGCTAAACTTGAAGAAATCCACTTACTTTATTATTATCAACTAATCAAAGCTTGAGATAACCCAAAAATGTTTTTATCTTTAAGGAATTAGAAAGAAATTGTAAGTGATTTGTATTCTTTTTTCACAGTTAGATTTTATTTGAATTATCCTAAGATAAGTTTTCATTATCTTTAGAAATTATTACTTACTAGAAATATAGTGTTCATTTCATTTTTTTAGAGATAAATAATTCTTCCACTGGAATCACCAATTGTTGTACTGTACAAGAACCCTCCCCATTTTTAAATTTTAGAATAAATTCCATTTAAAAATAGGTCCCCTTTTTTATCTTTCTTTCTAGATAGAAATAAAAGATTTAGGAAAAATCCCAATCATTTTTATTAGAAATAAAATATTCATTGATAAAATGATACATTGCATATTTTTATTTACAAAGTGTACAAACCTTTAATAACTTTCCGATCCGATGAGAAACAAAGCCTTAAATCATATCGAAAATATTATATGAAGTCTTTATATTTAACAATGTTCGATATGAACAGTAATCGCAAATCAGAAAATCGGGGAATTGTTTAAAGTTTGTTTTCACTTTGTAAAATTCCGATGCGATCACGCTCAATCACAATCGAATTTCGATAAAATTTAAAATGTATGTTTCTTTTACATACTCCTGATGCGATGCGACTCATCGCAATCGCATTTCGGAAGAATTAAAATATTATATTCATTTGGTTTAAAAACTCCGATGCTGCAGACCCCACCTCATCACAATTGCATTATCGGAGAAGCTCTTAAACGGTTCCTTTCATTTTAAAATCTCCGATGCGATCTTCGCAATCGGAATTTGGCATTAATCTTATTTGATTTTAATTTTAAACAAATCGTGATGCAAATACAATTTAATTACTCATATATTATTATTCATCGTGTTTCAAAGATTTAAAAGGTAATATACCTACACTTATTTCGAAATATGCCAAATATCTGATTGTACGTTAACATTAAT
Source organism: Pinus albicaulis (assembly GCA_034641835.2). Taxonomy (NCBI): domain Eukaryota; kingdom Viridiplantae; phylum Streptophyta; class Pinopsida; order Pinales; family Pinaceae; genus Pinus; species Pinus albicaulis. The sequence goes on from CM076571.1 coordinate 63,347,389, forward strand.
TCACAAATCAAATGAATAACAACGATTTGTTTTGTTATTGAATGCATGAGTGTGACTCCCTAGAGGGCATTTAAGTTTTAAACCACGGATATAATAAATACAAATCAACGAATAATCCTTTTGTATAGTTGTTTTCATTATTACGTCTTCACCTTTGCTGAAAGTTTTTCTCTATTGCAGAACAATAGAACATCCAATTTTTCCATTCGCAGAACAAGAGAAACATTGCTCGATACTGAAATTTCGAAGAGATTCAGGAAATCGAAAGCCGTCATTGCTGCAAAAGCTCCTATGATCACTATGCCGCCTAAAGAGAAACCACAAAGCTTAAGTTGTTTACAGATACCTCATGCCAGGGACTTGGTAAAATGACGTGGGAAAATGTATACAACTTACTAGAAAATAAAAACCCTAGATTTTTTGAAGCTAAGGCCACAGTTCCTGACGAAGCCAACTCAGACTCTGATTCTGAAAATCCTCTTGGTGCATTAGAAAACTCATTTTTGCACCGAGTTGTAGCTCGGGCAAACATTTTCCCATATTATGATGTTATTAGATGGGTGATTGATAATGTGGCTATCAAAGACAGAACTTTTGTTTCTGCATCTGGAGCAATCTTCGGGTCATTCAGACCATAAGACATCAAAGCGATGTACCACCTTCCAGACCCACAGAAGATTTATAACAAAGATTTTATCAAATAATTTGCTGCGAATAACGAAAATAAGTCAGAACCAATTAGAGAATGGAGGAGGGCTCCCGAAAATCACAGACACGAGGCATCAGGTATGTACTCTATGGAGTCTCTTTTGTCTCCATATTGTTATGCCGCAGCAATGATGTGTAGATTGTTTGGAAATGATAACTCGACTAGGTTTTCCATTCAAATGGTCGCATTAATACATTCTGCTATTAATTCTGAGATAATGGATTGGGTTGTCATTCTGTCTGATAAGATAGCCAACATAATTCTTGAGTACAGGAAAGACAAAAATTCAGGAAATTCCACTCCTTTTTAATTTTTTGCTTATATCCTAGATGCCCTTTGTTTCAATTCTGAATTCCCCTTATTAAGATGGAAATGGAATCCTAAAGAACCTGTTCCAATTCATATATGTCACAAGTTCTTATGGAAGGGGCATTTCAGAAGTCATGTTTACAGAGTCTGTCATGGTTTTCTTATTCCGATTTACCAAATCATTTTTGGCCGATTCCCTCCTAGTTACTTTCCGACAAAGCTAGAGTTGATTTATCCTCTATTGGAGATTGGTTCGGGGAAGAAAAGTTCACATATGTTAGAGTTTTTGGAAGTATTTTAGAACCACACATCCTTCCTTTGTATGTTCCATATAAACTGTTAGCACAGGAAATTTCTTATCAGCTGACAGTAGAAGGCATGTCTAGAACTTTGAAGAACAACAAGGAGCTTATGTGGCCTACTTTTCCTTTTAAATGTGGTGAATATACTCTTAGCAATTTTTTATATGCTGAAAAAGAAGTTGTTAAGTTAATCAATCTCAAGCTTTCAACAATCCCAGGAAGGCAATATGATCCTAGGAAGGTGGCATATGATTTTACTACTTCTGTTTCAATTGCTCAGTTCGAACATGAACCAGATATGTTTGATGATTTATTTGTTTCTGTAGACAAAATATCCCAAGTTTTTGATTTGGCCAAGTCCACTCTTAGGCTGAAGAAATGAATAAATTTTTGTTATTTAGAAGTTAGAGGTTACTCAAAGTTCCTCTGGATCAGTTGAGAGTTTTTACACAGGGATATGAATCACAACAGAAGGATACAGGAAGTACATCTGGCAAAGAAGTAACAAGAACTAATCCTGTTTTAGAAAAAAAAGATATTAGCAGCAAAGTAGATACTAAAAAGACAGAAACAACTGCTAAGATTGATGTACAGTAGACTTCGGCCCAGGAAAGAAAAGAAAGCACAGGTACTGATGCCAATGTGTGTACTGAAAAGGGAGGCACATACAATAAGAATACTGAACAAGCACCTAAAAGCGATATAAACAATAGTGAAAATTCTCAACTTGGAGGAGAAGAAGCTACTAAACTTATTGTTTCTCCTCATTTGCTGAGCCAATATGAACAATTTTCCCAGCAAATAGGACAACAAAACACTCCCCAATTTGATGATCCGAAAGGCTAGGATATAGAAATCATCCCTAAAAATCCCACAGGTGAGATCATGTTGAAGATAGAAGAAATCCCTCCTTTGGATATATTTTACAATCCTAGACATAGGGATGTTGTGAGAAAACAGAGGAAAAGGAGGAAAAATGATCAAGATGCACTTTTGACATCACAAGTGGAATTCATGAATATTGTTTATAAGAATGCTGAGGTGAATCCATCTGAGGATCTCACCAAATTATCACAGTATGCAGGTGCCTATAGTGCTGCTACTATGGATAAAGCCTCTGAAGTTATACAATTAATGAAGCAAAAGTATGTGCAAATAGCCATGTTAGAAGAACAGGTTGTAGAGAACCAACAGAAAATCATTCAGTTGGAACAACGATTACAGGATGGAGAGCTCAAATCTAAACAATTAGAAGAGCAGCTGGTTGTTGAAAAGGAGAAAATTGATCAGCAGACTTTAGAAAAGCAACATCAGCTAAATCAAGAAATAGCAAAATTACAGGCTCTTCTACAAAATGAACAGACTTCAAAGATTGAGCAAGAGAATATGTTTCAATCTAAATTAGACAAGTTTAAGAATTATCCTAGTCTGGATCAATTCAAAAATGAAGCCCTGGAGACAAACAAGTTATTGTCTCAACAATGAAATGAATTTTGTCTAAAATTTGAAGAAGCAGAATCCCTATGTGAATTAACATCTTCCTTGGTAGATGAAGGAGTCACTCTTAAAATTGAATTTGATGAAGTTGATGAAAATATCTCTGAATTTATTTTATGGAAAGACTCAGAATCAGGAAGAAAAACAAATCTTCCCAAGATTATGGAGAGACGTAAAGAAATTATTTTTGCAGAATGGGAACAACGTTTGATCAAAGCAGAAAGAGCCACATCCAAAGCTAAAGGCATAATGAACAATGTAACATAGGTGGTGAATGATAACTTATATGCAATCAATTTAATTGCAGATTGTACTCCCGGCCAATTACCTAAGATAAAAGAAACTGATCACAGATGGAAACAAGAGATAACTAATAAAAATCAGCAAATTGTCCAACTACAAGGAATATCATGGGATACAATGTGGACCTATCTTATCAAGCCACATAGTCAACAGAAAACAATAAAATTTCTTTCAAAAGCCATCGATTGCATCATTCCCGAATTCTCCGATGCCACATATACAGGGCGGTTGCATTCAAAGCTTAGTCATCCTGAAGAAGTGAAGGAAATACTCAAAATTTTCCATCTGGGCACATCAAACACAACATATAATCAATGAGTCAGTTTTCCTCAAGGTCGCATTTCTGTTCTAGATATTTTTGATTTAGATAGATTGTAGGAATAGTTTTAGCTATTTTTTGTTAAGTACCTATTTAAACCCCTTTCATGCATTTAGAAATGGGTCCTGAATTTGTAATATTTTGACTTGGAGATTACATTTTTGTACTCCATTGACTCCTATATTTTTATAAAGGATCACATCTGGTGATTCTGTGTGAAATTGCCTTTAAGAATTGCATTTCTGTATCTTGGAGTTGATTTTACATTGAAGTTGTTGGATTTGAATATCAGAAAGCATTGGAAAGCATCGAGATGGATATGGTATTTTAATCTATTCACTGTTAGTTTTCTTATGTTATGTGATATTCTCTTTTAAATTGCTATCGTTTATATGTATTCGCTTTACAATATTTCTTTATACATATCATTTCTGAGTGTATAGAAATATTTATCTTTTACAGTATATGCAAACGATATATGATGATGAATGCAATAAGTTATTATAACTCTGTTTAATTTCTCAAATAGAGTTATCTTTATTTGTTACTGCATATTTCATTTAAACTATAGTACATTTTCATGGTTATTGTTCAATTGAAACAATTTAAAGTTGTATTCACATTTGATGCCCAGGTTAGTATTAGAATTATCTTATCAGTTTTAAGTTAGTTTAAATAGTTTTATTTCAGTCATTTAGTCCCATTTTCCCTCCTCAATCATTCCATTACCAACCCATTTAAATTACTAGGAAACTGGTCCTATAAATCCAGTCGGAGCCATCACGCCAAATGGAAAAGGAGTCAAGTCCTAAGGTCCCGACCGGGTGGTTATCCCCTAATGTTTGAAGCAGCGATTTTAGAGGCTTCAACAATATAAAAGCACAAAATTCTTAAATCCAACAATCTCTTCCATTCCACATACAATACAATAATCTTAGGCTTCTAAATCATGTAAGAATTCCAATTCATCAAAAATTTATCTCGTTCTCCTTCAATTTCTCCCTCAAAAAATATCACAAGCACATATTCTCATAAAACAAGAACTGAACTAAGATTTTCATTAATCACATACCTCTTTAACCACATAAAATGTTTATCTTCTAAACATGATATTGTCTTAACAATTTATAAGTTAATCAAATTCCAATAAATCAATTCCTCAAGTTCATAAACAATATGAATTTTTGACTCAGTCGCTTAACTAACAATAGTTTAGAGTAGTTCATGGGTTTAATTCTCATAATTTCTCTAATTAATTTAGTTAAATATAATTCAACCAATATTTAATTGAAAAAAAGAATTGAAGGGACTATTATGGCTTTCCTAGACCTAATTTGTCTTAAGCAAATAGAAAAATATTTCATCAACTTATCACAATAATCTCTTTCTACATTTTAAGCATTTGAAAATAATTTTAATTCTACCTAAATCCAACACATACAAAAGAATTATCATACTAGAGGATATATACTTAGTTCACACTTGACTCCATATATCAAAATTAATTATTCCAAACATTATAAACCACCTAATGGTGTCACTATATCAATATTAGTATCTTCATTTGTAGCAAAATTATGTTACGAAACTCTATCCATTTAACTTTAATTACACATAATCAATCATCCTTAATCATGTCTATGAGATTTCATCAAAATAGTTTGTTCATTCTAACCAGAAGAATTACTTAGATCATAGATATATGTTAGTATGGATTCCACACCCATACCTTACCTACTTAGCTCATAGATATATGTTAGTATGGATTCCACACCCATACCTTACATACTTAGCTCATAGATATATGTTAGTATGGATTATACATCCATATATAACTTGATGAAAACATAACATTCAAGTGTTCCTTAAAATGGCTTCTACAACCATTCATGCACAAGTCATTTAAGCCTCTTATTTATTAGAAAGTTCATACATCAACTTAGTATTTGAGTAATTTCAATTTATTTGAAGCATAATGTCAACCCAAACTACAAAAATATCATGCGAAGAAATCATTTAAATTCAATTCTTACTCATTAAGAATGTATTCCCAAATCATATTTTAATACATAACATTAATGCACATACATTGCTCTTGAATGTACATTCACAGTTGAAAGTGACATCCTTCAAGGTAGCTTATGTTAAGTTTCCATTAGTGTAGGTATGAAAAGAGTCAAAATTAACATGATAAACTCAATGTTCACATTAATTGACTCTCAACCTTTCACTTGTTACACATTCCCAAATCATGCACAACAAGGTCATCATACTATAGTCCATATTAATCCAATATTTTCCTTGGTAGATATGATTTCAGATAGTAAATATAGCTACTAGGTCCATATCACACTGATAATCATTCCTTAAACTTATATGCAATCCACCTATCTTACTCATCGATTGACAATCGAGCCATTCACATGCTTTGGATTAACCCAAATATTCTCAAGCACATCCTTTCCCAGCATTTCCTTAAGTATTTTAGCATATTTCTAATCATTTTTCTTAACAAAAATATAATGGAATATAAGAAATAATTCCTTTTTTTCTTTCATGAGTCTCTAAATGACATAATAATAATATCCCCTCTGCAACCAATATCCTTCCAAGTCAACATATACAACAAATCAACATGCATGCAAAATCAACATTCATACAACAACCTACAAGTAGGCATGTTGCCCCATTAGGCCCTAGCGTTGTAACTCGCTCTGATACCATATGTAAGGTCGCACCTTACCAACTATCTATCTTATAGAGAGATATTGAACACTAAATTCAAAGTGAGATATTATTATATTTTTTTGTTTCAGAGTCCCAAGACAAGCCCAAAACCAAACTACCAAATGACAACCATCACTTGATCCTCAAGCTCAAAAGTCATATTTAGAAAAAAGGAGTCTTTAGTGAGATGAATGAATATCGAATTTAAGAGTTGTTAGAGTCCTATAATTTACAATATCACAAGGTGACTGTTTACTTTCTCTTTGCCAATTTTTCATATTGTGCATAGAGGTCAATATTCAAAAGTTTTTTCCAAAGAAAGATAAAGAGAAACAAAAGAAGAAGAAAAGAGGTATTAAAAAAGGAAAAGACGCAAATTTCATACTATAGGTAAGCAGCTTTAAAACTGAAAAGGTCAAATTTTTCTGTGAAGATATGAAAAGGGATTATTTTTTCAAGTTTGGGACCTTACAGTATGTTCTTATCCTAAGCCCCTGACCATATTGCATATCTCTTTACCCAGCCCCTTTGTTATTCCTTTTATCCTAAGTTTCATTTTTCCCCCCTCGACTCTCATGTCCCGACCCATCCGTGTTAACCATCCTTGTTCCCCCAAATCCACATCTGACAGTTTTAGATGAATTTTACACCCCCCTTAGCCTTGAAAATTTAACCATGAAGAGAGATCCGAAATGGGCAGTTTCAAGTCTGGCCCTACTCCCACGCGTCAATTCATAGTTATTTCGCACCCCCCATTTCACAATATTGCCTACCACCTTAAGGACTCCTCCAAAAACCAACTTTTGGTTTTAATTTCATGATATGACCATCCAAAGGAGATATACGATGAAGTGGGACCCATTACCCTGTAATACAATCGCTTTTATTTTCATTTTACTTTCAAAACATTAGACCTTAACTTTTCTGCCTTTTCAACTTTATATTGCCACTTTACCTTTTTTCACCACTATATCATTGTTTTACCTCCACTTCTAATTTCCACGATTGTGATTAAAGTGGGCATTCCTCCCTAACACGTGACCCTTCCCCCATGATCCATCACATTTTGCAGATTATAATGTTTTGCATCACAACAAAACCTTAACACTTGCGATCACCGATTGGCGATATATCACATCGCACATTTTTTAAATTACCTTTGAAGCACCTGCAATGCCTTTGGTTTAAGTTGTGATGTGGTTGGCCCTGCCTTACCTGCCACATCACTCCACCCTCCCTGTGCTTCGTACTTCACATATTTTAGAGTTTACCTCTGCGCTTATAACTAAACCTTAAGAGTTGCGATCTGCAGGTTGCAATCCGGTCCCACCTTACCTGCCACGTCACCTCCCACTTCATATCACATCATTGATTACATTATTCATAACTTAAATGGTAAATATTGCGAAGTGTGCGGATGCGATGCGGCTTCAAAACTAAAATCTTAACATTTTCAGATCTGGGTATATGATTTTTTATGTTGTTTTGTTTGAAGAAAGGTTGAAACATGGAAAGAAGGATTCAAGTAGCAAATAATCATCACATTTTGAGTCGAGAAACAAAGGGCATTCATGCAGAATTTTTATGTTATAATGGCAGAAATGGAAAAGGTAGCAAACTCATCGACACTGTCAACAATAAATGAAAGTGGTGGGCACTGCACTAGATTTGATTACCCAACAATGTTTTTTCTACAAAACAGAGCCAGGTGTGAGAGCCACTATGGGTTACCTCTTCATGACCATCACAACCAGCTTTAGGTTTACTCTTTGATCTTACGAAGAGTCATCAAAGCGTTTATATCTATGAAGAGTTGCCCATAATTAATTACAAAGGTGGTTGTTGTTAGTAATGTATGATCAGGCCTTGCATGGCCACACTTTTCCATTTTCTACTTAAATTGTAATCAATGAAAGGTTTCCAAGTAAGATAGGGTAACCAACTTAGTCTTTAGTTAAATAATAGCTACCTTAGGAGTATGAAGGGTTGGAAAGTCGGACCGTGCTGAAACTTGCATTGTAAGAAGTATTGGAGCATTGTAACTGTTTGAGCTGGGCATCAATAATAAGAGACCATTCACAGGATTATTGAGCTATGTTAATGGTGATTTTTTCCTCTATACTAATGTTTTCCTCCGTCTTTTCATGTTGTGCATCAATTTATATAATTTCAAAACAGAAACTTTAGATTAAGATTTGCTAAAAGAGCACCTTAATTCTGTCTATGTTTGTTATCTTAATGTTTTCCTGTGAGACCTGAATGCAGAATTAAGAGACAGTTTCCTATGAATTTACATTGAACCTTAATATCCTTCTCCTTTCCCATTTCACATTTCTAGTAAGATCCGATCTGCATATTCAACTTGCCCTGTGAATTCCCTTGAAAAGTTGATGCACAATTCGGCCTTTTATGACTCCATAGCCTAATGGATTAGATTTTGCAGCTCTATCTTTCCAACCACACAATCAATCAAAACAAAAAACCCACATAATTTCTATAACTAGCCTAATATCAGTAGTTAGAATTATTGAGCTAAATCATAAAAACAGAGAGAGCCCTCATTGAGTCTAGGAAGGCTAGGTCCTAGACTCCAAAGTGGTTTGATGATGTCCTTTGTCATTTGTTCTTGAAAATCTTACAAATTACGGAGTGATAACATAATGGTGACTCTGTTGGGGACTGAGTTATTGAAAAATATTAATATTTCATCAGAACGCATAAATCCCAGTCAAAATATTGTTTCATTCATCACAAGTAGTGGCACAACGCTCATCAGGTATCATGCAAGCATGTTCTGAGTTGATTGAAGACCATGAGGGCACATCTGCAGTACCATGATATGAAGTTGAGTTAGCTGAGTCAAAATACCTAGAAATAAATCAAGAGTATCTTGATACAGTTGTTGTCTATATGGAGGAATTGTTCTTTGCAAATCTAGCACATATTTTCGGCATGTCAGTTTTTTTTCAAAGGTACCAAGATCCATGTAAACAATATCGGGTTAGGAATTTCTATCAAACATCATTCTCATGTTTGTCTCTGAACATGGTAAAGAGAAATGAAAAAACAAAGATATTAGAAAATTTTCTTTACTAGCTGCACTGGAGTTATTGTATTGTTTAGAAGGGAAGTCATTTCACTAGATTAGGGTAGGTAGGTGTTCAAATAAGCTCAGTATTTTGATAAATTTTCTAGTTTTATTTTTAGACTACTTCTCATTTTCATATCAGTACGTTTCAGACTTTCATTTCAACTTAGTTCTGGTTTTACTATTCAAGTTTTCAAGATGCAGCAGTATGTTCAGCTTGATGGATTGAAGTGGATAGGTTCAATTGTAAGTTTCAATTCATATTTCAGTATGCTAAAAAGTTGGGTGGCCAAGCATGTGGCCTATTTTTATCAGTCAAAGTTAGGAGGAATAATCATCTAGTTTCCAGTCACTAAGATGCCTGAAATATCAAGATACAAGTTGTGGGATCAACCTAATGGATCAGGCCACTAGTCTGTGGTGTTCTTGACACTTTCCTAAATAGAATTTCCATCCCCAATTGGAGCCACTGTTAGAGTCCTGTAATTTACAGTATCACAAGGTGACTTTTTATTTTCTCTTTTCAAATTTTTCATATTGTGCATAGAGGTCAGTATTCAAAAGTATTTTCCAAAGAAAGAGAAAGAGAAACAAAAGAATAAGAAAAGAGGGTATTCAAAAAGGAAAAGATGCAAATTTCATACAATAGGTCAGCAGCATAAAAACTGCTTGATTGTTTTCCTACAATCAAACGAAAAAGATAAATTTTTTCTCTGAAGATCTAAAAAGGGATGATTTTTTTCAATTTTGGGACCTTACGGTATGTTTTTATCCTAAGTCCCCGACCATATTGTATATCTTTTTACACCGCCCCTTTGTTATTCCTTTTATCCTAAGTTTCATTTTTCCCCCTCGACTCTTATGTCCCAACCCATCTGTGTTAACCATCCTTGTTCACCCACCTCCACATCCGATGGTTTTATATGCATTTCACACCCCCCTTAGCCTTCAAATTTAAACCATGAAGGGGGGTCTGAAATCGGCAGTTTCAAGTCCAGACCTACTCCCACACATCAATTCATAGTTATTTTGCATCCCCCCCATTCAAAATACTGCCTACCACCTTAAGAACCCCTTCGAAAGCCAACTTTGGGTTTTAATTCATGATATAACCATCAAAAAGTGATATGGGATGAAGTGGGACCCATTCCCCTGCATTACAATCCCTTTTATTTTCATTTTACTTTCAAAAAATTAGACCTTAACTTTTCTGCCTTTTCTACTTTTTATTTCCACTTTACCTTTTTTCACCACTATATCATTGTTTTACCTCCGCTTCATATTTCTCTGATTTTGATTAAAGTGGGACATTCCTCCCTGAGACGTGACCCTTCCCCCACAATCCATCGCATTTCGTAGATTATAATGTTTCGCATCACAACAAAACCTTAACACTTGTGATCTTTGATTTGCGATATATCGCATCGCACATTTTTTAAATTACCATTGAAGAGCCCATATTGTATTTGATTTAACTTGCGATGTGGTTGGCCCCACCTTGCCTGCCACGTCACTCCGCCCTTCCCGCACTTTGCAATTCACATCTCTTAGAGTTTACCTCCGTGGTTATAACTAAATCTTACGAGTTGTGATCTATGGGTTGTTGTCTGATCCCACCTTACCTTCCATGTTACCTCCCACTTTGCATCGCATTGCTGATTACATTCTTCATAACTGAAACGGTAAATATTGCGAAGTGTGCGGATGCGATGTGTCTTCAAAACTAAAATCTCAAAATTTTTAGGTTCGGGTATATGAGTTTTTATGTTTTTTTGTTTGAAAAAGGGTTGAAACATGACAAGAAGGATTCAGGTAGCAAATAAACACCATAGGTCGAGTTGAGTAGCAAAGGGCATTCATGTAGAATTGTTATGTTATAACGAAAGAAACAGAAAAGGCAGGAAACTCATCGACACCGTCACCAATCAATGAAAGTGGCGAGCACTACACCATATTTGATTACCAACACCGTTTTTTCTACAAAACAGAGCCAGGTGTCAAAGCCACCATGGGTTGCATATTTGTGACCATCACAACCACCTTCAGGTCTACTATTTGATCTTACAAAGAGTCATCGAAGCGGTTAGATCTATGAAGAGTTACCTAGAATTAATTCCAGAGGAAGTTGTTGTCAGTGATGTCTGATCAGGCCTTGCATGGCTACACTTGTCCATTTTTTTCTTAAAATGTAATCAATGAAATGTTGCCAAGTAATATAGGGCAACCGACTTACTCTTTAGTTAAATACAGATTGCCTCAGCAGTATCTAGGGTTAGAGAATTATACCCTGCTGAAACTTGCATTGTAAGAAGTATTGGAGCACTGCAATTGTTTGAGATGGGCATCAATAATAAGAGACCGTTCACAAGATTCTTGAACTATGTTAATGGTGATGTTTTCCTCTGTACTAATTTTTTCCTCTGTCATTTCATGTTGTGCATAAATTTACCTAATTTCAAAATAGAAAATTTAGATTAAGATTTTCTAAAAGAGCACCTTAATTGTGTTTGTCTTTGTTATCTTAATGTTTTCCTCTGAAACCTAAATGTAGAATTCAAAGACACTATACTCTGCATTTAATTTGAACCTTAATTTCCTTATCCTTTCCCATTTCACATTGCTAGTAAGATCTAGTCTGCATAGTTAGCTTGCCCTGTGAATTCCCTTGAAAATTTGATGCAAAATTCGACCTTTTATGACTCCATATCCCAATGGATTAGCTTCGGAAGCTCTATCTTTACAACAACACAATCAATCAAAACAAACAACCCTCATAGTTTCTATAAGTAGCCTAATATTGGTAGTTAGAATTATCAAGCTAAATCATAAAAATGGAGAGAGCCCTCTCTCATTCTAGGAAGGCTAGGTCCTAGACTCCAAAGTGGTTTGATGTTGTCCTTTGTAGTTTTTTCTTTCCAATCTTACAAATTACGGAGTGATAACACGATAAATCCTCCTCGAGGGATAAATCCTCCTCCTAGAGCCCTAGAGGTATAAGAGCTCACAAACAATACAAAAATATAGCAGTAGAAAGATATCCAAGGGAAGTTGAGGAAGATAAGTTTCAATTCCTCACAATACCACTCATGGTCAGCTCCACCATGTATAGCTACTCAATAATTTAGTTTGGTAATTTCAGATTCATTTCAAAAGAAATTGGCTACTCTCCAAGTCTCTCCCTCTCATAATTTTTTTCAAATCTCTCCAATTCTTGGTATGACAATTAAATCCCCTCCCCCTGTTCAAGTGAGAATACATGAGACAAATGCAGGCCTTGTATTTCTTTTAGAGGAGTGTAACGCATGCCATTAAGGAGAGGTATGCATGTCTTAGTTAAGGAGTGTAACATATGCATTAAAGAGAGTGTAAGAGGAATATTTTATGACATGTCTTTAATGAGTGTAAGAGGAATATTCCATTCATCGATGAGTGCATAAAAGAGAGTTTAATGTATTATAAAAAGAGAGAGAGAGAGAGAGTTACATAGAGCCATGAGAATCATCAAGGAGAGAGGTATGAAGTGATTGAGGAGATATAGTTCCCTTTTAATAATAATATCATAGTCTCATAAAAGATAATAATAATAATAATAATAATATTAATAATATTGAGAATTTAGTCGAGATTGAACTATTAGGATTGATTAAAGATGAGTTAAGTGATTTTCCTTCAAATATACTTCATCACTCATTGATTGGAGGTGAGTTACTATTTTTGGAAATTCATACTTGAGATGCTAGCCATGACTTTATATTTTTATAAAGTCACTCTAAAATTGTCAGGAATGACATTTTATTAATAAAATTCATCCCTGAGCTTCCCATGAGTGGTATTTTTCTTCTAGAGAATAGGGATTATGCACCCCTACTACATGCATCTCCCTGCCTTCGTATATTGAGGACTTTGCGTCTCAATCTACTCTAAAGTTCGAATATTCCACACCTTGATATTTTTTAAATATTTAGGAATCAACAACCTAAACATTTCATTATATATTTAAGACTCCATATCTTTATCTTTCATGGATTTAGGACTATGCGCCCTAATTCTTTTACTGCATATTTGAGACTCCACGTCTTTATAATTCATGGATTTAGGACTCCACGCCCTAATTTTCATGTCTTCCCATCTATTCTACGTTGAAATTCTGCACTTCACCTTAAGGTATTGATTGTGAGCTCAGACCCATCTAATGGTTCATTGGTAAGGTCTTCTTCCAAGACCTGCACACATCACAATCTCATAGATCAAAGGAATCAAATGAATTTCATAATTAACTTATTCACATTTTACCAAAGATTGCGCATGACTTCCACAGTGATTTTGGTTTTGTAGAAATGACTTTCGTAGTCATTTATAACTCGAGCATCCTTGTTGGCAATGACCAAGCCCCCTGCCACATCATGCTTAGTACGAGATTAGGTACAAATAATCATACAAATCAAGTATAATACATAAATCATAATTAACCATATGTTCCACATAACCATGATCATCCATGGATCTGTGTCTCCATCCTGGATCACCATCCCTATTATACACCTATGTCCAAAATACGATACCAAAAGAGAAAACATCATTAATATTCTCTTAACCAAAACAGTGATTATACACACAACCATAGATAATATCATAAGCACACAACAACCAAGTGACCCAAACTAGGTGTATAGCATGTAATCATGTACATAATTCTGTCATGCATAATATTATATGATTATATCAAAATCACCATCTCTAGGTGTCATCAGACTATCTCACTAAGAAGGGACACTACATACTCCCCCTCTTGGGATAATATTTGCTCAAAGTTTTTTCTATAGTCATAATATACTTAGTTCTTTTATATTCTCATATCAAGAAGGTGTTAACCTTATATATATGTATTTAGTGTTTGCTAAGTTTGAATCAAGTCCATGAAAACTGAAACATACCATTCTCAGTCAAGTATAAAATATATCCATGCCATATTAGGCATGTTTTGATATAAAATGCATAATATAAAAACCAACCATGCAATATATAGTACTATATCAAAATACTATTTTATGTTATTAATATGACATCTACTTAAGTTATCTATAATAATTTGATATTTTACATGTTTTTCTTTTTCATTGTCTACATGAATCCTACATGTGTCATCCTCTTGGTTCTATTGTATGTTGAAATTTCCAATCTATAAATAGCTCACAAATTGGTTTTATAAACAACAATTATGTTCCATCCCATCTCACAATCAAATTTTCATACAATAAGCATAAAAATAATCCTCATACAATTTTTGGTGAAGCTACACAACAAAACATGATGTCATATATAAAACCCGCTGTTACATCCCACTTTATTTATGTCTTCTCAATCCATGTTTCCTCTTTTCATTCCATAAGAAATCCTTTCAATCAAAATATTTAAGATCTACCTATAGTTTTTACTAAATTTAGGAAAACTCACAGTTTGGCGTTCATGACACCATTTTTTTTTACTCTTTTTTTACTAACAAGATAAGGTTCCATACAGTCCTCATTGACCCACTTATTTATTATAGAGCATTCCTTTAGTTTCCATAATATTCATTATTATTCACTTCTCTAACTTGAGAATCAATTATGAATGAGTCTGTTAGAAGATCTACATTCTGAAAGCAAATTAATGATATATTTTTCAAAGTGGCTTGTAATCAAGAACAAATCTCATAATTATTCAAATATGATATCTATATTATTGATCAGGATTTCTATCCAGTAATTAATCAACTCATTTTTTTTCAGGTCTTATTCCTTATTATTAACAGGTACACAAAAGAAAGCTATGAAAACCATACATTTCTCAAAATGTGAAGGATCTTGTTGAATTTAAATAAAATTTAGACTATCACAAGGCAATTTCTATCCTAAAGCTATTTCTTTTAATGATAATTATGACCATCTCATATGATTACAATATTTTTTAGGAATAATAAATACTTATATAACTATACATCCAAGCACAAAAATCATAAATCCAACAACATATTTCATTCCACATACAATACAATCATCTTAAGCTTCTAAATCATTCAAGAAATCCAATTCTTCAAAATTTGATCTCACTCTTCTTTAATTTCTCCCTCAAAAAAAATCACAGACACATATTCTTGTAAAATGAGAACTCGACTAAGATTTTCATTAATCACATACCCCTTTAACCGCATCAAATGTTTATCTTCTAAACAATTTATTCTCTTAACAATTTACAATTTAATTAAAATCCAAGAAAGCAGTTCATCAAGTTCATAAAAATTATGAATTTTTGACTCGATCACCTAACTAACAATAGTTTAGAGCATTTCATGAGTTCAATTCTCATAATTTCTCTAATTAATTTGGCTAAATATAGTTGAACCAATATTCAATTGAAAAAAAGAATTAAAGGGACTATTATGGCTTTCCTTGACATAATTTGTCTTAAGGCAATACAAAATATTTCATCAACTTATCACAATAATCTCTTTCGACATTTCAAGCATTTTCATGCGGGAAAATTAACACTGAAATTAAATTTTAATTGTTTGATTAGCGCAAGGAGGGGTCAGGTTGTAAATACTGTAATGTTCTCTTGTAAAATGTTTAATTCCTAGAAAGCATAGGTAGGGAAGATGCTAGTTGAATTTTGTAAACATATCCATAGAAAAATGGGATATTAGAGAGGATATTGGTTGTTTACGCTAAGAAGTGAGATAATTCATAAATTAGGGATACAAAGGATTTTCTTAGAATATAAGTTGTTGCAAGTCTATACGAGTCGATTTTAAGGGTTGGATAAGCTCTGGAATGTAATATATATTCATTGTAAGTTTCGATAGAAATAGAGTAAGTAGGAAATAGGAAATAGAGATAGAGTAGAGGGAGAAGAGGCCAAGAACATAGAGGTTTCATTAGAAGAGGAAAGAGCCATGTAAAATGTGCATCAGGCCAAAGCCAGATTGTAAACAGGTTTTTTTTTATATCTGTACATTTACTGATTAATGATAATTGAGAATTAATTGCGACTGTGTTTTTGTTTATTTTATGTGCTAAGTGATCCATAAGAGAATAAATTTGATCTGTGTAACAATTTGTTGTCGAATGAATGATGATGAATGAATGGGTCTTTCTGAGTGATAAAGGAATTAATGGCTGGGTAGAATCACATGTGATTCCAGTATGGAGTAAGTAAAATGTCTATGCAGATCGAGAAGGAGAAACAAATGCAGTAGATGAATACGCAATGGTATTCTGGATTGAAAACAGTGTGCAAAGTGTGCAGCGAGTCTGAAAGCTATAGATTTGAATGAAAACCAGAAGAGAAACCTCAGGAAGGAGTAGTGTGTATGAGATGAAGTTGCAAAGTGGTGGCAGTCAAAAATAGAAAATCGATTAAGGCAGAAAACCCTTAAAGGATTCTAGAGAAAGAGATTAGACGGCAAGGATTGAATCACAAAGACAAGAAAAAGATCAACCGCTAAGATTACGTCAAAAATTTAAATTTTGAAAGCACCAAAATGGACATGTGTCTGGCAGAGGTTCAATTGCATATCGCATAGCGCATGTAATATGGTATAATAGTTAATGTTGAAGTTAAAAGTTGCGATGTGCGAAATTTTATGATTGTCGATGTGTGAAAGGTTATAATCATCAATGTAAAAAATGCTATGTTTGTTGATTTGTGAAGTGGAATGTTGTACGATATCCGATATTGTTTTGGGAGCCAATTGTGATCTGTTTAAAACTGTGAAGCTGCGATATAGCAATTCTCCGTGCGAGTTGGAAATTTATATGGGCCCATAAACCATAGGTTCGCAGTATTGTGGAAAGAAGCAGTTTGCGATGTTGTGTTTTAGATAAGAGAAGGCAATGATACTTAGGAATAGTTGAAGCCACATGTTGAGAGGTTCATTGGGTGACATGTTTTGGTCATGGATGAAGAAAAAATAGAAAGGTAAAGGTAAGTATAAGTGTTTCATGATAAATGTGATTATTGTTTAAAATGGGTTTTTAAAGGTTGTTCAAGATATTATGAACCTATCTGAATGTAGTCAAATTCAGAGTGTATACTCTATTATGAGTATAATCCTGGGGTAAGAGCGGGGTTAGCCATTAGCCCTGCATCATATTTGAAAATAATTTTAATTCTACCTAAATCCAACACATACAAAAGACTTACCATACTAGAGGATAGATACTTAGTTCACACTTGAATCCGTATATCAAAATTAGTTATTTCAAACATTCTAAACCACCTAATGGTGTTCACTATATCAATATTAGTATCTTCATTTGTAGAAAAATTATGTTACGAATCTCTATCCATTTAAATATAATTACACATAATCAATCATCCTTAATCATGTATATGAGATTCCATCAAAATATTTTTTTCATTCTAACCAGAAGAATTACTTAGCTCATAGATATATGTTAGTATGGATTCCACAGCCATACCTTACCTACTTAGCTCATAGATATATGTTAATATGGATTCCACACCCGTACATTAGCTCATAGACATATGTTAGTATGGATTCTACACCCATACATTAGCTCATAGATATATGCTAGTATGGATTCCACACCCATACATAAGTTGAGGAAAACATAACCTTCAAGTGTTCCTTAAAATGGCTTCTACAACCATTCATGCACAAGTCATTTAAGCCTCTTGTTTATTAGAAAGGTCACACCTCAACCTATTATTTGGGTAATTTCAATTTATTTGATGCATAATGTCAACCCAAACTACAAAAAAAAATCATGTCAAAGAAATCATAAGAATTCAATTCTTGCTCATTAAGAATGTATTCCCAAATCATATTTTAACACATCAAATTAATGCACATACCTTACTCTTGAATCTACATTCACAGTTAAAAGTGGCATCCCTCAAGGTAGCGTATGTTACGTTTTCATTAGTGTAGGTAAGAAAAGAGTCAAAATTAACATGATGAACTCAATCACCACGTTAACTGACTCTCAGCGTTTCACTTGTTACACATTCCCAAAGCACACACAACAAGGTCATCATACTATAGTCCAGATTAATCTAATATTTTCCATGCTGGATATAATTTCAGGTAGTAAATATGGCAACTAGGCCCATATCACATTGATAATGATGCCTTAAACATATATTCAACCATGCATGCACTCCACCTATCTTACTCATCGATAGACAATCAAGCCATTCACATGCTTGGCTTAACCCCAAGGTTCTAAAGCACGTCCTTTCTAAGCATGTCCTTAAGTCTTTTAACATATTTCTAATAATTTGTCTTAACAAAAATATAAAGGAATATAAGAAAGCATTCATTTTTTTCTTTCATGAGTCTCTAAATGACATAATAATAATAATAATAATATCCCCTGTGCAACCAATATGCTTCCAAGTCAACATATACAACAAATCAACATGCATGCAAAATCAACATTCATACGTCAACAACCTACAAGTAAGCATGTTGGCCCATTAGGCCCTAGTGTTGTAACTTGCTCTGATACCATATGTAAGGTCCCACCTTACCAACTATTAGTATTATATAGAAATATTGAACATTAAATTCAAAATGCGATATTATTATTTTTTTTTGTTTCCAAATCCCAAGACAAGCCCAAAGCCAAAGTCTCACTCAAACCCGAAAGCCAAACTACCAAACGACAACCATCACTTGATCCTCAAGCTCAAAATTCATATTTAAAAGAAAGAGTCTTTAGTCAGACGAATGGATATCGAACTTTACGAGCCACAATTTCCAACAAGCTAATTGTTACTTATGTTGTGACTAATTTGATTGTATTTTAAATAACATGCTTACGAATTCTTTACCTAAAAGAAGAATTCAACTTATATAGGAGTAGTATCCAATATTTGTAATTTCATATGTAAGATGACACTACAACAATTCACTTACCCAAATTTGACTTTATCTACATGAATTTTAACTCAATGGGATTACCACACATATTCATTGAGAAACTCCATAAGCATCTTGATTACAAATCCTAATTTCACTCAGGCATATTTTTTTTTACATATAATTCATAAATTTAAATAGCTACAACCATTGACTCATTATGAAAAACATTTTGCAAGAATACAATATACATCCATTGAGGCATTTTGTCAAACACTTGGTGACCATCATCTCTTAAGACAATTTTGACAACCATTAACAACATGAAATATGATTCTTACTCAACCTATTTTCCACATCAAATTCATAAATTTAAACTTCAATATTGACATATTAAAACAGAAACTAAATATTCTTAATCATTGACCAAAAACTCAAGAACAGACACCCATAGTTGGCAGCAGTAATCTGCAAAATCGCCCAGATTTATGATCTGGGTTCTAAAAAGTATTTGTTTGGAATCAAATGGGGGTTACAGGGCCAAATGGCACGCATACACCCTGATGTTGGGCGGAATCATATTCAAAATGCCCAAGAATTCGATTCTTAAAACAACAAAAATTTAGATCTTTAATGTTTCATTTAAGACTTTTGTCAAACACATGGAATGAAAACTTTCAACTACAGCTCTACACTAGGAAAAACAACCCAGAGTTATGCTACTAAGATATGCTCATTGAATTCACGCATTTCTAAATCCACCATATGAGTTCTTGAAACATTTTACAACCCACAAGCTAATTCATTAGACATGATTTGACAAGCTTATTACACCCATTATTGCAATTTTAAAAACACATGGCAGCCCTGAATGCTACAGCCATTAAGGCTTTTTGTCAAAATTCATATAGTACTATTACAAAAACTTGAATAGCAAAACATTGAATTATTGATAAGAATATGAAACATAAGCCATAACTGAAATTTACCTCAAACTTCCCTCAAGAATTTGATTTTCCAAACCATATTTTAGTTGCCATTATTTTTGCATCTTCTTTTAATGGTTGATTTTGTAATTCCTCCAGGTATATTTTGGGTACATGTGTGTAAGCTGCAAGTTAGAACTTATTCATGCATAAATAAATTGATAGCATTACCTCATTTTCTTACTTATGGTGTAAGCTTAAAGTTAGCACTTATTCATTCACCAGCCTAGATCCATCTTACTCTGGATCTATCATGCGCCGAGAGGGATCAAATCTCTCGAGGAGAAAACCTATTTTTTGAGTGCAAAACTTGAGGAAAGGTTTGCACCTCGAGAGATTTGATCCCTCTCGGTGCATGATAGATCCAGAGTAAGATGGATCTAGGCTGGTTCCAGTTGGAGGCATCAACGTCACATTTTTTTAGATTATTAAAATTTTTGTATATTTTTGAGATGTACATCATACTTTGAAATTTTGAAGATTAGAAATACAAATTCTAACAAATGTTAGAACACTATTTTGAATACTGAACCACGTAATAATCGTAGAAATCAACATCTACACTATTCAATTATTTAAATATTTTTCTGGAACTATTGTACTAAAAATCATACTTTTCTCTCTTGCTCTTTGATATTAATAGGTTGAATTACTAAAACATAAAAATAAATGTACATTGTCAATAATTTTGCCTGCTTACAGTGAAATTAATGCACAATGTTAATCCAATCACTTTAAAATTAATGATACCATCAATGTACATCCAATTACATCAAATCAAAAATCAACGTTTACGCTAAAATCAATGCATATAATGCAAACAATGAAATAGGATTAGAAAACAACATCTACAGTGAAATGGATGCATCTAATGCAGGTAATCAAATAGGAATAGAAATCAACATCTACACTCAAATTAATGTATCTAGTGCAAGTAAGCAAATAATATTAGAAACCAACATCACTGAAACCAATGCATCTAGTGCAAGCAATCAAATAGAACTAGAAATCACCATCTATACTGAAATCGATGCATTTAGTGCAAGAAATCAAATACGATTAGAAATCATGTACATTGAAATCAATGCATCTAGTGGAAGTAGTCAAATATAATTAGAAATCAACATCTACACTGAAATTAATGCATCCAGAGTAAGGAATCAAATAGGATAAAAAATCATCGTCTACACTGAAATCAATGCCTTTATTATGAGAAAACATATAGGATTAGCAATCATCTACATTGAAATCAATGTATATAGTGCAAGAAATTAAATATAATTATAAATAAACATATACACTAAAATCGATGCATCTAGTGCAAGCAATCAAAATGGATTAGAAATCTCCATCTACACTAAAATCAATTAATCTAGTGCATGAAATCTTCTTTCTTCTCTCCCCCCTCGAAGTACATCTTTTTTTCCTTCCCTCTATCCACTCTCTCACATCCTCCCTTTCCTTCCTATCTCTCCATTTCTCTCCTACATCTCTATCGCTCTCTCTCTTCACCCTCCAACTCTATTACTATATCCCTACCTCTCTCCTTCTCTCATCCCTTCTCTTCATATCTCATTCTTTGTCTCTTTATCTCATCCGAAAACATACACACTCTCTCTCCATCTCTCCCTTGTCACTTAATCTCTCTCTCCACTTATCAATCTCTCTGTATTTCTTCTTCCCTCCCTCTCTCCCCCTCTAAATCCATCTCTCTCTCTCTCTCTCTCTCTCTCTCTCAACATCTACACTAAAATCAATGCATATATATATATATATATATATATTCCCTCCAATTTTCTCTCTTCCCCCATCACTCTCAAGTCCTCTCTCTTGTCCTTCCTCTCTCTCCAATTCTCTTTCTTGCTCTCTCTCTCTCTCTCTCTCTCTCTCTCTCAACATCTACACTAAAATCAATGCATATAGTGCAAGAAATCAAATAGGATTAGAAATCACCATCCACAATGAAATCAATGCATCTAGTGAAATAAATCGTCTTCCCTCTCTCCCCCCTCCAACTCCCTCTTCCTCGCGTACCCTTTTCTACCTCTCTCACTCCTCTCCCTCTCTCTCTTCATTCCTCCTCTCCCCTCTCCTTAATTTTATCCCATCTCTCCCTTCTCACTCCCTCTACTCTCCACCTCTATCACTCTATGTCTTTGTTCTTCCCTTCCATATATATCTAGAGTTAATATATATCATGATACATTAATGTATATAATAATATAGAAAATTTAATATTGTATTAATCCAAAGTTATTAAATATAATAATATTAACATGAATATTAGATTTAATAATAATATTATTATTATTAATATTTTGATATTAATATTAGGGATAATAATGGTTTTTTGGCATGATATTAATAATAATTTGGCCCATAATATTTGACCTATAGGATTCACCTAAATAAAACATATTTTTTGAGTGTTGGTAAATATAAAGAGATTTATAGAATAAATATAAAAAATAGGTTTTATTTATTTACCATACCTCTTTTATTTACAATGGTATTTGGCCCATAGACTTGGTATATAATTAGATGTTGATTTATAATGATATTTGATATGTTTTTATATGATTATTATGCCTCTTTATACCTCTTTTATATTGATTTATTTATTTACCATAGCTCTTTTATAAATATGGTATTTAGTCCATGGTATTAATAATAATTTGGCCCATGGTATTTGGCATATAGGCTTCACCTAAATAAAACTTGTTTTTTGACTTATTGTAAATATAAATATTTTTATGGAGTAAATATAAAAATAAGATTTATTTATTTAATGCAAGTAGTAAAATATAATTAGAAATCAACACTTATACTAAAATTAATTTTAATCTTTTTTTTTCAGTAGAAATAGTAAATATCCAAACCACATATTTAAATATTTATTAAATATTAAATAGTAAATATTGCCATCCGTTAGCTGGAAACTTGCAAGTAATATCCATGCTCAATACTCAACTTCAGCCTTCATCTCCCAAGTATTTTCGACTGACATTTATCTTTCAAGGCTTTTATAATATAATTTGTATTTATAATATGATTGCGTGATGTAATTGCAGTAGATAATTCACGAATATGCATGGAACTTGAAATGGGACCGTGATAGCTTGACTCATTCTCTCAATTCATGTCGTCCATACTAAAAATTGTCAATGAGTCATAAAGATATAGCACGATCCTAAATACAAACTGCAAGTCTTTGTGTATATATAATGTATGCCATTCACTGTGTTTGTGATGCCACTTTCAGACCATAGCATAACGTATGGAAGGAAATGTAATAGTATACGAACCATATGTGATGGCACTGTGTTTAATTTAATGTAATAACATTTTGCAGGTCAATACGAACTGTTACGTGCCACAAACCATTGTTGGAATAATGCGATGCAGAGAAATATAGATTCCATGCCATCATGCAGAATATGCGATTCCTAATCACTATATAGTACGTGATTCAATGTCACTGTTCAGAGCAGAGCGAGATCATACAAAATTCTGTAATTAGCCATATGAACTATCATTATTAAATAAAACCCCACCACCAAATAAAATACACATTTGGAAACATAAAAAAACACAAAAAAAACCCACAATCAATACTATACCAAGTAAAAAAATCACGCAAGCCCTGATTTTTTCCCATGTGAAATACCCAATTTCCTCCCAAGATCTTCACGTCCTTGATTTTTCATATTTCCTCCACACAAGTGATAAATAATTAGTTGGGATTAAAAATCATGCTCTCAGCGTAATCTCGTTGGAGCCCTAATCTCCATTATTGTCGAGGTGGTGAATAGTCACAGTATTGTGTTTAGATTGGAAAACACCATTATGGAAGAAACAATGGATCAGTTATGCAATATCCTATCATGAGTATCTACGTGTTGGTAGTGGTTGGAAATGACAACTGAAGGATTTTCTTATTCTGAAGATATGTTACAAAGTACTGATGAAATTATCATTGGGTACAATTCTCCTTCGAAGTGTGGACGTTTGAGATTTTAGCAGAGAAGTTATTTCTCAGAGATCATGGTCAATGTGATCGATGTGAAAAACCTCTACTGAAATGAAAAATAAGCTTTCTGGACCTTTCAATATATCATACATGACTTAAATAATTGTAAAACAAATCAAACTATCCTCGTCGACTCCTTTCCCAACACAGCCTTAGAAAACATCCAGCAAAGATGCCGTGAACCTTTGAGGCTGATATTTTCTTAGTATGGAAATGATTTTCTATAGAATATAGATTCTTCAAAGGGGAAATTATAGACCTTCAAACTACCATCGAATACTGAGAGTGTGCAGCTGCTTCCAATGCAATTTTCAGTGCTGGTAAGGATCTATTATCTATACAATGGAAAACATATTAATGTTGTATAAGATTAGCACATGTTGCAGTGCATGTTTATGATATGAATTTATGAAAGCACGTGAATAATAGATTTGACAGATCCAGTCATATAATTCTCTTTCAACAATAATTCAACACCACTGTGACCCCAAATTTAGAGTTTTGGGAATCTGTTGAAGCTTTGCAGTATTCCTTGAATAAATCCTTGTATAACCCTTTGAATGAGAATGCCTGATGCATCGTCTGAAAATCACCGTGTGCCGAAGTTTAGATCGCTTCATAGATTAAGCGAGCCATATCATAGTGCGAGCGAGGGAATTTCATCATTGTGCGAGGTCTTTGTATTGATCTTTCCCATACTCTAATTATCCATAGATCCGAGCCATATATACGAAATTGCAGATCCAAGCCATGTTATTTTAATATTTTTTTGTTTATTTATATGATTATTAAAACTTATTTGTTAAGCCGACACTTATTTTTTATTTTTTTTAATTTAAAATTTCAGCCGACAATTAAAATTTAAGCCGACATTGAGGACGTGACATCCCTGACATCGGGGTCATATGGGGCTGTAGATCCGCCTCTCGGTGCAACTCTCGGCGCAATAAATAAATTGATAGCATTACTCATTCAAAAAAAAATTCAAACACATTGCAAAATATCCTGAAAACCTTTCTAAAACATGCATCTAATTACTTGAAACAAAACCATAACTCATGAAACACTTACCTAAGTCATTTGGAATTTATTTATTGCAATTACCTTCAACAATTTTGGCTTTGCTCTCTCAAATTCTACAATACCAAGATTAGTACCATAAACTACACCAATAATAACTCCAATCATGAGTTCTAAACATCCATACATATAGACTGATCTTAGTCTTCATTTTTAACTAATCAATAATATTATAGAAAACATAAGCTTAAACCAAAATTAGATGCTTAAAAAAATTTAAATTTCTACTTTTTAATTTATGCTAACACTGTACTATAATTTCAGGACAATGGAAATTATACCTCAAGATAAATTCAACTCCAATCGTTGAGAATATGATCCACATTTGATCCCTTAACCAACTCATTCGAATCATTTGGCTTTTAAACCAACCATGTCGAGGGAGAAATCCTCCTCTCGGAATACCCAAGTTGTAAGAGCTCACAAACAATACCAAAATATAGAAGTAGAGAGATATCCAAGGCAAGTTGAGGAAGATAAGTTTCAATTCCTCACAATACCACTCATGGTCAGCTCCACCATGTATAACTACTTAGTAATTTATTTTAGGAATTTCAAATTCATTTCAAAAGAATTTGGATACTCTCCAAGTCTCTCCCTCTCATAATTTTTTTCAAATGTCTCCAACTCTTGGTATCACTATTCACCCCCCCCTTCAAGTGAGAATACATGAGACACATATATAGGAGGAGAAAAAATTTCTTGTCATAAAAGAGGAGTAATATTCATGCCTTGTATTCCTTTTAGAGTAGTATGCATGTCTTAGTTAAGGGGTGTAACATATGCATTAAAGAGAGTGTAAGAGGGATATTTTATGACATGTCTTTAATGGCTGTAAGAGGAATATGTCATTCTTTGATGAGTGCATAAAAGAGAGTGTAATGTATTATTAAAAGAGAGAGAGAGAGAGAGAGAGAGAGAGAGAGAGTTACATAGAGCCATGAGAATCATCAAGGAGAGAGGTATGAAGTGATTAAGCTTATATAATTCCCTTTTAATAATAATATCATAGTCTCATTAAAGATAATAATAATATTTATAATGTTGAGAATTAAGTTGGGATTGAACTATTAGGATTGATTAAAGATGGGTTAATTTATTTTGCTTCAAATATACTTCATGACCCATTGATTGGAGGTGATTTACTATTTTTGGAAAGTCATACTTGAGATGCTAGACATGGCTTTCTATTTTTCAAAATTCGCTCCAAAATTGTTAGGAATGAGATTTATTAAGGAAATTCATCCCTGAGCTACCCATGAATGGTATTTTTCTTCCAGGGAATAGGGATTCCACATCCCTATTGCATGCATCTCCGTGACTTAGTAGACCGAGGACTCTGTGCCCTGATCTACTCTAAAGATCTGAGATTCCATACGTTGATATTTTTTAGATATTTAGGGATCTATGCCCTTAACATTTCATTATAGATCCAAGAATCCATGTCTTTATCTTTCATGGATCTAGGACTCCACGCCCTAATCCTTTTATTATATATCCAAGACTCCACATCTTTATAATTCATGGATTTAGGACTACGCACCCTAATTTCCATGTCTTCTCAGCTATTCTGCTTTGAAACCTAGCGCTTAACCTTAAGGTACTGATTGTGAGCTCATACCCATCTGATGGTTCATTGGTAAGGTCTTCTTCCAAGACCCGCACACATCACAATATTATAGATCAAAGGAATCAAATGAATTTCATAATTAACTTATTCACATTTTACCAAAGATTGTGCATGACTTCCACAGTCATTTTTGTTTTGGAGAAATGACTTCTACAGTCATTTATAACTCAATCATCCTTATTGGCAATGACCAATTCCCTTGCCACATGATGCTTAGTATGATATTACACACATATAATAATACAAACAAGGTATCATCCATAAATCATAATTAACTGTATATTCCACATAACCATGATAATCCATGGATCTATGTCTCAATCCTGGATCACCATCCGTGTTAGACACCTATGTTAAATAGGATACCGAAATGGAAAACATCGCTAATATTCTATTTACCAAAATAAATTCTTATACACACAACCATAGCTATTATCATTAGCACACAACTACCAAGTGACCCAAACCAGGTCTGCAGAATATAAGAATGTACATAATTCTTTCATGCATAATATTATATTATTATATCAAAATTACCATCTCTAAGTGTCATCAAACTATCTCACCAAGAAGGGACACTACATACTCCCCCTCTTGGGCTAAACATGGTCTGAAGTTTTTTCTATAGTCATAAGATACTTAGTTCTTTTCAATTCTCCTGTCAATAAGGTGTTAACCTTATATATATATAATGTCTGCTAAGTTTGAAGAAACTCCATGAAAACTGAAACATACCATTCTCAGTCAAGTAGAAAATATATCCATGCCATATTAGGCATGTTTTGATATAAAATGTGAAATATCAAAACCAACCATGCAATTTATAGTACCATATAAAAATACTATTTTATGTTGTTAATATGACATCTATGTAAGTTATCTATAATAATTTGATATTTTACATGTTTTTCTTTTTCATTGTGTACATGAACCCTACATGCATCATATTCTTCGTTCTATAGTATGTTGACATTTCCAATCTATAAATAGCTCACACATTGGTTTTATAAACAACAGTGATGTTCCATCCCATATCACAATCAAATTTTCATATCATAAGCATAAAGCTCATCCTCATACAATTTCCTTTGAAGCTACACAACAAAACATGATGTCATATATAAAACCCATTGCTACATCCCACTTTATTTATGTCTTATCAATCCATGTTCCCTCTTTTCATTCCATAAGAAATCCTTTCAATCAAAATCTTTAGTATCTACCAATAATTTTTACTAAATTTAGGAAAACTCATAGTTTGACGTTGAGGACACCATTTTTTTTGTTTTTGTTTTTTAACTAACAAGCTAAGGTTTCATACAGTCCTCATTGACCCACTTATTTATTATAGACCATTCCTTTAGTTTCCATAATATTCATTATTATTCACTTCTCCAACTTGAGAATCAATTATGAATGACTCTGTTAGAAGATCTTCATTCCGAAATAAAATTAATGATATATTTTTGAAAGCGTCTTGTAATGAAGAAAAAATCTCATAATTATACAAATACAATATATATATTATTGAATTTATCTTGATAACTATAATTCAATTTGTTTTAAAACTATAAAATCGCTCAGGATTTCTATTCGATAATTAATCAATTCATTTTGTTTCAGGTCTTATTCCTTACTAGTAACAGGTATGCAAAAGCAAGCTATGAAAACCATACATTTCTCAATTGTGGAGGATCTTGTTGAATTTAAATAAAATTTAGACTATCACAAGGGAATTTCTATCCTAAAGCTAATTTTTATTTTATTTTATTTTATTTTAAGATTATTACCACCATCTCAAATGATTACAATATTTTGTAGGAATAATTAATACTCATACAACTATATATACAAGCACAAAATTCTTAAACCCCACAATCTCTTGCATTCCACATACAATACAATCATCTTAGGCTTGTAAATCATGCAAGAATTCCAATTCATCAAAATTTGATCTCACGCTCCAATTTCTTCCTCAAAAAATATCACAAGCACATATTCTTGAAAAATGAGAGCTCAACTAAGATTTTCATTAATCACATACCTCTTTAAGCACATAAAATGTTTATCTTATAAACATGTTATTCTCTTAACAATTTACAAGTTAATAAAATTCCAAGAAAGAAGTTCATAAAATTCATAAAAAATATGAATTTTTGACTCGGTCACCTAACTAACAATAGTTTAGAGTAGTTCATAAGTTAAATTCTCATAATTTCTCTAATTAATTTGGTTAAATATAATTCAACCAATATTCAATTTAAAAAAGTAATTAAAGGGACTATTATGGCTTTCCTAAACCTAATTTGTCTTAAGCCAATACAAAAATATTTCATCAACTTATCACAATAATCACTTTCAACATTTCAAGCATTTGAAAATAATTTTAATTCTATCTAAATCTAGCACATACAAAAGAATTGCCATACTAGAGGACAGATAATTAGTTCACACTTGACACTACCATACTAGAGGATAGATACTTAGTTCACACTTGACTCCATATATCAAAATTAATTATTCCAAACACTATAAACCACCTAATGGTGTTCACTATATCAATACTAGTATCTTCATTTGTAGATAAATTATCTTACGGATCTCTATCCATTTAACTTTAATTTCACATAATCAATCGTCCTTAATCATGTCTATGAGATCCCATCAAAATAATTTGTTCATTCTAACCAGAAGAATTACTTAGCTGATAGATATATGTTAGTATGGATTCCACATCCATACCTTACCTACTTAGCTCATAGGTATATGTTAGTATGGATTCTACACCCATACCTTACCTACTTAGCTCATAGATATATGTTAGTATGGATTCCACACCCATAAATTAGCTAAGTACTTAGATCATATATATATGTTAGTATGGATTATACACCCATACATTAGCTCATAGATATATGATAGTATGGATTATACATCCATATATAACTTGATGAAAACATAACATTCAAGTGTTCCTTAAAATGGCTTCTACAACCATTCATGCACAAGTCATTTAAGCCTCTTATTTATTAGAAAGTTCATACATCAACTTAGTATTTGAGTAATTTCAATTTATTTGAAGCATAATGTCAACCCAAACTACAAAAATATCATGCGAAGAAATCATTTAAATTCAATTCTTACTCATTAAGAATGTATTCCCAAATCATATTTTAATACATAACATTAATGCACATACATTGCTCTTGAATGTACATTCACAGTTGAAAGTGACATCCTTCAAGGTAGCTTATGTTAAGTTTCCATTAGTGTAGGTATGAAAAGAGTCAAAATTAACATGATAAACTCAATGTTCACATTAATTGACTCTCAACCTTTCACTTGTTACACATTCCCAAATCATGCACAACAAGGTCATCATACTATAGTCCATATTAATCCAATATTTTCCTTGGTAGATATGATTTCAGATAGTAAATATAGCTACTAGGTCCATATCACACTGATAATCATTCCTTAAACTTATATGCAATCCACCTATCTTACTCATCGATTGACAATCGAGCCATTCACATGCTTTGGATTAACCCAAATATTCTCAAGCACATCCTTTCCCAGCATTTCCTTAAGTATTTTAGCATATTTCTAATCATTTTTCTTAACAAAAATATAATGGAATATAAGAAATAATTCCTTTTTTTCTTTCATGAGTCTCTAAATGACATAATAATAATATCCCCTCTGCAACCAATATCCTTCCAAGTCAACATATACAACAAATCAACATGCATGCAAAATCAACATTCATACAACAACCTACAAGTAGGCATGTTGCCCCATTAGGCCCTAGCGTTGTAACTCGCTCTGATACCATATGTAAGGTCGCACCTTACCAACTATCTATCTTATAGAGAGATATTGAACACTAAATTCAAAGTGAGATATTATTATATTTTTTTGTTTCAGAGTCCCAAGACAAGCCCAAAACCAAACTACCAAATGACAACCATCACTTGATCCTCAAGCTCAAAAGTCATATTTAGAAAAAAGGAGTCTTTAGTGAGATGAATGAATATCGAATTTAAGAGTTGTTAGAGTCCTATAATTTACAATATCACAAGGTGACTGTTTACTTTCTCTTTGCCAATTTTTCATATTGTGCATAGAGGTCAATATTCAAAAGTTTTTTCCAAAGAAAGATAAAGAGAAACAAAAGAAGAAGAAAAGAGGTATTAAAAAAGGAAAAGACGCAAATTTCATACTATAGGTAAGCAGCTTTAAAACTGAAAAGGTCAAATTTTTCTGTGAAGATATGAAAAGGGATTATTTTTTCAAGTTTGGGACCTTACAGTATGTTCTTATCCTAAGCCCCTGACCATATTGCATATCTCTTTACCCAGCCCCTTTGTTATTCCTTTTATCCTAAGTTTCATTTTTCCCCCCTCGACTCTCATGTCCCGACCCATCCGTGTTAACCATCCTTGTTCCCCCAAATCCACATCTGACAGTTTTAGATGAATTTTACACCCCCCTTAGCCTTGAAAATTTAACCATGAAGAGAGATCCGAAATGGGCAGTTTCAAGTCTGGCCCTACTCCCACGCGTCAATTCATAGTTATTTCGCACCCCCCATTTCACAATATTGCCTACCACCTTAAGGACTCCTCCAAAAACCAACTTTTGGTTTTAATTTCATGATATGACCATCCAAAGGAGATATACGATGAAGTGGGACCCATTACCCTGTAATACAATCGCTTTTATTTTCATTTTACTTTCAAAACATTAGACCTTAACTTTTCTGCCTTTTCAACTTTATATTGCCACTTTACCTTTTTTCACCACTATATCATTGTTTTACCTCCACTTCTAATTTCCACGATTGTGATTAAAGTGGGCATTCCTCCCTAACACGTGACCCTTCCCCCATGATCCATCACATTTTGCAGATTATAATGTTTTGCATCACAACAAAACCTTAACACTTGCGATCACCGATTGGCGATATATCACATCGCACATTTTTTAAATTACCTTTGAAGCACCTGCAATGCCTTTGGTTTAAGTTGTGATGTGGTTGGCCCTGCCTTACCTGCCACATCACTCCACCCTCCCTGTGCTTCGTACTTCACATATTTTAGAGTTTACCTCTGCGCTTATAACTAAACCTTAAGAGTTGCGATCTGCAGGTTGCAATCCGGTCCCACCTTACCTGCCACGTCACCTCCCACTTCATATCACATCATTGATTACATTATTCATAACTTAAATGGTAAATATTGCGAAGTGTGCGGATGCGATGCGGCTTCAAAACTAAAATCTTAACATTTTCAGATCTGGGTATATGATTTTTTATGTTGTTTTGTTTGAAGAAAGGTTGAAACATGGAAAGAAGGATTCAAGTAGCAAATAATCATCACATTTTGAGTCGAGAAACAAAGGGCATTCATGCAGAATTTTTATGTTATAATGGCAGAAATGGAAAAGGTAGCAAACTCATCGACACTGTCAACAATAAATGAAAGTGGTGGGCACTGCACTAGATTTGATTACCCAACAATGTTTTTTCTACAAAACAGAGCCAGGTGTGAGAGCCACTATGGGTTACCTCTTCATGACCATCACAACCAGCTTTAGGTTTACTCTTTGATCTTACGAAGAGTCATCAAAGCGTTTATATCTATGAAGAGTTGCCCATAATTAATTACAAAGGTGGTTGTTGTTAGTAATGTATGATCAGGCCTTGCATGGCCACACTTTTCCATTTTCTACTTAAATTGTAATCAATGAAAGGTTTCCAAGTAAGATAGGGTAACCAACTTAGTCTTTAGTTAAATAATAGCTACCTTAGGAGTATGAAGGGTTGGAAAGTCGGACCGTGCTGAAACTTGCATTGTAAGAAGTATTGGAGCATTGTAACTGTTTGAGCTGGGCATCAATAATAAGAGACCATTCACAGGATTATTGAGCTATGTTAATGGTGATTTTTTCCTCTATACTAATGTTTTCCTCCGTCTTTTCATGTTGTGCATCAATTTATATAATTTCAAAACAGAAACTTTAGATTAAGATTTGCTAAAAGAGCACCTTAATTCTGTCTATGTTTGTTATCTTAATGTTTTCCTGTGAGACCTGAATGCAGAATTAAGAGACAGTTTCCTATGAATTTACATTGAACCTTAATATCCTTCTCCTTTCCCATTTCACATTTCTAGTAAGATCCGATCTGCATATTCAACTTGCCCTGTGAATTCCCTTGAAAAGTTGATGCACAATTCGGCCTTTTATGACTCCATAGCCTAATGGATTAGATTTTGCAGCTCTATCTTTCCAACCACACAATCAATCAAAACAAAAAACCCACATAATTTCTATAACTAGCCTAATATCAGTAGTTAGAATTATTGAGCTAAATCATAAAAACAGAGAGAGCCCTCATTGAGTCTAGGAAGGCTAGGTCCTAGACTCCAAAGTGGTTTGATGATGTCCTTTGTCATTTGTTCTTGAAAATCTTACAAATTACGGAGTGATAACATAATGGTGACTCTGTTGGGGACTGAGTTATTGAAAAATATTAATATTTCATCAGAACGCATAAATCCCAGTCAAAATATTGTTTCATTCATCACAAGTAGTGGCACAACGCTCATCAGGTATCATGCAAGCATGTTCTGAGTTGATTGAAGACCATGAGGGCACATCTGCAGTACCATGATATGAAGTTGAGTTAGCTGAGTCAAAATACCTAGAAATAAATCAAGAGTATCTTGATACAGTTGTTGTCTATATGGAGGAATTGTTCTTTGCAAATCTAGCACATATTTTCGGCATGTCAGTTTTTTTTCAAAGGTACCAAGATCCATGTAAACAATATCGGGTTAGGAATTTCTATCAAACATCATTCTCATGTTTGTCTCTGAACATGGTAAAGAGAAATGAAAAAACAAAGATATTAGAAAATTTTCTTTACTAGCTGCACTGGAGTTATTGTATTGTTTAGAAGGGAAGTCATTTCACTAGATTAGGGTAGGTAGGTGTTCAAATAAGCTCAGTATTTTGATAAATTTTCTAGTTTTATTTTTAGACTACTTCTCATTTTCATATCAGTACGTTTCAGACTTTCATTTCAACTTAGTTCTGGTTTTACTATTCAAGTTTTCAAGATGCAGCAGTATGTTCAGCTTGATGGATTGAAGTGGATAGGTTCAATTGTAAGTTTCAATTCATATTTCAGTATGCTAAAAAGTTGGGTGGCCAAGCATGTGGCCTATTTTTATCAGTCAAAGTTAGGAGGAATAATCATCTAGTTTCCAGTCACTAAGATGCCTGAAATATCAAGATACAAGTTGTGGGATCAACCTAATGGATCAGGCCACTAGTCTGTGGTGTTCTTGACACTTTCCTAAATAGAATTTCCATCCCCAATTGGAGCCACTGTTAGAGTCCTGTAATTTACAGTATCACAAGGTGACTTTTTATTTTCTCTTTTCAAATTTTTCATATTGTGCATAGAGGTCAGTATTCAAAAGTATTTTCCAAAGAAAGAGAAAGAGAAACAAAAGAATAAGAAAAGAGGGTATTCAAAAAGGAAAAGATGCAAATTTCATACAATAGGTCAGCAGCATAAAAACTGCTTGATTGTTTTCCTACAATCAAACGAAAAAGATAAATTTTTTCTCTGAAGATCTAAAAAGGGATGATTTTTTTCAATTTTGGGACCTTACGGTATGTTTTTATCCTAAGTCCCCGACCATATTGTATATCTTTTTACACCGCCCCTTTGTTATTCCTTTTATCCTAAGTTTCATTTTTCCCCCTCGACTCTTATGTCCCAACCCATCTGTGTTAACCATCCTTGTTCACCCACCTCCACATCCGATGGTTTTATATGCATTTCACACCCCCCTTAGCCTTCAAATTTAAACCATGAAGGGGGGTCTGAAATCGGCAGTTTCAAGTCCAGACCTACTCCCACACATCAATTCATAGTTATTTTGCATCCCCCCCATTCAAAATACTGCCTACCACCTTAAGAACCCCTTCGAAAGCCAACTTTGGGTTTTAATTCATGATATAACCATCAAAAAGTGATATGGGATGAAGTGGGACCCATTCCCCTGCATTACAATCCCTTTTATTTTCATTTTACTTTCAAAAAATTAGACCTTAACTTTTCTGCCTTTTCTACTTTTTATTTCCACTTTACCTTTTTTCACCACTATATCATTGTTTTACCTCCGCTTCATATTTCTCTGATTTTGATTAAAGTGGGACATTCCTCCCTGAGACGTGACCCTTCCCCCACAATCCATCGCATTTCGTAGATTATAATGTTTCGCATCACAACAAAACCTTAACACTTGTGATCTTTGATTTGCGATATATCGCATCGCACATTTTTTAAATTACCATTGAAGAGCCCATATTGTATTTGATTTAACTTGCGATGTGGTTGGCCCCACCTTGCCTGCCACGTCACTCCGCCCTTCCCGCACTTTGCAATTCACATCTCTTAGAGTTTACCTCCGTGGTTATAACTAAATCTTACGAGTTGTGATCTATGGGTTGTTGTCTGATCCCACCTTACCTTCCATGTTACCTCCCACTTTGCATCGCATTGCTGATTACATTCTTCATAACTGAAACGGTAAATATTGCGAAGTGTGCGGATGCGATGTGTCTTCAAAACTAAAATCTCAAAATTTTTAGGTTCGGGTATATGAGTTTTTATGTTTTTTTGTTTGAAAAAGGGTTGAAACATGACAAGAAGGATTCAGGTAGCAAATAAACACCATAGGTCGAGTTGAGTAGCAAAGGGCATTCATGTAGAATTGTTATGTTATAACGAAAGAAACAGAAAAGGCAGGAAACTCATCGACACCGTCACCAATCAATGAAAGTGGCGAGCACTACACCATATTTGATTACCAACACCGTTTTTTCTACAAAACAGAGCCAGGTGTCAAAGCCACCATGGGTTGCATATTTGTGACCATCACAACCACCTTCAGGTCTACTATTTGATCTTACAAAGAGTCATCGAAGCGGTTAGATCTATGAAGAGTTACCTAGAATTAATTCCAGAGGAAGTTGTTGTCAGTGATGTCTGATCAGGCCTTGCATGGCTACACTTGTCCATTTTTTTCTTAAAATGTAATCAATGAAATGTTGCCAAGTAATATAGGGCAACCGACTTACTCTTTAGTTAAATACAGATTGCCTCAGCAGTATCTAGGGTTAGAGAATTATACCCTGCTGAAACTTGCATTGTAAGAAGTATTGGAGCACTGCAATTGTTTGAGATGGGCATCAATAATAAGAGACCGTTCACAAGATTCTTGAACTATGTTAATGGTGATGTTTTCCTCTGTACTAATTTTTTCCTCTGTCATTTCATGTTGTGCATAAATTTACCTAATTTCAAAATAGAAAATTTAGATTAAGATTTTCTAAAAGAGCACCTTAATTGTGTTTGTCTTTGTTATCTTAATGTTTTCCTCTGAAACCTAAATGTAGAATTCAAAGACACTATACTCTGCATTTAATTTGAACCTTAATTTCCTTATCCTTTCCCATTTCACATTGCTAGTAAGATCTAGTCTGCATAGTTAGCTTGCCCTGTGAATTCCCTTGAAAATTTGATGCAAAATTCGACCTTTTATGACTCCATATCCCAATGGATTAGCTTCGGAAGCTCTATCTTTACAACAACACAATCAATCAAAACAAACAACCCTCATAGTTTCTATAAGTAGCCTAATATTGGTAGTTAGAATTATCAAGCTAAATCATAAAAATGGAGAGAGCCCTCTCTCATTCTAGGAAGGCTAGGTCCTAGACTCCAAAGTGGTTTGATGTTGTCCTTTGTAGTTTTTTCTTTCCAATCTTACAAATTACGGAGTGATAACACGATAAATCCTCCTCGAGGGATAAATCCTCCTCCTAGAGCCCTAGAGGTATAAGAGCTCACAAACAATACAAAAATATAGCAGTAGAAAGATATCCAAGGGAAGTTGAGGAAGATAAGTTTCAATTCCTCACAATACCACTCATGGTCAGCTCCACCATGTATAGCTACTCAATAATTTAGTTTGGTAATTTCAGATTCATTTCAAAAGAAATTGGCTACTCTCCAAGTCTCTCCCTCTCATAATTTTTTTCAAATCTCTCCAATTCTTGGTATGACAATTAAATCCCCTCCCCCTGTTCAAGTGAGAATACATGAGACAAATGCAGGCCTTGTATTTCTTTTAGAGGAGTGTAACGCATGCCATTAAGGAGAGGTATGCATGTCTTAGTTAAGGAGTGTAACATATGCATTAAAGAGAGTGTAAGAGGAATATTTTATGACATGTCTTTAATGAGTGTAAGAGGAATATTCCATTCATCGATGAGTGCATAAAAGAGAGTTTAATGTATTATAAAAAGAGAGAGAGAGAGAGAGTTACATAGAGCCATGAGAATCATCAAGGAGAGAGGTATGAAGTGATTGAGGAGATATAGTTCCCTTTTAATAATAATATCATAGTCTCATAAAAGATAATAATAATAATAATAATAATATTAATAATATTGAGAATTTAGTCGAGATTGAACTATTAGGATTGATTAAAGATGAGTTAAGTGATTTTCCTTCAAATATACTTCATCACTCATTGATTGGAGGTGAGTTACTATTTTTGGAAATTCATACTTGAGATGCTAGCCATGACTTTATATTTTTATAAAGTCACTCTAAAATTGTCAGGAATGACATTTTATTAATAAAATTCATCCCTGAGCTTCCCATGAGTGGTATTTTTCTTCTAGAGAATAGGGATTATGCACCCCTACTACATGCATCTCCCTGCCTTCGTATATTGAGGACTTTGCGTCTCAATCTACTCTAAAGTTCGAATATTCCACACCTTGATATTTTTTAAATATTTAGGAATCAACAACCTAAACATTTCATTATATATTTAAGACTCCATATCTTTATCTTTCATGGATTTAGGACTATGCGCCCTAATTCTTTTACTGCATATTTGAGACTCCACGTCTTTATAATTCATGGATTTAGGACTCCACGCCCTAATTTTCATGTCTTCCCATCTATTCTACGTTGAAATTCTGCACTTCACCTTAAGGTATTGATTGTGAGCTCATACCCATCTAATGGTTCATTGGTAAGGTCTTCTTCCAAGACCTGCACACATCACAATCTCATAGATCAAAGGAATCAAATGAATTTCATAATTAACTTATTCACATTTTACCAAAGATTGCGCATGACTTCCACAGTGATTTTGGTTTTGTAGAAATGACTTTCGTAGTCATTTATAACTCGAGCATCCTTGTTGGCAATGACCAAGCCCCCTGCCACATCATGCTTAGTACGAGATTAGGTACAAATAATCATACAAATCAAGTATAATACATAAATCATAATTAACCATATGTTCCACATAACCATGATCATCCATGGATCTGTGTCTCCATCCTGGATCACCATCCCTATTATACACCTATGTCCAAAATACGATACCAAAAGAGAAAACATCATTAATATTCTCTTAACCAAAACAGTGATTATACACACAACCATAGATAATATCATAAGCACACAACAACCAAGTGACCCAAACTAGGTGTATAGCATGTAATCATGTACATAATTCTGTCATGCATAATATTATATGATTATATCAAAATCACCATCTCTAGGTGTCATCAGACTATCTCACTAAGAAGGGACACTACATACTCCCCCTCTTGGGATAATATTTGCTCAAAGTTTTTTCTATAGTCATAATATACTTAGTTCTTTTATATTCTCATATCAAGAAGGTGTTAACCTTATATATATGTATTTAGTGTTTGCTAAGTTTGAATCAAGTCCATGAAAACTGAAACATACCATTCTCAGTCAAGTATAAAATATATCCATGCCATATTAGGCATGTTTTGATATAAAATGCATAATATAAAAACCAACCATGCAATATATAGTACTATATCAAAATACTATTTTATGTTATTAATATGACATCTACTTAAGTTATCTATAATAATTTGATATTTTACATGTTTTTCTTTTTCATTGTCTACATGAATCCTACATGTGTCATCCTCTTGGTTCTATTGTATGTTGAAATTTCCAATCTATAAATAGCTCACAAATTGGTTTTATAAACAACAATTATGTTCCATCCCATCTCACAATCAAATTTTCATACAATAAGCATAAAAATAATCCTCATACAATTTTTGGTGAAGCTACACAACAAAACATGATGTCATATATAAAACCCGCTGTTACATCCCACTTTATTTATGTCTTCTCAATCCATGTTTCCTCTTTTCATTCCATAAGAAATCCTTTCAATCAAAATATTTAAGATCTACCTATAGTTTTTACTAAATTTAGGAAAACTCACAGTTTGGCGTTCATGACACCATTTTTTTTTACTCTTTTTTTACTAACAAGATAAGGTTCCATACAGTCCTCATTGACCCACTTATTTATTATAGAGCATTCCTTTAGTTTCCATAATATTCATTATTATTCACTTCTCTAACTTGAGAATCAATTATGAATGAGTCTGTTAGAAGATCTACATTCTGAAAGCAAATTAATGATATATTTTTCAAAGTGGCTTGTAATCAAGAACAAATCTCATAATTATTCAAATATGATATCTATATTATTGATCAGGATTTCTATCCAGTAATTAATCAACTCATTTTTTTTCAGGTCTTATTCCTTATTATTAACAGGTACACAAAAGAAAGCTATGAAAACCATACATTTCTCAAAATGTGAAGGATCTTGTTGAATTTAAATAAAATTTAGACTATCACAAGGCAATTTCTATCCTAAAGCTATTTCTTTTAATGATAATTATGACCATCTCATATGATTACAATATTTTTTAGGAATAATAAATACTTATATAACTATACATCCAAGCACAAAAATCATAAATCCAACAACATATTTCATTCCACATACAATACAATCATCTTAAGCTTCTAAATCATTCAAGAAATCCAATTCTTCAAAATTTGATCTCACTCTTCTTTAATTTCTCCCTCAAAAAAAATCACAGACACATATTCTTGTAAAATGAGAACTCGACTAAGATTTTCATTAATCACATACCCCTTTAACCGCATCAAATGTTTATCTTCTAAACAATTTATTCTCTTAACAATTTACAATTTAATTAAAATCCAAGAAAGCAGTTCATCAAGTTCATAAAAATTATGAATTTTTGACTCGATCACCTAACTAACAATAGTTTAGAGCATTTCATGAGTTCAATTCTCATAATTTCTCTAATTAATTTGGCTAAATATAGTTGAACCAATATTCAATTGAAAAAAAGAATTAAAGGGACTATTATGGCTTTCCTTGACATAATTTGTCTTAAGGCAATACAAAATATTTCATCAACTTATCACAATAATCTCTTTCGACATTTCAAGCATTTTCATGCGGGAAAATTAACACTGAAATTAAATTTTAATTGTTTGATTAGCGCAAGGAGGGGTCAGGTTGTAAATACTGTAATGTTCTCTTGTAAAATGTTTAATTCCTAGAAAGCATAGGTAGGGAAGATGCTAGTTGAATTTTGTAAACATATCCATAGAAAAATGGGATATTAGAGAGGATATTGGTTGTTTACGCTAAGAAGTGAGATAATTCATAAATTAGGGATACAAAGGATTTTCTTAGAATATAAGTTGTTGCAAGTCTATACGAGTCGATTTTAAGGGTTGGATAAGCTCTGGAATGTAATATATATTCATTGTAAGTTTCGATAGAAATAGAGTAAGTAGGAAATAGGAAATAGAGATAGAGTAGAGGGAGAAGAGGCCAAGAACATAGAGGTTTCATTAGAAGAGGAAAGAGCCATGTAAAATGTGCATCAGGCCAAAGCCAGATTGTAAACAGGTTTTTTTTTATATCTGTACATTTACTGATTAATGATAATTGAGAATTAATTGCGACTGTGTTTTTGTTTATTTTATGTGCTAAGTGATCCATAAGAGAATAAATTTGATCTGTGTAACAATTTGTTGTCGAATGAATGATGATGAATGAATGGGTCTTTCTGAGTGATAAAGGAATTAATGGCTGGGTAGAATCACATGTGATTCCAGTATGGAGTAAGTAAAATGTCTATGCAGATCGAGAAGGAGAAACAAATGCAGTAGATGAATACGCAATGGTATTCTGGATTGAAAACAGTGTGCAAAGTGTGCAGCGAGTCTGAAAGCTATAGATTTGAATGAAAACCAGAAGAGAAACCTCAGGAAGGAGTAGTGTGTATGAGATGAAGTTGCAAAGTGGTGGCAGTCAAAAATAGAAAATCGATTAAGGCAGAAAACCCTTAAAGGATTCTAGAGAAAGAGATTAGACGGCAAGGATTGAATCACAAAGACAAGAAAAAGATCAACCGCTAAGATTACGTCAAAAATTTAAATTTTGAAAGCACCAAAATGGACATGTGTCTGGCAGAGGTTCAATTGCATATCGCATAGCGCATGTAATATGGTATAATAGTTAATGTTGAAGTTAAAAGTTGCGATG
Organism: Pinus albicaulis; assembly: GCA_034641835.2. Taxonomy (NCBI): domain Eukaryota; kingdom Viridiplantae; phylum Streptophyta; class Pinopsida; order Pinales; family Pinaceae; genus Pinus; species Pinus albicaulis. The sequence continues at coordinate 63,388,776 of CM076571.1, forward strand.
TGCGAAATTTTATGATTGTCGATGTGTGAAAGGTTATAATCATCAATGTAAAAAATGCTATGTTTGTTGATTTGTGAAGTGGAATGTTGTACGATATCCGATATTGTTTTGGGAGCCAATTGTGATCTGTTTAAAACTGTGAAGCTGCGATATAGCAATTCTCCGTGCGAGTTGGAAATTTATATGGGCCCATAAACCATAGGTTCGCAGTATTGTGGAAAGAAGCAGTTTGCGATGTTGTGTTTTAGATAAGAGAAGGCAATGATACTTAGGAATAGTTGAAGCCACATGTTGAGAGGTTCATTGGGTGACATGTTTTGGTCATGGATGAAGAAAAAATAGAAAGGTAAAGGTAAGTATAAGTGTTTCATGATAAATGTGATTATTGTTTAAAATGGGTTTTTAAAGGTTGTTCAAGATATTATGAACCTATCTGAATGTAGTCAAATTCAGAGTGTATACTCTATTATGAGTATAATCCTGGGGTAAGAGCGGGGTTAGCCATTAGCCCTGCATCATATTTGAAAATAATTTTAATTCTACCTAAATCCAACACATACAAAATAATTACCATACTAGATGATAGATACTTAGTTCACACTTGAGTCCATATATAAAAAACTAATTATTCCAAGCATTCTAAACCACCTAATGGTGTTCATTATATCAAAATTAGTATCTTCACTTGTAGCAAAATTATGATACAAATCTTTATCCATTTAAATTTAATTACACATAATCAATCGTCCTTAATCATGTCTATGAGATTCCATCAAAATAATATGTTCATTCTAATGGGAAGAATTACTTAGCTGATAGATATATGTTAGTATTGATTCCACACCCATACCTTACCCACTTAGCTCATATATATATGATAGTATGGATTCCACGCCCATATATTAGCTCATTACTTAGCTCATATATATATGTTAGTATGGATTCTACACCCATACATTAGCTCATAGATATATGGTGGTATGGACTCCACACCCATACATAACTTGATGAAAACCTAACCTTCAAGTGTTCCTTAAAATGGCTTCTACAACCATTCATGCACAAGTAATTTAAGCCTCTTTTTTATTAGAATGGTCATACATCAACTTAGTATTTGAGTAATTTCAAGTTATTTGATGCATAATATCAACCCAAACTACAAAAACATCATGTCAAAGAAATCATATTAATTCAATTCTTAATCATTAAGAATGTATTCCCAAATCATATTTTAACACATAAAATTAATGCACATACATTACTCTTGAATGTACATTCACAGTTAAAAGTGACATCCTTAAAGGTATCTTATGTTAAGTTTCCAATAGCATAGGTAAGAAAAGAGTCAAAATTAAGATGATGAACTCAATCATCATGTTAATTGAATCTCAGCCTTTCACTTGTTACACATTCCCAAAGCATACACAACAATGTCATCATACTATAGTCCATATTAATCCAATATTTTCCTTGGTAGATATGATTTCAGCTAGTAAAAATGGCTACTAGGTCCATATCACATTGATAATCATGCCATAAACATATATGTAACCATGCATGAAATCCACCTATATTACTCGTTGATTGACAATAAAGCCATTCAAATGCTTGGGTTTAACCCCAAGATTCTCAAGCACATCCTTTCCCAGCATGTCCTTAAGTCTTTTAACATATTTCTAATAATTTGTCTTAACAAAAATATAAAGGAATATAAGAAATCATTCCTTCTTTTTTTCATGAGTCTCTAAATGACATAATAATAATAATATCCCCCATGCAACCAATATGCTTCGAAGTCAACATATACAACAACTCAACATGCATGAAAAATCAACATTCATACATCAACCTACAAGTAAGCATGTTGGTCCATTAGGCCCTAGTGTTGTAACTCGCTCTGATACCATATGTAAGGTCTCACCTTACCAACTATCTATATTATAGATAAATATTGAACACTAAATTCAAAATGCAATATTTTTATATTTTTATATGTTTCTGAATCCCAAGACACGTCCAAATCCAAACTACCAAATGACAACTATCACTTGATCCTCAAGCACAAAAGTCATATTTAAAAGAAATACTCTTTAGTGGGACGAATGAATATCAAACTTTACGAACCACAATTTCCAACAAGCTAATGGTATTTTATTTTAAATAACATGCTTACGAATTCTTTACCTAAAAGGAGAATTCAGCTTCTATAGGAGTGGTATACAATATTTGTAATTCCATATGTAAGATGAAACTATAACAATTCTGCTACCCAAATTTGACTTTATCAGCATGAATTTTAACTCATTGGGATTACCACACATATATTTGGCTTTATCAATGTGAATTTTAACTCAATGGAATTACCACACATATTCATTGAGACACTCCATAATCATCTTCATTACAAATCCTAATTTCACTCAGGAATTATTTTTTACAGAAAAATCATAAATGTAAATAGCTACAACCATTGACTCATTATCACAAACATTTTGCAAGAATACAATATACATCCATTGAGGCATTTTTTCAAACACTTAGCAACCATCATTTCTTAAGACAATTTTGACAACCATTAACAACATGAAATATGATTCTTACTCAACATATTTGCCTCATAAAATTCATAAATTTAAACTTCAATATTTTCCTATTAAAACATAAACTAAATCTTCTTAATGATTGACCAAAAACTCAAGATCAAACACCCATAGTTGGCAGTAGTAATATGAAAAATTGCCTAGATTTATGATTTGGGTTCTAAAAAGTATTTTTTTGGAATTAAATGGGGGTTACAGGGCCAAAATGCATGGATAACCCCTGATTTTGGGCTGAATTGCATTCAAAACACCAAGGAATGTGATTCTTCAAAACAACAAAAATTTATATCCTTAATGTTTCACTTACGACTTTTGTCAAACACATGGAACGAAAGATTTCAACTACAGATCTACATGAGGAAAGACAACCCAGAGTTATGCTACTAAGATATTCTCATTGAATTCACACATTTCTAAATCCACCATATGAGTTCTTGAAACATTTTACAACCCACAAGCTAATTCATTTGACATGATTTGACAAGCTTATTGCACCCATTGCTACAATTTGACAAACACATGGAAACCCTAAATGTTACAACCATTAAGGCTTTCTATCAAAATTCTGATAATACTATTAAAAAAAATTGAATTAAAAAAACATTGAATAATTGATAAGAATATGAAACATAATCCATAACTATAATTTACCTCAAAATTACCTCAAGAATTTGATTTTCCAAACCATATTTTAGTTTCCATTATTTTTGCATTTTCTTTCAAGGGTTGATTATGTAATTCCTCCAGGTATATTTTGGGTACATGTCCATTTTCTTACTTATGGTGTAAGTTTCATGTTAGCACTTATTCATGCATAAATAAATCTATAGCATTACTCATTCATGAATTTTTTCAAACACTTTTCAAAATATCCTAAAACCCTTTCTAAAAAATGCATCTAATTACTTGAAAAAAACCATAACTTGTGAAACACTTACCCAAGTCCTTTGGAATTTATTAATTGCAATTACCTTGAACAATATTTGGCTTTCCTTTCTCAAATGCTACAATAACAAGATTAGTACCATAAACTACACTATTAATAACTCCAATATTGATATCTAAACATCCATAAATATAGATCTTACTGTTCATTTTTAACTAATAAATAATATTCTAATTAACATAAGCTTAAGCCACAATTAGATGCTTACAACAATTTAAATTTCTACCTTTTATTTTATGCTAAAGCTATACTATACTTTTAGGACAATGAAAATTATACCTGAAGAGATATTCAGCTCTAATCATTGAGAATATGATCCACCTTTGATCCCTTGACCAACTCATTTGAACATTCTGGTTTTCCACCCATCCATATCCATGGATAACTCCTCCCCTTGGAACCCACGAGATGTAAGAGCTCACTGACAGTACAAAAATATAGTAGTAGAGAGATATCCAATGGAAGTTGAGGAATATAAGTTTCAATTCCTCACAATACCACTCATGGTCATCTCCACCATGTATATCTACTTAGTAATTTAGTTTAAGAATTTCAAATTTATTTCAAAAGAAATTGGCTACTCTCCAAGTCTCTCCCTCTTATAATTTTTTTCAAATCTCTCCAACTCTTTGTATCACAATTCACTCCCCCTCAAGTGATAATACATGAGACACATATATAGGAGGAGCAACAAATTCTTGTCATAAAAAAGGAGTAATATGCATGCATTGTATTCCTTTTAGAGGAGTGTAACTCATTCCATTAGGGAGAGGTATGCATGTCTTAGTTAAGGAGTGTAACATATGCATTAAAGAGAGTGTAAGAGGAATCTTTTATGACATTTCTTTAATGAGTGTGAGAGGAATATGACATTCTCTGATGAGCGCATAAAATATAGTGTAATGTATTATTTAAAGAGAGAGAGAGAGAGAGAGAGAGAGAGCTACACAGAGCCATGAGAATCATCAAGGAGAGAGGTATGAAGTGATAGAGGAGATATAATTCCCTTTTAATAATAATATCATAGTCTCATAAAAGATAATAATATTATAATAATATTAATAATATTAAGAATTAAGTTGAGATTGAACTATTATGATTGATTAAATATGAGTTAAGTGATTTTCCTTCAAATACACTTCATTACCCATTGATTGGAGGTGATTTACTATTTTTGGAAAGTCATACTTGAGATGCTAGACATGATTTTCTATTTTTAGAAAATTACTCCAAAATTGTTAGGAATGAGATTTTTTCAGGGAAATTCATCCCTGAGTTTCCCATGAGTGGTATTTTTCTTCCAAAGTATGGGGATTCTACACCTCTATTGCATGCATCTTTGTGCCTTAGTAGATTGAGGACTTCGTGCTCTGATCTACTCTAAAGATCCAAGATTCCACACCTTGATATTTTCTAAATATTTAGGACTCTGTGCCCTAAACATTTCATTATATATCCAAGACTCCATGTCTTTCTCTTTCATGGACTTATGACTTCGTGCCCTAATCCTTTTATTATATATCGAAGACTCCACATCTTTATAATTCATGGATTTAGGACTCTGTGCCCTAATTTCCATGTCTTCTCATTTATTCTGCTTTGAAACCATGTGCTTCACCTTAGGGTATTGATTGTGAGCTCATACCCATTTGATGGTTCATTGGTAAGGTCTTCTTCCAAGACCTGCACACATCAAAATCTCATAGATCAAAGGAATCAAATGAATTTCTTAAATTATTCATATTTTACCAAATATTGTGCATGACTTCCATAGTCATTTTGGTTTGGGGAAATGACTTCCGCAGTCATTTACAACTCAAGCATCCTTGTTGGCAAGGACCAAGTCCCCTGCCACATCATGCTTAGTACGATATTACGCACATATAATCATACAAATCAGGTATAATCCATAAATCATAATTAACCATATGTTCCACATAACCATGATCATCCATGGATATGTGTCTCAATCCTCAATCACCATCCATGTTATACACCTATGTCCAAAATAGGATACCAAAAGAAAAAACATTGCTAATATTCTCTTAACCAAAATCAATTCTTATACACACAACCATAGATATTATCAGAAGCACACAACAACCAAGTGACCCAAACTAGGTCTATAGAATATAAGCATGTGCATATGTCTGTCATGCATAATATTATATCATTATATCAAAATCCCCATCTCTAATTTTCATAATTGTATCTCACCAGGAAGGGACACTACATATATTATATTCTTTTTGGAAAAATTCCTTGAGAAATTGGCAAATCATTGTGATACATGATAAATAATTAGACATGAAAAATGATAGCATGGCTACAACAAATGATAACAAATTATAGCTTCTAGATTGGCCCTGTGTTATTAAAATTAACCAAGGTATAATAGATGATATTTTCGTACATGTTGAGTTTTTGTTTCACGAGGATATTTAACCCCTTTTCCTTGGACGTTTTTAGTCCTATGATCTTAATAAATCTTTGTCATCAATTTCATTGCTAGCTCGATAGAAATAAGATTCGGCTCCAAATAGATAAACCACATCCATAACTTACCCCTTTCGACAAATGTTGTGACCTACATGAAACCACACAGGTGTCAATCCCTTGCTACTTGGTTGTTGATTCAAGTACAACCTAGTTTCAAGAAAATGTATTGAAAACAATACTTGCAAAATATTATACATAGAAATCCAAATATTGTGGCTAATGTTGTCGAAGAAATATGTGACCCACATGCCATACACAACAAAATATCCTCTTCATTGGAACTCCCATGCCATCTAAAGTGGAATTAATTTCCAACTAAATGTGAAGTGGAATATATATACCTGCCTACACGAAGAAGAGCTAATGTAGACAGTTTCAATGCTAGAGAATGAAAATACAAAGTTTTTGATGCAAAAGGAGACACATAATAAGCATGTTGGTCTCTGCCCTCATTCCCAATGCTTTATTAGGAGTAGAAAAAGAAGAACCCTGCTTTGAATTCCCCATTCTTGAAGGGGAAAACCATGCCCTTGCCCTGAATCCCATAAAAAAAAATCTTAACAACCTCAATGCCAAACTCGCTCAGTAAGAAATTGTGGTCTAGGGTACCCACGGTTAAGATTTAGATACCACATGTGGCCACCTCTTCGAACTCCTCTCAAAATAGTTTTATGGTTGAATAGGCTGGTGTAAACCAAGGATTCATTTTAAATTTCAAGCGTGGGATCTAATGACGCAAAAGGTTTTAATATTCTAACGCTCGATCTAATGCTGTGGACCAATACACAGTGGCAGCTGGGGAAGTTATTTTCAAAGGGAAACTCCTCATGACATAAATATCCATGTGATTAATCAGACAAGTTAATTCTCAAACCATAACATTCTGCTTCATTTTTTTCACTTCAATGGTCGTCATTTTCTTATTATTTTAATGTTATCCAATATCATCCTGCAAAATAAAGTGAAATATCAATTAAAAAAGGTTTTTTTGGAAACATAACTTTGCAAATTTTCTGACATTTATAAACAGTTTTACAAACAATATGTTTAACCAATTCAACAGAGAACATTCCTTACAACATTAACATCCTGAAAAAACGTGGGAAAAAAATTCTTCACCACAACAATAGATGAGGAGGTCAATAATTTCATGTCATACAAATCAAATATCATTAAAAAAAAATTGTTGGAAAAAACATTTCCCATTTTTTTTTATATTTATAATTTGAAGAGTACAGAGGTTGTTATGCAACCAACTCACAAAATAGAAAAAAATATATATAGATGACTTAAAAATTATCCACTTCGAGGGGGGAACCTCATTTACATTACATAAATTAAAAATTATTGGATGATACAAATGAAAAAACCTACTTTCTATATCTAGAAGTCTAAGGGGTCGCAATATAATCAGATCCCTACATAAGAATGATAATGTCGTAGCACAATAATAACAATAGTGGGCTTCTATGGGGTACAATAATAATAATATGGGGACTACATGGGCACAACAATAACAATAAGGGGGCTATAATACTAACAATTATAGGTACCTATCATGACCCTCTCCCTTCACAAAGTGTTGTCCTCAATGCTTGACTAGTTATGGATGCTTCTATATAAAATTCTCAACCTCCCATGTGGAATATTTAGTGGGAAAGTTCTTCCACTTCATGAGATACCTGAATCGATCACTATAGTTGTCGTTCTTATTTATGTGACCGCTTTAGTTCGAATATGATTTTTTCCTTCCTCATCAAGTTCTCGTAATATTGTTTCGAATCGATTTTGTCACCCATAACCTTCTTTAAGCATGAAACATGGAAAACTAGGTGCACCGAGGAAGATGTAGGAAGCTCCAATTTGCATGCCATAATACCAATATTTTGCAACAATCTCCTCAGAAGGACCATAGTAATTTGGCGATAATTTATTATCCTTATTAGCTTGCTTGAGGGACGTTTGTCTGCATGGTTGTATCCATAAAATACCCAATCACCTACACAAAAATTCTTCTCTACGATGTTCTATTTCTCTACGATGTTGATATGCCTGTTGTTTCATTCGATTTTGTGCCAAAGATAGATTATCCCTTAAGAGTTGGAGAACTTGTTCTTGATGCTCGATGTGATCTTCCACTGTTTGAACCTTAGATTTTTCACTTAAATATGATTTCGATGTTTGAAACTCGAGTGAGCATAATTGTGCAATTACAATTTTTTTTTTTAAGAATATTTTTCATGCCCTTAGAGCGTATTATATTTCTTGGTTTTCCTACGATACCTGTTAATTCAACTTCCTTTCCTTCCAAAAAACAATTCAAGAAAAGTTCTTGAAAATTAAAAGCTATCATACCCAAAGATTGTAACCATTGAACTCCCATTACAACATCAGTACCACCCATTGGAATGGAAAGCATTGGGCTATTGAATACATATTCTCCCATGATTAGATTGATAGTGTGTCACTTTCGAGAGAAATTTATAGTTTCTCCATTTGCATCCATCAGTTGACACTTTTGTGTTGGATATAGGAAGAAATTCAATTCCTTTCCTATCTTACGATTAATAAAATTATGGGTACTGCCTGAATCAATCAACACTACTACCTTTTTATTCTTCATATTTCCTTCTATCTGGAGACTTTAAGGAGTGGTAATTCCTACCAATGCATTACAAGGTATGGTTAGATTCATTTATTCTTTCTCTAAGGTCGTTTCCTGGTGTATATCCTCTTCTTTTTAATTTTCTTTTTCCTTTTCTTCCTCCTCTTCACAATATATGTAAATTGATTCCTTCTTAGCATGCTTATGACCTTTAGTATATTTTCTATCACAACTATAAAAAAATCCCTTTTTCTCCTTTTTCTTCCAATTTTCCTGGTGTCAACCTTGTAGGCTGTGGAAGGCTAGGAGCAACAACACTTCCATCTTTATAGTTTTGAGTGGTAGGCTTCCTTGTTTCCATAATTTTTCTTTCGATTTTTCTTGCCAACCTCAATTCCTTCTCCAATGAATCAGGTTCCCATAGGTGCACCTCATGTTGCATGTTATCCTTTAAAGTCCCTATGAAGACATCAATCCTATGCTCCTCATTTACCCTTATACTCAATTTTTTGAAGCCTCAATGTGCTCCATCATCCAACCCTTTTGTTTGAGATTTATAAATTTACTAAAGAAGGTATTTCTCTTTGTATCCTCACAATGCATTATGATTTCCTCCATAAAAATTGACCAAGTGACAATTTTTTTATGAGAGAAAATCCATAGATACCATACAAACCGACTCAGATTTAAATATAAAGTTGCAATGCGTACCTTTTGTGTGGTTTGTACATTATGGAGATCAAAATATTGCTCCATATAATAGTATCCATGTTACTAGATCCTTGCCATCAAACTTCCTCATATTGATCTTTGGAATATGGTGTTCAATCCAACTTAGAGTCCGTGAAATCATGATTAACATTTCTTTTTTCTCATCATGAGTTTCATATAATACCCGGATTTGATACCAAATGTTATGCAACTATCCGACAAAATAGAAGAAAATATAGATAAACGACTTAAAAAAGTTATCCACTTGAGGGGGAAAACCTCCTTTACATTACATAAATGAAAAATTAGTGGATGATAAAAATTAACCTAATTTATATATATAGGATTCTATGATCCCATTACAATCAAAGCCTACATAATATTAATAATGTAAGGGCACAACGATAACAATAGTGGGCTTCTATGGGGCACAATAATAACAATATGGGTACTACATGGGCACAAAATAACAATAATGGGGCTACACTAGTATTATATGTACCTACCGTAGGTTTACATACAACATGTTACCATATTTGACTAGAAAGAGAGCATTCCTTACAACGTTAAAATCCCTTAGAAAAACAAGGAAAATAATTTCTCTCGCTACCTATACATAAGGTGATCACTAACACAATAGTAAAATTGCATATGCAGCATTAGAAGTAAATATTCACACCTAAAAAAAAACATTAATACATGTTTAATTGATCTACATCTTCAAAGAAATAACTCTTTTAAAAGCTATGTAATCTTTGATCTTGTCTTTTTTCACCAAAACTTACCTTTGCAAGAAAAAATTAATCAATTTGAAAAAATGATAATATTCTTTCAATGCACACAACAACCATGTTTTAAACTATAAAATAAGTCGTAATTATGAATGTTTAGGAAATTACATTGAAAAAGAACTAAGAAATGTTCTTCCTTTGATCACCTTGAAGCCGGATAACCTAAAAACAATTAGCTTTTGTGAGGAACAATACTAGAAATATCTTCCAAAAAATCCCTATAATTGAAATGGATCATAACACAACATAAGAGATACCTTCCCAACTCAGATCCTACACAAAAGTACCACATTACAACAAAAATATTTCTTGAATTCCTTTAAGAATTTTATTATAATTATAATTGTTCCGAATACCTTTTTAGATAGTAGTCGTGAATTTTCTTGATTGCTCGTTTATACAAATTTTTTGGTAATGTGCCTTTGTACCCCGCACAACATCATCTCGTTTTTGAATTCGAATGGGTCGGTCACATGAAAAAGGGAATAAGGCTTCAACATGTCATACGGGGATAGAAATGGGATTTAATTGTCAAATATTATATATTTTTCCTAGTGTTTTTCCTTCGATAGTCAATAAGAAAAGTGGAACCTAAAATAAATGTTGGCATAAAGCGGTTACAGATATCAACCACATTCAATAAAAAATGGGCCTTGAAGAAAAAGGTTTAGATCCATTCAAAAAAATGCAAGGGTTATATCTCATATAATCGACACGCATTATTGCATGTCAAAATCCATTCATACAAAAACATAATTTTCAAACTCGTGAATGACTCACTTCAGGTAGAAAAATAAGATCAAAAAATCCAAAAACAAATATACACAACAAAATTCAAAGTTATTGAATTGGATGGAGAATTAATATTTTCACTAGAGTTCTATTTCTCAATGAAGTGCACCACCTCATAGCATGATTCAAAGGGATAAGGTCGGGTTGAAACAATGATCAATTTTAGCAGTATCAACTACCCATTGTTCGTCGTCTAGGCTATGAAAGAAGTTGGTCATGTTTCTCCAAGAACTTATAAACCAAATTCACAAATATTTCACTAGAGACCAAAACATTATTATATAATAGTGAGAATATAAACATATCCCATGTATTCATATTAAAGATACAACCCCCTTAAGATCACATGTGACAAGAAAATAAACCCTAATTTTATCATTGTTCACATTTTTTAAACTAAATATTAACAATGCAATAAAAGCTACCGGGCATAAAATCCTTCCCCGAAAAAATAAAGATTTCCAAAAAGGACCACACATGATGAACCTCACAATTTCCATACCCCGATAAATCTAAGGCATCAAATATAATTTTGATATTGGGATGCTCAACTTGAGAGATCAAATATGAAATCCCCAAAGGCTTATTACGCACCCATGTTGCCCCGGATTGAGAGGTATGGGAGGTATGTATCATCAAAATTGGCAATTTATTTATGAATATTAACCTTTAAAATTTCAATCATAACAATCCGAGTGACCCAAATAAGTCTTAAAAACACCCTTAACAAAAGGAACCAACAAAGCACTCTAGGTGGTGCTAATAAAAGTTCAAACACACCCTTGCCCCTAAAGGGAAGTAAACCATAACCTCTCCTCAAGGAGGATTTGTTTTCATATCATTGATTTTAAAATAACCTCAAGCACCTATAAACTTAGGGCAACCAATAATATATCTCTTTAGAACCAAAGAATAAATCTAGAATTCAAAAATATAATCGCTGGTAGCTAAACTAAAAAGAGGAGGTCCGTAAACTTACCAAAGTTGTGATCCGGAAGTCCTAATCTAACATGAACGTTCTCTAATTCGAATCAAGAAATTTTGGATTCAAAGCAAACACAAATACTCTACAATGCTTCAAAACACAAAAGAAGCTTTGATAGGTTCAAAATACGTGGAAAAGAGAAATATATACCGAGACACTAATATTATTTCTAATATAATTCCACAATTTAATATGTTAAAATTTTGAACGGCTCAAAGAAACCCAATGAGTGGAATTTTCATGTTTGGAAACTTGGTCTTTATACCAACTCGACTTACTCTTCTAGCATATTCTATATTCCATAGAAATATTACTAACAATAATTACTTTCATAATATAAATTGGTCACTCCCACGATCGTATTCGTTGAAGTGTGGAGGCTTGAAGAATATGGTGACCTATTATGGCATTGCAATGATGTTTCGGTCGCTTCCAAATAGAGCCAATGGAATTGGTGGTTTCTTGAGAACAAAGCATTAGTTCCGCCTCACGTAACCCAACCGTAGAAAAGAAAAGAAAATATATATCCAAATCTAACTTTGCAGGATGGCGGATGTTGGATACAACACTAAGCCCCCGCCCGCATTGACTTTAGTGGGGTTCCCATCTACTAGAGGCACTTGGTTGTTCTTGTAGGAAAATTGTGATTCTAGTCTATATGTGAAGCAATTCCATAGTTCGGTTGAACTAGAGTGTGTGTTGGGATTCAATGTAGAAAAAGAGAAATTAAAAAGACAACGAAACTAAATTTATCTCCCGTAAAAGACTCACCCATACGTTGTTGTTTTGTCGCCCCCCCCCCAAAACGAAATTTCCCATAGGGGTCCACCCGTAATTGCTTCATGTAAGCCATTCACTATTAGAGTTTAATTCCAACCGTTACGCTTAAGAGGAAAGAATTGAATGGCAGAAGACCAAGGACAAGCCGGCAACAAGAATTTTATTTGGCACACAATCCATAAATGAATTCCATATTCGATTGAGCCTCGCAAGCTTATTTTTGTTTATGGCCATAGTCTTGTTTTAGTAAAGGCAGATCTCCATCCTTGCAAGTAAAACACTACACCAACAAACATTTAAAATTTCGCCATCCGTGCCATTAAACACCCCCAACCACAAAATGCGTAACCTCATCGCAACATCGCATTATTTTTTTTTTGCACCACCACACATTTTTTTGTTTCAATCATGATGGAATATTGCGATATCGAATATCGCATGCAGAGGGTATTAAGTCATCCATCACATTGGGTGAGCCACATAGAATGGAGCCGATTGCACAAGTCATCCATTTCATAAATGGATGTGATAGATTATCAAATGAAGTTTAATGTCCTTTTTAAATCCACGATGAAGACATTAAGTTAAAAGTTTAATCTTTACTCACGGTGAAAATATTAATTTAGACTTAAGACAAAGTCTCAATGTTTTATCATACTCCGCGAAAGGTTACATTTCAAAGATTTAGGATAAACATATATGTTGTAATATATATAACTATAAACATTTTCAATGTTTATAATATATATATATATATATATATATATATATATATATATATATATATATATGTTTAGTTTATTTTTCTTTTAAGATGTTTGTTATGTTATGTCTAGATAAAGAAAAAGGTCGTAAGGTATATAACACCGTTGTGTATTATTTTAAAAAGCGAACAAGAGTATGAAATAGCCAAGCAGGGGAAAAAAATGAAGAGAGTGGAATGTGTGTAATATAGAGAATTTTTTTTTTTTTAAGAGCCCGAAGGTCAAGAAAATGGTGTGAGTGCATTTTAAAATAGAGTGACTTAGTATGAAAAATATAGAGCAAGAAAAGACTACAATTTTGAAGACAAAAGAGAGAAGATTTTTAAATACTGTGGTGTGTAGCAACAGTTCTTTTTGTAAATTATAGAACAACAGCCTCCGTGGAATCTATTTAATAGCCTTTTAATTTTAATGAAAGTTAAAGTTGTTTTTATGCATCTTTGTCTAGAAAATTTTTGATTGAATCTCTATGTTGAAGTTCGGGAATTCTATTCTCCGTGTTTGGAATACTTCGAAATTCCAACATGGTATCGTAGTTAGTCCAAGCTCTTTTCAAGGATTTTTCAAAGAAGTCGAAGGAAGGATTTTTGTTGCGGGGCCTTTTGACTAGCAGAAAGTGAAGGCTTCCGCAAAAGAAAGTATTTCTCAAAAACAAGTTTTGAGTTTGTTAAAAAGTGCAATCTAGAGAAGTCTTAGAAGACAAGAGTTTCTCTCTTCGAAAAGAGACAAATTTTATTTAAAAAACACAACAAGTTTAGAGCATAGTTCGTTGTGCTAGCAAATGGCAAGGAACTGGGAAGACAAGCACGAGTATTGGAAATACTCAACTCCCACACCAATGGGAAGAACTACGATCATTGGGAAATCACAATGAAAGCCATGTTTGCCTCTTATGATTTATGGGAGTTAGTTGAAGATGGTTTTGAATAACTAACAGATGAAAATTTTGCCTGCCTTAACATAGGCGTAGAAAGATTTGTTGAAGAGCAATAGGAAGAAGGACTCAAAAAGCTCCTCATCTCTATCAAGCAAGGCATGAAAGTGTGTTTCCATGATAGAAGCAGTCAAGAGGTCCAAGGATGCACAATGGGATACCCTCCAAACCGCCTATCAAGGTATGGAGAAGGTGAAGACAACAATGCTACAATTGTCCGAGGATAGACTTTGAAACTCTCTCCGTATGAAAGAGTCTAATAACATAGACTCATTATTCACACATGTGATTGGGTTGGTTACCCAAATAAAGTCTCATGGAGAGACACTTGAAGAAAGAGGATAGTGGAGAAAGTGTTGAGGAGCTTACCCTCAAGGTTTTATGTGATAGTCACAACCATCAAGAGAGAAATGATCTCTCAAAGTTTATTGTTGATGAGCTTCATGCATCATTGATGAATCATGAAAAAAGATTGGGAAGAACATCAAACTCATCTTTTGGAGCATGCCTTCAAGACTCAAATGTCCTTTGAAGATGAAGAGGTCAAGGCAAAGGTAACTATAGAGGAAAAGGAAGAGGAAGAAGCCAAAAATGTAGGAGGAAGAAATGTACCGCAAATACAAGTGGAAGGGGCACCAATCAAAACCGAACCAAGGCCAAGGCGTAGCTAGCAAGGTGGGACAATGATGCAGAGCATCAAGCTCAATTTTAATTATTCATTTGTTGTGAAATAGGGGGTGAGACTTTTTAATTATTTTATTTATTTCATAATTTAGGAGAGAAAAATGTAAAAGTGAGGATTAATGTATATATTCTTTTAATAATTAAAAGGATATGGGTTAGGTAGCTAAAGTAGGGAGTAGGAATTCTATGTACGAGACTTTGTTGAGTCCACACCTAAAATAAATCTAAATTAGATTTAATTGAGGATTGGGTGGAGAAATTTGTGGGGTGAAATAAATACATTATTTATGTATAAATAGGAGTGTTTTTGTGAAGAAGAGGAATAACTAAGTGTTGTGAGGAGTACAATAAGCGTGAGAGATGGTTTGAAGGGCCAAGAGCTAAGAGGTTGCCCAATGTAATATTTGGCCAGAGAATTTTTATATTTTATATCTGTAGTTGATTTGAATGGCTTTTTCTCCTTCATGTGAATTTTAAACTGAATGTTTTTATGGTTTTATTTGAAGAAAAATTGAGCATTTTCATATTGAGTGAAGCAGTGAAATTTTATATGCTAGGATCTACTTTTTAGCAGAATCCCTGCATCATTTGGTATCAGAGCCTAAAGAGTGTAAATCTAGAGATTGTAATTGCAGAGGGGCAGCTAATGATTATTAGCCCATGCAATGTTAATGTAATCGTGTTTTAAATTATAAATTTCCTTTCTGAGTATGCAATTTTATATATGTATGCTATGTGTAAGCTATGAACACAAGAATAAACTCATCATGGAGCAACGTTATGTAGTCAGCATAAAGAAGATTCTTCCTGCGTTAGCAATAGAACCAGTGGTTTCGACCTTGTCCAAACCATGCGAATGGTGGTAACTTCTATGCAAACGCTGGTTTGATGCAGGAGGATGTCGTAGCAACAAGTGGAGAGCAGTCAAGCCTGATCTGTGGACGCTAGCAACATGGTACAAGAAACCACACTTTAAAGATTTGTGAACGGTGTCATCGGTGGCATTGCGCGGAACTGTTGCTGAAGAAATCGACGGAGAGCATGATTTCACAAACAGAAGTTGTTTGCTGCGTTCTTATCGGATGTATCGTAGCCAGTTACTCCAAGGGAAGGTGGCATCGTAATGATTGAGTGACTTCACATTCCAGCTACCCTTCTGTGAGTGAGTTTGGATATCGACTACCAATGCTGAGGGGGAGATTTATGGCATTCTTGGAGATTTGTGAATATGTAGATATACTGGGTTCTTCTGATCAGGGAGGAAACTGGAAAGTTGATTGGCGCTGATTTTGGTGAGTTCAGATGATCGCTATCGAGTTGAGCATGCACGAGTTGTTTGGCCCTTCACTTAGAGGAGTCGAGTAAACTGAAGGTGTTGGTTATTGTTTGGAAGGTTGTGCACTAAGGAGTTAGAGCTCGTGTCCACCTCAGAGCTTGTGACAAGTGAACCAATGGTGTCAAAATAACGTGAAGAAGAAGCCTTACTCAGTAATCGGAGGGCCATGAATAAAATCAAAACGCTTTGGAGGTAGAACTGAACCTGTAAAACTGTGTACTGGAGTTAAAGTCACGGTGGTATGTTGGTAAATGTTTATCGCTGTGTAAGAAATCGCACCAACGGGGAAGCACGACCTCGCTAAGACTTTAAATCCCTGGCGTTGTGGAAATGTGTATCAGTGTTCGACACTCGTGTGGAACCATTACCAAGTTGAGTGGATCACAATTGAAACATTGAAATCTTTTGGAACGATATAATTTGACCACAACCTGTGGACTTTGGCATGTTAATGTTGGAATGATAAAGCAGAACTGGCGTGGTGATAGCATTCAACGAAAAATGGTTTGCAACATAGACCAAGTGGCCATGTGGTAAATAAACAGTGCAGGTGTAAGTAATACTTGACTGTAAAGTCTCTGGTTGTTAAGATTCGATTGGAAATTGTTGAGTTTAATATATAACACCCTGATGCGGACGTGAGGAATGACAATTAAATCTGCATTCGACCCAAGTTATTCAACACAATTGCAATCGATTTGCAAATAGAGGTTTATCACGGGTAATGAAGTTTGCCGTAGAATTTATATTGATAACCATCGATTCTTAAATTCCATTTTCATATATATACAGATGCTCTCTTAAAAGTTTAATTTGTTTCTGCATGAAGTTTATATAATAGTGTTGCAACAAAGATCATGGTATTTAATGGATATAGAGCTGCACACTAAAGGGCAAGGGACAATTAGATTCTATCATTTGAGAAAGGAAGTTTGGCACTTATTAAAAAGGGGACATTTTGCTATTGATTACATCTTATTCACTGATGTAAACCAAGCTTCACCAAAGATTGTGTAGCTATTGCCTTTGCAGTGTAAAAGTAGGATTATTTTAATTTTCCTACATCAATTGTGGTAAGATGCTTGCGTAAGGGAGTTAGAGATGGTTTTCAAACGGTGGTATGGTTTGATGATTGCGAGCATGGTTGGAAGGAATAATTGCAGAGAATGCATTAAAAGGAGATCAAACTTTGAGTCTGAAAGATGATAGCACACAGAGATAGAGTGCAGATGAGAGATGGAACAATATCACACAAAGATCTTGAAGGTGAGTTGAGGCCTAGAGGGAGCAGAGAGGATGCTCAAGAGGTTCCAGCGAATAGAGAACCGATGCTTGCCAAAGACCAAGTCTAGAGAGAGGATTGGTGAGGTAAGTGGCAGCAGGGAAGACTTACTGTTGCAAATGCTGAGGTAAAATTGAATGGAAAAATGAATGAAAATGTGCTAATCCTAGATAACATAAGAGAAATATGCATGTTTATTTGAGGAGGCTTATTATGCATAGTGTGATGATTTATTATGCCTAATGTGGATTCTTCACAGTTTTGGTTAAGTTATTTTGGACAAAGCTTGTAGTGGGAAAAGAAGAATTCTTTTGATTGGTGATTGGAAATATAATTGCTTGATGTTGTAAACCTTTGTTTTACCATCATGTGACGACATTTAAGGAGGGGATATTCAAGATGAAACAATGTACGAGTTGTACATCATTCATTGAAAAAGTTGCTTGTTCTCTGTACACAGATAAAGAGATGTGAATTGATGTTGCATGGTGTATATAAGTGCAGGGAAATGTTTATATTAAGATGACGAACTTGTGAGCATGCAAGTATTGACAGTGATAAAGATGGCACAGAAGAATGGAAACTAGAGGGTTGAGTTTGCAGAAAGAAAGGTTTATTAATAACCTTAACAGGAGCATGAGGTATGATACTTCAGGAAGGTATTTTTGAAAATTGAAGATTGAATGGTTTATTTATTTTCACTTTAAAATAAATCTTCGAAAACCTGAATTGCAATTCGACTAAAGACTTCAGTATCATGTAAAGATTTCAGTATCATGTGAAATGATAAGGCAAATTGATGATTTTTCATAAGAATAAAGTATGAAAGAGGGTGAAGATTTACATCTTAAATGTATTAGGGGTGTATGTTTATTGAAGAATTGTATAACTTCAATTAAGTCAAAATATCCACTATCATTGTTATTGTGGCAAAGATTGAAGTGAAAAGAGATGTTAGAGTCAAATGAAAGTTTGGATAGTTTGAGTTGAGATTGAGTATGTTCATCCAAGATGACAAATTGGTGTAAGTCTGAAGTCAAAGAGTCGTAATATAAGTCCAAAGTCTGAATGTAATTGGGTATATGATCGGCAAATCTCGACACCCAAAGAATTGGTTATTGTAACACATGAATTACTAAAGTGTTGTTTGCAGCAAGAAGGTTGCCAGAGATTGGTTCCAAGACAAAGAGAAGCCAAGCGTAGAGGGAGAACTTGCATTTTGATGAAGGGCAAGTGTGAAGGATTGCTGAGAAGTGGATTAAATGAAGTCCACACGTGAACAGATGCAGTTCACAAAGAAAGGGAAGATGATTTTTTATAGTCATTTCCAAAGATCTGATGAAGACCACAGCAAAGGGGAGAAGAAGGAAAATGCCAAGGTAAGTGGCATATGTGAACAATCGAGAAATGAAGAGTACGAGCGGGAGAAGGCTTAGATAACAATTCACCTTGAATTGTTAACGGAGTTGTTGTAGAAAAATGTAAAAAACCAGACACATGGTTGGACCATGAGAAAGAAGGTGCAGTGGCAGAAGCTACATGCAAAGAGGGAAAAGCAGGTAAACATACAGTTAATGGAAGAGCTGAGGAAGCTCGAGCAAAGGTTGATTTGTGAAGAACTCAAAGAGGCTGAGTTAAAAATGGCTGTTTCCATTTGTGGCCCGGAACATGGTGCAATTCTGGGTGAAGAGATCAGTGAGGAAAATATCATGAACTATTGGGATAGTTCAGAAGCATCTGAAGATATGTTGGCAAGAGAAACAGATGAGGCCATGAAGCCTTATTTTTTTCTCACAGTTTATGTATGTTTGCAGGATGTGCGAAATATGGTGAGTAGTCTGATGGAACTATACAAAAGGAGAATGAAACTCTTGAGGTAAAGTCTGGTAGAGAATTCCTTTCAAAGAAGGAAAGTGTTGATTTGTTACAACAGGAATAAATCACAAATGAATTCTCATTTGGGGTAAGACAGCAAGTCGAAGTTGTTATGGAACAGGAACAAAGTGGAAATGCCGAAGAAAAATTGCAAGGAGGTAAACAAATGTATTTGTTTAATGAAATTGCTGACAAAAGTTTACAATGTAGTGATGCTGTAACCAGGACAATTCAGGAAGATTTCCCACGGAAGAGTGGAAGTAGTGATGAGACAGAAGAGAAATTTATAGAGGAACTGAATCAAATGAAGGATTCAGAGAAGCAAAGAGAAATGTTGACTGAAACATCCAGTGGGACCACAAGGTCTTATGTGTTTAAGACTAATGATTGGTGTGTGATTACAGGTACATCACAGAGTGTTGAGCAAACTTTGAAGTTTGTTAAAGAATAAGAGTTGAATCTGAAATCTGTTCAGAATGATGCTGAGATAGAAAGACCTCAGAAAGAAATGAAGACAGAGGGGTCTCATGAAAATATTCAGCAGAATATTAAAGCAGAAGAAGAAGGACCATCTGATGATTGGTCAACAACAAATGAAAGTATGGAAAGTTGTGTAAAGTTTCCAAGTTCTACTCCAATTGAGATTGTTAAGTTATATAGAAAGTTAGATCTTCATTGAAGAGAGTTTGAAAAGCAGAGGATCTATACTCAGGGTGAGTTGCTGAAAGAGAAAGACAAAGAAATTGTTCTGAATAATAATCAGGAAACAGGGAGTAAGGAGGTAGGAATGATTCAACAATTCGAAGAAGTTCATTATTATGAAGCAGAACAGGGAGACATTCTTGAAACAGATGATGTGGAGGAGGGACTAACTAATAGTCTCATAGAGAATTTAAATCAGCATACTGATGCGCTGATGGACGAGGAAATTTCAGAGTAGCACACTGAAATATTACTAGAAGAGAAAGAGGCACTAAGGCCTTATGTTTTTTATTTTAACAATTGTTTTGTGAGTACAGGTTTTATTGCAAATGCTGGAGAAAATCTATTGGATAGAGAAATTGAACTGATAAGGCGGATCATGATGAAAGTATCCCGGAAGAAGCCAACAGCAGTAAAACACAGACGAAGCAGCAAGAGAAAAACAACAGAAGACTGTGAAAGCACAGCCAGTGGGGTGATGCAACATAAAGTGTGGAGACCTGGAGAAGAACAACAGACAGAAGCAACAACAAATGGAAAGTTGCAGCACAAGATATGGGATCCGGGCAGACAAAGATCCGAACACATGATCAGGCAATCATGATTAATTTCAACCTTGGGAGTCTGATGCAGGAGCATCAAGCTCAATTTTTATTAATTAATTATGTGAAATAGGGGGTGAGACTTTTTAATTATTTTATTCATTTTCATAATTTAAGAGAGAAAAATGTAAAGGTGAGGATTAATGTATATATTCTTTTAATAATTAAAATGATATGGGTTAGGTAGCTAAATTAGGGAGTAGGAATTCTATATACGGGACTTTGTTGAGTCCACACCTAAAATGAATCTAAATTAGATTTAGTTGAGGATTGGGTGGAGAAATTTGTGGGGTGAAATAAATACATTATTTATGTATAAATAGGAGTGTTTTGTGAGGAAGAGAAACAACTAAGTGTTGTGAGGAGTACAATAAGAGTAAGAAATGGTTTGAAGGGCCAAAAGCTAAGAGGCCGCCCAATGTACTATTTTGCCAGAGAATTTTTATATTTTATATCTGTAGTTGATTTGAATGGCTCTTTCTCCTTCATGTGAATTTTAAGCTGAATGTTTTTATGGTTTTATTTGAAGAAAAATTGAGCATTTTCATATTGAGTGAAGCAGTGAATTTTTATATGCTAGGATTTGCTTTCTAGTAGAATCCCGACATCATGTGATGTTTATTCTTATTTGTTTATGATGTAAAAAACCTTTGAAATTTTCCTCTGCATTTCTCATTTGATATGTGTTTAGAGTTTAGAATTTTTTCTAATATTATGTATGAGTATTTTTAGTTTTTGTGCAAAAGATATTTTTATATTTAGTAAAATTTTCTATCTATATATTTTGATATGTTCTCATTTGATATGTATTGAAAATTTAGACTTTTTTCCAATATTATGTGTGAGTATTTTTAATTTTTCTGAGAAATTATTTTTTATATTTTATATTTAAGTTTTAGAATAATTATTCATTTGCAATGACAAGGCTTAAACTCATTACATCAAATCTTAACATGTTACTCAACCTCATTAAAATTCATTGGAAAACATCCCCAGTTATTTCTCATAACCACTCGAAATAGATCCAAATAACATCTCCCATTACTTTTATATATAGTGATCATTTTATTTCAATATATAATTTCATTGAATTTTAAATTTTTAGGAAATAAAATTATAATAAAACTCAAAAGTTTTAGTTTTATGTTAATATCTTGTACATGCATGCAAAAATGGATAGTTTGTTTTCACATAGTATGTGTATGTAAAATTAGTTGGTTGTAGGTTCGAAAGAAATTGTTTTCAAATAGTATGTGCATGAAAAAATAGTTAGTTGTAGCTTTATGTAAGAAAAAATTAATGTTGTAAATTTATTGACTTCATCAATACAACTTTCATATCCTAACTAGAAATCTTAGTTATCTTCAGTAATAAGTTTTAAGGTTATGGCTAAACTACGTATCAAATTGGTGTATAAGAATCTGTTGTATGTAAGATAAGAGACTCACTCAATTTGATTATTGAAATATATGGAGTGTATATACTTTACTATATTCTAGATTTGAACCTATGACTTGAAATGCATATTCTTAACTATTATATTCATTAAAATTCATTAATTAACATTTTTTTTTTCACATATACTAAAAATATCATTGTTTTAAAAAATAACTTCTTTAAATATAAACTCCCTTAAAGTCATTGTTGTAAAACATAATTTTTCTTAAATTCGTCCTTCTAAACAAGGAAGGTCATTTTCACTATATTCTACTTTACCAATATAATTATCATCAAGCTTAGAATGAAAAAAACGAGGTGGTTATTTTTTTAGCTTTGCTTTATTGATAAAGTGATAGTGGTGTTGTTATGTTACTTATTGTTATTGGCAACTCACTGTTATATTTTTTCATATTTTCAAAATATACTCATCATTCTAAATATACATGTTGTGTTTGTTTCTAAATATTAGTTTAGTTAGTTTGTCCTATTATCTTATTAGCGGAACTCAGTGTTGCAGTGGCTGCAATTCACTGTTACGGCGATGACAATTCATTGTTACAACGAATTTTCGCCATTGTAATAGTGAGTTGTTGCCACCCGCCACTGTAACAATGAGTTGTCGCTACTGCAACATTGAGTTTTTGTAAAATTTTTTTAACAATATAACAATATTTCATTAAATTTCCTTTTTTCATTTAATTATTTTCTTCTTTTGTGGATGGTTAAAAAATGGACATTGATCATAATGAAGCAATGTTACACGGATAAATACCTCTTTTCGACAAGAGCGATCTCCCTATAATCCTAACAGATAACTAGAAATAAACAGACAAAACAATAACTCTTTCCTTAGCCTATAACTAAAACATGAAACATGTAGTATGTGAAGGATCACTTACCTATCAACGATGTGCTTGTAGAATTCCTTTCAACGCTTTCCACAACCAACTTTCCCTCAATGCCTTAGAGGCTTTCTGAATTCTTTCCACACCTTTGCCATGATACTCCAAAAGAGATCTACATAGACAAAAACATTCAAAGGGATCAAAGAATCTCGCATATGAAAGAAAATGTAAAATAAATCCTTAATATAGCATAAAACATATAAATGAATCAATAACCAATTATAAACCACATGAGTGATCAAGGAATCCTAAAAATAACATAAAAAAAAACGCAATTAGGAAAGAACAATTCATTTGTATTAAAATCAAAAGGGGAAACAAGCCTACAACCTGGTTGCCTTGATGTCACACGCCTCTTCAAATGGTCTCCTTTTCTTCCCTTGTTCACGAGCTCTTCAAACCCAAAACCAACAGTATGAGTTTACAAAACCCCAACCCCATTCCTTTATTCCTATGTTGAATTGATTAGAAGGACGAGGAGGTTTCTAGTTCCTCTTCTCAAGGGATATGGTCCTTAAGAAAAATGAGATTAGTTCCATATAGCAGGGATGAGGCGCAAGTATGTAGCGGTTCTACGTTTCTAATTTAGATAAGATTCCTCAACCAAAGCTTCTAGAACTTACTTTTTTATTTTTACCTACGTGAACAGATCTGTGCAGTTTATAGTGGGATAAACTGTGTAGTTAACAATGGAAGAAATTGCACATGCGAAGGTTTTGTTCAAGAAAACCGCACAGATACTCAAAAAGGGTTTTAAATCAGTGAAAACCCAAAATTTCTTTTGTCCCTAATATTATTTTACTTCAATATTCATATGGGATTCATTTGAGACATTCCATCGGATGGAAAGATATCTGAATCGATAATCATGGTGACAAATTCTAGTGTAACAGATTGCCTCGTAAAGTGCAAATCCATCAAATATTTTTGATTACTAAAGCGCTTTATCATGTCTAAGGTTCAGATTAGAGACCAATTGGTTGAGGACTGTTGGGTGCTAAAAGGTGTCTTTTAAAACTCCTAATCGCCTTACATTAATTATCAACCCAGGTAAGTCTTTTTGTTTCAAGAGTGTACACAATATGTGCAAGCTATAACCCTAGAGAGTAATGATAATACCAATCGTTGAATATAAATGCAATTATAAATCTCAAGCTGTAACTTTTAAATGAAATAATACATCTAAGATTCAAGACTCAAAACTCTGCTAAAATCATAATTAAATCTCACATAAGAAATTTTAATTCACAATAGCATCATCTGAGAGCAGAGTAGCGATAACTCATCTCTTCTTAGTTGATTCAATCCAAATCATACTCAATCCCTACAAAGCAATCCAAAAGAAGATGATATCAATCTGAGAGTTCAATAGTAATAACCAAACTCTTAACAGCTGATTTAAATCAATCCGAATAATCATCTAAGTAAATTAATCTGCAATGAATGTAACTGAATCAAATGATAGCAATACAAATAATCAAATCAATGCAATGCGTTGTCTAAATAACTCACGCTATAATCAATTGAGAGCAGTACAAATTACAAACATAATATATTATCTCAATAACAGGAAATAATGAACAGCTAATGAAATAAATAAACTCACGGAAACAGAAAATTATCAAACCAATTAAACACTAGAAATATCAGAAGCATAATACAAAGAAGCAGTAGACTCCACCAGAGGTCGGGCCCTTAGCCGCCAGTGAGCACTGCTAAGTTACTTCAGACAATGTGAGAGAACATCAAATTCAATTAAATATTAATCATCGAACTTGAGTAGCATTACAATAAATTGCGTTCTCCAACAACACAGTCTGCAATTAAGCTTACAATTTGGAAAATAACAGAGATTCCTCTTTATTCCTACAATCGTTTCCTTTTATAATCAGAAAGGGTGAAGAGTAAATAGTAAATGCAATCCCTCATAACAAAATTGGATTGTTCCCAACAACTTGATCAACAAGAAAATATATTTCCATCAATCATTCAATAAGAACAGGTCGAATTTGGTATTGCAACTGAGATAATTTGGAAACCAGTCGCAACAGCGAATCTGGGAAAATCATCTTCAGAGAACCTTCGGTTCTCTTAATATGAACCGAATTTGGGCAAACTTCTCTTTGAGAAAGTTAATTTGATCCGTTCTGGACAAAACCCATGTTTCAGATTTTCTATATTCTTCTCCATTTTCCCAAAACATCCAACGCAAAATTGTCACTTCTTATTCCAACGAATTTCTGAGTTGCAATATTTAATGATGAGCTGAAGATCAAATCTGCAATCTGGAGAATATATTAGACGCTAAAATGGTGAGTGATGTTACAATAAATTTATTAATAAACCATCATTGATAAAATCATGCATAATAATCATCTATTTATTAAAAATAAAGAAGAAGAAATAATATTTATCCATAAGAGCATAAATAATTATAAAATGGAATTACATGATAAACCACGATAAATGACGTGATAAAGAATGGTAGAAATGGATGAAATGGGTGTTAAAATGTGATAATAATAACGACAAACTAGTGGACCAACATACCCCCAAACTGAATATATTGCATGTCCTCATGCAACCCAAAACCTCGTTATTAACCAAGCAATAATAAAAAATTGTTCATCCCAACTCATGAAATGGATGGAATTAATGAATTCTTCCTCAAATAATGAATATTCAATTTTAGCAATCTTGATGAAGGTGTAACAATTTTTGTATTTGATGTTCAACTATATGTATATGAAGTTGCAGCAAAATATGATATAAGTAACAACAAACTTCATTAACCATTTTCTCAAAAACTAGATTTCTACTATATTAATGCTTTTATGATCCAAAAATCAGATGTTTTGATGCACGGATCGTGAGATATAAAAAAAATGGCTGTAGGTGATAGTGCATGATTTTCAAAAGTTTATGAACTATATTAGCGTGAAATTATCTGGGTTTGTGTATTTTAATGATACCTCTTTGTTATCCAGAAATCACAAGAATTTAGTTCATAGTTTTAAATATATATGCAAATCAATTTATGCATTGTATAAAAATGAAATTGTATGCCTTAAATGAGAAAGAAAGTAGAAAAAATCCATCATGTGTAGCAATGCCTCCCCCAAACGGAAGAATTAGCATGCCCTCATGCAATGCTAGAAAACAAATAGAGGTGGTTGCTACAATCTGTTGAAATCTATGCTTGGTGTAAAACATGGAATAAGGGAGGTGTGGAGAATGAATAAGATGGTCATAATAAATAAATAAATGAAAGGAACACTCCCCCAAACTGCAAGATTTTGTCTCTAAAGAATGGGAAGTGGTAAATATGTGGAATGAATGATGACAAATAATGCTCAATGGATTTTGCATGAAATTCTCCTAAATTCGTAATAAATCAGAAAAGTATGCTATTTTACCTCAAGTTTTACCTCCAAAAAAAATGTGGAATGACATGTATGGACTGGCATGTGTTGAAGCAGATGTAGGCTGAGTGGATACTAAAAGTGATGCAAAATGTGGAAGCCATGCAAGCACATCATGTCTGGACAATTCTGCGCATTCGCGAGTTGCGTGAGC
The DNA here is from genome assembly GCA_034641835.2 of Pinus albicaulis. Classification (NCBI taxonomy): domain Eukaryota; kingdom Viridiplantae; phylum Streptophyta; class Pinopsida; order Pinales; family Pinaceae; genus Pinus; species Pinus albicaulis. The sequence continues at coordinate 63,415,585 of CM076571.1, forward strand.
CTCTGTCGTTAGGGGCAATAGTGTGGCCTGGCTGCGAATAGAATTCCTCTCCATACTTGTTGTTCTCCTGTCACAAGTCACTATTTTGCATGAAAATTTCTTGAATCCACAATCTTAGTTTTGAATAGCAACAGATAAGATGTATGCAAAAATTCTAATCAGAAATTTTTTTGTATAAATGCAGTACTAATATTTTTTCAAATCATCAAGTTATGGCAGAGTTCATTAATTATATTGCATGTTATCCCATAATGCATACATTCCCCCCTCCAATTGGAAAAGGGATTCCATGACCATAAAGCATATGAAAGGTGTTGTGTTAACGACAAGGCAAGGGAATGATCAATACGACATTAAATGAAGCGGAGTACACATATCAATGATAGGACGGAAAGAGGTATGGTTATAATGAGAGCAGAGTGTGTAAAGATAGTTATGAATAAGAGATAGGACACTTTGGATTGATGATAAGTTATGAAAAAGAAAAGGACAACAATATGCCAAAAGATGCTTTTCTGACAGTATTCTAGCCGAAAATGATGCGATTGATCGGAAAACAATTTCTCATGCGTAAAGGTTCAAAACAGGGAAAAATTAAGGAAATAACTTCTCCGATAAAAAAATAATAAGAAAATGGTATTATAGTAATAATTGATGATAAGATATAACTTTAATACCATAAGCAGAGCCTCTGCTTCCAGCAGGCGTCCATAGCCTCGACAGGGTTTCTTTTTAACCCGCATGATCCAGGATCCTCAATTTATAAATGGAGAGTTCCAGTGCTGTTCTACAGAAGAGATCAGTGTGCTGGTGTGGTAACCAGATAACCACATTTCCATTCACTGGGATGTAGCAAAAGTGATCAGGCCAGCTCATGATGAGACCTCCTGTTCCAAGGGTATTTTGGCTATCCAATGGATCGTAACCCTGGTGTGGTGGCCATAATGGGAATGTTACTTCATTATAGTCTTATGAACATGTTAGGTTGGCTAGTAATGAGACCCCCTATCCTCCATCTGCAAACAAAATTTTACTATGATCACATAGTTTTATGATAAAAAGAGAGAGGCTCAGTACTCCTTAAGAGTAGGGATGTTGGAATAAGTTGAACATGTCAATAGAAAAAAAATATACCCATAATCTCATTTATTACAGACAGAGAAGATTATAACCAGGAAGGGTGGAACCAACATGGTATTAAGATGATCAATCAGTATCATGTACATCAAAAAACGATGCAGTAAAGTAGTATATAAATAATTGTGTCCCTTTTCTTAAAAATAATCTCTCATCCAGAAGCTGTCCTGTTAAAGATCATAATGTTAATGATATTATCCTGCTTCAATAGAATCCATAATTCTTGTCCTCATAGAAGTATTGTATTTCATGTCATGAAAGGGAATCAAAAAAATGGGGCTGAAAATGAGCTAGTGTTTGGGAAAATATATAACAAGGGTACTATTCAAAACACACAAAAAATATGCAAGAAAAAACAAAAGAGAGTGTTGTTCTTTGAAAGGAATAGCAAAAGAGAGAAAAAAAAACCACACAAAAAGTGATGTTCCTTAAAGGGAACAACAACTGTTCCTTGTAAGGAACCAAAAAAAAAAAATGCAAAAAATGTGTTGTTCCTTATAGTGAACAACAAGAGAAAACGCATGCAAAAATTGTTTTTCCTTATAGGGAACATTAGTTGTTCCCTGTAGGGAACATTAGTTGTTCCCTGTAGGGAACAACAAAACAAAATTTACACGAAAATTGTTGTTCCCTGTATAAGAGAGACAACAAAAAAGCATCTGCACGCGAAATTGTTATTCCTTATAGGGAACAACAGTTGTTCCATGCAAGGAACAACAAAGCAAGGTACACACAAAAATTGTTGTTCCCTGTAGGGAACAGCAAGAAAAAACGCATGCAAAAATTGTTGTTCTTTATAGGGAACAACAATTGTTCCCTGTAAGGAACAACAAAGCAAGCTACACACAAAAATTGTTGTTCCCTGTAGGGAACAGCAAGAAAAAGTACACGCCAAAATTGTTGTTCCTTAGAGGGAACAGCAGCTGTTCCCTGTAGGGAACAACAAAACAAAATTTATACGAAAATTGTTGTTCCCTGTAGGGAACAACAAAGCGAAATACACACAAAAATTATTGTTCCCTACACTGTAAGGAACAACAGTTGTTCCCTGTAGAGAACAACAAAGAAAAATGCATGCAGAAATTGTTGTTCCCTGTAGGGAACAACAGTTATTCCCTGTAAGGAACAACAAAGAAAAATGCATGTAGAAATTGTTGTTCCATGTAGGGAACAACAACTGTTCCCTGTAAGGAACATCAAGCAAAATGCACGCAAAAATTGATGTTCCCTGTAGGGAACAACAATTGTTCCCTGTAAGGAACAACAAAGAAAAATGCATGCATAAATCGTTGTTCCCTATAGGGAACAACAGCTGTTCCCTGTAATGAACAACAAAGCAAAATGGACGCAGAAATTGTTGTTCTTTTTAGGGAACAACAGCTGTTCCCTGTAAGGAACAACAAAGCAAATGCATGCAAAAATTGTTGTTCCCTGTAGGGAATAGCAGTTGTTCCCTGTAAGGAACAACAAGAGAAATATAGAGAGAAAAAAAACAATCATCCCTCCTTCTCTAAACAACAGAAGAGCGATGATATAGAAAGAAGAACAATAGAAAAAATAGAGAAAAAATGATTGTATGTATAGATCTAAAGAAAAAATAATTTTTTACAGAATTGGTGCTGCCGAAGAATTTCCTTCTGTAACTGAAACTTGCATGGTGGGGTCCTCATTGTTCAATCGCCAATGGAGCGGAAACTACAATTTGAAGGAAGCAACCCCTGAAACAAAAAACATAAGAGAAATCATAAAAGAAACAACACTTTATTTAAAAACAGGATATAAATAAATAAATTAAGTTACAACAGTTATGATGTTATTTCCGAAGGGAATATCAATCTATCAATGGAAAAAGAAATGATCTCCTGGAAAAATGTTCTGGAAGCAGTGGCATGAATCTTCGAATGGGAATCAATTCTTCATTTTTTTCTGTTATGAATCCGTTAGGTAATGAATTGAATGAAATGCCCTTGTTTCATTAAAATTTCTTTCAAGAATCACTCGTCCATAAATTGACCTTCTTTATTCTCCTAAGGCCTGCAAAAAAAACGAGTATCTACTTGCAATAAAACATTAAAACATGGAGAAAGAGAGGTGATAGAACTCCCCTAATCCAAGAACTATGGAAAAAAACTAACAAGTAGTTATTTGTAAAACAAATTCACGGACAAAATTAATTTATTACCTGCGGGAGAGCAGTGGCCAATCATGCTAACCTGCAGTGTTTTAATCATAACTTCTTTGTTTTTCGTCTGATTTGAGTGATTCCAAATCCAAATGAAATTGAATTCATGGAGATGTCTCCAATAGAAACATGTTTTAAAAATTCCATGTAATGGTATGTTAAATCTGCTTAGAACAACCTGCATAATAAAGTCATTTTCGATTTTCCAACTCAGAACAACAGTTGATATTTCAAACATAAATTTTTTATTTGATGATGGATTATGCTGATTCAAATTGGAAATGAAACTAGATTCATTTACTTATCTCCGATAGAAACATGTTTTGAATACAAGAAGAATTGATGGGTTAAATGCGTTAATGAACAGCTGGAAAAACAGAGTTGTAAGAGTGCTGATTTAGGATAAACAATCAGTATTTGGGTCATATTTTCCTCATACGATATCAAAATCGAGTGATTAAAATTTCTTTGTAAACTAGATTCATATAGGAATATACCATAGAAACAAGTTTTAAAAATATAGTCATTTAGGCCTCCAAAAACTTGTTGTCCCAACTCTGTTCATGAGCTGCCTAGTAGACGCACTGTCAATATTTTGGTTATAACGTTTTCGTTTCAAATCCAAATGGAGTGATTCAAATTGGGTTGGAAAGTATACATAAATGGCTACTTATGATAGAAATAGGTTTTAAAAATAGTCATTTAGGCCTCCAAAAACTTTCTATCCCAACTCTTCTTTCAGAAATTTCATTAAGCCCGCAAACCAAAAAATATGATAGTCAAGCAATTTTTCCATATTGGTAATAAAAATGAATATAAGTGTTTGTAGAACTGTTATTTTCAATATAATACATATACATACACAAATAAATTAAAATATTTATCACCAATGTTGATTTCCACAGTGTGTTGCAACAAAAACAATTATTTTTGCATAATAATAAAAATGTACTTATTTATTTATTTTCTACACTAACCTACTTTTTTTTTAGAATTGAATATGCTTACGTATAAGTGTACTTCCAGTGGAGCCATTTTCGAAATAATGCCTCCAGTATGTACATACCCAAATTTGAAAAATGCAAGTTAATAAATAGTAGGGTATGAGAAGCCAACTTCCCTTGAAAAGATGGTGCCAAAAATTGTTGAAGTATGGAGTGATGCCGCAAAAAAATGGAGTGAAACCAATCTTCAATGTATCCCTTAATTTCTTGATTTCCCATAATATCATGAAGTTCTTGAGTGTTTAAAACGGCTTGTTGATGCAGGCTAGAAGAAACCTCATTTTCTTTCATAACCTCTACAATCTTTGGATTTGATACACTCTGAATCTCAGTATACGTTTTCTCCAATGGTGCACGTGAGATAGAATGGGTGGGAAGGGTGGGTAAATTTTTCAGTTCAACACTGTAAGCATGTTGTACTGGTTTATTATGGTGAGGGTGTGGAATGAGTTGAGCAGGAAATTGTGTAGAGAATGGAGCATTTTGATGATGTAGTTGATTGGGTTGAATGGATGATTTTGATAGGAAAGCAAGATGTTGTGGAAGAGCTAGAAGATGTGTTTGTGCTACAGGATGAGGGAGAGTAGTCATGCAATCAAAATATGAACCGTGCCAAACTTGTAGACAAGATTGGTGGTGGTTATATTGAGATTGGCATGGCTGCCCTAACATATGAGTATTCCATAATGGATTATGCAAGTAAGAGAATGGAGAGGAAGTGTTTTGAACCATACCTGTAGGCCACAATTTCCATGGTTTTGACCTTGTTGCAGCTTCCCCATCTCTTTGATATGCTACTTCCATCCTAGATAAGGAAGAACAACTATCTATGGGATGCTCCTTTCGGTAATGAGGGCAAAACACTTCATCAAATTCTTGATTTTTCTGAACCTGCAAAACATTCAATTTTGAATTTAGAGAGCTAATAAAATCATATTTAAAATTTTCAAATAAAACATTGATTTCAACTCTTATGTCTCTTGTTCTTGTAGTAAATTTGGAAAAGAAAGAAGAAACTTCTCTAGAATTCTTACCAGCCTTGGAAATTCCTCTTGAATACCTTATGCACAATTCACAAACATCATCATATGATAACTGAAAAACATCACCTTTTCCTATCAGATTTAAGAGTTCTAAAAATTCATCTTTGATTCCTTTAAGAATGAGTGTTTTCAAGATCTCTTTTTCCAAATGCTTATGGTTTAATTTTTGAAGGTTATATTGAAATCGCTCTACATAGTCCTCCAAGATTTCATCTTCCCCTTGTATCATACCGAAAATATCTTCATTGGATTTGCAGTAGTCTTGGTACTTCTTCAAGAATATGTTCTTCATGTCCTCCCATGTTTGGATGCAGTTCCCTCCTAGGCTCATGAACCATCGGAGAGTTGCTCCTTTTAGAGTAAGAGGAAACACTTTCAACCTTTGATCATTAGTACAATAATCATATCCTCTACAAAGTATTTCAAACTCAAATAAGAATGTATTTGGATCTTCATTTGTCAAACCATGAAAATTTGGTAGAGACAATGGGGGAATTATGTGCATTTGTGTCACTCCTCCTAGATCTTTGATAGGGAATTCAAAAGTTGCAATGTGAGCCATTTCTTACCATAATAGAAGATGTTCTTCAGGTGTTTCTTTGAGGATCCTCATTCCAATGTTCCTGTCAATTGGTTAGTGAAATGGGTGGTGCTTACATCACCACTCGAGTGGAATTACAAGATTTTTTTTCAAAAAATTCTACCTCTAAAATTCCTACTTCAATTCCTACGCAATTCTGCTGAAAATAAAACGGAGAAGCAATCACTTTACTTGCTCGTTACACAGGTTCTTACCTTCTATTTTTAATACCCAATTCTTTCACAGCAGACAAACATCAAACACCTACATCAATCTCTGTGAAATGGCAACACTCTCCCTGGAAACAGTGCCAAAATGTTGGGTGCTAAAAGGTGTCTTTTAAAACTCCTAATCACCTCACATTAATTATAAATCAGGGTAAGTCTTTTTGTTTCAAGAGTGTACACAATATGTGCAAGCTATAACCCTAGAGAGTAATGATAAAAGCAATCGTTGAATATAAATGCAATCATAAATATCAAGCTGTAACTTTTAAAGGAAATAATACATCTAAGATTCAAGACTCAAACCTCTACTAAAATCATAATTAAATCTCACATAAGCAATTTTAATTAACAATAGCATCAACCAAGAGCACAGTAGCGATAACTCATCTCTTCTTAGCTGATTCAATCCAAATCATACTCAATCTCTACAAAGAAATCCAAATGAAGATGATATCAATCTGAGAGTTCAATAGCAATAACCAAACTCTTAACAGTGGATTTAAATCAATCCGAATAATCATCTAAGTAAATTAATCTACAATGAATGTAACTAAATGAAATGATAGCAATACAAATAATCAAATCAATGCAATGCACTGTCTAAATAACTCACGCTGTAATGAATTGAGAGAAGTACAAATTACAAGTAGAATATATTCTCTCAATAACAGGAAATAATGAACAGCTAATGAAATAAATAAACTCACAGAAACAGGAAATTATCAAACCAATTAAACGCTAGAAATATAAGAAGCATAATACAAACAAGTAGTAGACTCCACCAGAGGTTGGGCCCTTAGCCGCCAGTGAGCACTGCTAATTTACTTCAGACAATGTGAGAGAAAAACAACTTCAATTAAATATTAATCATCGAACTTGAGTAGCATTACAATAAATTGCGTTCTCCAACGACGCAGTCTGCAATTAAGCTTACAATTTGGAAAATAACAGAGATTCCCCTTTCTTCCTACAGTCGTTTCCTTTTATAATCAGAAAGGGTGAAGAGTAAATAATAAATGAAATACCTCATAACAAAATTGGATTGTTCCCAACAACTTGATCAACAAGAAAATATATTTCCATCAATCATTCAATAGGAACAGGTCGAATTTCGTATTGCAACTGAGATAATTTGGAAACCGGTCGCAACAGCGAATCTGGGAAAATCATCTTCAGAGAACCTTCGGTTATCTTAATACGAACCGAATTTGAGAAAATTTCTCTTTAAGAAAGTTAATTTGATCTGTTCTGGACAAAACCCATGTTTAAGATTTTCTAGATTCTTCTCCATTTTCCCAAAACATCCAACGCAAAATTGTCACTTCTTATTCCAACGAATTTCTGAGTTGCAATATTTAATGATGAGTTGAAGATCCAATCTGCAATCTGGAGAATATATTAGAGGCTAAAATGGTGAGTGATGTTACAATAAATTTATTAATAAACCATCATTGATAAAATCATGCATAATAATCATCTATTTATTAAAAATAAAGGATAAGAAATAATATTTATCCATAAGAGCATAAATAATTATAAAATGGAATTGTATGATAAACCATGATAAATGATGTGATAAATAATGGTAGAAATGGATGAAATGGGTATATGATAATAATAATGACAAACTAGTGGCCCAACAAGGACCTCAAACAAGAAATCAAGGATTACCATATCATGCTTTCAGATAAATGTCATTGAGGTAGACATTCCCATAATTAGAGTAAGCATAACTCGATGACCCATTAGGGAAATACACAAAGATCCATGTCAATAGTAGACATAGTATCGGCGCAGCCATAAATGGATCTATATTTACTATCATGAATATTTAATAACTCCACGCAGCTTGGATGGATGAAACTAGATTGAAGGTCTTGATTGTTGGGCCATGAAAAATGTATGTTTTATCTTCATATTAGTTTGATTTATCATTGACTTTTATGTACTTATCTCCATTTTTGGAATAAATCTAGAAGAAAAGATAATGAAAAATGAAAAATACCAACCATCCACAAATTGTGCGATTTTGGCAGGAAAACTAACTTCTGCTTTCTTTTTGTGTGTAGGAAATTGAATGGTACAATTGTTGTTCAAACGATGGGACAACAGTGGCCAAGAAATGAAAAGAAGACCATGTCTTGCTCATACAGGCCCACAGAAGACGCGGAGGATAGAGTTTTTTTTATAAAACAATATGATCGACAATTGCGAAATCCTCAAGTTCTCCTGATCCTGAGGACTCGCTCTAATCCGTGTGTTTTCCTTTTAGATTATAAAAAGCCAATAAGTGAAATAGAAAGCTACTTTTTAACCCATAAGCTGTAATTTATATTATGACAAGTATTCTTGAGACAGAGTAATTACATTGTGGTGATTTTGTATCGTTATTATTGATTTCAATGAAAAAGACAGAGTTTCCTTCGTAACCGCAAGTAAACACTTGCTCAAAGCTCGTTTTCCATCAAATGCACATAGAGTAGATAGAAGTAGATGTTTTTTTTATGAATGACTATGAAGAAAAAATTAGGAATAGATTAAAATCTACCTCCCAAATCCACCAAACCCAAGGGGCCGGTGACCCTTGGAAGATCAACCTTTATAGACGAAATCATAAGAAAAGTGGAATCTCATGCGTCAGTAGGACCTCCGATCACATCCAGAAAAAACTATACTACTGTAATCTCTCAAGTAGCAGGCTCACCATCTACATCTCATGCCGAGATCCATAGCAAAACCATAAGGTCTGAACAGAGCTTTCAGGATACAGAAAATTTGTATTTTGACTCTTTACAAGAGGGAAATTCATACATCTGCAAGAAGGGGGACGAGAAACCAGTGGTGTTGCAGAAGCAAATCTACAGTCACCAGGACCTGAATCTCCTAAGATCTCGGTTGAAGAAAGGATACTTGATATCTCAGATCAAGGTAGTGCTTTAAGACCCCTTCCAAATCTGTCTACCAATCCTGCCCAAATCAAATTTCCAAACTAGGAGATTCCTGAAGGTTATTGGCACATATTTGATCAGATGGCACATAATCAACCCCAAGGAAAAACATCGATGTTGGAATATCTCATCGTCGACCCGGTTGCTAATGCTCCTATGAAATCCATTCCTTTGTAGAGCATCCCTACTTTCCATGTTTAACCTCAGAAGATCTTGATGCTTTCCTGTTCGAATTTGACATTTTATGTAGGGGGTATGATTATACCATCGATCCAAAAAAGCTGAAACTGCTCCCTTCTACGCTAAAGGGAGAAACCTTGCGATGGTTTATGGGGCTCAGTTGGGGAACTATTAACTCCTGGGATCAAATGAAAACATATTTTCTCACTAAATAACAAGACTATTGTAGAACTAGAGATCTGAAATATGAAATCTTTAACATGACTACAAAAGATAATGGAACTTTAGAAGAATATGTTGAACTATTTCAATATAATTTACAACGGTCTCCTTATGTTGCATTATCTAAATATGTTTTCAAAGTAACCATGATAAAATGAATGAAGGATGAATGGATAGAAACATTAAATCTAATGGGGAAGAGAGATATTTATCAAGAAAATTATGATGACATTATTCAGCCGTGTGTCAGGTGCTCTCGAGTCAGTATGCCCGTTAGACTAACTGGACGAGATGCTACCAATAGAAATAATAAAGCTACTAGCGGCAGCGTAACTTGAATGGAAATCGATAATCTCCTAGAAGACTTTAAAACCGATATCCTGGGCACCCTCAAAATAAAGTTGTACATCTTGCAAGCCAAACAGAAACAAGCTATAATAGAACATAATTTAGTTTTTTTCTGCCAATGATGCCGAAAGAAACATAGTCAGAGGGAATCTCCGCTGGACACGGTCTAGACCTGTGCCAATTGCACTAAGGACCATGCCACAGAACAATGTCCATCACTTTCGGGATTAAAGGCAATTTTTAAAGAAGCAGAAGAAAAGACAGAACCAATATACTTGATGGGCCAACTGTTATGCAGAATTATGATTTACGGATAAATCAAATTCCCTAAATGTGGTAATATGCATTTAGAACAACAGATTAAATAATTTGAAGTCACTTTCTCTAAGAGTAAATAGACACACGGAAAGATAGAAGGACCTACTTGTGATCCAAACACTTCCTATTCTCCTTCTGCCGCTTTTGCTGTGGCTTCCAATCCAACTTAGATCGCCAGAATAGTTCCTGCAAGTATAAACACTAAACAAGAAAGAGATTACAATATACATATGCCTATTTATCTTAATCAATTAAATTGATTGAACATGAAACATATATATCAATTAAGATTCCATCACATGAGAAATAAAAACATAAACATATACATATATGGGAAAATGGACAACAATCTTTACTAAATAGTAGAAGCGGGAGGTTACAACCAATGATCGATTTCATGTCACTAGCTCCAGCATCATCGTAGCCTCATCACAAATAACATCTCACCAACAACACATCACTTCTATCACTCTCTCAATTGAGAATCCAACAACATTTATTTACCAAAATTATTCCCTTCCCTAGCACTAGGATCTGTGCTCAATTTATAGGGAAACTGATGTAGTTTCTCAATCAATGAATTTCTAATAATAGGAAAGACATGTTCCTAAGCTCAGAGGTGTTAGATGGACACTTGGATTCGAAGTTTGACACATGTGGACTCTTCTAGAAGGCACTGGCCATGTGGAGATTCCGTAACAATGAGGATTTCGCTCCCATTTGAACAATGCACTCTTGAATATCGGAAAGTGCATTGCAGGGCACCCTTTATTGGAGGGAGATGCATATGCAACGCAGTTAGTCCCTTGAGATGCAGTTTTCATGAGCTCATAAGTGATATAACATATACTTCAAACCTTGGAAATATTGCAATAGAAGTCATGCATAGTTTGTTCTTGTCTTAGGGCATGTAGCAACTGAAATGATTGGGGATGATAGCCCCTATTTCATTGGTCTTGGGGATGATGTCCAGTTTGACCAGGTCACGGGGGACGATGCCAAAATTGACCTATCACTAGTAAAAAATGATGAAATTAATAACCAGGTGACTAAAAAAGTTAGTCACCACTATTATTTCAAGTGAATTACTACTAAATTTGACTAATTGTAAGTAACCGAACTAAAAATGACTAACTTGAATGACTAATTTAGTCTAGGAATAAAATATATGACTAGATAATAAGTGACTAAACAAAAAACGACTAACTTAAATGACTAATTTAGTCCAAGGATAAAATATATGATTAGATAATAAGTGACTAAACTAAAAGCGACTAACTTAAATGACTAATTTAGCCTAGATTTAAAATATATGACTAGACAATAAGTGACAAAATTAATAATGATTAATGTAAATGACTATTATAGTCCAAGAATAAAAATATGACCAATACAACAAGTATATGAATTAGTCATTTATGTCAATAATTTCTCATTGTGTCACGCCATAAATGGAAAATTGCAATTTTGATATCGAAGTGTTACATTTCACTACAAGATTCTTTGAATGCATCTACAGTGTTAAAATTCTCTCAGTTGTGTCCAATACTCTTTCCATTAGGTTTTTGATAAGTACTAGATGACAGTTCTCTAGAAAACATTAATGTTGGATACCATGCCCCTCATTTACCTCAGAGTGATCATACCCATGATTCCCCTTGCCACCACAGGTTCCTGATCCGCCCCGACGACTGATCGGTCGCCTGCGCCCTGTCCCACCCAGCTCTCCCAATCACTACACAATGCTTCCATAACACCGAACACGCTCACCAACATGACTTCGCCTGAGGCCTTTGACTCGTCTGCCCGCTATGGGTCACACACCCGTTTAACGTTGCCACTCCTCGCGTCTGTGAAAACACACAACTCTTCCCACCGCTACACGACGCACCCAAGGTGGGTGTTCGCTAATATGGCACCCCTAGTGCACATCGTTGTCGCACATACCCAAGTTGGGTGCTTGTCGTTCCCCCCACCACTCGGTCGTCGCGACACTAACTCGAGGGTGTGACACTCCCTCATCCTCGCTCCATTTGTATTTACTCATGCGAGACGCCTTCCACGTGTTTCTCAAACCTCACTCCCATTGGAGAGTGTATGAACCTTTGTTATAATAATAATAATAATAATAATCTAATTTTAAGGTCACGTCGACCAAGCCAAACACAAAATTTGTGTATGAGACCCCCTTGTTTGTGGGACAAGGGACCCACCTCTACGTAGTGATTTGACTGCTAAGTCTACGAAGGCATACATACTCTACCCCCTCTAGTGTTGAACCTATGACCTCTTAGGAGGAAACACATGCTCTTAACCGTTAAGCCTACTCAAGTTGTGAATACTCACACACATATAGAATTTATTTATAATATGTTTAACATACATATATTGTGCGACACCAATTTAACATTTGATATGAACCTTAATTAGTTTATTAAAATAATAAATATCAATATTTATATTTTATTGAATTTATTAAAATATTAATTCTCAATCTTTATATTTTATTCATTTTAATTATATTATATAAAATTAGATTTTAAATATATTGTGATTTTATATTTAATTAATAATTAAAATAATAAATATTAATATTAATATTAATATTTTAATTATTTAAAAAAAAATTGTTTGAAGATTTGTAAAACGTTTGATTGCATGCCACATTGGAAAAGTCGAAGTCTGACAAATATCAAAAGTCGAAGTCTAACATGGGCATGGGTTGATTTCATTAAAAATGTATATGAAATTCAAACATGTCACCGGTATGAAAGCCCAAGAACAGAGGAAAACTCGTTGCTCTTACCAGGACTGGTTCAGGAAGACAAGGTTTTGAGGGCATGCCACATTCGAAGTCTGTCAAAAGTCGAAGTTGGGGAAAGACGAGGTTTTGAGGGCATGCCACATTCGAAGTCTGTCAAAAGTGGAAGTCGGGGAGAGGGCATGGCTGATTTCATTAAAAATATATATGAAACTCAAACTTGTCACCTGTATGAAAGCCCAAGAATAGAGAAAAACTGGTTTTTCTTACCCGGATTGGTTCAGGAAGATGAGGTTCTGGTGATCGTGTTGGGTGAAACTATTGTCGTTTAATTCTGTTGTAGTACTTGCCCAACCATTTAATTTGTCAATCCGAGGTTCGTAGGCTTACGAAGCACATGCACTATATATGCAGGACCGAAGTGGAACTAATCTAATCTAAATTACTGAAATCAAATTAATCTAGGAAAGCAGGAAATTGCATAAAGGAAAAGCAATACAACATGTGAAGAGCTGAATGAAAAACAACATATGTGAGCTCACAACAATAACGCCATTTCAAATTACATTACAAGAATCAAATGACAAATCATGAAAGCATACAATAAAAGAATATGAGTCACAGTTAAGAATCCCCCTTCTCCTAATTACAATACTATCTCTCCAAACTCAAAAACTAATGAACTAATGAATTCCTGAGATCCTGAACTAATCAAAATGAAGAGAGAGCACTCTCTTATATACATGAAGAAGCTAACCATCTCATTCAACCACTCTCAACTACTTTCCCATTATTACAAGACATGATCCCTTTGAATCCTCCATACATCTCTCACATATCTTGAATAAGACATGCCAACCAAATCCTCCATGATCTTCTCCTTATGAATAGGCTTGAATAATTATCTCCTTAATATGGTGGAGGAGATATTCCAGAAGTTTAGAATTAATCCTTCACATTTCTCCTACACATTACAAAGCTCAGAAACTATTGTCATTTAATTCTGTTGTAGTACTTGCCCAACCATTTAATTTTTCAATCCGAGGTTCGTAAGCTTACGAAGCACATGCAATATATATGCAGGACCGAAGTGGAACTAATCTAATCTAAATTACTGAAATCAAATTAATCTAGGAAAGCAGGAAATTGCATAAAGGAAAAGCAATACAACATGTGAAGAGCTGAATGACAAACAACATATGTGAGCTCACAACAATAAAGATATATCAAATTACATTACAAGAATCAAATGAAAAACCATGAAAGCATACAATAAAAGAATATGAATCACAGTTAATAATCCCCTTCCCCTAATTACAAGACTATCTCTGAAAACTCCAAAACTAATCTAATGAACTAATGAATTATGAATTCTTCTGAGCTAAAATGAAGAGAGAGCACTCTCTTATATACATGAAGAAGCTAACCATCTCATTCAACCACTCTCAACTACTTTCCCATTATTACAAGACATGATCCCTTTGAATCCTCCATACATCTCTCACATATCTTGAATAAGACATGCCAACCAAATCCTCCATGATCTTCTCCTTAGGAATAGGCTTGAATAATTATCTCCTTAATATGGTGGAGGAGATATTCCAGAAGTTTAGAATTAATCCTTCACATTTCTCCTACACATTAAAAAGCTCACACATTCTTGAGATATATATAAAAACATGTATATTTCCTAATATTTAATCATAAACTCACTTATAATACAAAAATGAATAAAGTGGAAAATAAGAAGGTGAAACCCAAATGTATTTATAAAAATGATATAATGAAAGGTTAATGGGATGATGAGATGTAAGGAATAGTGAAAGGAAAGGTGGATGGAAATACGACATTTCTAAGTCCCAACATCCCCCCCAACTGAACTTGTTGCATGTCCTCATGCAACCATGCATGGATCTCTTTGGCATCTGAACTTTGGCTTTACATGATGATGTATTTTTAATAATGAATGTTTCCAGGATATGTGAAGGATATGAGTAGCAAATTACATTTTCTTATGGTTGGTTCTTGTGTGACAACCAGAATACAAAGAATGTTGGTTCTTGTGTTAACAACATTCATTTCATTTTCTGTTCTCTTTTCTTATGGTTGGTTCTTGTGTGACAACCATGAATACAAAGAATGTTGGTTCTTGTGTCAACAACATTCATTTCATTTTCTGTTCTCTTTTCTTATGGTTGGTTCTTGTGTGACAACCATGAATACAAAGAATGTTGGTTCTTGTGTTAACAACATTCATTTCACTTCTTGTTCTCTTGCTGCAATAATAATGTAAATACTCACTGGAAATCATAAGCTATCAATGTGCATAAGAAAGCCCTTTTGTAATATTCATGAAGCATGCCAATATGTATATTAATGCGTATGAAGCAAAGTGCAACAAAGTATCGTTGGAAAAGAAATGTTGGTGAATGGTGAATAAGAAAAAAAAAATGTAGTGATAGTGGTGGAGAAATGGAATCATGGTAGTGAATATGTAGTGAATATAGTCCCCCCCCCAACTGAATTGGTTGCATGTCCTCATGCAACTTGGCATGGGTCATGAAAGGAAATGGAGCATGATGAGGGAATTTTCTAAAATATTCAAGTCAGCATATAAGGAATTGCATGATTAAAGATTAGAAAACAACATACTTCCACTTACCCAAGAATGATGAACTATGCAATAGGAATGTAGCTGCTGCTACTGCTGAATCATGAAAACGTGACTGGTGTCGTAGCTGCAACTGTTGTAACTACTAGAACATGGAAGGTTTTACTGCAGCAGGATCATGAAAATGTAACTGTGAATGCTGATGTTGCTGTAACTGGATCTTGGGAAATGAAGGAATCTGAACTGCTGATGCCGAATCATGGAAAAGATAAAGGCTGAAAATGGAACTGTGGTACCCTCATCGATCAAAATTCATGTTGCGGTAACTGCTGAGGGAGTCGTGAAAAAGTGCATAGTCTTCGTTTGCTACAAAACGGATGGTACAAGTCTAATCATGCGAAAGAATGTGTTGATGTCGAGCATGAAGAGAAATCATTGGATTACCGGCCATTGATGAATGCCGTTAACCAATGCGAGGCAAACTCACCATTGATGTCAATGAGTGCCAAGGTACCCGAGTACATCTTGCGAAATGCGAATAGAGGGGTTGACGTCGAGCCATTTGCAAGATCTGATGATCAAGGGACATTGATGTATTCCCATGATTGTCAGCGAGAGAACTTGCCATTAAGGCATGCAAGTCTCAAGGTACCCAAAAGGAACTCTAGTCTATTTCCCAGATAAGGTGCTGAGGTCGATGGGGCAAGACTTGTTGAAAGGTGGGCCTTAAGGAATCCCACATCAGTCAACGCGAGTTTGTACAAAGAGATCTGGTAGGACTATAAATGAAAAGAACTCACAGACAAGCAGTGTGGATCAACATAGCGAGGAAAGCAAGGCAATGTAATTATGGAAAGGGGATCAGTTTTATTCAGAAGGCAAACTAGAAGGCAAATGAGTTGAAAAGGATAAAGGAATGTATGTGTTTCAAAAAAATAATTGTTCATGAAGTCGTGAAAGATAAGGTAATGGAAAATGGGCTTCAACACAAGGATGGTCATTCGGCTTTGAAGGAAAAATGTTACAGTGATACAACATGGATAATGGAAAAAGTGGAAATGTTGGTGTATCAGCATGGTCGATGTGTAACTGCAAACATCAAAAGGTGCAAGCATCATGATGTTTATGATGAGTTACAACTCCTTCAAGCTATTTATGAAAGCATGTTTCTCAAAAGTTCTGTGATCTTTGAAAATCACTTCAACAGTAAAATGCGATCATTTCAGAAACCTGAAAAAAAAACTTAGTACAAATCCTGTATGAAAACTTCGTGAGAGCATTGTAAAACATAAGATGCAAGAATAAGTACAAATGCGAGCAAAAGAAAGAAACTGTGTGTTAACCTGTCGCCTGTGCTGATTTCATCATCGATCGCTGTCAAAGTGACTTCAAGAAAACAAATTAGTGTTAAGCGTAAAAAAAACATGCATTCGTATTGTTTTCAAGAATTTATTAAAAGTTCCATTTGCAATTTTCATGGTTTTTTTTTTTTTTTTTTTTTTAAGGCAAAAAGAAAAACAAAACAGGAAAAATTAAAGTCAGATCTCCATTTCTTGGCATGCTTTGCAAGGTGTAGCAATACTATCTCGGCGCTAGCAAATTTCAGTTTCTTGCTAATTCATGTTACTAAAACTCTGAAAGTGAAATCAGTTTCTTAGATGTACCGTTTAATTCATTCAAGCAATTGGAAGCGATGGCATTGCAGTATCTGAGGAGCCAAATCCCATTTTTCCTGAACTCCAACCCACAGTAACATAATCCACATGACTAGATAGGTATGGCTGAAAATGGCCTTGAATATCTGCAATATTTTTAGCTGAAATTCCCACTGGAACCTTACCCACAGTAACCCTGTTTATTGAAATAAGGCTTAGAGTTTCAATCAGTATGACAAATCGGTTCACAGAACGAAACAGTCTTTTGTTGGTGCCGTTATACTGGCAATTGAGACGAAGGAGATGTAAACTTTTCCACAGGATTTTAAAATCAAATAATATGGCTTCACGTCCTCCACATCAATTCTAACCTTAATCTTGCTGTATAAGTTATATTTATTGAAAATTTTAACTCACTTGAATATCTCCCAAATAAGTTTGTATTTTTTGGACAGCTCAGGTAAAAGTTGACTTTTGCAGAAACCAATATTACTCAGGACCATGAGTAGCTTTCGATATTCACTTGCAATCCCTACACCTGGCTGCAGAACAGTGAATTTAATTCCGAATACTTGTGAGTGCCCATTTTCTAAGGCTGTAGAAACGTTCTTGGCCCTGATTTGAGAGATCTCAGCTGCAATTTTCTCCAGAGATCCTGCAAACTCTAGAAAACAATTAAAAAAAAGGTGAATCTCACGGAATCCTACATTTGCTGAACTTCCATATTCATATCACGGGTCTTTGACGAATCATACTTCAAAGCTTCCACCAGCTCACTAATTTTATCCATTCCGGAGACCAACATTTCACAAAAGGATAGAGGCAAATAAGAAATAGCAAAAGCTGATACATTACGTTCAAGAATAGATACTGGTACCCAATATTCATCATTGACAATAGCAGAGCCTCAATATGAACACCTTCATAACTTCTATTCGTAATGCAAACAATGTTTGCACTGCATTCATGGGTGCACAGTCCTTCCCTTCAAAGGCCGAACATGCTTTAGATATTTCTCGAATTGCTCGTTTCATAAATGGACGAAGAACATTGGACTGCTGAAGTTCCTGGAATGCATTTTGTACCTTAGTTTCATAAACAGATATAATGTCCTGTACCATTCCAGCAACTTCCTCCAAGGAATGATTTGAATACTTTACATCACCAAGGCTGTCTTCAAAGGAGTTTTGTCTAGCAGTACTTCTTTCACGTTTCACTGAAACAGGAGTACCATTTGTTGAACCTATCTTGGCAAACTTCCAATTGAATATCGAAAGAGTTAATCTCGAAAATGTTGGTATATGGTGCACAGTGACAGATTTATTAAAAAAAAAAACATGTTTTAACGCATTAGATGGTTCTATGTTGGTTTAAATAAAATCAAAATTAAGCCGACATTCTGTCTTCATCGACGAAATTTAGGAGATAAAAATATGTAACTCTGAAAGATTTTGATGAGAATTTCGAAGAAATGGATGCGGTAGTTGAAATCATATATTCAAAATTTCAACCTGAATAATGTGACGTTCTACCTTTCACAAAGTTTGAGTGATTTGATGACAGAATGAAAACTGGGACAATTATATAACTTACCAAGTGTTTACTTTGAAACCGGGACATCTGTGTTTTAACGCACCATGTTTTAAGTCTACGAATGAGTCTTCCTCGAAGAGCATCTGCTTCTTCACGAGTCGCTTCTTTAAGATGAGACTCTGCTCTTATATCATTATCACCCAACATAAAATAACAATCTACTGTACAAATCTTATTTGATTCTTGCTAAATCTGCTTCGCACGTTCATGGACATGGCACTGTAGAGCATCCATTCGTGCCTCATGATCAAATGTGCAGCCTTCCGAGAGGCCACGAATTCTGTGGTTCTGAATATTAAGATAATGCCAAACTGGATCTGACTCGGGATCCAACTCCAAGAATAGCCGTGGATGGTATTCTCAAGATTAGATTGTTGTACTTGAGGGTCCTCGATAGACTCGTAAAGCGTCGCCTTGAATGAACTGTTTCTGAATAAACATTCTCTTGTTTGTTCACTTTTACAGCAGTGACCTTTGGCAACTGTTCCAAAGATCTTGTTTTATGCATGTCTGGCTGTTCTGATTTAGGTTGGTTTCCAATCCCTTCTGACTTAAGATCCTGCGTTTCAACAGGAGACTGTATAGTTTTGGAAACTGTGACTTCATTTACTTGCAAGGATGCGGCACTATGAACTTCAACACTCTCCTGAGAAGCTTTATGACTTTTACTGATTTCACTTGAATTTATCTGACGCCAAGAAACAGTTTTTTTTGCATGTTTGTTTCCTACTACATGGCATTTATTTTCACCAACAGATGAGTGTTGTTGGCACGTCTCAGCAATACCTGCATTCCTAGCTATCCCTTGTTGACTAGATGATTGATCAATTTGAACTTGAGTTGATAGCGATGAAGCTGCATGCTGGTGGTAATTCTCATGAATCTGTGCTTGCTCTTTGGCAACAGGTTTTGGGACATATCGCTCCATTTCATCCCTTCTATTTTTCACAGGGTTTTGTGCCACCACATCATTACTAACTCCAGAAGGTTGTACTTCAACACCAGTTTGATCCAATTTCTGCTTATCAGTGCTCATAACATTTGGATTCACAACTTCTTGCACAACCTTTTCAACTTCTTCCAGAACTCTCTTTAGTCTGTCTACATGTGAAGGCAACACAATTGACTTCATTTTCTGACCACCAAGTCATACTTCCCCTTTGTTGATGAATGCCCCAATTGTGCTGGGAAAACTGAATATAGTACGAAATATTTGCAGCATCCCTTGCACAGACCTTAATTATTTTAGCTTGAGCTTGGCATTCGAAAAGGGGCCCAAAAGCACGGTTTGCAGCAATATGCACATCATGAACAGTATTACTGAGGTGAACTGCACCTACACCTTCTAGATCAGACTCTATCTGTTTTAACTTCAACTGAATATCATCAATTGTAGTTTTACAGGACACAAAGCAGTCAAAGTTTTCTTTGACGAGCTGCTTCCATTGCTGTGTTCTCTTTCGACTAGATATGCTTCCTCCAAGACGAATGATCGAGAAAAAATTGCAGCAGTAAGGAAGGGATCCATCTAATAAGCAACATCATAATCGTTTAATCTCAAAAAAGTACGCCAATGGATAGAAGATTTAGGAAAACCAATCCATAAAAATAGTTATATGATAGTGATATTGACGGAATTTCGTTCTTATTATCTTGAGATGCCAAAAATAGTATAACAACCCGTGGATTTGGGCCCATATTTTTCAATCAGCACCCGCATAGTATCCCGAATTAGGTGTGAGAATTAATCATAGGAGAAAATTCCAGCGTCGAAATATGCAAACAATAAGAATTATCTTTTATTTTATTGCGGTTTCATTTGTTTGCTGCTTATCGATTTGGTTTGTTGTTGCTAGTTGCAGGTTTATGAACAGTGGGCGGAGAGATGGCATCGCTACAGCTTGCAAATCCAATGAAACTCACAGTTATTTTAGTGAAATGATGAACCTGGGAAATTTCTGATTCAATTTTTTTTGCAGGTTTGATCACCTAATTGCTTGCTGCAGATTCTAGTATGCCCAGAAAACACGGTTTCAACAATTGTTCAGATAAAACGCTAGACACAGTTTCAGCGACTATTCAGATAAAAACTCAGTTTGTTTTTATTCAGCCCTAATTCATGGTTTATTAAAAAAAAAAAAAAAAAAATTTAGCAAATGGAGAAAAGAAAAAAAATGATTTGCAAATTAATGATAAAATCGATTAGGCATATTGCAAAACATGAATTTTTTTATTTTTTTTTTTTTTTATTTTTTTTTAATTCCTGAAATTAATCTAAATCATCCTTATTTTCTGATCCTTGCGATCGCACTAAGCACGGAGGAGAGCATACTTATTCTAGGCAAAAGCAAAAATGAAAGCAAAAACTGAAAATAAAAGCCTACCTATTCTATACTAATTAGAATTTTAAAAATTAGTTACGTGTAATTAAATTTCCAATGAAGCCATTCACGTAGCAGTAACAGCAATATATTCAATAGCAATTGTTCAAATGAAAAATGAAAATATTCCAGCGTGAATGAGTTTAATTGCTGAAACTGTAAATCAACTAAATAAAAATAAAAAAACGAATCTAATCGAGTACTTACCTGGAACCATTGTTCGATAAAGCTTTGATAGGGACAATTTTTCTTACTTAGATCATGTTGTAGCTCCTCTTCTTCTTCCTCGATCTCCTGTTTGAATGATTGTTCGCCATCAGATGTGCAGGATTCTTCAGATGTTGAATCTTCGTTTGTTTCTTGGGGAGTAGTTGAACATTTAATTCTTGTCAAGATCTCTTCTTCCAAGGAAGAGGAGATCCCGACTTCTGCTAGGATCTGAGTAAGTAGTTCCAAGCTGAAACTCATTGTTAAAACATGTTGAAAAAGAGATTCTTACTGCACGCAAAGCTTAAATGAAAATAAACTACTTGCATAAATAAAAGCACTCATGTTGAAATAGATAAAAAATACTCTTCACAGTTGTAGAAATCAAACACACTTGCAAAAATCACACTTGCAGGAAAGAAGATCAATCAACCATAACAGAGAACAGGACCCTATTCCTCCAAGAAAGAATCTTCAGCACCTGTTTCCTGATATCAATCACACTACAAAAAAAGAATATTAATCAACAGAGAACAGGACCCTATTCCTCAAAGCAGAAATCTTCAGCACCTGTTTCCTGATATCAATTACATCGACATGTCCTGACCCAAATGAGGCCGAGCCCGTTACAGTATGTTGAACAATGCGTAGGTTGTTCCCCACGTCTTACAACCCTGTCACCTCGGAGTTAGGAACATGTCTAAACACACTTGCATGAAAAATCAAACTGAACTTCAATCCATCGTGCTTCCCCGGCAATGGCGCCAAAATGTTGGGTGAAACTATTGTCGTTTAATTCTGTTGTAGTACTTGCCCAACCATTTAATTTTTCAATCTGAGGTTCGTAAGCTTACGAAGCACGTGCACTATATATGCAGGACCGAAGTGGAACTAATCTAATCTAAATTACTGAAATCAAATTAATCTAGGAAAGCAGGAAATTGCATAAAGGAAAAGCAATACAACATGTGAAGAGCTGAATGACAAACAACATATGTGAGCTCACAAAAATAAAGCTATCTCAAATTACATTACAAGAATCAAATGAAAAACCATGAAAGCATACAATAAAAGAATATGAATCACAGTTAAGAATCCCCTTCTCCTAATTACAAGACTATCTCTGAAAACTCCAAAAATAATCTAATGAACTAATGAATTCTAAATTATTCCGAGCTAAAATGAAGAGAGAGCACTCTCTTATATACATGAAGAAGCTAACCATCTCATTCAACCACTCTCAACTACTTTCCCATTATTACAATACATGATCCCTTTGAATCCTCCACACATCTCTCACATATCTTGAATAAGACATGCCAACAAAATCCTCCATGATCTTCTCCTTAGGAATAGGCTTGAATAATTATCTCCTTAATATGGTGGAGGAGATATTCCAGAAGTTTAGAATTAATCCTTCACATTTCTCCTACACATTACAAAGCTCACACATTCTTGAGATATATATAAAAACATGTATATTTTCTAATATTTAATCATAAATTCACTTATAATACAAAAATGAATAAAGTGGAAAATAAGAAGGTGAAACCCAAGTGTATTTATGGAAATGATATAATGAAAGGTTAATGGGATGATGAGATGTAAGGAATAGTGAAGGGAAAGGTGGATGGAAATACGACATTTCTAAGTCCCAACATCCCCCCCAACTGAACTTGTTGCATGTCCTCATGCAACCATGCATGGATCTCTTTTAAGAACGTTTGGCATCTGAACTTTGACTTTACATGATGATGAATGTTTCCAGGATATGTGAAGGATATGAGTAACAAATTACATATTCTTATGTTTGGTTCTTGTGTGACAACCATGAATACAAAGAATGTTGGTTCTTGTGTTAACAACATTCATTTCGTTTTCTGTTCTCTTTTCTTATGGTTGGTTCTTGTGTGACAACCATGAATACAAAGAATGTTGGTTCTTGTGTCAACAACATTCATTTCATTTTCTGTTCTCTTTTCTTATGGTTGGTTCTTGTGTGACAACCATGAATACAAAGAATGTTGGTTCTTGTGTTAACAACATTCATTTTGCTTCTTGTTCTCTTGCTGCAATAATAATGTAAATACTCATTGGAAATCATAAGCTATCAATGTGCATAAGAAATCCCTTTGGTAATATTCATGAAGCATGCCAATATGTATATTAATGCGTATGAAGAAAAGTGCAACAAAGTATCATTGGAAAAGAAATGTTGGTGAATGGTGAATAAGAAAAAAAAAATGGAGTGATAGTGGTGGAGAAATGGAATCATGGTAGTGAATATGTAGTGAATATAGTCCCCCCCCCCAACTGAATTGGTTGCATGTCCTCATGCAACTTGGCGTGGGTCATGAAAGGAAATGGAGCATGATGAGGGAATTTTCCAAAATATTCAAGTCAACATATAAGGAATTGCATGATTAAAGATTAGAAAACAACATACTTCCACTTACCCAAGAATGATGAACTATGCAATAGGAATGTAGTTGCTGCTACTGCTGAATCATGAAAACGTGACTGGTGTCGTAGCTGCAACTGCTGTAACTGCTAGAACATGGAAGGTTTTACTGCAGCAGGATCATGCAAATGTAACTGTGAATGCTGATGTTGCTGTAACTGGATCGTGGGAAATGAAGGAATCTGAACTGATGATGCCGAATCATGGAAAAGATAAAGGCTGAAAATGGAACTGTGGTACCCTCATCGATCAGAATTCATGTTGCGGTAACTGCTGAGGGAGTCGTGAAAAAGTGCATAGTCTTCGTCTGCTACAAAACTGATGGTACAAGTCTAATCATGCGAAAGAATGTGTTGATGTCGAGCATGAAGAGAAATCATTGGATTACCGGCCATTGATGAATGCCGTTAACCAATGCGAGGAAAACTCACCATTGATGTCAATGAGTGCCAAGGTACCCGAGTACATCTTGCGAAATGCGAATAGAGGGGTTGACGTCGAGCCATTTGCAAGATCTGACGATCAAGGGACATTAATGTATTCCCATGATTGTCAGCGAGAGAACTTGCCATTAAGGCATGCAAGTCTCAAGGTACCCAAAAAGGAACTCTAGTCTATTTCCCAGATAAGGTGCTGAGGTCGATGGGGCAAGACTTGTTGAAAGGTGGGCCTTAAGGAATCCCACATCAGTCAACGCGAGTTTGTACAAAGAGATTTGGTAGGACTATAAATGAAAAGAACTCATGGACAAGCAGTGTGGATCAACATAGCGAGGAAAGCAAGGCAATGTAAATATGGAAAGGGGATCAGTTTTACTCAGAAGGAAAACTAGAAGGCAAATGAGCTGAAAAGGATAAAGGAATGTATGCGTTTCAAAAAAATAACTGTGCATGAAGTCGTGAAATATAAGGTAATGGAAAATGGGCTTCAACACAAGGATGGTCATTCGGCTTTGAAGGAGAAATGTTACAGTGATACAACATGGATAATGGAAAAAGTGGAAATGTTGGTGTATCAGCATGGTCGATGTGTAACTGCAAACATCAAAAGGTGCAAATATCATGATGTTTATGATGAGTTACAGCTCCTTCAAGATATTTATGAAAGAATGTTTCTCAAAAGTTCTGTGATCTTTGAAAATCACTTCAACAGTAAAATGAGATCATTTTCGAAACCTGAAAAAAAAACTTAGTACAAATCCTGTATGAAAACTTCGTGAGAGCATTGTAAAACGTAAGATGCAAGAATAAGTACAAATGCGAGCAAAAGAAAGAAACTGTGTGTTAACCTGTCGCCTGTGCTGATTTCATCATCGATCGCTGTCAAAGTGACTTCAAGAAAAAAAATTAGTGTTAAGAGTAAAAAAAACATGCATTCGTATTGTTTTCAAGAATTTATTAAAAGGTCCATTTGCAATTTTCATGGTTTTTTTTTTTTTTTTTTTTTAAGGCAAAAAGAAAAACAAAACAGGAAAAATTAAAGTCAGATCTCCATTTCTTGGCATGCTTTGCAAGGTGTAGCAATACTGTCTCGGCGCTAGCAAATTTCAGTTTCTTGCTGATTCATGTTACTAAAACTCTGAAAGTGAAATTAGTTTCTTAGATGTACCGTTTAATTCATTCAAGCAATTGGAAGCGATGGCATTGCAGTATCTGAGGAGCCAAATCCCATTTGTCCTGAACTCCAACCCACAGTAACAGAATCCACATGACTAGATAGGTATGGCTGAAAATGGCCTTGAATATCTGCAATATTTTTAGCTGAAATTCCCACTAGAACCTTACCCACAGTAACCCTGTTTATTGAAATAAGGCTCAGAGTTTCAATCAGTATGACAAATCGGTTCACAGAACGAAACAGTCTTTTGTTGGTGTCGTTATACTGGCAATTGAGACGAAGGAGATTTAAACTTTTCCACAGGATTTTAAAATCAAATAATATGGCTTCACGTCCTCCACATCAATTCTAACCTTAATCTTGCTGTATAAGTTATATTTATTGAAAATTTTAACTCACTTGAATATCTCCCAAATAAGTTTGTATTTGTTGGACAGCTCAGGTAAAAGTTGACTTTTGCAGAAACCAATATTACTCAGGACCATGAGTAGCTTTCGATATTCACTTGCAATCACTACACCTGGCTGCAGACCAGTGAATTTAATTCCGAATACTTGTGAGTGGCCATTTTCTAAGGCTGTAGAAACGTTCTTGCCCCTGATTTGAGAGATCTCAGCTGCAATTTTCTCTAGAGATCCTGCAAACTCTATAAAACAATTAAAAAAAAGGTGAATCTCACGGAATCCTGCATTTGCTGAACTTCCATATTCATATCATGGGCCTTTGACGAATCATACTTCAAAGTTTCCACCAACTCACTAATTTCATCCATTGCGGAGACCAGCATTTCACAAAAGGATAGAGGCAAATAAGAAATAGCAAAAGCTGATCCATTACGTTCAAGAATAGATACTGGTACCCAATATTCATCATTGACAATAGCAGAGCCTCAATATGAACACCTTCATAACTTCTATTCGTAATGCAAAAAATGTTTGCACTGCATTCATGGGTGCACAGTCCTTCCCTTCAAAGGCCGAACATGCTTTAGATATTTCTCGAATTGCTCGTTTCATAAATGGACGAAGAACATTGGACTGCTGAAGTTCCTGGAATGCATTTTGTACCTTAGTTTCATAAACAGATATAATGTCCTGTACCATTCCAGCAACTTCCTCCAAGGAATGATTTGAATACTTTACATCACCAAGGCTGTCTTCAAAGGAGTTTTGTCTAGTAGTACTTCTTTCACGTTTCACTGAAACAGGAGTACCATTTGTTGAACCTATCTTGGCAAACTTCCCATTGAATATCGAAAGAGTTAATCTCCAAAATGTTGGTATATGGTGCACAGTGACAGATTTATTAAAAAAAAAAACATGTTTTAACGCATTAGATGGTTCTATGTTGGTTTTAAAAAAATCAAAATTAAGCCGACATTCTGTCTTCATCGACGAAATTTAGGAGATAAAAATATGTAACTCTGAAATATTTTGACGAGAATTTTGAAGAAATGGATGGGGTAGTTGAAATCATATATTCAAAATTTAAACCTGAACAATGTGACGTTCTACCTTTCACAAAGTTTGAGTGATTTGATGACAGAATGAAAACTGGGACAATTATATAACTTACCAAGTGTTTACTTTGAAACCGGGACATATGTGTTTTAACGCACCATGTTTTAAGTCTACGAATGAGTCTTCCTCGAAGAGCATCTGCTTCTTCACGAGTCGCTTCTTTAAGATGAGACTCTGCTCTTATATCATTATCACCCAACATAAAAGAACAATCTACTGTACAAATCTTATTTGATTCTTGCTAAGTCTGCTTCGCACGTTCACGGACATGGCACTGTAGAGCATCCATTCGTGCCTCATGATCAAATGTGCAGCCTTCCGAGAGGCCACAAATTCTGCGGTTCTGAATATTAAGATAATTCCAAACTGGATCTGACTCGGGCTCCAACTCCAGCAACAGCCTGATGGTATTCTCAAGATTAGATTGTTGTACTTGAGGGTCCTCGATAGACTCGTAAAGCGTCGCCTTGAATGAACTGTTTCTGAATAAACATTCTCTTGTTTGTTCACTTTTACAACAGTGACCTTTGGCAACTGTTCCAGAGATCTTGTTTTATGCATGTCTGGCTGTTCTGATTTAGGTTGGTTTCCAATCCCTTCTGACTTAAGATCCTGTGTTTCAACAGGAGACTATATAGTTTTGGAAACTGTGACTTCATTTACTTGCAAGGATGCGGCACTATGAACTTCAACACTCTCCTGAGAAGCTTTATGACTTTTACTGATTTCACTTGAATTTCTCTGACGCCAAGAAACTTTTTGTTTTGCATGTTTGTTTCCTACTACATGGCACTTATTTTCACCAACAGATGAGTGTTGTTGGCACATCTCAGCAATACCTGCATTCTTAGCTATCCCTTGTTGACTAGATGATTGACTAGTTTGAACTTGAGTTGATAGCGATGAAGCTGCATGTTGGTGGTAATTCTCATGAATCTGTGCTTGCTCTTTGGCAACAGGTTTTGGGACATATCGCTCCATTTCAGCCCTTCTATTTTTCACAGGGTTTTGTGCCACCACATTATTACTGACTCCAGAAGGTTGTACTTCAACACCAGTTTGATCCAATTTCTGCTTATCAGTGCTCATAACATTTGGATTCACAACTTCTTGCACAACCTTTTCAACATTTTCCAGAACTCTCTTTAGTATGTCTACATGTGAAGGCAGCACAATTGACTTCGCTTTCTGACTGCCAAGTCATACTTCCCCTTTGTTGATGAATGCCGTAATTGTGCTGGGAAAATTGAATATAGTACGAAATCTTTGCAGCATCCCTTGCACAGACCTTAATTTTTTTAGCTTGAGCTTGGAGTTCGAAAAGGGGCCCAAAAGCACGGTTTGCAGCAATATGCACATCATGAACAACATTACTGAGGTGAACTACACCTACACCTTCTAGATCAGACTCTATCTGTTTTAACTTCAACTGAATATCATCAATTGTAGTTTTACAGGACACAAAGCAGTCAAAGTTTTCTTTGACGAGCTGCTTCCGTTGCTGTGTTCTCTTTCGACTAGATATGCTTCCTCCAAGACAAATGATCGAGAAAAACTCGCAGCAGTAAGGAAGGGATCCGTCTAATAAGCAACAACATAATCGTTTAATCTCAAAAAAGTACGCCGACGGATAGAAGATTTAGGAAAACCAATCCATAAAAGTAGTTATATGATAGTGATATTGACGAAATTTCGTTCTTATTATCTTGAGATGCCAAAAATAGTATAACAACCCATGGATTTGGCCGATATTTTTCAATAAACACCCGCATAGTATCCCAAATTAGGTGTGAGAATTAATCACTGGAGAAAATTCCAGCGTTCGAAATACGCAAACAAAGAAATAAGAGTTGTCTTTTACTTTATTGCGGTTTCATTTGTTTGTTGCTCATGCTTTTGGTTTGTTGTTGTTAGTTGCAGGTTTATGAACAGTGGGCGGAGAGATGGCATCGCTACAGCTTTCAAATCCAATGAAACTCACAGTTATTTTAGTGAAACGATGAACCTTGGAAATTTCTGATTCAATTGTTTTTGCAGGTTTGATCACCTAATTGTTTGCTGCAGATTTTAGTATGCCCAGAAAACACAGTTTCAGCAACTGTTCAGATAAAACGCTAGACACAGTTTCAGCAACTGCTAGACACAGTTTCAGCGACTATTCAGTTAAAATCTTAGTTTTTTTTTATTCAGCCTCAATTCATGGTTTATTAAAAAAAAAAAAAAATTAGCAAATGGAGAAAAGAGAAAAAAAAATGATTTGCAAATTAAAAATCGATTAGGCATATTGAAAAACATGATTTTTTTTTTTTTTGAAATTAGTCTAACTCATTTTTATTTTCTGATCCTCGAGATTGCACTAAGCGTGGACGAGAGCATACTTATTCTAGGCAAAAGAAAATTTGAGAATGAAAGAAAAAACTGAAAATGAAAGCTTGCCTACTCTATACTAATTAGAATTTTAAAAATTAGTTACGTGTAATTAAATTTCCAATGAAGCCATTCACGTAGCAGTAACAGCAATATATTTAGTAGAAATTGTTCAAATGAAAAATGAAAATATTCCAGAGTGAATGAGTCTAGTTGCTGAAACTGCAAATCAACTAAATAAGAATAAAAAGATGACTCTAATCGAGTACTTACCTGGAACCATTGTTCGATAAGGCTTTGATAGGCACAATTTTTCTTACTTAGATCATGTTGTAGCTCCTCTTCTTCTTCCTGGATCTCCTGTTCGAATGATTGTTCGCCATCAAATGTACAGGATTCTTCAGATGTTGAATCTTCATTTGTTTCTTGGGGAGTAGTTGAACATTTAATTCTTGTCAAGATCTCTTCTTCCAAGGAAGAGGAGATCCCGACTTCTGCTAGGATCTGAGTAAGTAGTTCCAAGCTGAAACTCATTGTTAAACCATGTTGAAAAGGGATTCTTACTGCACCCAAAGCTTAAATCTAAAAATCTTAAATGAAAATAAACTACTTGCATAAATAAAAGCACTCATGTTGAAACAGATAAAAAACACTCTTCACAGTTGCAGATATCAAACACACTTGCAAAAATCACAATTGCAGGAAAGAAGATCAATCAACCATAACAGAGAACAGGACCCTATTCCTCCAAGCATGAATCTTCAGCACCTGTTTCCTGATATCAGTCACACTGCAAAAAAAGAAGATTAATCAACGGAGAACAGGACCCTATTCCTCAAAGCAGGAATCTTCAGCACCTGTTTCCTAATATTAGTTACATCGACATGTCCTGACCCAAATGAGGCTGAGCCCGTTACAGTATGTTGAACGATGCGTAGGCTGTTCCCCACATCTTACAACCCTGTCACCTCGGAGTTAGGAACATGTCTAAACACACTTGCATGAAAAAACAAACTGAACTTCAATCCATCGTGCTTCCCCGGCAACAACGCCAAAATGTTGGGCGAAACTATTGTCGTTTAATTCTGTTGTAGTACTTGCCCAACCATTTAATTTTTCAATCCGAGGTTCGTAAGCTTACGAAGCACATGCACTATATATGCAGGACCGAAGTGGAACTAATCTAATCTAAATTACTGAAATCAAATTAATCTAGGAAAGCAGGAAATTGCATAAAGGAGAAGCAATACAACATGTGAAGAGCTGAATGACAAACAACATATGTGAGCTCACAACAATAAAGCTATCTCAAATTACATTACAAGAATCAAATGAAAAACCATGAAAGCATACAATAAAAGAATATGAATCACAGTTAAGAATCCCCTTCTCCTAATTACAAGACTATCTCTGAAAACTCCAAAACTAATCTAATGAACTAATGAATTCTAAATTCTTTCGAGCTAAAATGAAGAGAGAGCACTCTCTTATATACATGAAGAAGCTAACCATATCATTCAACCACTCTCAACTACTTTCCCATTATTACAAGACATGATCCCTTTGAATCCTCCACACATCTCTCACATATCTTGAATAAGTCATGCCAACCAAATCCTCCATGATCTTCTCCTTAGGAATAGGCTTGAATAATTATCTCCTTAATATGGTGGAGGAGATATTCCAGAAGTCTCTTAGAATTAATCCTTCACATTTATCCTACACATTACAAAGCTCACACATTCTTGAGATATATATAAAAACATGTATATTTTCTAATATTTAATCATAAATTCACTTATAATACAAAAATGAATAAAGTGGAAAATAAGAAGGTGAAACCCAAATGTATTTATGGAAATGATATAATGAAAGGTTAATGGGATGATGAGATGTAAGGAATAGTGAAGGGAAAGGTGGATGGAAATACGGCATTTCTAAGTCCCAACACTATCCACTAAGGAATTAAGAATTATTTGAAATACCCATAAAACATATTTCTTAATTTAGAATGGAGCTAATCAAAGAAGCAAACAAAACAATTTTCAGCTAATTGATGCATCTGTTGGACTACCATATTTCAATACAAGTCTCTTTCCTATTTCTTTAAAGGGTGGTAGTTCATTGGAAAGCTCCAACCTTACAAGAAAGAGATTGGTAATTCTATACAATTATACCTAGATATTTTAGTTTACTTTTAGGAAAATAATGTTAATTTTGATTTAAGATAGTGGTGAGTAATTATTTCTGTATATTATTGTTTATAAAGACCAAAGAAATATCTTCTCAGGAAAATAAGAAAAAGTGCATTAAAACCAAAAAATTGTAATATATTGTAAATAGAATTTTGAGAAAAATATGTCACTAGGAGAAAGAAACTAGTATATAAAAAAGCAAGAAAGACATGATATGACCTGACCTTGATTACATTATCTCTAGTTGAGTTTTCCAATAGTATTTGAAATCGAATTCATTTCTCATGCGATGAATATAAAAAGATGGGAATGATAACAAATAACTAAAATTTGTACAATAACGTTAAGACTATACCGTTCATCTTAATTTTCGTGTATCTTTTAAAGTGGCCTTCTTAGTGGTACTTTCTAATTTAAAATATAAAATTCATTTAAAATATATCAAACCTATTTAAAAGTTTAAGCAAATCAACCTAAATCCATTTTAACTCAATTTCTCAATAGAATCAAATCTCACCCAAACTCTTGTGTAAATCTTTATTTAAATTTTAACTTAAAATAAACTTTAATCTATCTTATAACTTGATAAATTTAAATTTAAAATAAATCTAAACTCAAAATTTAATAAATACAAACGTCAAACTTAATAAATCTAACTAATTTATTATAAAGAAATAACAAACCAAATTATCCAAAATTAAAAAAAACTTAAATTTTAATAAATATAAACTTTAATATTGGATTACTTCATATTGAAGTTGTATAACTTATAGCCGTAGTCTAACTAGATTGCTTTTTTGCCCTGAAAATCATGGAAATTCTGGTAAGATTTTAAGAAAATCCGGTAGGGTTTTTTGTAAATCCACGTTATAACTATCAAACTTTAATATTTTGGGTGCCCTAGAGGTTTCTGATGGTGCTGAATCCATTTCCACCATCAAAATCATGAATCAAATGTTGTTACTATAAGATTTCTTAAATTTTTTGGCCCAGATTCCGACCAATTTTGGTTGTCTGGGCAATCCCTCTGTCTCGTTAGACAACTCCTAATTTATATGTTACTCATTTAAAAAAAAATAAAATATACCTTGAGCACTATATTAAGAATAAGAAAACTATAAATATTGTAACCCAATCATTAATGGTCCTGTACAAAGTCAACACAGTCATCTTTTTATAACTTTATTGGAACATATTTTCTCATCAAGGTTTATTATTGAAAATACACAACCAAAGAGCAAGGGAAAAATTACATAAATGATAAATTAGTTTGCAATTTGCAAAATTATTTATTTTCTTACTTTTAATTTCTGATCTTAGTGTTGTGTAACCAGTTCCAAAAATAGAAGAAAAGAACTATCAACACCTTAGAAATAAGCCACTTCGAGGGGGAAACCTCCAATACATTACATAAATGAACAATTCTTGGATGATACAATTTACAAAACCTCATTTCTATATATAGGAGTCCATGTGGCCATAATGTAATCCTAGTGGGCCACAATGTAATCCTAGCCGACCTAACAATAATAATTTAAGGGCACAATAATAACAAAATGGGGGTTACAAGGGTACAATAATAACAATAAGGGAATATACTAGTAATATAGGGACCTAACATGCCCCTCTCCTTCAAAAGAGTGTTGTCCTCAACACTTGAGTAGCTCTGGGTGCTTCTGTATAAACTTCTCATCCTCCCATGTAGAATCTTCAGTGGGTAAGTTCTTCCACTTGATGAGATACTCTGAAATTGATCGATTCCGTAGCTGTCGAGTTCTTGTTTCCGTGACTGCTTCAAGTTCCAATATGATTTTTCCTTCCTCATCAAGTTCTGGCAATATTGTTTGAACTGGAATACTTTCACCTATAACCTTCTTTAAGCATGAAACATGGAAAACTGGATGCACTCGCGAAGAAGTAGGAAGCTCCAATTTGTATGCTAGAGTACCAATCTTTTGCAACACCTTGTAAGGACCATAGTACTTTGGCGATAATTTATTATCCTTCTTAGCTTGCTTGAGTGACATTTGTTCGTATGGTTGTAGTCGTAAAAATACCCAATCTCCTACATCAAAACTTCTCTCGCTGCGATGTTGATCAGCCTATTGTTTCATTCGATTTTGTGCCAAATTCAGGTTATCCTTTAAGAGTTGGAGAACTTCTTGTTGATGCTCGACGTGATCTTCCATTGCTTGAACCTTCGAATTTTCGCTTAAAGATGATGTGATGGATGGTGGATGATATCCATAAAGTGCCATAAATGGGGTCATTTTTGCTGTAGTATGGAAGGAAGTGTTATACCACCCCTCAGTGAGAGGTAACCACTTGAACCATTGTGTTTGTTTATCAGATACAAAAAAACGAAGATATCCTTCCAAACATTTATTTACTATCTCAGTTTGACCATCAGATTGAGGATGATAAGATGATCTATGAGCTAATTGAGTACCCAAACAAGAAAATAACTCTGTCCAAAAATTTCCAGTAAAAATGGGATCTCTGTCGCTCATAATAACCCTTGGGCTTCCATGTAGCTTTTGAATTCTGTCCATAAATGTAGTAGCAACTGTACTTGCTTTAAATGGATGATATAATTCACAAAAGTGTGCATACTTGGTAAGTCTATCAACTACCACCATGATGACACTCTTTCCTTTGGACTTTGGTAAACCTGTGATAAAATCCATTGAAATCTCCTCCCAATGTTGACTTGGAATGGATAAAGGTTGTAGAAGTCCCGGGGTCTTAATTGTCTCAACTTTATTTTGCTGGAAAACCAAACATTCCACCACAAACTTTTGAATATCAGATTTAAGGCCATCCCAAAAAAATTCTTTCTTCACCCTGTGGCAATTTTTAAAAAATCCTAAGTGTCCTCCTAAAGGAGAAGTGTGCAATTCCAGAAGAATCTTTTGTTTTAGTTGGGAATTCTTACAAAGATATAAGCGATCTTTGTAACATAAGGAATCATTTTTCAAACTAAATGTATCATATGTACTAGGATCTTGCTGCAACTTTTGAATGAGTGCCCATACATCTTTTTCCTTCTTCCATTCATCTCTTTCTTTGGTTATCCAATCTGGTTGGATAATAGAAATGGCACAAATCAATGCTTCCACCTCGTCATTCTTTCTTGAGAGTGCATCTGCAACAACATTAAGCTTTCCTTTTTTGTAGATTATTTCAAAGTCATAACCAAACACCTTTGTGACCCATTTTTGCTTCTCTTTTGAAGATAGTCTTTGTTCCAAAAAGTGTTTAAGACTATCATGATCATTTTTTACCTTGAAGTGTCTTCCCATTAGGTAAGTTCTCCATTTCTTTAGTGCATGCAGTATTGCTAACATTTCCTTCTCATAAATAGGTTTCTGTAAATACTTTCCTTTGATTGGACGACTTTCAAAAGCAATGGGTCTTTCTTCCTGCATTAAAACAACACCAATTCCATTTCATGAGACATCACATTCCACAATAAAGGTTTTTGTGAAGTCTAGCATAGCTAAGACCGGTGCTAGGCACATTGCCTCTTTAAGATGTTCAAAGGATTTAGTTGCTTCAGGAGTCCATGAAAATGCATCTTTCTTCAATAATGTTGTTAGAGGTGCTGTTATTCTCCCATAATTCTTAACAAACTTGCGATAATACCCTGTTAACCCGAGAAATCCTCGCAACTGCTTTATGGTTGTGGAGACCTTCCATTCCTTAATAGCTTTAATTTTGTTAGGGTCTACTTTAACACCCTAGTGAGATACAATATGACCCAGATATTCCACCTCTTGTACTCCAAAGAAACATTTGGATGTTTTTGCATATAATTGTTTCTCCTGCAATAGTTTGAGCACCCTGTCAACATGTTCAACATGATCCTTCCAAGACCTGCTATAGATTAGTAAATCATCAAAAAATACTAGCACAAATTTTCTAAGGAAGGGTTTGAAAATGGAATTCATCAACCCTTGAAATGTAGAAGGTGCATTGGTAAGGCCAAAAGGCATGACCAAAAATATATAATGACCCTCATGAGTTCAAAATGCTGTTTTTGGAATATCTTCAGTCTTAATTCTAATTTGATGATATCCTGAACGAAGATCTAACTTGGTAAAATAAATTGCTCCATGTAATTCATCCAATAATTCATCAATCACAGGAATGGGAAATTTATATTTAATGGTGAGCTTATTGAGCTCCCTATAATATGGACACATTCGCCATGATCCATCCTTATTGTGTACCAATACTATAGGAGCAGAGAAAGAACTTTGACTAGATTGAATTATACCCGCCTCTAACATTTCTTCAATCATACGTTCAATTTAGCTCTTTTGGACGTAAGGATATCTATAAGGCCTGATGTTTGGAGGAACACTTCCTGGAATAAAATGAATAGCATGATCATGATCACGAATAGGTGGGAGTCCTTTGGGAGTTTCAAACACCTTGGAATGATTGTCCAAGACTTGTTGGAGATCTGCAGAAATAGATGATTTTGATGTCGGAACTTCTAGTGAGCATAATTGTGCAATTACGCCTCGTTGTTCTTTCTTTAGAAGCTTTGTCATGACATTAGAGCTTATTATCCTTCCTGGCTTCCCTTCAATACCCCGTAATTCGACTTCCTTTCCTTCTGAAAAAAATTTCAAGAAAGTTCTTGAAAATTAAAAGCTACCGTCCCCAAAGATTGTAACCATTGTACTCCTAGTACAACATCAGCACCTCCCATAGGAATGGAAAGCATTGGACTAGTCAATACATATTCCCCCATGGTTAGCTTGATATTATGGCATTTTCCAGAGCAATTTATAGTTCCTCCATTTGCAACCATCACTTGACATTCTGGTGCTTGGTATAGGAAACAATTTAATTCCTTGGCTACCTTACAATGAATAAAATTATGGGTGCTACCTGAATCAATCAACACTATTACCTTTTTCTTCTTGATATTTCCTTCTATATTGAGAGTTTGAGGAGTGGTAATTCCTGCCAATGCATTACACGATATGGTCAGACTCATTTCTTCCTCTTCTAGGGCTGGTTCCTGGTGTATATCCTCTTCTTGTTCATTTTCTTCTTCCTCTTCACAATCTATGTAAAATAATTTCTTCTCAAGACACTTATGACCTTTAGTGTATTTGCTATCACAACTGTAGCAAAGCCCTTTTTCTCTTTTTTCTTCCAATTGTTGTGGTGTCAACCTTGTAGGTTGTGGAAATCTAGGCGTAGCAACACTTCCTTCTTTATAGAATTAAGTGGTAGGCTTCCTTGTCGCCATTATTTTACATTCAACTTTTCTTTCCAACCTGAATGCCTTCTCCAATGAATCTGGTTCCAAAACACGAACTTCATGTTGGATGTTATCCTTTAAAGTGCCTATGAAGAGATCGATCTTGTGTTCCTCTGGAATATCAGTTACCCTTATATTCAATTTTTGGAAGTCCTCAATGTGCTGCCCCACTAAACCCTTTTGTTTGAGATTTATCAGTTGGCTAAAGAAGGTGTTGCTCTTTGTATCCTCATAATGTGCTATCATTTCCTCCGTAAAAATTGACCAAGTGACAATTTTTTTATGGGATAAAACCCATCGATACCATACAAATTTATTTTGTTCTAAATGTAAAGTTGCAATGCGTACCTTTTGCGTGTTTTTCACGTTATGGAGATCAAAATATTGCTCCATTTGTAGTATCCATGTTACAGGATCCTTTCCATCAAACTTCCTCATGTCTATTTTTGGAATATGGTGGTTCTTCCCGCCAACATTAGAGTTTATGAAATCATGATTAACATTTATTTTTTTCTCATCATGAGGTCCTTCTACTATCTTTTCACCATTAGGAAACATTTCTTGTATCAACTTTGTCAAACCTTCGATGTCTGCTTTTAGATCATTCTTCATGTTTTCGATGTTGTCTTTCATGTCATCCATCTTAGCTTCCATGCTCTCTTCCATGCCATCCATCTTAGCTTCCATGAATTTCTTCATACCGTCCATCTTCGCTGCCACGCCTTTCTTCAAAACTTCCATTTCATTTTTTGTTGCTCTTTGCGAGAGTGAAATTTGTTGCACTTGCTCTTGTAATTTTGATAGATCATGCTGCAATTCTTCATCTTCACGAGTCATAGTAGAGCCTTCTGAAGGCTTAATGGGTGTTGAATTATTTTTATAGGGCATCTTTTAGAACCCAATACCGATATCTATTCTACAATTTGCCCTTGGAATCAATTCAAATTGATTCTTCAAACAAGACTTATGCAATTCGGAAAAACAATACACACCTTTTTCTTGCTTTTGAGGAGCTCGATATTGAAATTGGATTATCTCTGTGATTGCAACACTTAAATATTTTAATTTCAGGACCCACGTAGCCCTCTGAAATATATTTCGAATGCGACAGGTCTAACCTGATTTGGATTATCCAAGACAAAGTTGTGTCCAATATCCCACAATGACCTAATTATGGATTGGTTCAGTAGAGTGAAATTGAACGAATTTCCACGTGTCACTGTTTCTTCCTTCAGCTCTGAAATTGATAGCCAAGAAACCAAATTCCATGTACTTGTGACGAATTTTTATGGCACTCCAATCCGATGCTCAGAGAGAGAGTTATGAATATTTTCCCACGATCACCTCTTTGAGATGAAATTCGGGGGCCTGAAAAAACACTACCTTCCACAGATCATATCTCCAAAAATATTGCGAACCAAGCTCTGAAATTTTTTGACAAGTTTCCTTGGGATTTCAGTTTCACACAAAAAAAAATTTAGATTCTGAACCTTAGTATAAAAAAATTTATAGCTCAAATGCCACGATGACCTGTTTAGGATCCTGAAAAAAGACCTAACTTCCACAGATCATATCTCCAAAAATATTGTGAACCAAGCTCTAAAATTTTTATAAAATCTTCCTCAGGATTTCAGCTTTGCACCCTAAAAATTTTAGCTTCTGAAAATTCGTAGAGAAAAACGTTATAGCGAAAATTCCATAATAACCTGTTTGGAGCAGCGAAAGCCTAGAATCCAAAGCTCTGATACCAAATGTTGTGTAACCAGCTCCAAAAATAGAAGAAAAGAAATATCAATGTCTTCGAAATAAGCCATTTCGTGGGGGAAACCTCCAATACATTACATAAATGAACAATTCTTGGATGATACAATTTACAAAACCTCCTTTCTATATATAGGAGTCCATGTGGCCATAATGTAATCCTAGTGGGCCACAATGTAATCCTAGCTGACCTAACAATAATAATTTAAGGGAAAAATAATAACAAAATGGGGGTTACAAGGGTACAATAATAACAATAAGGGTTTACACTAGTAATATAGGGACCTAACACTTAGAAATCTGGGATTGCTACTAGGTACCGATCAATATGGTCCAACTGAGAACTTTTTAGAGAGAATTTTGACATTCCTCAGAGCTTTCTAAATCACGTAGTTGCACTTGAATCTTGAGCCTTTCTTGATTCTCTCCTTCGCTTCAAGGTATGAAATTTCATACCAAAGCGTACTACTGGATATATTTCCAAACCTGTGAAGAGTCATCCAAGAATGCTCCATATTAATGTCGCTAAAAGATAAATTCTTCTATAGTGCATCAAGCATAGCTCAACCTCCAGAGTGCATATAGAAATGTTGAGATACCAATTTGAAGTCAGGGATGTAGTGTGTCATGTTCATTCTCATAATTTTGCGACAAAACAAGGAATTTAGGAAGAGAATTTTCTTTGATAAGGGAAGAACCAAGGAACCCAAAGTTGTTATATTCACTTTGAGTGCATGGCCTGCATCTTGAAAATATCAAAATTCGGTGGGAAAATAATATCAAAAATTGGTGGGAAAATTTAAATCTCGGATCCATCATGCGCATGGCAGATCATCTAGCATCGACATAAGCCATGGATGATGAATGCGAAGAAGTATAAAGACATCAACCCATTTCTTGTTGATTGAAAATTGTTCGCTAGAGAAATTACGTACATGGGTTGACAACTGAAGCTGATGCCTGAGTCCTTCTCCCAAAACTGTATTGAGAGTGTATTAATGGCTCTATAGCCTTGGAAATATTGGTTGCCAAGTATTGGCTTCCCTGGAAAAATTACATACACAGGTTGATAGTGGAAGTCGGATTCCTTCTCCCAAAACTGTACTGAGAGTGTATTAGTGGCTATATAGCCTTAGAAATATTGGTTTCCTAGTAATGGCTTTGAAGTTGTCTAAGAGGCAATTGTGATGGTTACCTTCAAGTCCAACTAGTGCCTGCCTTTTCCCGCTCCGGCCATTAATAAAGGAGCCCCCTCTGCCAGATCTTCTGTAATGAAGTATGTCTTTACTTGGCCAGACATACTTGGCCTACCATCGAAGTTCACTGTAAAGAAGTGTTTCACCTCTATCATTGTGAACTCTTGAAATATTTAATTTAAGAATTTTCTATCAGATTAGAATTTGTTGTCAGATTTCATTGCCAAGGACTTGCAACCTCACAAGCTCCTTGTTAATATATAAATATACGCTTGTTAAAAATAAAGTTTAAGGTCAAGTAAGTAGAAAGTGTGGAGTGTATTTGGCCATATGCAAGATGTATTTTCCCATAGATGGTTGTAGATTTAGAGTCTACTCAGTATAGACAATGTTTTTTTGATAAAGAATGGTTAAGATCACTCATATATTTCACAAAAAGGCATATGTGGTCAACACACACACAGATTACATTCAAATTACTCTAATATATATATTTTATCATATCTAACTTATTCCTAAGTTAGAAAGAGAGGTTGAGATAATTTCTCAACCATCACAAACCAACATCTCAAATATAGGATGTAAGAATTAATTCCAACATCCCCTCTTAATGTTAACATTACATAAATTTATTAAAATGACCCATAAACAACAAAATACATAATCATTCTTTAATTGGTTTACAACTTATCAATATAGGCTCCATCAAGTTTCCTCATAACCCTCGTAAAGGTGTAGACGGCAAATTGGATTCTCGAGCTCGACTCCTGAACTCTCGAATCAAGGACCTCTTAAAGTCAATTACCGGACAACGTCCCAAACTGTCACATAACCTCATTATAAGACCACTCCACATCTTCAAAGAATGATGGATCCTTCCCTAGATTCCCAACGGCCATACTATCTGGACAACCATCCATGTTGAACCTGAAGTGTAGTTGTTCTAAAAGAGTTTAAGAGGTTGAAATTCTTCATTGAATTCATCATTAGAATTCAATGGATATTCATCTATGGCTATATTTGTCGATTCTTTCCCTTTTAACACATTTCTAGCACAT
Source organism: Pinus albicaulis (assembly GCA_034641835.2). Taxonomy (NCBI): domain Eukaryota; kingdom Viridiplantae; phylum Streptophyta; class Pinopsida; order Pinales; family Pinaceae; genus Pinus; species Pinus albicaulis. The sequence continues at coordinate 63,456,438 of CM076571.1, forward strand.
CTTCTGCAATTCCATGTTGTATGCCCAATTTTCTTGCAATAGTAGCATTCAATTTCACCTTTGTTTGCATTTTCCTTTCTCGTCTTTGTCTTTGTAAACTATGCATTTTATATTGAAGATTTCTCTTCTGTATCCTCCAATTTTAGTCTCTTTTCCTCTGTGATAAGTGTTGCAATTGTCTCATGCAATTTTTGTGAAGAAATTTGAATCAAAGTAAAGACAACATTACTATAATTTGAAGGAAAAATATTTAGTAATCTTGCTTTAGCATCTTCGTCCTCCACCTTCACACCTGCTTCAATTAATTGTCTTAAAAGAGACACTAAATTATTTACATGGCTAGACATAGATGTTTCCTCATTCATTTTCAGTCTAAATAATTGAAAATTTATGGAAATTTTTGCATTTGTAGTTTTACACCAAATAAATGAACCAAATGTTCCCATATTACCTTAGATGGTTTAGCGAGATCCACAAGATATAATTTCAAATCAAATAATAGACTTGGCTTTGTCATCTCTATTTTGTCATCTACTTCTGAACCATTCACTATGCCCCACAATTTTTTATTCATTAATTACATTTATATCTCCAGTGCCTCCCACCACCAAAATATCTATGTATTTACTAAGTATTGGGTCTTCTCCAGCAAACGTGATGGTAAATTTGTAGTTTGTTGAACTCAACATGAAAGTGAATCCAACCTGAAGGTGTTCTTCATGTCATACAAGTAGAATCCCTGAGCTCTTCCCACGGGAGGGGAGTGAAAATTATTGTTAAGAGTGATTGGATCGTTGAAGACCGCTAGGTCTCCAAGGTGGTTGTATTTTCCAGTGAGAAGTGTGAGGCTAGACCACAAGCGTAGATGTTGTGTTCTTGGCATTGGTGCCATCATAGATTACATCGTGGAAATAAAAGACCGGATTCTTACTACGACTTCGAAATGGGTACTTGTTTCTGCTATTCCCATCACTACTTTGCAACAATACAATGGAAACTAAAGCCATATAAAACAAATTTACACTCCTCTTATTATTCTTGATCACCATTTCCAATCTTATAACAAGTAAATATATATAAGAATATGTGTGATTGGGAAACCAGTGCAACGATAAGTAGAATCGCAAGGCAAAGCTTCACTGCAACTCATGAGTGTAATGGAAATACAATTGATCTTTATATAGAAACTTAATCGGTGCACTAGTGGCTTGGTACATGTGCAAATTTGAATATAAAAAAAACTTAGATTTCTGTGTTAATATGGCTATTAGCTTGGGACAATGAGTAATTAATTAATGGGAAAGGTTGTGGTCAATTCCGAAACAAATAACTTTTGTCATCATATACAGACCATGGCAACTGGCTTGTTTAACGTGCAATCTGAAGCCATCCAAAATAAGAGTTGATATATGGTGGAGCAAGGGAGCTCCAAGCCATGCCATCATTCATGTTGGATATCCAGAGGATTCAATCACACAAAAACACAAGTATTTCACACATGAAACAATGAGTTGTAGCTATTCAATAAATCTCAATCACTCTGAATCACAAAATGAATACAATGAACCCGGTGAAGGGTATTTAACCTAAACTGACATGCACACATTTTCACATAACTGAACATGATCAAATCACTTAACTCACTCTCTAACTCACTCACCAAATATATCTATAAATCAACTCAACTAATTCACCTAACTATTTGTCTAACTTCTGCATGCGGGAAGTAATTATATATTTTAACACTCCCCCTTAATTACGACTGCTTAAACTAAAACATAACTCATGACAACTCAAACATGCTTGTTGGTATATGTCTCAGCTAGGCTTACAACACCCAAGTTTATTTTGTGAAACTCAAACAAATCTACTGCTAATGGCTTTGTAAAGATATCAGCCAATTGATCACTTGTTCTGCAAGGCTTCAAGTGAACTTCTCCATTGCTCACAAGTTCTCGAATAAAGTGATATCTAGTATCAATATGCTTTCTCTTTTGATGAAACACACTATTCTTGGATAGTGAAATCACTGATGTTTTTTCATAATATATCGTTGTTTATCCTTGTTGTTTCTGCTTGAGTCCATCCAATACTCTTCTTAACCATACTGCCTAACATGCTACTGAAGATGCTTCTACATATTCTGCTTCTGTTGATGATAGTGTCACAATAGGCTGCTTCTTAGATGCCCATGCTATCACTCCTGAACCGAGATGAAACACATAACCAGATGTGCTCTTCTGATCATCTAAACTTCCTGAAAAATCACTATCTGTGTATCTAATCAATTCTTTCTTTTCTGTACTTGAATACATTATGCCATAATCTCTGGTTCCTGCTATGTATCTTAGAATTATTTTTCCAACACTCCAATGTGTGTCTTTTGGAGTCTCCATAAATATGGAAATCAAACTTACTGGCTGCATAATATCTAGTCTTGTCGCTATGAGATACATGAGGCTGCCAACCAATATTTTGAATCGAGTTGGATTGACATCCGCCCCTTCATCATCCTTGCTTAACTTTTTACCTGTTGCAACTGGTGTAGGTACAGGTTTGGAATTATCCATCCTAAATATTTTCAACAAATCTTTTGCATACTTATTTTGTCAAATAAAAATTCCTTTTTTAGATTGCTCAACTTCAATGCTAAGAAAATTTTTCATGAGACCTAGATCTGTCATCTCAAATTATTTCATCATGGATGCTTTAAATTCATCTATCTCAAGATCACCTGTAAAAATCATATCATCAACATATAAGCAAACTATCAAAATCTGTCCATGCTCATTTACCTTTATGTATAAGGTAGGCTCAATGTTGCTTCTACAAAATCCATTCTTGATCATGTAGCTGTCAATTCTACTATACCATGCTCTAGGTGCTTGCTTCAGTCCATAGAGTTCTTTATTCAATTTGTAAACTTTAACTTCTTTACCTTCAACTTCATAACCTGGAGGTTGTTGCACATAAATTTCTTCTTCTAAAATTCCATTCAAGAAGGCTGATTTGACATCCATCTGGTATACTTTCCACTTGTTTTGAGTTATTTTCGCTAGAACTTCTCTTACAGTATCCAATCTAGCTACCGGAGAAAATGTCTCTCCAAAGTATATTCTCGGTTGCTGCGAGAATCCTTTGGCTACAAGTCTTGCTTTAAATCTGTCAATCTCACCTTTTTCATTCACTTTAGTATTGTACACCCACTTCACACCAATGAGATTTTTATCGTTTGGTAAATCAACCAAATCCCATGTATCATTCTTTTCAATTGAATTCACCTCTTCATCCATGGCTTGCACCCAATTGTCATCTCTGATTGCTTCTTCAAACGAAGAAGGTTGGAATTCCAACAATGCAAAATTTGAACTAACATCCAAATCATCATAAATATATTTCATACTTCTCATATTTTTCTTACCATTGCTTGATTCATTACCTGATTCGCTGCTTGGAGAATTCTAGTTTGTTGATCTGCTTGAAGATCCATGCTGCTATGAAAATTTTGGAGTCCTTGTTGGTGTGACTCTATTTGGTGTTTTCTCTCTTGGTTCTTGCTGCTCCTCTTCTTCTACATCATCCTCTTCCATCAATGGTGTTTGTGCATCAGTTAGTGTGTCTACAGTCCCATTCCATGACTCTTGTTTTTTGAACACAACATCTCTGCTAATGATTGTCTTCTTGGTGACAGGGTTATACAATTTGTAAACTTTTGATTGCTCACTATAACCAGTAAAAATGCATTTTTCACTTTGATCATCTAATTTTCCTCTTATTCGCTTAGGCACATGTGCATAGGCTACACATCCAAAAACTCTGAAATGAGAGACACTGCATGACATACCTGACCATGCTTCTTTTGGAACTCTATTCATCACGCTCTTTGTAAGAGATCTATTTATCACATAAATAGCACATGCAACTGCTTCTGCCCAATAATCATTAGACAAGTGTCTTGCTTTCAACATGCTCCTTATCATGTTCATGATTGTTTGGTTCTTCCTCTCTGCTACACCATTCTGCTGTGGTGTGTATCTGGTTGTAAACTGTCTTCTAATTCCATGTTGTTTGTAGTACTCATGGAATGCCTTCGAATCATATTCTCCACCACGAACTGATCTCAATACCTTGATCTATCGATCACTTTGGTTCTCCACTAAGGCTTTGAACTCTTTGAACTTTGCAAAAGTTTCAGACTTATGCTTCAAAAAGTAAAGCCAAGTCTTCCTACTATAGTAATCAATAAAAGTGAGGAAGTGACAGCTTCCACCAATCGACTGTGTCCTCATAGGTCCACACAAGTCAGTATGCACCAATTCAAGTGGTCTATTTGCTCTGTAAGAAACTCAATTCGGAAAAATTTCATGGTGTTGCTTTCCCAAGATTTAACACTCACAAGTGCTAACATGTTATTGATGGGAGGTAAACCTCTCACCATCTGTTTCTGCTGCAACAATATTAAACCAAAAAAATGCAAGTGTCCAAACCGAAAGTTCCATAATCGGTAATCATCAGACCATGAAGTTTTAAAAGAACTAACTTGATCATTATAGTTCATAATTAGAGGAAAGAGTTTGTTCCTCATCATCTGCACCTTTGTAATCAGCTGCTTGCTTGGGGATTTGTCATAAATAACACACTGGTGCCCCTGAAAGATAACTTTGTATCATTTCTGTGTCAATTGACCAACACTTATCAAATTGTGTTTGAGTCCAGGGACATAATATACCTCTGATATGGTCTTTGGCTCCCCCTTCTTGGTCACAATGTTGACCACTCCTTTTCCATCTACATCCACAGTCTTGTCAGTCCCCAACTTTACCTCTGTCTTCACAGAGGCATCCAAATTGGCAACCAAATTCTTATTTCCTGTCATGTGGTTACTGCAACCACTGTCTAATAGCCAGACCTTATCAGACGGTGCATGCATGGTGTTGCATGCTAGAAACATGGAGTCAGTATTCTCTGTACTAACATTAGCTCTTGGATTTCCTTGATCAACTATGTTCTTCCTACAATCACGAGCATAATGACCAAATATATTGCAGTAATAACACTTTACCTTTTATTTGTCAGACCTTTGATTGTTGTGAAATCTTATTCTAATGTTGCATCCACTTTGATGCTCATGATCTTCTCGGCCATCTCTGTGACCACCATAGCTACCACCTCGTCCTCTGCCTCTTGATCGACCTCTGCCTCAACCTCTTCAAATATAAACTTTACTTTGAAGGCAGTTTCTAAAGTGGAATCCTTATTTTTTTCTATCCTTGCCTCATGTGATAGAAGAGATCCAATCGACTCATCAACTGTCAGTTTTTCCAAGTCCTTTGCTTCTTCTATGGCTGCTACCACAACATCAAACTTGGTAGACAAAGATCAAAGAACCTTCTCAATCACTGTTCGATCTTTAACATCTTCACCATAAATTTTTAACTGATTGACAATAGACATGACCCTATTCATGAAGGAATCAATGTCCTCTGTCTCCTTCATCTGCAGAATTTCAAAGTCTCTCCTATTATTTTTCAATTTAACAATATTAACTTTGGCCATACCTTTATAGCTTGTTGCCAAAGTTTCCCATGCTTCCTTTGCTGAAGAAGTTATCATGATCTTCTAGAACACTGCTCGGTCCACTCCCTGCTGGATAAGAAGCAACACTTGTGCATTCTTCTGCTTATCTTTCTTCCATTGTTCCCTCTCTACATTACTGAGGGCTCGTTCTTCTGCATCATCTTGAGGTTCTGCACACCCAAACTGGACATGATCCCATACATCATGCGCTTTTAGCATAGTCTCCATTTCAATAGCCCACACATCGTAATCTTTCCCAGTGAAAGATGGACGTTGTGGCTGAAAACTTGATGTGGCCATCTTGCCTCAAACAATAAATCTTCTCTAACAAAAGCCCTAAATTTCTCCTCTTTTTTTCTTTTAGAAACTTTGCAAATCTCCTTTAAAAAAAATCCCTTTCAATAAAACCCTAGGTTCTATAAAAAAAATATTTTTTCTTATTTTTATAAAATTTTATAAAATTTTTTATAAAAATCCTTTGATTTTATTTTTATATATATAAAGAATCTTTATAAAAAAAAATTATGTAAAAAAAATCTTAAAAAAACTTATGATTAAAGCCCTTGCATGTGAATTATAGAGAACTTGTTAATAAATCAAAAAAGGGCTCTCATCCACATCCATGTAATTGTTTTTGGATTTCCAAAAAAATAAATAAGCCACACCCATGTGAAATCGAAATTTAATAAATGTATGTACCTTTTCAAAACGTCTCACGTACCAAAAGGAAAAGGAAACTCGTTTGTTGACTTTTGTTTTTTTCTTAAATTTGCTCACGGTTGTCAACTTCACTGTCGGCCTTTTAATTTTTCTAAACTGGGTTCCGCACCCCTGATGAAGGTAACCTGCGGACTAAACCTGTTTTCAAAAATCGTAAGGTTGCCAAAATCTCCACAGGTTTTCTTAGGAGAAGATGCAGACCTCCATTGTTCCTTCACTGCAAACGTGCGGACCTTCACGGGTAAAAAATTTTTTTACGACCTTTTGCTCTTGGCCTTCTTCACTGGCTCTACTCGCCCATGGATCTTCTGATCCTTCCTCAGCTCTGATACCAATTTTTTGGATATCTAGAGGATTCAATCACACAAAAACACAAGTATTTCACACACGAAACAATGAGTTGCGGCTCTTCAATAAATCACAATCACTCTTAATCACAAACTGAATACAATGAACTCGGTGAAGGGTATTTAACCTAAATTGACATGCACACATTCTCACATAATTGAACTTGATCAAGTCGCTTAACTCACTCTCTAACTCACTCACCAAATCTATCTATAACTTAGCTCAGCTAATTCACCTAACTATTTTTCTAACTTCTGCATGCGGGAAGTAATTATATATTTTAACAATTCGTTGTCAATGTACAAATTTATTGAAAAGCGATCATGATATCAACTCTCTTTATATTACTCTTGATTTTCTAAGATCGCTGTGTTGAAACTTAAAAGTTTGATTGCCTGGTTGGAATGTAACAGGATTATCATAACAAATTCTTCTACAGGTTTGGTGGAAGAATTGAAAGCGAACCTGACACATGGCCATTACTTTCAACAAAATAAAACCCAGAGAAAGTGGAGTGGGTGGGGCGTGGAAGATTCTCCATTAATATTGTCCTATTGTTTGAAAATTTTTCCTATGGCCTCATAAAGAATGAGGGATCAGAAAACTAAATGTAGCCATTTTACTTGGAAAAGTAGGCAAGTTATATTGGCCCTTCATTGGTATGTTTGGGGAACGCCAGCTATATCGGTTCCCATCCATATTGTCACACGAATTTACTGAACGTGGGGAGTACTATGCTAGTAGGAATAAACGTGAGCAAACTAGACACGTATTTATATACGCGTAGTCTAAAAAAGCAATAGAATGGTCTAGAATCTGGCAAAGATTTGCCTAGAATCTTGTTTACAGTTGTTAAATTTTAGTATTTTGAGTGTCCTAAGAGTTTTTGATAGTGTTGAATCCAGTTCCACTATCAAAAATGGATTCCAAACACTCCAACTACCTGATTTTTTGAATTTTAGTTTACCAAATTCCGACAAAAAATTGTCGTCCAAACTATTCCACATACTGGGTAGACAACTTCATTTATATAAGCAATAGTTTAATTAATGCTAGGTGACTTTTGGTGAAGTCTTTTTAGGTTATTTTTGTATAAAATTTTAATTAGAAATTTGAAATTCTAAATGCGTGGAGTACTATGCTAGTAGGCATAATTTTGAGCAAACTGATACATATTTATATAATCAATAGTTTTAAATGTGAGGAGCACTATGCTAGTAGGAGTAATAGTCAGTAAACTAGACACATATTTATATAAGCCAGAGTTTAATTAATTATGTAATTTTTTTTAGCAGGTTGTGTTTTGGTTAATTTTGTATAAAATTTAATTAGAAATTGAAAATTTTAATTGGAAATTTAATTAAGATTTGCAGGCTAAATTTATTTTTGAATTGAAAATGCAATTTAAACAAATAAATATTACAATCTATATGGAATTCCCAAAAAAATTAAAAAACTCACTTATTTAAATATTTATATATAAGTAGTTAATTAACATTAAGTATCATTATTCATTAAATATCATATTTTCAAAAATATAGTAACAATATTTCCTTAGTAAGCCTAATTAGCTAATATTAAATACTGATAAAAACTACTTAAAAGCACTCAATTACTAAAAAACACTCATATATTATACACAAATGGTGTATGTGTAAACACACTCACACACACTGATTACATTCAGATTACACTATTAAATAGAGTTTCTGAGATCCAACTTATTCCTAATTTAGAGAGAGAGGTTGAGAGAATTTCTCAACCATCACAAACCAACTTGTCAAATATAGGATGTAAGCATTAATTCCAACATCCCTCCTTAATGCTTACATTATTGAAAACATAATCATTCTTTAACTTATCAGTAGATGCTCCATCAAGTTGCCTCATAACCCTTGTAGAGGTGTAGTTTGCAAGTTGGATTCTGGAGTTCACTTCGTCAACTCCCGAATCGAGGACCTCCTGAAGTCAATTACTAGACAGCATCCCAATCTGTTGCATAACCTCATTATGAGGTCACTCAATTTCTACGACTAATGAGGGATTCTTCCCTAGATCTGCAACTTCCATACTATCTTGACAACCATCCATGTTGAGCCTTACTGTGATCCAGATTTATGCACGAACGCAACATAATAAACATATAACCATAAATACAGAGATGCAGCAGAAACAACATTTCATTTCATTAATATCAAAGAACTGAAATTTGCTTACAGACAGAATGGAAATAAAACTAGCTAGGGCGTTGGTAGCTATCTCTAAGAAGAGATGTGGTGGCTACAGGCCTCTGAACTGAGTTACAATGAGGCTTGAGGGCCTATTTATTATTGAGAAACAATGGATAACTCTAAAAATCCAAAAACCTAACCCTAGGAGATGAAACGCCAAAACTATGGGCCCCTGTTTGGGTAAATTGGTGTTTCAACTTCCGAGGGACGTAACTTTGGCATACTATCTTCGTTTGACGCACATGGTACATCATTAGAAATATCTATCCGAGGACTACAAATTTTTCCACGAATATCTATTTTGGAACGGAATAATATCTGCTGGATGCGCGATGCCCAAAAAACGTTGTTTAGGGCCTCAAAACGGCTCCGGAAGTTCAGGACTCGAAAAACTGCTAAAAATAGTAAGCTGTGCCGAAACTGAAAAAATTGAAAGAGGAAATGGTGGGGCCCCAAGTGGAATAGGCAGGTGGCCACCAATATCCACTTGGATCACTCCTCCCCCCTTAAGAAGCAATGGTCCCCATTGCGAAGAGTTCTTCCATGAGATGAGGAAACTTTTGCTGAACTTGGTCCCTGGTGAACCACTTGCCTTGGTGTAGGAGTTGGCCAGCTTTGACAACCCGATACAGTTGGATGTTCTGTTGGCGAGTGCTCTTTATTTTCATGTCCCTGATACAATTTGTGGTGACTTTTTCCATGCAGTCTGGGTTTAACTATGTTCGTGTGAGTTGTTCTATAATGTCTGAGGTGTCCAGTAGAGGTGGGAAGTAAGGACGAAGGCGATCCACATTGAAGACTGGGTGCAGACCAAGGAATGGTGGAATAATGAGCTCGAAGGAATCGTTCCCTACATCCTTGGTGATGGTGTACGACCCATATCAGAGTGGGTGAAGCTTGCGGTGGGGTCCAGTGAGGCGCTCCTTCTACAAATGTAGCCATACTTTGTCACCCACCTGGAAGTTGTGTGGCACCCGGTGTTGATCATGGCGTTGCTTGTACTTGGAACTGGCTTTGTCCAATATATCATGAACATGTTGGCGGATGTGTTTAATGTGCTCGATGAAGCTACTTGCTTTGTCAACTTCAGACTGGACATGAGCTGAATCGGCCTGAGCAGCTGCAAATGGTATGGCTACGTCAATAGGACATAGTGGCTGGAATCCCAAGCCCACCTGAAAGGGGCTATGGCCGATTGAAATGTGGAGAGCCCGATTATAACTATGTTGTACATATGGGAGGCTCTCGTCCCATGTGCATGGATGCTTTGAATTGTACATGTGCAGAATGTGTACAAGCATTATGTTGACGACCTCTGTCTGGCCATTTGTTTGGGGATGGAAAGCTGTGGACTTGGTGAGCTTGGTATCAAACATTGACCAGAGGCTGGACCAAAATGTGCTAAGGAACCTGCCATCCCGATCTGATATGATAGACTGTGGGATCCCAAAGTGCACCCACACTCATTCAAAAGGTTTTATGGTGGCTCTCTTTGTGATATTGTTCTTGTGACCGCCATGATGGCCTCTTCGAGAATCGTCGACGACCAAGAAAACACGATGGTACACTGCCAAGTGAAAGCTGACCCGACATCTAATGGAGATGGGTCCCCAAGGTCGACAAGGGTGGTGGCGGAGTATATAGGCAGCATTCTTGATGGTCGGTTGGTGATGGCACAAGATCGATCTGCGAGGATGCGATGTGGGTAAACATCCTTTCGAAGGTTCGGCCAATAGAAATAATTCTATAGTATTGCTACTGTTTTCTCGACCCCGAAATTCCCAGCGACTCGACTGTAGTGTGCTTCCCATATCATCTTCGCACGCTCACTTGAACGAACACAAAGGTGTCCCAGGTGACATAACAGTGCATCTTGGAGGTGAAAATTTGGAACTTGCGTACCCCCCAAGAGTGCCTTGTATGTGTGGTTGAATTCTGGATCACTCTTGCAAAGAAGTGGCCAATCAGAAGTCTCGTGCCCATAAGAGTTGAGAACGGTGGTTAGTGCCATGATCGGCGGTCGACTAAGGCAATCTGCAACATTTTTCGTGTTACCCTTCTTGTACTTGATGTTCAAATGAAAGTGTTGCAGATATGTGGACCACTTCTGATCGCAGTCGTTCTGCAACTTCCCTTGTGTCTGTATCAACTACAGGGGTCGGTGGCGTGTGTGGATGATTATTTCCTTCCCCAAAATGTAATGCTTCCATTGTCGACAAGCCTGCACAATGGAATACATTTCTTTGTCAGAAGTGGGATACCTGCGAACTGTGTCGGAAAATGTCTCACTGTGATATGCCACTAGATGCCCCCGTTGAGTAAGAACTGCGCCAATAGCATAGTCAGAGGCATCCGTCTCGATCTCAAATGGTTGTTGCAAGTGTGGTAATGTGAGCACAGGGGTAGAAGAGATGCGATGTTTCAATTCTACGAACGCCTTCTGTGGGGTTAGACCAAAATAATTTTGCTCTCGCTCCTCCCTTGGTGACTTGACTCAAGGGCCAAGTGATATGAGAGAATCCCAACACAAATCTACGATAGAAATTAGCAAGACCCAAAAAAGAATCCAAACTCTGTTCAAATAGATGAGGCCCAAGCTTAAATCCCAAGATGACTTGGATCTTGGTTGGATCCACTGCCCCTTTCATCCAATAATGTATCCCGGATAACTGGAGCACAGTTCTGCAAAACGTGCACTTCTCCCAGAATTGCTTTTGAATGATCCACGGGTTTGGAGGACTGCCGGATATTAGTGGTGTCTTCCGAGTACGTGAAGAAATCGAATCTCATCCAAGTACACCACTACAAATGATTTTGTGAATAGCCGCAAGATGTCATCCATCATCCTCATGAAGGTTGTGGGAGAATTCTTCAACCTGAAAGGCATGACCAGCCATTTGAAAAGGCCTTCCTTAGCTTTGAAGGCAGTCTTCCACACATCAGAAGGTTCAATTGGTACTTGGTGATACCCAGACTTCAGGTCGATCTTGCTGAAATATTTCGCACCCTTGAGTTCGTCCAAAAGGTCATCAATCCGTGGGATTGGGTACCTATTTTGGACAGTGATCTTGTTCAGCGCCTGATAGTCAATACAGAGTCTCCACGTCCCATCCTTCTTCTGTACCAACACAATTGGGCTCCCACAGGGCGATGAACTTGGTCTGATGTGACCTTTCTGCAACAACTCCTAAATCTACCTCTTGATTTCATCATTCTCCAGAAAAAAGTGCCGATAGATCGGTCCATTGGGTAGCGGCGCACCTGGGGTCAGATCAATCAGGTGCGTGACCTGATAGTGCAGAGGAACCCCTGTGGGTGAGGTGAAGATGTCCCCGTACTCCTCCACAACCTTATCCATTTGTTGTTGTCGTGCAGAGGAGCCCTGTCTGGAGGTCGTGGCCACAGTCTTCTTCTTTCCCTGGGGGCGGATCATTAGGAAAATGAATTTCCTGGTTTGGGAAATGAGCTTACTACATTTTTTTGCAGTAAGCAAAGAGATAGCGGCAGGATGTGGTACCTATGGTATCCTGTACAACTTATTTCCCAAAGAAACAATAACAGCACGAGGTCGAGACTCATACACAGCGTGATGCTTCCACAAGTATGATTTTCCTAATAATACATCAGAAACATCAATAGGAGCAACGTCACATAATACCTCATCCATGAAGGGCTTGATGCTATAGGGAAGTTGGCACTGTTGGCTGACGCGGAGATCTCGTCCTTCGTGAATCCACTCGATGGTGTATGGATGTGGGTGAGTTGTGGTCGACAAGCCCAACCGCTTCACGAAATTTGCTGAAATGAGGTTCTTTTGGCTCCCATTATCGACAATGAACTATACAGGGGAGCCCTTTACCCAAATCTGGGAGTGGAAGAGACGTTCCTCCTCCTCTAGATCTTCCAGTTCCTCCTTTTGGATCATTGTAGTGGAAACAGTGGCATTGGGCTCCGCATTAATAATCTGTTTCCCTTTTTCATTCCCCTTTTCAGGTTCTGAATCAGAGTCGGAGCATGCATCTGACTCAAAAGCCCTCATCTCGGCCACTAGCGACTGCTTGGCCCGACACTCACTTGTGTTGTGAGTGGAGCTCTTATGGAACTCACACCACTTTCCTGTGTCCTTCTTTGACTTTGCGGTGTTGTTCTTTTCTTATGGCTTTGACGAGTTTTCTTTAGCCGCCATGCCTTGGCTCTGTACTTTGTTCTGCGGTTTGGAAGCACCTTTCCCTTGCTTTTGATTCGCAGATCCAAAGTCTCGCTTCTTCTGTTTGAATTTCTGCTCAATCTTGGCAGCATACCGGTATGACGTACCGAGTGAGGAGACATCGAGGGAACTCCATTTCCTCTGAATGTCATGCGGACGGTTACGTGCTAGCACCGGATGTTTCTACGAATCTTTGATCTTAGAACTTTATAGCAAAAGGTATGGGCAAGATTATTGACTCATACACACCTTGATCACATACATTTGGCCGTCGCGTATGATCCATTGTATGTGCCGTATATAGCTCCCCACGGGATAGTATTGTTCCTTAACGGCGTCTCGGAAAGAATTCCAAGTTGGTACGGCCGAGAACAGAGAGGGTTCTGTCTGGTCCTTGTTCTCACAGTAGGTTTCCCACCAGTCCTTAACATGGGGGGTAGCTTTGAGGAGTGCAAAAATAATCTTCTCACGGTCTGAAAAGTCATGAACAGAGAAATATCCTTCTAATAGATTCAACCATCTATCTACGGCATCTGCGTCTATTTGACCCTCAAATATGGGAATGTCAGAATTTACTTGTACCTTAAAGGGAGTCGCGCCTCCGGGGGGAAGCCACCCCGGATGCAGATGCGCCGCCGGTGGGCAGCCGTTGAAGGATCTGAGAAAAGTTATCCATCATCGCGTTCCTTTGTTTTTCGAGGGCCTCCTCGAGCAATATTTTTATAGGATCTCCTACTCCCTCATCTTTCTTTTCTTCCCCCATGGGCGTTCGTCGAGGTTTGCGAGGTTGATCTTGCAAAGGCTCCACCAGATCAAGCCCTAGCTCCTTATAACCCGACCTCGTTGGGGACATGCAAAGAAGGATCGAGAAAAAGCAGACCGCTCTGATACCACTGATCCAGATTTATGCAGGAACGTAACAGAATAAACATATAACCATAAATACAGAGATGCAGCAGAAAAAACACTTCATTTCATTAATATCAAAGAACTGAAATTTGCTTATAGACAGAATGGAAATAAAACTAGCTAGGGTGCTGGTAGCTATCTCTGAGAAGAGATGTGGCGACTATAGGCCTCTGAACTAAGTTACAATGAGGCTTGAGGGCCTATTTATTATTAATAAACAATGGAGAACTCTAAACATCCAAAAACCTAACCCTAAGAGATGAAGCGCCAAAACTATGGGCCCCTGTTTGGGTAAATTGGTGTTTCAACTTCCCAGGGACGTAACTTTGGCATACTATCTCTGTTTGACGCACATGGTACATCATTAGAAAGATCTATTCAAGGACTACAACTTTCACTATGAATATCCATTCTAAAATGGAATAATATTTGATGGATGCGCGATGCCCAAAAAGCATCGTTTAGGGCCTCAAAACGGCTCAGGAAGTTTAGGACCCGAAAAACTGCTAAAAATAGTAAGTTGTGCCGAAACTGAAAAAACTGAAAGAGGCAATGGTGGGGCCCCAAGTGGAATAGGTGGGTGGCCACCAATATGCACCTAGATCATACTGCCACTTGATCTCTTAAGTATTGGATTCAGACACATAGCTGAACTGCTAGTCATTTTATGGACGAGCTCCCATCTACTGAGATACATGGGTGCAAACCGTTGTATTCACTAGTTGTATAGTAGAGTCGTCTAAATAATAAATGTATCTAGATTCAACTATTACATCATGACCTTCTTATCTAGTTTAAAAAATTCATCCTCACTTAATTTACAAATTTATAATACTACTAAACCACAAATATTTCAACACACCAAATAACACAAAACAGAGACTCTCGTTCGCAAACACCATTCCAAGGCATTTAAAAAATCTATATAGCTCGAGATTTCTTGATTTCTCTTCCCTAGTTTGTTTCTATGTTGAGAAATCAAGTCCTTTAGTGGTTTACAAATATGGCGGCATTGAAACACCTTTGTCTCCATGCAATCATTTTTTAAAGACGCGTCTTCCTTATGAGGCCAATAAGTAAGTTGTCTTTCTGATCTCAGAACTTTTCAATGACAGACTGCGGACGGATAGGTTCCATTCTCGCTTCCCAACAGAAAAAAATGGCCCTGGGAATTCTTGACGGAGGAGATGCCAAATGGAAAGACTAAAAAAAATTTAAAAAAAACACAAAAGCAGAGGACATAAGACAGACTAAAACAAAAAAAGGGATAGAATTTCAATTCCCCAAATCATAGGATAGATGGGAATTTTCTATACGCTCTTGACAGAGAACGAAAGATTCTAGAAGGAGCGTGGCCAATTACAAGTTGTGAACACATGAGGCTGGTCTGTGGAGCCCCAACATCAAATTGAATGAAGTAACATGAAAAACATTACAACGATCGATACTCATCGACTGGTGCACTCCTTCACACTCAACAGACCACCCTGCAGAAATTTGTTCCGCCTTTGCTTGATCCACTGGAAGTTACCCCGTTAGAGAAAGCTTAATCCTCCATTTGAAAAACTGAAAACAAACCAATTCTCATCCAGTGATGTTGCAAACCGTTAGAATTCAGCATAGGAAATCAATTTTCACTCTTATTTTCCAAGGACTTAGACTCACAACACATAGGCCTCTGATCCTGTGCTCTGATACCATGATAAAAACTACTGAAAA
This sequence comes from Pinus albicaulis, assembly GCA_034641835.2. Taxonomy (NCBI): domain Eukaryota; kingdom Viridiplantae; phylum Streptophyta; class Pinopsida; order Pinales; family Pinaceae; genus Pinus; species Pinus albicaulis. The sequence continues at coordinate 63,472,149 of CM076571.1, forward strand.
GTACTCAATTACTAAAAAACACTTATATATTATACACAAATGGTTTATGTGTAAACACACTCACACACACTGATTACATTCAGATTACACTATTAAATAGAGTTTCTGAGATCCAACTTATTCCTAATTTAGAGAGAGAGGTTGAGAGAATTTCTCAACCATCACAAACCAACTTCTCAAATATAGGATGTAAGCATTAATTCCAACAAATACCACATTTTTATTTTTTATTTTTGAAAATATAGTGACCATATTTACTTCTTTTCATAAACAATTTTATAATTAATTTCCTTTTTAACCTCGTTTAATTGACTAAATTATAATTTTTAGGCTAATTTCAGTGTTTCCTCTCGTTAGCAAGCTCATTAAAATATTTATTATACTTTCTATTTTAATAACCCAATGCCCTCAAATAATATTAGTATGTAGACATGGATTATTGCATGTGGAGGGAGATCTCTTAGATTGAAACGCTCATCACTAAGGAGTTTACTCTTCCAAAATTCTTATACATGTTTTCTTTCCATAATGCATTGATTTTTCTTAATAGATTTATGAGAATATCTTTGGAGATTTCATTGGTAAGTTTGTTAAAATAAATATGAAACTTGTAGCACTATTATAGTGAGCTTATGCTCAATTGTGTTGTTATTTTTTATTTTTATTTTAAGGAATTATAAAAAGAAAATTAAATATATTAGATTTTTTTTTAACTATTTAAAATTATAAGCAAAACTATATCAACAAAGAAACACAATAGAATTCTATAAGTACCCTATGTGTTTGAAAACCTAAAAAGTAAATGAAGGACTATGTTTTTCTTCCTAATAAAATGAAAATACAAGGGAAAATATAGAAATCAAGAAGTTTGTTAAAAATATATAAGATATTATGGTTTGATATAATCACCTAGTTAATTATCTTTCCATATATTCTATTCTCACTCTTCTAAACTTAGTCATCAATTTAATCTATAATATGAAGTTGCTAGAATAGTTATGGAACGCGTTCCCCTCCTTTTCCCTAGGGTTTTAGCTTCCTTTCATGTCTATCAGATTATGGTTTTTAATTTTTTCATTCTTATAGAAGTTTCTAGCGGATTCTCATATATTACTAATTCATTGTGGGTGAATTGGTTGATGTGGCTACTAATTTTATCCATAGGGAATAATTATATGGCTATCTTGTTGAGGAAATATATTTCACATACAGACTTCCAAGACAATTTTCTTTGTGCTGAAAGGCCAAAAAATTCAATTTCTTTGGCCCTAAATCAATGAAATTTTTAAAAGAACATATTTTTTTTATTGATCTTAAAATGAAACTGATTATCCTTTGACACTTAACAAGTGTGATAAACTTGGGTCTTTAAATGTAAAATTAGTTTGCAACTTCTTCAAAGATAAGTGGTTAAATTTTCACATGAACTTAAAAATGAAACAAAATCATATGCAACTCAATTTGATAAACATTAATCCATGCAGACATTGATGGAAACCTACTTATTCTACCTAGACCTCTAGTCAATTTCATCAATTTCCTTGATTATAGCAACATTTACTATTTTTAGTTTTTTTTGGGTTTTGAACTTCCGGATCTGTTTTGACCCCTAAATGACGTCTTTTTGAGGTCTGCAACAGACCTATGCTTAAAATCTTGTAGTACTTGAATATACCTTTCTAACGAGGTATCCTACACACTAATAAAAGATCATGTGACCAAGTTACGACCCTAGAAAGTTGGTTTCCCAACTAAATCCAACGGGGCCCACAAACTCTGGGAATTTAATCTCCTGGGGTTAGGGTTCCCCTTATTGTTCAATAATAAAAAGGCCATTGAGCCTCAATGTAACATAGTTCAGAGGCATGTAGCCACCATATATCTTTTCAAAGATAAGCTACCATCACTCAAGATAGTTTATTTCCATTGTGTTTGTAAGAATTTTTTAGTTCTTTGATGCTAATGAAATGAAGATTTATTTCTATTACGCATATGTGTTTGTGTTTATATATGCATTTTGTTGTGTTCCTGCATAAGTCTGGATCAGTGGTATCAGAGCAGTATGCTCTTTATGTGTTTTTCTTCGGATGTCCCCAATGAGGTAAGGGTATAAGAAGTTAGGGCTCGAATTAGTTGAACCTTTTCAATACCAACCTCGCAAACCTTGAAGACCTCCCATGGTAGAAGAAAAGAAAGACGAGTGACCAAGAGAACCTTTCAAAATATTGCTCGAAAAATCCCTCGAGTGACAGAGGAACGTGATGATGGATAACTTTATTGTGATCCTTTTATGGATGCCCACAGGAAACAAAAATTCATCCAACAACCACTCTGGAGGTGCCACTCCCTTCAAGGCACAATTCAACTTTGAAATTCCCATATTTGAAGGCAAAATAGATGCAGATGTCCCAGATAGATGGTTAAATTTGTTGGAAGGATAATTTTCGGTTCACGATTTTTCCAATAAGGAAAATATTACTTTTGCACTCCTCAAAGTTGCTCCCCATGTCAAGGATTGGTGGGAAACCTACTGTGAATAGAGATTCTCACTATTTTTAGCTACACCCACTTGGATATACTTTAGAGATTCCATCAAGGAACAATATTACCCCATGGGGACGTATGAGGAAAAATACATACAATGGACTACACTCTAGCAGAAAAGGGATCAATATGTGCATGAGTTGATGAATATTTTCCATACCCTATGCACAAATTTGGGTATCAAAGATTCTAAGAAACATCTAGTGCTAAATTACCACAATTGTTTTCACAAATACATTTAGTGGGAAATGGAATTTCTAAACATCTCCTCTCTCGGTGCAGAGTACTGATATGCTGCCAAGATTGAGAAAAAAATTAAAAAGAAGAAGCGAGACTTTGGATATGTGAATCTGAAGCAAGGGAAAGGCATCCCCAAACCACAAAACAAAGGAAAAATAAAAGGCGGTGTGACCCAAGAGAACCCATTGAATCCACAAGCAAAGAACAACACCACAAAGACAAATAAGGAGACAAAAAAATTGTTTGAGTTCCATAAGAGCCCCACTCACAACAAAATTGAGTGTTGAGACAAGAAATCAGTAGTGGCCAAGTTAAGGGCTTCCAATTTAGATGCATGTTCTAACTCTAAGTGAGAACCCGACAAGAGAAATGACAAAGCAAATCAGATTATTGATGTGGAACGCAAAACCATTGCGGCCACCACCAAGATCCAGAAGGTGGAGCTCTAAGATCTAGAGGAGAGAGAGAATATCTTCCACTCACAAATTTGGGTGAAGGGTTCTCTGCTACAATTCATTTTCGACAGTGAGAACCAAAAGAACCTCATTTTAGCAGATTTCATGAAGTCGTTAGGCCTCCCAACTAGTGAGCCCTTTTTTTTGCACCAAGATTGTTGCACTCCCAAGGGCTAGTCAACTTTACTTATCAACCCGGGGTTCATACAATATTATAGTTAAAATTAATATATGCACAACTGATGGATTCTACCAATGCCACCCTCAACTAGGTCTTCTAATCAGTAATACTTTTAGGCCATTCGTCCTACTTGATTAAAGTGAAATTGACCAATGTAATGCATAGAATTACTTCTAATCTGAGTCAAAGAGAGTGTCTATAAAACTTGTACTTGTAATTGACAGTGAAAGCAAATCATAAACATATAACCTAATTGCAGAAAAGGAAACTATGTTATGGGAAATCATTCATCTAACTATCCATTCATTTGAAGTAAAGAAATTATTCTATCATGACACACTTCGTGAAACCACAAACTAACTTATATCTATAGCTTCAGTCAAGTTGTACTTGCATCTAATATTTTGTCCTATTCAAGCTAATTCTGAAATGAAATAAAACACTAATTCTTACTCTGTTTTTGTAGCATGGAAGGAAGAAGCTTTGGAGTGGCGTAGGGGTCTCCTATGATCATGAATTGGGAGTTAGGGGTCAAATGCATCCTATTCTAGGTTCAAATGGAAATAAGCTGAAAAAATGGAGTGGAAATGGTGACCTACAGTGCTGCTATAGGAATTTTCTACAAGATTCTCTGTACTTCTATAGGAAGTCCTGAAATTCTACATGAAACAAGCCAAGAAGGATATAAGGGTGAAAAAGATGGAAGGAAGGTATGAGAAGATAAGAGATGGTGGAAGTAAGTGAATGAGGGATGACCAACACTTCCAGCCAAGCTCAGAACCCTTAGAAGTCATGTTTTACACTTGGAGGGCTACTCATAGTGGTGATGAAGATGATTTCACAAAACAAGTTTTCGGTGGCAGAATTGGAGGTTGGGGGGGAGGAGGATGAAGTCCAAGATGATAGTAATGAAAGGGATCATTTTCCTGCAACTGTATATAGTCCTACATCCATTACACACATACATTCTTTGATCATTGACAAACTAACATGTTTAAATGTGGAAAAGTCGAGTTTAATAGAAAACCCTACTTAACCTATGCTAAAATATTATCTAAGTACAAATCCAACTTATAACTTATAGTAATCATATGATGAACATGATAATCACACTATTTAACTTTCCAAGAAATCATAAACAAGTTATTTTTTATTTGTGGTTGGAGATCCTTCTCCTCATGCTCCCATGAGAGAGGTGAGGGAGAGAGGCTACAAGAACAATTTTGATAGATTTTTGTTGATACTAGAATGCAAGGAAACTAAATAAAGTGATGGAACATAAAAAGAGAATATAAATTCGTAAGAGGGACTTGGTCAATGGATTTTTCCCTAAACCAAAAGCATCAGCCCTCTGAGACTAAATAAGTGATGGAACAAACAACTTATCATTATCATTGCATAAAAATGTCTAATACATCATATGAAAGTAAAAACTAACACTAAATCAGAGCTCAAGAGCTACCTAGATGAATACAAATTTAGAATCCTAATGAGACATTTCTCATGCTTATTATACAAATGGTTAGCTACCAAAAATTCCCCAAAATGTAGGAATATGGTCTTCTTGATCTCGAGAAAACTGGAGCTTGGCTCCTCAAAACTGCCACTTTCTTGGATGCCTTTGCCTTCGATCCATTGGGAGAGATCTTGCTGTGATCTTGGTCGATCGAGGAAGTTAAGGAGGTGGAAAACCCTCCTACAATCTCTCCTTTTTGTCTACTTCGAGCCCTGAGGTGGAAAATCTCTCAAAAATAGCTGTATTTCCTACAATTAAATCAAATTAGGTAGTAAGACATGACAATCATCTTTCACCTTTATCTCTAAGAATAATATGAAAAAAATGTAAATAAATGTGTGAGAGAGGCAACTTAATAGGTTGAAGGATGCTATTTTAACCCCTTAAAATATACCTAATGATGGGCCTCATCATCACCCCCCTACTAAAATGGTCACTCATCCTCTAAGCAACTCAGTTCTCCTTGTTGATCCCTCTCAAAATCCTGATGGCCTTCCTGACATCCCAAGGTAGCTCAGAGAGAGTGCCTTCTAGTGGGTGAAACCCTGCATTATTTTCTGCCTCAGCCCACTCCTTTTGTTCCTCTTTCTAATCTCTCCCTTCATGCAGACCCAACATCAAAGGTGGCCTAACCTTCAATCCTATCCATTATATCTTCATTATTTACATAGATCTTTTGTAGAAATGTGATCTCTCCTCTATTTGAGTCTTTTGTGTAAGGTATGCCATCTCCGCTGGCATGGCTGCAAACTATCTTCTCCTAGCAACCTCGATGTATCATCAAAGTATGAAATTGTATGAAATTGTGTCTCAATGTATTTAGGTGCTAGTACATCATCATTTGAGATCAATTGATGGTTACTGATGATCCCCATGGAGATTATTAGTTCTGCTCTGTTCTCTAGAGGTTATCTCTCTTCTCTTACCATTACTCTTTTAACCTTTGTTACTCTTTCTTCTTCATATGTTAGCCAAGATGCCAAGGCGATTAATTGCATATTGTCCAACCTGGAGTTAGGGTCCCGAATTTTTATATCAGTTAATATTAGGTTATGCGTACAAAATTAAACCATTCTAGCCCTCTCTCCTACACTAGATTGTTTGCAGGAATCAATATTGTTTATAGTTCTAAAAGGGTAGCGAGACATCTTGAGCTAAGGTCCTGATTTTGAATTGTCACCATTTCTCCTTAAGACAAACCGCATAGGACTTTGAAGGTTGTCTGTACTGCATAGCCTCCATGCAAAGGTTATCGATAATGGCAAGTTGGTTGTCTTTTTCTTGTAGCTGCCCCTACAACCTCATGTTCTTTGTTTTCACTGCTTTCAATTTCTCTTTCACCACATATTATCTGAGCCTTGCACCAGCTAGCCCTTTCCCCATTTCAATGAGAGTTTCCTTCATCAACCCCACATCTTCAACATTATTTTCTTTGGCGATTTTCATCCATTTGTGGGTGTGCCCTCTTTCTATCTCCAACTCATGTAGGAGGGGGATTGTGAATATTTTAGGGATCAGTCTCCCTCCCTCAATGAACTTTTAATAAGATCCCAAATTAGGCTATGGGGTAGGATTTTAAAATTCTGTTATTTTTTTCAAAGGTATTTAGGGAGGTTGTTGTCTTTTATAACGGTTGTTGTTCATCTTGTAGCCCCTCTTGCACATCTTGTCCTTCTATTTGTGCACTCTGCCCCTCAATTTTTTCATTTTGTTCCTATTTATGTGCATTTTTATATTCTTGTAGCATTTCATGTATTTCCTATAGCATGCTCTATTTTTCCTATAGCACTCTCTTTTCTTCTTTTTGGATGTTTGTGGGTGCTACTGGTTGCTTGAAGGGTGATTCTCAGGTGGTGGACCTTCTTACATAGGCTTTGGGAGTCTTAGGTTTTTTCTTTTGAGAGGTGACCTCCTCAATTTTTCCCTCATCTAGCCCTAGCTCCTCTTTCTTACTTGTGGACCCCTTAATGGTAATTGGGACTTTTGTGGGAGTATGGGATCTTCCTTATTTCACTCTAGTTCTTTTCCTTATTTTAAAGTAAAGGGGTTTTTCTTGGTCTTCTCTTCTTATATTTCATAGGAGTACCCAAGGTAGCTAAAGTGGAAGTTGCCTCATCCTGAGTGTTCCCTAGTGACAGAATAGTTTGCTGATGGGATATCTCAGTTTCCTTTGGCTTAGTGGTTTGTGTAGGGCTCAAGGCCTCTTATGCTTTTTATTCCTAATCATATCCTCCTTGTTCCTCTACCTCCTCTGATTTTTCCTCCTATGTTTCTATCTCTACTTCTTTTGTTGTTTTATTTTTCTCTTCTTCCTCTATTCTTGTGTCACTACCCCCAATGCTAGATACAAGGGTTTCACTACAAGTAATGATTTGGGTTCCTATCAGTGTCTCTATGTACATGTATATGAACTTGGACCATGGGGAATCAATTCTTAAGTTGTTTAGGGCATCCTCTACTATCATATTAATAAATCCATGATGAGCTAAGTGTTGATAAATTCATTCTCTGACTTTCTGGCTCATGTCCCTAATGGAACAGACGAGAAGTATGATACATTTAATCTTTGTTCAAGAGGAAAATTTTGTTTGTATATGAGCTCATGAAATAGTATAAAGTGGTAGCAATACACTACACTAAATCTTCCTTCACAAGAGATGTATCTAAAAATGTGATAAGCTACCTCATCCCATGGATAATGCAAGCTTTCTCTCCTAACCCCATTCTTATCTTCCACAGATCTCTCGCTGGCCCTAAACAAATTATTCTTTGCAATGGCACTATTTTCCCTGTTTTCTCTATTCCATTTGATTCCTAGGGGCAATGTGGTTACTTTTTTTATCACTGTAGGAATGTTGTGGATAAAACCTTTACCACAATGGTGGCACTGATATCAGATTATGAATTTAAGGCCATTGCAAACTCAAAATCAATGTCATCATCATATCCCTTTATCAATTTGAAGAACCCTATCCATTGCTGCCTCCTAAATATTTCTAGTACAGGAGGGTACAAATGAATCATTTTGGTCTCTAAAGGTTCTCTCTTGTTAAACCCACCCCCATATCTTCTTTTTGTTCTTGACCAGGTGTAGGAAAGGTGTTTATTTTACGGCCTTAGTGCTTAGTTCAGTGGTAGAAGAGGGTCACAAAGCTCTTGTCACTCCAATTATATTTACTGACCCCTACTTTCTTCACACAAAACCTCTCAATTTCACAATTTGATGACTAGTGACTGTAGAATTGTTAGGAGAAATTGTGTGACAATATGATGGATATATGAGGGTGGTGGAAACTTACTTCTTAGAGTGATGCTCTAGGTTAAGGTTTTGGTTGTTTATGGTTTCCTCTTCTTGTTCAATAATAAAAAGTCTCTTGAACCTCATTGTAACATATTTCAGAGGCATGTAGCCACCACATCTCTCATATATAAGTTATCGTCACCCAAGCTAGTGAATTTCCATTTTGTATGTAAGCATATTTCAATTATTTTATATTAATGAAATGAAGTTTTATTTCTACTGCATATAGGTGTTTATGTTTATATCTGTATTATGTTGTGTTCTTTCCTAAGTCTGGATCAATGGTATTATTTGGTCTAAAATTCAGATGCAAATTAGAGTTTCATTTACTATCAATCAGGGTAAGTAGACTTTGAGGATCATCCAAAATATATGGACTTAGAGACAAACTAAACTAAGATAGGTAAAGAAATGCCAAAGCTCCCTTACAGGAGGTTATTTATTAGGATCTCCAACACCTATTTAGTTAATTAAAAAACTAATGAAATTAAAGTACTTAAACTTAATTCTGATTGATTGCATGAAATGTTAAAGCTCTCTTACAAGAGACTATTCATTTATATCTCAAGCATATAAATCAGAAACGTAAACTAATGAAATCAAACATTAAATAACAAATTAGATTCATTGAAGGAAACATTAATACTTTCTTACGAAAGGTCATTCATTAATATTCCAGACATATGAACCTAATAATTTAATCTAATTAAATTCACAAACAACATAAAATAAAATATTAGTAAAATAAAAGTGTACTTTCTAGGCAATGGAGATCCTTCCAAGGATTCACAAGCACACAAAAATAATAGACAAATGTAGAGGATCAAAGAAGCTCCATCTTATTTATCATCAATTGCAAATTGCAATTACAACCATTACAATGATTCTCCAATCTAACTTCTCACTACCAACCTATAACATACTAAGATTACAAATCAAGATTAATACTACAAATGAAGGAGATAACACTCCTATTTATAAAAAATCTATGATAACAAACTCATAAATGTAAATCCACTACTCTCTCATTTAACTCACATATTTCTCAACCAATGGTGACACATGACCCTATCCTCCATGATCTTTTCCATGAGGTCCATGATCTCCTCAAATTCGAATTTGATCATAGAGTGCCACATAAAGATGCCTTGGAAGCTTCCTTTGTACCTACACATGGCAACAAACTCATTCTAATTGTTAGGTATAAGTATAAGTATATTATTTTCTAAATTTTAACCATAAATGCACTTAAAAATGTTAAGAACTAATAAAATTTGGAAAAGCATAGTTATAACCCAATGATGAGGTAAATGTAATGATGTAGAGGTGGAATGAAGGGGACATGAAGATAATATTGAAGTAATTGTGAAAGTATTTGGTGAATAATGGACTACGAATAGGGACTATTTTGAGACTAAACATACCCCCAAACTGAAGGTATTGCATGTGCTCATGCAGTCTATTACATTAATTTTTAATACTTGAGCTTTGGCTTAAACTCTGCATGATATCATTTACTTAACTTTTGCAAAGTGTTTTTGATGAACTGCAACTTGGTTGGTTCTTGTGTTTCAACCATATTTTGTTTGTTGCATGAACTTTTGCAAAGTGGTTTTGATAAACTGCAACTTGGTTGGTTCTTGTGTTGCAACCATATTTTGTTTCTTGCATTCAATTTTAATGTATGATCTTTGCATATTGTTAATGTGATTTTTATTGCAAAGTATTTTTGTTGGAATGCATCATAGTTGGTTTTTGTGTGACAACCATGATTGTGTTGGCATCCAATTATCTTTTAAGTACTTTTTGAAAAGCCATTTATATGCTCATGATGATGTAATAGTAAATATATTTTGAAAGTATGTAGGCTTTGAATGTGATATGAATGTTTTGAATGTAGCAACATATGAATGTGAATGTATTTCCCCCCTCAGCTGACAAAAGGAAGTGAAGTTTTTCCAAAATTATCATTCTAACTTTTCAAGGAATTAAATGGTTAAAAGTTAGAAAATATCATACCTTAACTTACCCTTTCAAAAATGGATGAGAGTTGTGCATGTGTGGCTACAAAATTCTATTCATAGTCTTCTTTACTTGGTTGTGAAAATGGTGGATGAAATCGAAAAGGTGAATCTTTTATTGTTGCTGCATTTGCTGCTAGATCTTCTGCTGAATGTTTGGAATCTGCTGCTGAATCTTCTACTGAATGTTCAAAATCTACTACTGAATGCGGCTGAAAATGTGTAAGGCTTGGAAGGTATACAAAATTCAGAATTTATACTTTCCCCCCAAGCCTTATTTATTGACTTGTCCTCAAGTCATTTACATCAAAAACTCAAAAGTAATGAAAGTAATTTTGCATCCTCTGCTACAAAATTATTGGCCTTCAAGTCTTCAACGCTCTTTGGCACAATTCTTGTCATGTGAATAAATGTTTCGATGTCGAACATAACAAGAAATTGTTAACTTAGTGGCTATTGATGGATGCCACTAGTCAACACGAGAGCTCTCATCTTTAATGAGGATGAGAGTCAAGATGCTCCGAACACATCTTTCTAAGTACGAATGAATTTGTTGTTGTCGAATACTTAGAAGATCTGATGAACAAGGGACATTTATGTATTCCATTTGTTTATCAGCATGATAGCTTGCCCTTAAGGCATGCAAGCTTCAAGGTGTTTTTAGAAAAATATTTAGGCTCAAGGACTATAGACTTAATGGTGTATGGAAGGAAGGTTTTATTTGCAAGTGTAGGAAAAAGGAAACGGAGAATGAATATGTAAAGTGAAACAAAAAGCTTGTAGATGAGCTTTGTTGGTTTTATTGGTGGGTTAGGATTGAAGAAAATGTAATGAATTGTATCTAGTAATGGAAAATGGATAATGACTCTTTCTGGAAAATAAAATGCAAAATGACTCTCAAATATAGCAATGGAATGTAAACTCTCAAATATAGCAAATATGCTCCTTAATTCTTGACTTCCTGCTAAAATAGCTGAGTTTGATCAGCGTTTACCAGCCCCCTATAGACGTCGAATTCAAGTGTGGATAGGTATTTCACCATCCTTGTACATTTAGGAAAAAACCTCATGTCTTTGAATTTTTCTATTTTTCATGCAACATGTCAAATCATTAAAGTTATTACAGGAAGTTGGAAGAACTTCTAATTTTCTAGAAATTTCGTTTATAATTATGGATTGGTTCTTTAAAATTTCTCGTGAAATTAGTCTTGGAAGACCAATTGTCATGACAATGTAATCTCCTTACTGATCACTTGATTAACCTATAACCTGCAAAAAAAAAACTTGGCAAAAATAAAACATAAGTGTGCTCAAGAAGAAATGGCCAGTTCCTTCATGATTCTTACGCAAAAATTTCGTACCAAATAAAACAAATTAAAAGAAAATCAAAGTGTTGAAATTGACTCAATCATTATATTAATATCGACCCATTCTTAAAGAAATAACCATGAAAAGAAAATTTACTCCCTGTTTGTGTCAGAAAACACATGTGCTTGACAAAGAGCTCAGCATTATAGATTTTTTTGTGTCCTGCAAATTAGTATGTTATAAAGCATACAACAATATGAAGTTGCCATTATCATTGAATAAATTTCATTTGCGCTACGTGCAATCTGTGCAAAGTGTTTTTTTTTTTTTGGCACTTGTACCAACTCTTGCAGTCTTAACCAATTCCTGTAATTCTCATGATTCTCTCAATTTTCATACCACCAATTTTTTGTTTTATAAAATGCCAATATCCTTTACATGCCAATATTCACCCCTTAAATCCAACAACTGTCACAAAACACATAATTTTTTTTTATTTTTATTATATATATATTTTTAAAAAGATGATAACAAACATAACATAACAATAACAATCATATCTAACAATATAAAAAATATAATAATACAATCATATAACATAACAAATATAATAACAAATTACAAAAAATACATAGCAAACATAACAACAATTATATACAACAAATTATAATTAAATATAACAAATAACAAGAAATTATAACTATATTAATTATGCAATTATAACAACATATTAATATATTAAAACAATTAATATAATAATACAATTTTTATGACCAACATTAATTAATAATTAAATAACATAACAAACAAACATATAGAACGAATTACCATTAAAATATAACAAATAATAACAAATTACAATTATATTAATATATTAATATAATTATAACAATATAACATACATTAATTGTAATAAAAAATTAGAACTAAAATTATATAACTAAATACAAAATTAAATACAAATTAAAACTAAAAAAGATAACAAACCCAAAAGAAATGGAAAACAAAAACGTAAAACATGTGCTGGAGGTATAGTTTTAGCATCAAAAGAAGGTAAAATTGTTTGTGACAACACACTTGATGCCAAATTGGATGTTGTATTCAAGTAGAAGCTTTCAGATATTCGCAAGCTTTTCTTTTGGCAAGGAACCTGCATAGGGAGCACTGCAAGTTCATTAAGTATTTTCAATGATATTATTCCCTTCTGTGATGATTATTTGACAACTTTTTTTTAATAGTCAAAATGATGAAATTGTCATTGTTTTAAATAACTCACCATCAGGTAGAAGAAACCTCCAATTGTTACCATTTTCGAGTCATTCTCTGGTGGATAACAATAAAGTAAATTTTAGAATTTCACTGAAGCCCCAATTCCAGACACTTTATAAGAAATTTAAAAAATAAAATTGTCAAATTTCAGCAAGGCCGTGGGCATAAATTTTTTTATGCATAGAATTTAGAATTTTTTTTTTATTTCAACAACTAATTCTCTGCATGTATAGATTTGATACCTGATTTTTTATTATTATTGAAAGCATGATCTCGGCGCAGGGTGTAGAGGGATGGTTTTTGTCAACCATTTTCCTTGTTTTTATGTTTTTGTTTGTGTGTTGGTTAGATTTTTTTTTTATTGTTTATTATTTTTTATTCATGTTTTTGTTTTGTTTAAAGTTTTGTTAAGCTTTGTTCTGCTTTGTTGTGCGTTGTTGTGTTGTTTAAAATTTTCATTTTGTTGTCAAAAAAGATTTTTTTTTTAATAATAATATATATATGATATATATATATTGTTATTATTATGTGGAAATTTTTATTTTTATTTTTTATTATTATTTTTTCTTTAAACTAAAATTTAAAAAAAAAAAAAAATTATCTAAATTTTTTTTAAGATGATCTTTCGCTCATTCACAAAATTCTCTATTGTCATATCGCAGATCAATTTTCCAGCGAGAGTATTTTTATTTGAAATAAATCGATAGATTTTCTGATCTTCTTGATCGCAGGAAGAGAGCATACTAATCTCTTGATTTGTTTTATTTATGCAGGTTAGCGTGGATGGATATAAACACAATTAAGATATGCAACAAAACCTCGCATTGTCTATACTCTTTCTGCAATGTCGCGGGGGCGTTTAGACTCTCAAATTACAAAGTCTTCTGATAGTCAAGCTCCTGGCTTACTTGTGATATAGAAACAAGATATAGAAATGTGATGATGAAGCAGCTCTTACTGTGCCACTAAATTTATTCATTTGTTCATGATGATTTATTATTTTTCATTTATTTTTGAAAATAAGACTAAAAACTTATAACGATAACATCTTCTAACAACTTCTGACTACTGCTAATGACTTCTAATGAGATCTAATGAGATCTCATTTTTTCTAATCTATTCTACCTAACTTGCTTGAAAGATTTTTTTATTTATTTCCTAGGTAAAAGAATGCTTCCAGTGAAGCCATCTATAGAGTAAGAATTTGAAAATTCTCACATCAAGATTTAAAATTTTTACCTGATTGTTTGCAAGGATGTGAGTAACCTGTTTTATTTTTGGAGTTTGCGCAAGGTTCTTTTGAAACCAATCTTTGATTTCATCCTTTCTCTCCAAGAAGTACCTGTTTAACATCTTCAACTTTCTCATCCGTAGATGAATTAGTAAGAAATGGGGGGTTTAAAACTGAATTTGAAACTAACTAAGTATGAAAAAGAAAAATCAAAAAGCTCAACTTGAACTCCTTTATGAAGATTCTGCTGTCACCAGGTTTCACAATTTAGTCCATAAAAAGAATTGCAATAAAAAAAATGACTTCCTAAGTCTATCTCTAAATCATCCTCCCCGGCAACGACGCCAAAATGTTTGGTCTAAAATGTAGATGCAAATGAGATTTTCATTTACTATCAATCTAGCTAAGTAAACTTTGAGGATCATCCAAAATATATGTACTTAGAGACAAACTAAACTAAGTTAGGTAAAGAAATGCCAAAGCTCCCTTACAATAGGTTATTAATTAGGATCTCCAACACCTATTTAGTTAATTAACAAACTAATGAAATTAAAGCACTTAAACTTAATTCTGATTGATTGCATGAAATGTTAAAGCTCTCTTACAAGAGACTATTCATTTATATCTCAAGCATATAAATCAGAAACATAAACTAATGAAATCAAACATTAAATAACAAATCATATTCATTGAAGGAAACATTAATACTTTCTTACGAAAGGTCATTCATTAATATTCCAAACATATGAACCTAATAATTTAATCTAATGAAATTCACAAACAACATAAAATAAAATCTTAGTAAAATAAAAATGTACTTGCTAGGCAATGGGGATCCTTCCAAGAATTCACAACCACACAAAAAGAAAAGTCAAATGTAGAGGATCAAAGAAGCTCTGTCTTATTTATCATCAATTGCAAATTGCAAATACAACCATTACAATGATTCTCCAATCTAAATTTTCGCTACCAACCTATAACATACTAAGATTACAAATCAAGATTAAGACTACAAATGAAGGAGATAACACTCCTATTTATACAAAAGCTATGATTAAAAACTCAAAAATTTAAATCCATTATTCCCTCTAACCCACATATTTCTCAACCAATGGTGACACATGACCCTATCCTCCATGATCTCCTCCATGAGGTCCATGATCTCCTAAAATTCTAATTTGATCATAGAGTGCCACATAAATATTCCTTGGAAGCTTCCTTTGTACCTACACATGGCAACAAACTCATTCTAATTGCTAGGTATAAGTATAAGTATATTATTTTCTAACGCTTAACCATAAATCCACTTAAAAATGTTAAGAATTAATAAAATTTTGAAATGCATAGTTATAACCCAATGATGAGGTAAATGCAATGATGTAGAGGTGGAATGAAGGTGACATGAAGATAATATGGAAGTAATTGTGAAAGTATTTTGTGGATAATGGAGTGAGAATAGAGAATATTTTGAGACTAAACATGTATCATAGTGATATGATCTTTCTCTTTTTTTATTTGCATGTTCCCAACGGCATCATGGTATAAAGATTTAGGGCTCGAACTTGTTGAACCTTTGCAAGATTAGCGTTGCAAACCCCAACAACCTCCCATAGAAGAAAAAAAGAAAGATGAGGGAGCAAGACATCCTTTAAAAATATTGCTCAAGGAGGCCCTCGAGAAACATAGCAACGCGATGATGGATAAATTTTCTCAGATCCTTTGATGACTATCCACAGGCCGCACATATTCCTCCATCAGTCACTTTGGAGGCGCCACTCGTTTTAAGGTACAAGTTAATTTTGACACTCCCATATTTGAAGTAAATATAGATGCATACACCATAGATAGGTGGCTAAATATGTGGGAAGTATATTTCTTGGTTCATGACTTTTCCAATAGGGAAAATATTACTTTTGCACTCCTCAAAGTAACCCCCCATGTTAACAACTGGTGGGAAACCTATTGTGAGCAAAATGACAAGAAGGAATACTCACTTTTTTCAGCTACACCCACTTGGAATTATTTCTGAGATGCCATCAAGGAACAATATTACCCTTTCAGGAGCTATGAAGAGAAATACATAAAGTGGACCATGCTATGACAGAGAAGGGACGAAGATGTGTCAGAGTTCACAAATGTGATGCATAGATTCTGCATAAACCAGACACTTTCACATACAACAGATTACATTATCCCTTTACATGAAACCCTCTTTCGATTTCCTCATTTTAATCTTTATAAAAAATACTTAGAATCAACTCAAAACCATAAATGAAGAGAGAGTCGAATAATAACTAAAATACTTGCATAAAATACATTAGAAATTTATAAATGCAAACCCTTTTTTGGCCAAATATAACAAATTTTTGTCTCTCAGCTCTCGCCCCCTTTACATAAGTTCTCAAACCATTCCTCTCTATCTCTCTGTGTCACTCTCTGTCCTCCATCCTCACACAAGATTCATATTTATAAATAATTATGGATTAATTCTAATCCAAGATTTCCTCCACAAGTATCTCAACCAAACTCTAAAATAGATTTATCCATTTTTTACTGAACTAAATTCCATTTAAGGAATTCCTAATCCCTCAAATTTCTATCCAACCCATATCCACTCATTATTCTCAATTAATTAAGAGAATATTTACAATAATCCTCACACTCGGATTTTTCTCTCTTAATTTAAATAAAAATGTGCATAATTTATAAAAGAATTGAAAAAAACATCACCCCCTAAATCACACAAATAAATAATGAAATTTTTTCTTGATGCTCCTGCATCAAACTCCCCATGTAGAGAAGTTTCCATAGACTCTTGTCTATGAGGTATGTCACTTTTCTGTAATAATGCGACAACCACAAGTCTCAATGACTTGCTTCCTCCAGGATTCCAAACTCTGTTTTTCCGCTGCTCTTTTAAAGTATCAGCTCCCTTTTGTAATTTTGCACAGACTTTCTAGAATAGTATTTTGAAAATACTATTGAATGTAACTCTCGCTTTTCCATACCACATCATCTTTATTTCGAAAATTACGAACCTGTGTAGAATCACTGCTACCCATTTTTCTGGTATCCAAACTTTCAAAGGATCTCAAACTGGTTGTACATCAACATCACTCATTCTATCAACTGGATTCCATCGGCCTCTCCAACAATTTCTTTCACCGATTCCTCGGAGTAATTTCTCTTTGTTTGATGTTTAACTACATTGAATACTCAACTTTCTGAAATGAAGAATAATCAAGAACTTCTCCTTGATCACAACTATAGTCATTGATTGCCTCTATAGTAACAAATTTCTCATCTGGTGTTGTACCTGCATTCATCAACAAACTATTAGTTTTGAAAAGATAAGACCTTTCGACCTTTTTTGATGCTTCAAGCACCAATCTCCCATCATAGACTTTCTAGATTTCAGTAGATCCTGTTTTGAATTGTTGGCTTATTTCATCTTTATCCTACTGGTTTAGGTCTCTAATGACATAACTTTCTTACTGCTCCTGATCTTTCATCTCATATCCAAATACTTTCTGCTCAATTTCTCTGATTTCAACATCATATTTATTAATGTTTCCTTTTATACCTGCAACCACATTATTATTTGAAGAATTAAAAAATTCACTTAACTCTATAAAATTTAGAGACATTTCATCCTTATCATGCATAGTAACTGCAATATCTTCTGTATCAGGTTCTGCAAGCTTCATTTCTCCTTCAGGTTCCTTGAGCCATCATTCCACGAACTTTGTTTCCATGTGAAATCTTTCCAACATTTCATCACAACCTTCATTCCTAGTTTCATTCTTCTTCTGGAAATCCTCCTGAGTTATCATGTTTTTTGTATCATCACATTGCAAAATTCTATCATCAATTTCATTAAACAAATTCATTTGTTTACCTCCTTGGAATATCACTTCGGCATTTTCATTATGCTTCTGCTCCATAACAGCTTCAACTGGCTGTCTTACACCAAACAGGAATTCATCTATGATTTCATTCTGCTTGAATAAATCAGTACCTTCCTTCTCTGAAAGGCATTCTCCATCATACTTCACCTCAATGGTTTCATTCATCTCTGTAACAGTTTCATCAGACTATCCACCATCTTCTTCACATCCTACAAACATACACAAACTATGAGATTTAAAAATGCAAGGCTTCATAGCCTCATCTACTTCTCTTGTCAACTCATCTTCCAAATTCTTCTGAAATATTCCAATAGTCCATGAGATATTTCTCATTGACCTCTTCACCCAGAATTTCACCCTGTTCTGGGCCACAAATGGAAACTTCCATTTTCAGCTTAGCCTCTCTGAGTTCTTCACATCTTAATCGCACACTCATTGTCTACTTGAGCTTCCTCATCTCTTCTGTCAACTGTATGTTTACCTGTTGTTCCCTCTTTGTGTGTAGCCTCTGCCACTTCACTTTATTCCTCATGGTCCAACCATGTCTCTGGTCTTTCTTTTTTATTTGAAACAATTCCATCAATAACTCAAGGTGAACCACTATCTCAACTTTCTCCCTCTCATACTCTTCGTGAGTCAACTGCTTCCGTATGCCATTTACCTTGGCATTTTCCTTCTTCTTTCTTCTGTTGTGGTCTTCCTCAGATCTTCTGAAATGACTATCAATAGTCATATTCTCCTCCTTTGCGAACTTCATCTGTTCACTTATGGATTTCATTTAATCCCCTTCTCAGTAAGTCTTCATACATGCCATCCCACAATGCAAGCTCTTTTCCGGCACTCGGTATCTTTCGTTTCTCTGTCTTGGAATCATTTTTGGGCAACTCTCTTGCTCCTATTTATTGCAAAAAACAACTTCAGTAATTTTGGTGTTACAATGACCAACTCTTTGGGTGTCAGGCTCCGTCGATCATACACCCAATTACATTTAAACCTTTGACTTGATTTAAGACTCTCTGACTCTAGACTTGACATCAACTCTTCATCTTGGATAAAAAAATACCCCCTCTTGTACAATAACTCAATGGTTTAACTTGACTCAAGTTATACAAATTGCTAAATTAACCTTGACATCTTAATTTGACCTTTCAATTTTATGTGACTACTTTACATAAAATAACACAGTCAAATACTTATCACTTCACTCATTATCTATTTTAAAATATCTCTCCCCACTCATGAATTTTGGTGAAACATTCATAAAGTATATATAGCCTTAAGAACTATTCTTCTCAGCCTGGATTTCACATCCATTTTATTTTATTTAAATAACATAAAAACTCATGTGACTTACCACCTTCATAGTGTGCCCACCGATAGTGCTTGAGCTTTCGCACTACAGCCCTTCTTCCGAAGTGTCAATATATATAGCAGTGCAAAAGATTATCAAAATACATGTTAAAAGAACAAAGAGAATACATCACTGACCAAACATCTGTAGTACCACCATCTCATCCTCTACCAGAAAGCACCTCAAATCTTCATGCACTTCCAACTTGCGCACATGTCATCATTGGATGATTTTTCTGCAATCACAATT
This sequence comes from Pinus albicaulis, assembly GCA_034641835.2. NCBI lineage: Eukaryota > Viridiplantae > Streptophyta > Pinopsida > Pinales > Pinaceae > Pinus > Pinus albicaulis. Next base: position 63,491,722 of record CM076571.1, read on the forward strand.
TTTTTTTACGTAGCAGATGACTTCTCTACAACAACTTCCTCTTTTCTTCATTTAGATCATAGATATTTCGGTTTTAGCTATGCATTCAAACTGATTGGCGCACCTTCAAACCCTGAATTGGTTCGGATCCTAAAAATTTTTCTTTCAACAAAAAATAAAATAATGTTCCCTCACGGATCTTCGATCTTTGTGGGCATGCGGGATTCTGCATCCACATTAAAATAGAGTTTCGTGTGAAATCAATTCTGACAAATTTCCCAATAAACAGATCATCCTCTCCAATTACATGTCTATGCTCAGAATTCCCATGAATCACCTATTTACAACCAATATCCTTTAATTGCTCAACACTGATATCTTCAGTAAAAACCCCACACTTTCCAATCCAAGAATTATGGGTAGAAAATATGATCGATTTAAAGAGCTCTTCACTTGGTAAATATAAACAAATGGAGGTGCTACACCAATATCTACATCATCTTCAACTGTTGCATTATTTAATTTAGTAACAAGCTTTGCAATGGAATCCTTTGTACCATTTCATTTTCAATTGCCTCAACGAAGAACTTACCAGTGCCTGCTATAGTGACAACTACGCGAAAACCATTGCCAGCGGTTTGAACATTCCTCTACACTTGCTTATTCTAATATCCTCAGCCTTTCCATCGCTGCTCAAATTCAATAAAGCTCTATCGATTTCTGCAATCTGATTTCTTTCTTCAGAGAAATTCACTGACATACAGGCAGGGGAACATATATTCCCTCCTTCAAGTCCACGCGTGAGATCTACTTCCTCAATTTAACTGACGAAAAAGACTTTGAATTCCCAAAGTCATGCAGTGTCTGGGGATTGAATTTTCTACAGTGAGTTCTTTACATCATTGACACTGGTTGAAAGAAAACATTTTCAGGTTCGAATCTGCAACAATTGATTACGGTTTTCCCAATCGGTTTTCACGAAATTTGTTATTCCCCTTTCAGCGCAACTTTAACTCTTCATAATTAATCAACGTATGGCACTCTGATACAAATAGTAGCATGATACTTAATAAAGCAATTACCATTCAGGAAGCAGTTCATAAGGAAATGGATGTCGTCCTGAAAGCCATGCGTTGCTGCTAACATGAATAAGAATTTGAAATGGTTGTTATACAATCAAAAGCCAACACAAATAAGAATTTGAAATCGTTGTTTATACAATCATAACCCAATGCAAATAGGAATTTGAAATTGTTGTTTATACAATCATAACCCAATTTGTCCCTTAGCTAGAAGAATATAAATAGTGGCTCACTCCTAGCCAAATGCAATAGTGCAGCTATCTCTGAAGACAACCATGAAACCCGCTTTCCTCACAGCAATCCAGACTACATGGTACTCCTCCATGCTCCTCCACGTAGGCTCAGGACGATGGAAAAAAAATTTATTTATATGAATAATTACATTGCTAAAAAATAATGCAGTAAATGACTTATGCAGGGCATCAAGCAACAAATGACAACACTCCTTTTCAACCCACACAGGCTCGGCCTTCAACCCAGCACTGGCCTGATTCACTCCTCATGAAAATAATCTTCCCACGTAGTCTCTCTTATGCACTCCCATGAATATTTAAAACAACAATTCAAATTTTTAATATAAGGTAGATCCACAAAGCATATTGGTGATAGATCAACTCTCCAAATGCAACAAGTCGACGCACCAATCCACCACGCCTTTCCAAAGCATTACCACTACTCTCATGCAAGCCAACATCTCTTACCAACTCCACACTTCACCAAATCCATAGCATAAATATGTAGTGCCTTCATCAAGTCATCTGACTAACGCTCATCACCACACGCACCAACAAACTCCAACAAGATCTCCACCCAACTTCCGCCTTCGGCTCCGATACCAAATGATGCAGAGATTCTGCATAAATCAGACACTTGTGCATACAAAAAATTTCATTGTCCCTTTACATGAAACCCTCTCTCCATTTCCTCATTTTAATATTTATAAAAATTACTTAGATTCAACTCAAAACCATAAATGAAGAGAGAGTCGAATAATAACTAAAATACTTGCATAAAATACATTAAAACTTTATAAATGCAAACCCATCTTTGGCCAAATATAACAATTGCTGGCCTCTCAGCTCTCGCCCCCTTTACATAAGTTCTGAAACCATTCCTCTCTATCTCTCTGTGTTACTCTCTATCCTCCATCCTCACACAAGCTTCATATTTATACATAATTATGGATTAATTCTAATCCATGATTTCCTTCACAAGTATCTCAACCAAACTCTAAAATAGATTTATCCCTTTTTAACTCAACTAAATTCCATTTAAGGAATTCCTAATCCCTCAAATATCTATCCAACCCATCTCCACTCATTATTCTCAATTAATTAAGAGAATATTTACAATAATCCTCACACTCAGATTTTTCTCTCTTAATTTAAATAAAAATGTGCATAATTTATAAAATAGTTAAAAAAAACATCACCCCCTAAATCACACAAATAAATAATGAATTTTTTGCTCAATGCTCTTGCCTCAAAATGGGTTTCATGCCCTTTGCACGAAGTTGGGTATTAATGATTTTGAGTGGCATTTGGTACTCAAGTACCATAGTTAATTACATAAGTACATCCAGGATGAAATGGAGTTCCTAGAAATATCCTCATTTAGTAGCCTATCGATATATCGTCAATATCGAATAGAATTTTAAACATAAAAAGAGAGATTTTGGATGAAGGACAAAGCCCAGGTAGGGTGACCTAGGACAACCCGCCGAAGTCGAAAGAAAATAACAACACCACAAAGATAAAGAAGGACACGGGAAAGTGGTGTCAGTTCCATAACATCCCCAATCAAAACACGAGTGAGTGTTGAGATAAGCAGTAAGAAAATGATAAGGGGAATGAAAAAGGGAAGTAGAGTATTGATGCAGAGCCTCATGTCACTTTTTCCACCACCAAGATCCAAAAGGATGAGCCCTAAGTTCCAAATAAGGGGGAGCGTATCTTCCACTCACAGATGTGGGTGATGAGTTCTCCTCTGCAGTTCATTGTCGACAGTGAGAGCCAAAAGAACCTCATTTCAATATTTGTCATGAAGTGGTTGTGCCTACCAACCACAACACACCCATAGTCATACACCATCAAGTGGATTCCCCAATTATGAGATCTCTGTGTTAGCCAGCAGTGGTTCTTGCCCCACAACGTCAAACCCTTCACAAATGAGGTACTATGTGATTTTTCTCCTCTTGAAGTTTGTGATGTAATTTTAGGAGAACCATACTTGTGGAAGCGACATGATGTGTATGATTCAAGGCCTAAGACTGTTATCATTACTTTGGGAAATACTTTGTAAAGGATACCGCAGGTAGCACCACCCACTTCCATCTCTTTGATCACTGCGAAAAAATGCAGTAAGACCATTTCCCAGAGCGGGAATTTTTTTTTCCTTATGATCAACCTCAGGGAAAGAATAATATTGTGGCCATAGCCTCCAGAAAGAGCTCCTCTGCATGGTAGCAAGAAATGGAAAATGTCGTGCAGGAGTATAGGGACACATACACCTCATCTTTAGAGGTACCTCTACGTTGTCAGGTCAAGCACTCTATCAATCTAACAGCGAGTGCACTGCAACCAATCAGACTGATTTATCAACTCTCTATTCTAGAGAAAAATGAAATCAAGAGGAAAATTTAGGAGTTGTTGCAGAAAGGGCACTTCAGGCTAATTTCATCACCCTATGGGAGCCTGATCTCATTGGTACAAAATAAGGATATGGCATGGAGAATCTGTATTGAATATCAAAAGCTGAAAAAGATCACTCTCCAAAATATGTATCCAATCCCACATATGGATGACCTTTTGGAACAGCTCAAGGGGCCCAGATATTTCATCAATATTGGCTTGAATTCCAGTTATCACCAAGTACTAATCGAACCCTATGATGTGTGGAAGACTGCCTTCAAATCCAAGGAGGGCTTTTTCAAATGGCTGGTCATGCCTTTCAAGTTGTCAAATTCCCCCACAATCTTCATGAGGCTGATGGAAAAAATATTGAAAACCTTCACCAACTCATTCCTGGTGGTGTATTTTGATGAAATTATGATCTTCAGCCAAATTTGGAAAGAGCACCTCCACCATAGTCGACAGGTCCTCCAAACCTTGTGGCAACACAAGTTGTCTGAAAAATTAGATAAATGCACTTTTGGTATGACCCAAGTTCAATAACTGGGTTACATCATTGATGAAAATAGTGTTCATGTGAACCTAGCCAAGATACAATTCATTCAATATTGGCCAACCCAAAACACTCTAACAAAGCTTCATAGCTTTTTGGGTCTTGCCAACTTCTACCAAAATTTCGTGTTGGGATTCTCTCATATGAGTTGGCCTTTGAGTCAAGTCACCAATGGAGGAGAAGAATAAAATTTCTTTTGGTTTGAATCCCAATAGAAGGAATTTGCTGAGTTGAAGCATCGCCTCCACTCAGCAATAGTGCTCACATTACCAGACCTACAACAACCATTTGAGATTGAGACATATGCCTCTAACTATGTGATTGGTGCAGTTCTTATTCAGCAACGACATCTAGTGGCATATCACAGTGAGACACTTTTCGACACATTCTGAAAGTATCCCACCTATGAAAAAAATATGTTTTCCATTGTGAAGGCCTACCAACAATGGAAGCATTACATTATGGGGAATGAAATGATCATCCACATAGACCACTAACTCCTATAGTTCATACAAACACAAGGAAAGTTGCAGAACGATTTCCATTAGAAATGATCCACATACTTGCAATAGTTCTATTTGAACAATAAGTACAAGAAGGGCACCAGCAAAAATATTGCAGACTGCCTCAGCCGACTGCCGGTCATGGTGCTGGCCACTGTGCTCGACTCTTGTGAGCACGATACGTCAAGGTGGCCAAATCTTTACAAAAGTTATCCAGAATTCGGTAACTCCTACAAGGAAAGTAAGTTCCAAAATATCACCTCTAGGATACAGTGTTATCTGACCTAGGACATCTATGTGTTCCTTCAAGCGAGTGTGCCAAAATGATTTGGGAGGCGCAATACTATTAGATCATTGGACATTTCAGGTGTAGAGAAAACAATGGTGATACTACAGAATTATTTTTATTGGCTGAAACTTCAATGAGATGTTGGGAAGTACATTAGATCCTGCACTGCCTGCACCATTGCTAAACCAACCATTAAGACACAAGGCCTATGTACTCCTCTTCCTACTTATAGTCGACCTTGGGAATCCATTTCCATGGATTACATGTTGGGCCTTACTTCTACTGAGCATGGAAACAATTGTGTTTTCTTGGTCGTTGACAGATTCTCTAAGATGGCCATTCTGGCAGTTTGCAAGAAGAGTATCACAACAAAAGCCACTGCTAATATCTTCTTTGAATGAGTGTGGGTACACTTTTGGATCCCATAGTCCATTATCTCGGATTGGGACAATAGCTTACTACGAAAATTTAGGTCAAGTCTCTAGTCGACTCTAGATACGAAGCTCACTAAGTCTGCAACTTTACACACACAAACTGATGGCCAAACAAAGATCGTCAACATGATGATCGCACACATTCTACGTATGTACAACTCAAATCATCGACGCAGGTGGGATGAAATAATCCCCTATGTCTAAAACAAATACAATAGAGCTCTCCACAACTCAACTTGCCACAGTCCCTTTCAGGTGGGGTTGGTATTCCAACCACTATGTCCCATTGATGTGGCCATATGATTTGCAGCTACTCAGGGAGATTCAGCTCATGTCGAGTTTGAAGCTGAGAGTTCCAACAACTTCATTAAGAGCATTTAGCACATCTGCCTGTAGTTCCATGACATTTTGGAAAAAATCAATGCTAAGTACAAGTAACAACATGATCATCATCGGTGCAACGAAAGTTCCAGGTGGGAGACAAAATTTGGCTACATGTGCAGAAGGAGCGCCTAGTTGGGCCCCACTGCAAGGTTCTCCTACTCTAATATGGGTCATACGCCATCACCAAGGATGTAGCGGATAATGAATTCAAGATCAACATTCCATCATTCCTTGGCCTGCACCCATTTTTCAATGTGGACTTCCTTCGGCCATACTTTCCACCATTACTCGACATATCCGACATTGCAGAACAACTCACACTAATGGAGTTAAACTCATACTGCATGGAAAAATACACAAATGATCAAATCACGGACACGAAGATTAAGAAAAATCACCAACAAAGGATCCATCTATATCAAGTTGTCAAATCGGGCCAACTCCTTCACTAGGGAAAGTGGTTCACCGGGGACGAGGTTCAACAAAAATTTCCTGACCTCATGGAGGCTATGCACGCAATAGGGCACATCGATTCCTAAGGAGGGAGGACAGATCCAAGTGGATATTGGTGGCCACCTACCTATTCCACCTAGATCTAAAATTGGTTTCATGAGTTTACTTGTTTACAACAATATTTACTATTTTTAGCAGTTTTTTGGTTCTTGAACTTGTGGAGAAATTTTGACCCCCTAAATGATTTTTTTTTGAGGTTCGCATCAAGCACATATACATAGAGTTTGGCTTGTAGAAAATCATGTATTACTTGAAGATACTTTTCCAATGAGGTATTGTATGCGCCAAATGAAGATAATATGACCAAGTTACGACCCCGAGAAGTTGGTTGCCCAACTAACCCCAAAGGGGCCCAAAAAATCTTGGCGTTCCATCTCCTAGGGTTATGTTTTTTGTTGTTTATGGTTTTCTCTTATTGTTAAATTATAAAAAAACTCCCTTGAACCTCATTTTAACACAATTCAGAGGCATGCAACATCCACATCTATTCTTAGAGATAAGCTACCATCACCCGAGTTAGTTTATTTCCATTCTCTATGTAAGCATATTTCAGTTCTTTGATATTTAATGAAATGAAGTTTTATTTCTGATGCATCTCAATGCTTATTTTTATATTTATATTCTATTATGTTCCTACATAAGTCCTGATCAACGATATTCTTGATATGTTTACAATGATTACTCATTAAACAATGCATTAGTGTAAATGCTATTAAGTAGTCGAATGATGTAAGTTCTTTCTATGGAGTGCAGAGGTGTGAAGGAGATTCCATTGTGTGGAAGAAATGTGCAAAGCAGAAAACGCATGTGAAGGATATATGTATATCATTTCAATTTTCTATGACGTATACTAGCTACGAATACCGATCCATATTCTTGACTTGTTTGCAAATAGTAAATGCTATTAAGCACTGAAATTTTTTTTTAATTATGTGTCGATTCACTAAATAAATGTCAAAAATACTATTTTATAATATTGATAGATATGATTTTATTAATATGTTTACAAATAGTAACCATTACACAACGCATTTGAATAACTGCTAGTAAGAACTCAAGCAATGGCCTGATTGTGAGTCAATTAGTTGCATAGATTTTTTTTTTTCTAAATATGACTACTTCTATTATATCATACAAAAAAATACAATGCCATAGTTCATCATCCAGCCCAGAATTGCTGAGTTAGTCAATTCTGGTGGGAAATAGAAAGTTCATCCTAGTAGATTCATTCACCAAAAAGTGAAATGTAAGTGAATGAATCAGTTTCCTATCTTATAGAGGCAAGTTGTTTCATTGCCTATTTTTCAGTTCTTAGTTTAGATATGGTTGAAAAAACTCCTAGAATGGTGAGCTCGACCTCTAGAGGCATGGGAATGAGTTACGCTTGTCTATATCTTGTATTTTCTCAGTCATTTTCAGGGTTAGACACTTGGGATTGCTGGGCACTTCATTGTACATTTCATCTCTGCAATTTTGGAAAAGGAATGGACCAGGGTCTGCAACACTCTTTGGGATCCATGTGGCTCTATGTTTTGATTTTTTTCTTCTCTCTGTGATTGTAAGTTTACTGATGTTTCATGTGTACTATTTCCCTTCCTATTTTCTTCTTAAATTAAACAAATGAGTGATAAAGGTGGAATTCATTAGATTGCTTTGCTCTGCCTTGAATTTTGTTTGATTTTCCATGTTTTCATCTGTTTGAAGAGGATTCTTGAAAGCCTCTTGCCCTCTTCAGCTCCTCACCGGTCTGAGCTATTCATTCATTCAATCCAAAGCATCAAAACAATTGCCTTCCTTGCCCCATTCAAAACTCTGCAAAAACTAGGCCTTGTCCCCGAACCCAAAACTGCCTTTCCCTTTGATTCCGACAAAACCCCCAAAATAAAAATAAAACTCCTTTACTTATATACCTAGCCTAAAATCTGCCTTTATTTCAAGTCATCTCAAGCCTTATTGATTATATTTGTTGAGATTGACCCAAAGAGAGCCCTCTCCTGATCTGGTACGGCTAGCTACCAGAATGAGCGTGGTTTGATGTTACCCTAAACTCTGCCTTCCTTTAGCCTGAGGTAGATTTAGGCTATAACACGAATAGAAGAATTCATAGAGCCAAATCCTAATATTAGTTTATATGATGATGGAAAATATGCATCTAAAGATGATTCATGGTAAAAATCAATTCAGGATTCAGAGCATTCACAACATAAGTCCCAAAATTCAGAACATTATGAAAGTGAATTTGAAAATAAAGATGAAAGCCCTAACAAAATAATTAAAGATGTAATCAAACGAATTGATACACATACTGAGGAAGGAACTGATGAAACTGAATTATTAAAGACACATTCTAAATAACTTCAGCAAGTTCAAACTACACCTGAGAAGACAACAAAATCTCAAGCAGAGAATTTGTGTAAATAATGGCATAAGTTTACTAAAGAACTTCATATACCACCTAATCCTAATCTAGAAGGATCAACAAGATTTCACACTCCTAATAAAACTCAAAAATTACCAGAAACATCAGTAGCACTTCAACAAACCTTAGGGGTCCAAGATCATGAAATCATATTGGCCTACCCAACTAAAGAAATTACTTTGAATCTTGAAGAGATACCTCCATTGGACGTTTTATATAGTACAAATCATAAAGTTGTAGTAAAGAGGAGGAAAAGAAGAAGAATTAATGAAACAATGACAACCCTTAATAATGAATCAATGGATATTGTCTAGAAGTATACTTTTGTCAATCCAACTGAACATCTTACCAAACTTTCACATTTTGTAGGAGCATATGAAAATTCTACAATTGATAAAGCAACAAAAGTGAAACTTCGGCTTAGAAAAATATAAGATAGAATTCAAGAGCTAGAAAGACAACTGGAACAGGAAAAGCATAATGCCAATAAGCAAGTTGAAATGAGAATGACACAGTTCCAGAAGGAATTTGAAAGGTTTAAATTGCAACATAAAGTGCACATCTCTAAAAAAGATGCACAGATAGAAGTATTAAGGGATAAACTCAAAATTCAACCTCAAACAGAACAATTCATAAAAGAAGAACATGAATGGAATTCAAGTTGAAACAATAGCAAGAGAGTTTCTATGAACAAATCTCTGCTACTAATTCATACTTTGAAATAAGTAAATTCTTAACTCAACAAGTGGCGAACAGAAGGTTTGAATGTGAAAGGATTCATAAGATAATTTCTGAAATTATTTTATTGCAAGGATCTGAGAAATGGCAGAAGGTTGGTCTCCCAAAGATTGAAAATTTCATAAAGACATTTTATTTAAAGATTGGGAGATGCAATTAAAACTAGCAGAGAAAGTGGATTCAAAGGCAGCCAACTTAGAAAACAAAGTCATTGAGTTTTTCAATCAACAACTTCAGAATGCCAAACTTATTAAACAGTGTACAACTAAAGCAATTCCAGAGGTATTGTAGACATAGTGGAAAGAAAGCATTGAGACACAGGCAGGATCTATGGAGAAGATAACTAAATTGGATCAAGAAAATTACTGGAATTTCTTGATCATGCCACATCATCAATGCATGACTCTGCAATATTTAACTGGTTCCATAAGGAAAACATTGCCATCACTCTCAAATGTCATATTCAAAGGACAAGTCAAATCCGGGATCACTTAGCCGACTCAACTGAAGCTAATCATGGATATTTTCCAGCTTAAAGACCAAATGACGAAAGGAAATCAACCCAACTAAGAAATCTTGTTATCTTTAATTTCTATATTGTAGTTTAGTTTACTTATTATGAGGAAGGTTGTTTGAAACCTACTCATATTTTTATGTAATAATATATTTTTGACTTATTTAATTTAGTAATTAAACCCCTCACATGCATTTAGAGAAGGGTCTAGAATTTTATGAAAGAAAAATTTGCAAAAGCTTGCACTTCTGTACTTTTGTGGATGCTTTTGATAAAATATATGGAACATGATCTACTTTTTGGAAAATTGGAATATGCTTTACTGAAATTGCACTTTTGTACTCTTAAATTATATTTGAATTGAAGAGAAGAAGATCAATATTGTGGATTTCATGAGCTGAACTTATCATCTCTAGTACTATTATCTTATGATTAAGTATTGATTATGAGTTTATAGTAATTTCTCTTTATATTGTGATTGATTATGAGTTTACAGTAATTTCTCTTTATATTGTGATATGTATGCAGTTTGATTTACATTTTATCATTCATGCACTTTTGTACAATGTTTCAGCTGTAATTCTTTAATATATACATTTAAACCAATTGATATATGCTATATATTTCACATAATTTTTTTGATTAACTATTTAGTCAAAATAATCATTTTACATAATTTTCATCTCTTTCAGTAATTGAATGATCTTTATTACCTTTTACTATAAGATATATTTCTATATTGCATCAATGGTAATTTTCCGTGGGTTATAGATTAAGTTAAATAATTAGATTAAATAGATGCATAATACAGAAGTGTCCTCATACACGTAATTTTATTGATAATGGAAAATAAATAACATAAAAAATTGTAAGGTTTTACAAACGTAAACTTCCACTAATTTGAAATTAGGAAACTAACCTATTTATAAGCTATATGTCCTAAATTAATTTAGTTATGGACCACTTGAAAAAATAACAAGTGTACATTTACAATAAATGATCTTCTATCCATTCTACTAACTTTATTCCTATTTTAGAGCCTAAGATACGACTTAATTCTAGAGTCTTATCTTTGCTAACAATATTATATTTCTAAGTGTCTCTAGTATTTATTAAATATTATAATTTAATAAATATTTTTATCCTAACTCTACATTATTATATTTGGATCATCTAACATTCCCCCCTATGCTCCAAAGATACATTACAACATATACCAAGTTCATCCCTGAACTTAGTAAATTTTATTCTACCAAGAGGTTTGGTGAAGATATCAGAGGTCTGATCTTCTTAAGGACAACAAATCGGCTTGATGACATCCTTTGCAATGAGTGATCTGATAAGATGATACTTGGTGTCCTCATGCTTTTTCTTTGAATGAAAAACTGGATTTTTGGCAAGTTTTATTGCTAACTAGTTGTCAATGAATAACAAAGTAGCTTCTACTGCAGGAATACCCAAGTCTTGTAAAACTATACACAAACAAACAATCTGACATGTTGCTTCCCATGCTGAAATGTACTGTGCTTTTGCTAAAGAAGTGGCCACTGTAGCTTGCTTCTTGCAACTCCAGGAAGCTACAACTGACCCCATGTTCATTACATAACCTGAGATTGATGCCCTATCATCAATACTTCCAACAAAGTCGGCATCTAAAAATCGACCAGGTACAAAATTTTTAGTCTTTTTGTAAAGACGACCAAAATCTTTTGTTCCTTGGATATAATGAAGAACTCTTTCAGCTGTGTTCCAGTGGTTGTCTCGTGGTTCCTGCATAAAGCGAGAAAGAATACTGACAGCATAATAAAGATCTGGTCGAGTAATTTTCAGATAAATCAGGCTACAAATCAACTGTCGATAAGTAGTGTTATCCACCATTCCCCCCCTTCAAATTTTGAAAGTTTCAAGTTTTGTTCCATAGGGGTAAGAACAAGCTTGCAATCCTGTATTCCAAATCACTGAAGAATTTCTGCTGCATACTTACTCTATGAAATGAAGATATGATGTGGATGTTGGAATACTTCAACTCCAAGATAGTAGTGAAGTATTCCCAAATTTGTCATCTTAAAACATGCATGTAACTCCTTTTTCACTTGTGCAATGTGATTATCATTGTTTCCAGTGACAGTAAAATCATCTACATACATAACCAGAATCACTATATTTTTATATTGTTGGCATACATACAAGGTATCATCATATTCACTTCGTTGAAAACCAACTTTTCGAAGGTATTCATCCATTTTAGTAAACCAAGCTCAGGGAGCTTGTTTTAACCCATATAAAGCCTTTATCAATTTGCAGACTTGATGTTCTTGTCCTTCAATTTCAAAACCTGGTGGTTGTGTCATGTACACGTCTTCCTGTAAATCATTGTTGAGGAAAGAATTTTTTACATCCATTTGATGAACTTTCAATCTTTGTTGAGCTGCTAAGTCAAGTGTGAGTCGGATGGTGTTCCATTTAGCTATAGGAGAAAATGTTTCCTCATAATCTATCCCTTCTTGCTGCACAAAACCATTAGCAACAAGTCTTATTTTAAACTTTTCAATTTCACCATTTTGCTTGTACTTAATTCGGTAAACCCATTTTCATCTGATGGGTTTAACATTCTGAGGACAATCAACAATTTTCCAACTGTTATTGTCTTGAACTGCTTAATATTCATCAACCATAACTTGTTGTCATTCTTTATGTTTTACTGCCTCTTGATAAGTAAAAGGTTCAGTAAAACAATTTTCTATCAAGGCTCCTTCGTTTCTTTGTGATCCCCTTGTTCCTGTTTTATTCTGTTCATTAGGCCTTACATCTTTCAAAAGCTGAACTGCCCATTTCGGAAATTGATGCTCACTGGTTTGAGATTGTGAAAAATCAACATCATTGTAAAGAGGGTTGATATAAACTGATGTTTATTGATCAACTACAGGTTCCGGGGGCGGAGAGTCATTGTCAGAAGAAATTTTTCTGCTAGGAGAGTTGGATGAACTGCTAGAAGACCCAGATGGCACTGGTGAAGAAGACAGATTGGATGAGTCATTTTAAGATGAAGGAAACTCAAGTTCATACCAATTTTGTGATTTTGGTTGACTTTGTAGATTTCCATTTCTTTTATCACTTTTTGTTTCTAATTTTTGAAGAAGACTTTCAACTTCTTCAGCACTCTTACTCTCATTTACATCAAAAATCACATCTCTGCTGACAATAAATTTTCCATTCGACAAAATTCGGTACCCTTTCTTCTCATCAGAATACCCAATCATTGTGCAGTTCAAGCTTCGTGAGTCAAGCTTAGTTCATTTTTCTTTCTAAACTAAGGCATAACATACGGATCCAAAAAATATGAGATTTTTAACCCTAGGTTTGAAGCCAAACCATGCTTCATAAGGTGTGATTCCGTCTAAAGAAGTAGTGGGAGATCTGTTTCTCAAGTAGATAGTGGTATGAATTGCTTCGGCCCAATATAAAGGACTTAACATTTTGAAAGTTAACATAGATCACACCATTCCTATCAAGGTACAATTCATTCTTTCTACTACTCCATTTTCCTGTGGAGTGTAGACTTTGGTAAGATGTTATTTTATGCCATTATCCATGCAATAAATTTTGAATTCATTTGAAGTGAATTCTCTGCCATTTTCAGTTCTAAGAGTGCCAATCTTCTCCTTTGCTTCATTTTCAATAAGCTGACGAAAAGTTTTGAAATTTTCAAATGCTTCTGCCTTTTTCTTCAAAAAATATACCCGAGTCATCCTGCTAAAATCATCAATAAAGAGTAATAAATATCTGCATCCTCCTAGAAAAGTTGTTAAGGGTCCAAAAATATCACTATGAACCAACTGCAAATTCCTGTTTGCGCGCCATGAACTTGTAGGAAAAGTCTCTTGATGTTGTTTTCCAAAAATGCAAGATTCACACTTTGCATTTCCCCTTTTGAATGTTGGAAGTCCCTTAACCATTCCCTATTTTTGTAACTAAGAGAGACTTTCGAAGTTGAGATGGCCATATCTTACATGCCACAATCTGATTGGTGAAATGTCTGTACTTGGTGCTCCTGCAAATTCAGAATTTCTTGGAATAACTATCCTTGTCATCCTTAACAATTTTCCATCTCCATAACCTATCATTATTGTTTTCATGTTCTGTTTTACTGAGTTAATTTTAACTAATCCATCTTCCATAATCACCATATGTCATGCTTGTCGAATCATGACTAAAGATAACAAATTTTGCTTAAATTTTGAGACATACCATACATTTGAAATCATTCTTTCTCCAATGCCTGGTAAAAAAAAATTAACTACACCTTTTCCTGAAGGCGTATGTTTTGTTTTATCAGCAAAATAGATATAATTTAGATGCCATTGTTGGAAACTTAAAAATAAGTCACGTCGAAAAGTCATGTGTTGAGTTGCACCTGTATCCATAATCCATGCATCTTCGTAATCACTTCTAAGAAAGCTTGAAACATGTAAAGTTGTTGATTATGTATTTTTAAAGACATATTCGAACCATCAGGATCATCTTCATCATTTGCAAACTGTGCAGAGTTTGGATGAAACTTGGGAATTTTCTTAATATAAGTTCTACAATATTTTGCATAATTCCCAACTTTCTTACATCTCCTGCAAACAATTTGATTGAAATCTCTGCCTCTACCTTAATATTGTCCTCTGCCTTGGTACTATTCTCTGCCTCTAATTTTGCCTCTGCTCTAAGTTTGTCCTCTGCCTTGATTATATCCTCTGCTTTGATTGTTGCCTCTTCCTTGAAAATTGCTCCTGCCTGAATTGTAGCCTCTGTTGAAATTATTTCCTCTGCTTTAACTACGACCACAACCTTGGGCTGCTTGATTTTGATTGAAATTTCTCTTCCTCAGTTTCTTGAACTATCAGCTGAGGAGTTACTTGAGCTGGCTTCGCTGAAGAAGACATCTTCTCCAATATGTTTCTTCTTCCCAAAGGTTTTATCATGTTGGGATAATATGTCACTCAATTCATCAAATTTTATCTTCTCTAACTTTCCAGTGACTTGCAAAGTTTCCAAAAAATGTGTGTAAGATGATGGCAATCCAACAATTAAAATCGTGGTCAAGAAACTTTCATCAACAGCTTGAAAACCAACATTTATTATTTCTTGCTTTATTTTTTTAAGTCGTGAAATATACTCAAGGACATCACCACGTTCAGTTAATTTCTGTTGAAGCAATTTTAATTGAAGATCAACCTTCTTTGATCAGGTTTTGTATCAAAGAGATCTTTGAATGTACGTAAAGAAGTCCATGCATCTGAGGAATTTTCAATATGTATGTACATTTCATTATTAACTGAAGCCTTTATAAGAGCTAATGCCTTGGAATTTTTTACTTCCCATTTTGCAAGTGAAGCTGCATCTGTTGATTTATTAGGCTTAATGTTTCCATCACATATTTCATGCCACAATTAATTATAAATGAGAGTTCTTTCAGTTAGAATTTTCCATGTCTTACAAGATTTCACCCCATCTAGCTTATCAGATTCAGAGAACAAATTAATTAATTTTGACATGATAGTGTTGAAGCAGTGCACCAAAAGAATCAAGCACAAGAAGAAAAATGAGAAACTCATCACACGAAACACGCCACACCAAAAATGACACACACCACGCAAAGAAAAAAACGATCTATTGGGGCTTGGCCTTGACTCTCGTATAGTCGTTCAAAAAAGGAGAAAAATGATTGAGCTTTGCACTTGGCTCTAGTCAATTTCTCGTTGAGTGTTTGCAATGAAATCTTTGCAAAATTTGATCGCTTGACAATGCCCTTACAAATTTCTACTTAAAAAAAAATTAGCCCCCCTCAAAGTAAAAATATACTTTGAGTTACAAATAATAACCCTTATTTCTCCAAAAAAAATTCTAGTTATTCCTCCAAAAATAATAACAACATTTTACACCTCAATATTATCAAACAAATACAATAATAGTATTCCTAAAAAATCTCTTCTTTTACAATATAGAAGATTCATGTGGCATGTCATAAACTGTTTCAACTTTTATGCAATGCGGTAATTTATGTTTTCTTGTAACAACAGCTGATGACCTAGAGTGAAGATATCAATATTTTAGTCCAAATCTTCAAGTCCCAATTCCATTATATACTTAAACCCGGATGAAGTTCTGCTCACGAAACGGAGAACATACTTGTGGATGAAGTTCGCTCAGCAAAAAGAGAACACACTCGTGGATAAAGCGTGGTGCTGAAGATTGAAGTCCATACACAAGATCAGTGCCTTGAATTTGCAGTTTATCGTTTCTGAATACTTCCAATCTGATTTTTTTTAGAATGAATGATGGCTCGAGCTAAAAATTCACATTCGTTTAGCACTTGAGTGTGAGTATGATTTGATAGAAAGCCGAGGAGGATGGCAGTTGCAAATCCTGGTCAGCGGAATCTGTAGGAGGTGCCCTCATGGGGTTCTCATAGTGTCAATTGCTTTGAAAAGATTTAACAGATTGGAGAAGGCACATATGGGAAAGTTTACATGGCCAAGGAGATTGAGACCAGAGGAATTTTTTCCCTGAAGAAAATTCGTATGGACAATGAAAGAGAAGGGTTCTCAATAACCACAATTCGGGAAATCAAGCTTCTGAGAGACGATTCATGGATCATAAGTTCATACCTTTGGATGAGATTCCCGATATAAAGCTCAATGGGAACCAGAAAAAATAAATAAATAAATTTAAAGAAAGAACGAATTTACATTTGAAGCGGCACATGCGCAGTTCATCTGATGAAAAATTGGGTGCCCTCGTCGAGTGTGGATACTATAATTTCATTACAGAAGTGCATTACAGAAAGCCAGGATGGCCATTTCCTGGTTATGTCAAGGAAAAAGTGGGCAAAGAATCTTTTCCTTGCTGATGTATGTTATGGACGGATGAATTATGTAATCTCTTCGCTGCGCTCTCTGGGAAGATCCAGCTGAGGCACAGTAAGGATTCATACGAGCGCAAGGAGCACAGCTGAGCAATGAGGCTTGAGAAGTGCTGGTTTTGTTCATCTACAATTTATCCTGGTCATGGGATTCAATTCATGTGCAATGATTGCAACATATTCTTGTTTTTCCGTTCCAAATGTCATAAGAATTTCAAAATGAAACGTAACCCAGTTTCTGAAGAATGGCAACAACAACTGGCTGATTTTTTGAGGCACCTCGAGGAAGGTCTATTCGTCAACGCTGCTTCACAGGAAGAAGTATACATGAAATCGAATAATTTGGAGCAGATCTTGCAATATTTGATGTAGGGTTTAGTACATAATGGGAGCAGTACATCCTCTCAAATATCAAATCTGGGAGGTATACGTAGGTCATAGCATACAACGTTTGAGTTTGAGAGAAGAAGAAACAGGCCTGAGAGATATGATAGAATTTTTTTTCAAAATAACTTGAAGGTGATCAAGAAGATTGAGGAAGTTCGTATTAGCAGGGAGGCTAAATTATGGGAGAACAGGATGAAGGGTGTACGCAGGCTGAATTTACACATCATAGGATAAAAATAATGAATCAGGATGATATTCAGATTTAAAAATCCAGAAATAAATCATAATTAAATTTCTTTTCCCCAAAATTTTTTTGAATAGATTTCATACCAATTATCTTTTTGGTAGAATTTTCCAAAATCTTTCATAGCTAAAATCTCCACTTTCACGTCATCTGCATTACTGGTGGCTCTGATACCACATTAATGCAAAAGTGTCCTCAGACACGTAATTTTATTGATAATGGAAAAGAAATTACATAAAAAATTGCAAGAGTTTACAAATGTAAACTTCCACTAATTTGCAGTTAGGAAACTAACCTATTTATAAGCTATACACCCTAACTTAATTCAGTTATGGACAACTTGAAAAAATAACAAGTGTCCATTTACAATAAATGATCTTCTATCCAATCTACTAAATTTATTCCTATTTTAGAGCCTAAGATATGAGTCAATTCTAGAGTCCTATCTTTGCTAACAATATTCTATTTCTAAGTGTTTCTAATATTTATTAAATATTCTAATTTAATAAATATTTTTATCCTAACTCTAAATTATTATATTTGGATCATCTAACAATGCATGTCTTTTGTTAATTAGATATATTATTTCCATTAGTTTAAACTCGTTCCTTATTTCACCTTGTACCAAACCCGCCATTACCATATTGATTTCTTTATCCCCAGTCAGAGCCACCACACCAAACAGAAAAGGAACTGCTTTAAGGTCTGGACCGGGTGGTTATCCCCCATGTTGTTGCAACGAAATTTTGGGGCATCAACGGGACGATAAAATTTTAATTGTTTAGAGAGATGTTAGGTTTGGAAATTAATCCTACAAATTGTTGTTTAGATGGCTGCTTCAATTAGGGATCGGTTCCTGATTTCTAGGAATTAGTTCTAACTATCCTATTTTATGCATCTTTATAAGGTTGTAATTGATTGATGGTTATTCAATGAATGTATTCAGAACTATGGGAAGCCTCAGGGAATACTCTCCTGAGGGCTGCCGAGTTCATTGATCTTTTTTCTTCCTTTATTTTTAGCACCTGTAACTATCACAACATTGCTCGAAAATACTGTGTTTTTTGTCCTTTGGTATTTATTATGTTATATCCTCACCTTATGTTCTATGCTTCTACATTGATTCTCAATATTTTCCTAATCTTTGCAGACATGAGGGAGCTATGGTGAAATGTTTAGTTGAATTCATTGCAAAATTATTGAAAAGACATAGCACGAGACCTTCGATTTAATAGTGGTCAGCCATGGTTGTGACTATAATGAAGAAGGTTTTTTTGATGGCCACATGTTTTTCTCATTCTCTCTGTTACTGACCAGTTTAACACTCATAGTTAGTTTCGTACACTTATCTAGATAAGTAAAAAATATTAAAGTATTTTTATGAGTATGTGATATAATTCTCATTTTTTCTATGAATTACAAATTTAGTGAGATAAATTATATTCTTCTGTAACATATAATTTTTCTCAGATTAATTTTAATTATAATTTGTGGATATTGATAAGAACTTTAGTATTCATGAATCCACTTTATCATATAAAATTATGAAACTATGAAAAATATTTAAATATTTAAAATTCACCAATTTATTGAAAACCGTATCATAACTCTTTCGAACTAAAATAGAAAATACTAAGCCACCTAATTTATAGTCATTCAACAATATAATAATTTATTATACTATCATCAAAACTTTAATTCTTTTGCATTATAAATTTACATATGAATCAAATTAATTAAATTACAATTAAAATTAATTAATATATAATCAATCAATATAGGTTGCATTGATCTTAGAGGAAGTTAATCATTATCATTATATTAAATTAAATTAAAGTAAAATAATAAAATTATTTTTCATTTCATAAATATATGATTGAAATTAACCAATCTTAACTAAAATCAATAAATACAATGTGAAATTATTCCATATTTTAATTATTTTAATTTAGTTGTTAGTAAGGCTTTGGATAGTTATAATTGAGTGTGTTTTTAAGGTACTTCTAGATGTTAAGCCATTGATTTAATTCCCTAGATTATTAGAGTATTATTCTTAAACATGACCATGATGTAGCTTCATTATTGTCAAACTTACAAAGAAAAAATAAACAAAAAAATAAACTTAACCATACTTTTTCTAAAATTTCAATCCATTAACATAAACTGGACCACAAGAATATGTGGCCATGTTTCAACTGTTTCAACGACATTTATAAACAAATAGTACAAAATTAAAAAATGGTACTAATATTTGAATTTCTTTAAAGTAAAAGACAAGGAAATGCGACCATATTGCATTGGTAACTAATATAAAATTTAATTTATAAAAATAATTAATCTACAAATCATAAAAACTGACAAGAATTGAAACACTGAAAACGAACTGGAGCAGAGAGTTGCTCTTCTCAAGATTACGAATAGATTAAATAGATTACATTGGAAACATCAGCAATAAATAACTGGAGATAAACTCGACTAAACTGGACTAAACTTGGACACTTGGACTGACGGATCTGACACCTAGAAAGTGGTTGAGATTACGTTCTTTAACACTCCCCTTTAATTTCAACCACATAAAAAAAATTAATTAAGATACCTGCTGGTCTATGTCTCAGCGAGGTTTACAATTAAAAAAAAATTGACTTCAACTAGATTTAGTTTTCTTCTTCTCTTCTTCCATATTCTGTAGCCTCTAAATTGTTTTAGATTTTTCGCTTTGTTGTATCCTTGAGAACTCTGTTTCTTCATTTGCTGGTGCAGGTCTTCTATTGTTCCAGGTTGTGTAAGCATGTCCTGGACTTCTTCAAAAATTGACTTGTATGTGGGCTGCTGCGACATATTGTCCTCTGTAGTGTGCTTTTCATCATCAATCTGCTGCAACATAAGATTAGAACAATATCTTATCTCTTCAAAACTCCAACGCATGGAAATTTCATTGACATGTTCGTCATGCATGTCGTCTTCAACATTCATATCTACAGCTTCTGTGTAGATCTCAACTAGACATGGTGTTGCAAGCCATGTTTCAATAAACTTTAGCTCTTCTTCATAATTAATCTGTGTACCTGCACACTGAAAATCAATGTTAGAATAAAAAACATTTTCAGAACGACATTGGTTCTGGTCTTTTTGCTCTTCAGTGAGAGCTTTCTTCTCTTGTTTTTCCTTTTCTGCTTTTGCGTCTATCTCTATTTCTGCATTCCCTTTGTAGACGTCTTTCTTTGCTTCTGTCTCTTCATCTTTCTCTATTTCTTCCTTCTGCTCTGCAATGAGAGCTTTCTGCTGTTGTGCTTCCTTTGCTGCATCTTCCTCTGTCTCTGTCTCTGTCTTTTTCTCTGCCTCTTCTTCACTGACCTGTGCTTCTGCAAACAGGTTGTCTTCCACTAACTGAAGTGGGGTAATCTCACCAAATAACATCATGTCGATATCATACTTTTGTTGCATCATCTGCAACCAATCATCATTAGCAAAAATTTCATTATCAAAGTTTACATCAGCTATATCAATCATTGGATTTACCATTTCATCAGCAAGCTCTGTTGCTGGTATCATTAAAACTTCGTCAGCAATCTCTGTTGCTGGAATCTCTTCATCCACTTGTGGTTGTGCACAGTGGGATTCACGAGCATCTTCATGCTGCTTTTCTGCTTCTTCTGACTCTTCAGCTGGATGTAGATCTGCTGCTACAGATCCACCTTCATCTTCATCTTCAAATCTCCCCTTTGCTTCAATGCTCCCCCTTGTACCAAAACATCTCTCAAGGGTATCCCATGCCTCCTTGGCTGTCTTGGCTTCTGAAATCAAGGGAAGTATACTTTCATCGACTGATCCTTTTATGCATTTTAATGCATAGGCTTCTTTTTGCCTCTTGATTTCCAGATCTAGAAAGATCTCGAACATAATCTGCTTTTGCTTTAGCCTCTTGGCTTTTCCCATGATCTCGTTGTCTGACTTCCACAAACAAACGAGTTTACATATTCATCAATACCTTGCTTCTTCAAAAAAATGTGCTGCTCTTGAAGGAGTCTTATGCAACTTCACTTCTCCAAAAATTTTGCTGCTCTTGAATGAGTCTTATGCAAGTTCACTTTTCCTTCTGACAAAAAATCTTCCTCAAAAAATTTCTTGTAAAATTTCACTTTCATCTCACATCACAGCTTTAAGTTTTTTTTAAAAAAAACTCAAAAAAAAAATTCTTTTAAATCTCTTCAGCACATGCTCTTGCGTAATCTCTTTATAAAAAAACTTTTGACATTTTAAGTTTTATTTTTATAGAAAAAAAAACTTAAAAAAAAACTCTCTTAAAATGTTGAAACCTTATAAAATCTCCTTATAAAGCATTTTCAAAATTCCTTCACATGCACTTTATAAAACCCTTTCAATCAAATTTCAAGTTTTGTTTTTATAAAAAAACTTTTAAAAAAATATTTCTTTATAAAAAGGCTTTTACCTCTTTAAAGTCACTACCACAACACGTTTAATGCCTTTCACTTGTTTTAAAATGGACACAAAAAATATGAATCGATTTCGCTTTGGATTCGACTTTTAAAATCGGCGTTGACCTTCGTATCATTTGAAAAAACGATTTTTTTTTAAAATATCTTTAATACGACGCTTCGTACCTTACAATGCATGCGTCATTTGAGTTTCACGCAGATGCGTAAAAAATTTTACTCGGCAGACTGGCGCGGTCCCGAGCAGAATAGTCGCGCCTCTTTTAAAAACGATGCGAGGCATGAAAATGGCGCGGGTATGGCGTGTATTCCAGCGCCAATAAACTCACAGTCGCGCCAATTGATTGCTCTTCTTTTCTACTCCTTCGTGGCTTTGTTGCTGCTCTCTACGGAGGCTTATGCAACTCGGCTTTGATACCATGACAAGAATTAAAACACCGAAAATGAACTGGAGCAGAGAGTTACTCTTCACAATATTACGAGTAGATTAAATAGATTACATTGGAAACATCAGCAATAAATAACTGGAGATAAACTCGACTAAACTGAACTGACTTAAACTAAACCAGGACACTTGGACAGACGGATTTGACACCTAGCAGGTGGTTGAGATTACGTTCTTTAACAAAAACATCGTTGTAATTATCACGTTTGATATTTGATACCTAGACTGTACTAATTTTCAGATTTTATTCCATAGTACTCATACATTTCAATGACATGAGTACTGAGCTTAGCTTGAGTGGGCAGTAGAATATCAACCAGTCTTTGAATTTCCACGAGTGGATAAGATGCGATTCAAAGTCCATATTGCAATAAATGACATTGTAAACCTGAAGTGCAAGTTGGCTTGTAGGGCCGATAACAACCAGGATGAGGGAAGGAAAAGTCAGTAGATTAAGATGCGAAGGCGATAGAAAGCGATATATAACGCGCAGGAGCCATGTGATTATATCGGATAGCATGTGCGAATCCGGTCTTCCAAAGCGTGCTAAATGCTGTACTCTAGGACATGCAATTCACTCACCCAGGACGACAATTACCAGCTTCCACTGCACGCAATTTGTGTGGCAGCAGGGCAGCAGTAGAGAAAAGAAGCCATGCAATTATAAATATAATTGTAAACACTTTCCTTCCTTACGTTCATTGAGATAAGCTTCATTCCCTTCAACGATAATGGCTATGAGAGCTGCAAGATTTCCTACAGCATTACTTTCCCAAGCCCAGGAGGGAACTTGTTTATATATTGTTTATATATTGTTTATTGCCTTTTATTTTATGTTTATAATGGGTTGTTTATATATTGTTTATTGCCCAGGAGGGAACTTGTTTATATATTGTTTATTGCCTTTTATTTTATGTTTATAATGGGTTGTTTTTTAAGTATTGCGAGTATTTTAAAAATAAATTATATAGTATTGTATAAGACTTATGAATCTTAAATTCGCTGACTTTTGTAACTGTCAGCGGCTTCATTCTATAACGAATTGTTATAAACAAGTGTGTTGAAGTGCATTTGAGCCCTAGTGGTAATGAACTAACATGTCTTGCAAGTTCAAAGCAGGGGAAGCATTAACCCATTGAAATATCTAATTTCTGAATTCTCGATTTGAGGAATAAATATAAATATCTAAGGATTTAGCTCGATTTATGGATTGGTTGTATTTACTATTTCTTTTCTCTGATCATTGGACTTGAACTCTATCCCAATGTCCTATAGCACCCAAACCAGAGGATACAAGTGTTGATTATGACCTGTAGCAGATCGCACAGTGTGAAAGTGTTTCAATAAATGCCAAATAGCGCTAGGTGTGAATGTAAAATCATTTCAAACATTGAACAAAATTGTTCCGAACACTGAACGAAATTACTATCATGTCATACAAATATTTATTGCGAATAGAAAAATATATTACCCCGTTCGAAGTAGGCGTGGAATTTAACGATATGCAAAATATTTTTTTTGGATGGGGAGTATATATTTTGCAGGGAAAAATATGTAAATTTAACATGCAACTCTATAAATTATTTGTAAGAAATTATTTTTTAAACTAATTTACATGCAAAGGTGTTGAAATATTAAAGTCACCTGCTAGTCTTTGAGCAGGAAGAAAAATAATACAGAGGCAGCGCAGCAGAGTTTGCGTGTACAACAATACAAATTCAAAGAAGAATGAGAAACTGTAAG
Organism: Pinus albicaulis; assembly: GCA_034641835.2. Classification (NCBI taxonomy): domain Eukaryota; kingdom Viridiplantae; phylum Streptophyta; class Pinopsida; order Pinales; family Pinaceae; genus Pinus; species Pinus albicaulis. The sequence goes on from CM076571.1 coordinate 63,515,943, forward strand.
GATGAATTAAAATGTTGATGGGCCGCAGCCACAAATTGCACAGGAGAATTAATTGGTGATGGGCATAGCCGTTTTTGCAGGAGGATGAAGACTTTTGTAGTTCTGAACTACGGAGGAACAGAGTTAATTAAAATAGTCATTTCCGGATTTTAAGCCCTCAATAACCAGAATGAAGAAATTTGTTTTAAAACAGCGGAAGTTCTTTAACTTTTTTGAAAATGCATGATAAGTGGTCCCCACCACTTAATCGCAAATCAGAATCGTAAAGTTATTTTTCAGTGTCTTGTTGATGTGAAGATTTGCGATGCGATCACAGTCGCAATCGCAAATCGCAATATATATATGTGTTTCAAAGTCCAAATGTCTTGTAGATGTGGCAGAGTTCCGCAAGCGAAACGGTTGTATATAATATACAACCAAACCTTATATTAAAATCGCCCTCCACCACAGCCAAGGCCCGTGGGTCCACAGACCACGCGGTGTTATATTATATGATCGCAAGTCTTGAATCAAGAGTGTTTTATCTATGCCCCTCATTGCATTACCATAGGCCGGACACGATCCAGATTATATGCCACAGTTCATAGCTTGTCATCGCGTCCGGTTCTTGATCGCAATCGGAAGCTCTTATGATTCGGGCTCGATTGCACTTTCAAATGGTGGACCCGATGGTTCTATTACATCAGAGTCTTATGCGCCATCGCATCCGTTCTTCAATCGCAATCGGAATTTTTAGTGGGCCGCTTTGTCTTGTTAAGTTACAAACCCGATGGAGTTTATACACTGGAATTAAAAGGAGGCCATCGCATCCGCGTCTCAATCACAATCGGAGGTTTTTCATTGTGGTTCGTTTGTTTTAAAGCATGGACCCGATGAATGTTTCAAATTTGTTTTATCGCACGTTCAAAGCGCATTTGTTATGTGGGGCCGACAGTTTTAATATATTTGTTTTAAAAAATATTTTATATAGTTTTGTAATGTTTTTAATATGCACGGCATATAAAAACAAAAGGCCTGAGAGCCTGTACAATATTGTATTGTATTTGTTTCATTTTACACAACAGTGCATGGAAGAAAAACACAACAGCGTATGTTCACATAGACAGAGAGTAGTTTTGTGCACTTTGTTTGTCGCAGTCACATTTTGCAAATCCCTCTGTGAGAGGAAGACATTGTAACAATTTTTTTTGAAAGAAATAGAAGTTTTTTTTCAGTGTGGAAACTCTGTCTCCTGTCAAGAATTTTTTATATTTCTCTGTGTTGAAGATGGCAGTTTTATTCTTCATTCATTGTTCTGGAATTATCAGAAATTCCAACATGGTATCGGAGCAAGTTCAGGCTCTTTGAAGGTTTCAAAGAAGCTGAAAGAAGAAGAAGACTTGTTGCAGCATTTCTCCAGCAGAGTAAAAGCTCAACAGAAGTCAAAGTTTAGGTATTTCTCAAAAGGAAACAGAGTTGTTATTTTGTTTAAAAGATTTTGTTCTTTCAGAGAAGGAAAAACAGTTTGTTTAAGTTCAGAGTCTAGTTTAAAAGCAATGGCTGGACCAAGTACATGCATGAATATTGGAAACGTTCAGCTTCCACAATTTAATGGAAAGAATTATGATTATTGGGCTATTACCATGAGAGCCCTGTTTGTCTCACAAGACTTATGGGAACTTGTAGAAGATGGTTTTGTTGAACCAGCTGATGAGCAGGCTTTTAATGCATTAACTCAAGCAGAGAAAGACATATTGAAGTGCAATAGGAAGAAAGACTCTAAATCTCTCTTCCTATTGTATCAAGTAGTAAATGAGAGTGTGTTTCCATGGATAGTAGTAGCTAAGAAATCCAAGGATGCATGGGAAACTCTGAAAGTATCCTATCAAGGTATGGAAAAAGTGAAAACATCAAAACTTCAGTTGCTGAGGAGAGACTTTGAAACTCTCTGCATGAAAGACTCAGATACTATTGACTCATTTTTCACTCATGTTATTGGGATTGTAAATCAGATAAGGTCCCATGGAGAAACTCTTGAAGAAAGAAGGATTGTGGAGAAAATTTTGAGGAGCTTACCTTTAAAGTTTGATGTTATTGTTACCACCATAGAAGAGACCAAAGATCTCTCAAAGTTCACGGGAGATGAACTTCATGCCTCACTGATAACTCATGAACAGAGATTGAGCAGAGATGAAAACTCATATCTAGAGCACGCCTTCAAGACCCAGATGCCTTCAGGAAGAGGAAAAGGTCAAGGCAAAGGAAGAGGAAGAGGCAGAAGCCAAAACAGAGGTGGAAGGAACAGTCCTTCACATTCACATGGAAGGAGCAACAGTCAAAATCAGAGCCACGGTCAATGCAACAGCCAACAAGGTGGACACCAACACCAACATGCGCATGGAAAAAGGTATGACAAATCCAATTTCCAATGTCATTATTGCAAGAAATATGGGAACTATGCCAATGAATGTAGAAAGAAGAAGAATGACATGAAAAATAGGAAAAATGCTAATGTAGCAAAAGAAGAAAAGAACCCAAGTAATGTGTTGTTAACATTTAATGTAGCACAAGATAGAGAAGATGATGTTTGGTTCTTAGATTCAGGATGTAGTAATCACATGACTGGAAACAGAGCAATGCTTTCCAATCTAGATGAAGAGATTAAATCAGAAGTAACCATAGGAATTGATACTAAGATCTCTGTCAAAGGAAAAGGCAGAGTTAGTATTCGAGCAAGAAATGGTGAAAAAAAAATTGTTCCAGATGTGTATTACGTTCCAGGTTTCAAGTGTAATCTTTTGAGCATTGGACAACTCATAAACAAAGGTTACAATGTAATTTTCAAGGATGATGTGTGCACAATAAAAGATATACCTCCAAGCAAGAAAATCATTGCTGAAATAAATATGACCAGCAATAGAATGTTTCCGCTCAAGCTCAACACTGACTTGAAAGGAAAAGGAAAGAGCATAGCTGCTGTAACACAAGAAGCCTTTCAGAAGGAAGCAAAAGATGAAAATTGGTTATGGCACTTGAGATTTGGACATCTCAATTTCGGAGGATTAAATTTTCTGCAAAGAAAAGGAATGGTAAGATTTTTATCATTGATTGAGAATCCTGACAGCCTATGTGAAGGCTGCATCTTGGGAAAGCAACACAGGGAAAATTTTCCATCAGGGAAAAGCATAAGGGTGAAATCATCCTTAGAGATCATTCACTCAGATTTATGTGGACCGATGCAGATAGCATCAGTTTCAGGAAGCAATTAAATGATGACCTTCATAGATGATTTCATAAGGAAAGTGTGGGTTTATTTTCTAAGATATAAGAGGGAATTTTTTCAAAAATTTTTCTATTTTAAAGCTCTTGTAGAGAAACAAAGCGGGCTGCACATTAAAGTTCTCAGAACTGATAGAGAAGGAGAATATATATCAAAGGAATTTCTGCGTTTTTGTAGAGAGAACGGCATACAAAGGCAGTTTACCAAAAGGTACACACTGCAATAGAATGGAGTTCCTGAAAGGAAGAATCGAACCATAATGGAAATGGTGAGAATCATGCTAAAGGAAAAACATTTGCCGAATGAGTATTGGGTAGAAGCAGCAAATTGTGCTGTGTATATTTTGAATAGATGCCCTACAAAAGCTATGATGAACAAAGTTCCAGAAGAAGCGTGGAGTGGCGGAAAACAGGGAGTCACCCACATGAGAGTTTTTGGATGTGTGGCATATGCACACATTCTTGATAAGTTGAGAAATAAGTTGGACAATAAGGGGGAGAAGTGCATCTTCCTTAGATATTGTGAAGATTCCAAAGGATACAGACTGTATAACCCATCCACAAAGAAGTTTGTAATAAGCAGAGATGTGCAGTTTATTGAAGAGGAGGCATGGGATGGAAGCATTGAGAAAACAGTTAATGTGAAAAGCTATTTATCTCATGATGAAGATGAGGAAGATGTGATTGAAATTAAAAACTCATCGGTAGCACAACCTCCACCAACACAAGGACAACAAGGGACACCTCAAGCAGTAGCGAGAACACCCTTGAGAAGAAGCGGGAGTGCATCTCCAAGAACACCACGTGGAGAAGATTCAAGTGCTTCTTCAAGCACGACTACACCAGATGAAAGAGGAACGAAGTTCAGAAGTCTTAATGAAATTTATGTGCAGGAAGCGGCAAATGAAGGTATGAATTCCTTATTTGCATTATATTGTCAAGTTGATGATCCTATTCATTTTGAAGATGCTATTAAAGACAGAAAATGGATAGAAGCTATGGATGATGAGATTAATGCCATAGAGAAGAACAAAACATGAAAGTTGGTTGATCTCCCAGAAGGTAAAGAAGTCATTGGAGTTAAATGGGTCTATAAGACCAAAAGTAATGTTGAAGGTAAAATAGAAAGAGACAAGGCCAGACTTGTTGTCAAGGGATATAAGCAGAAGCATGGGATAGATTATGAAGAAACCTTTGCACCAGTTGCAAGAATGGAAACCGTGAGAGAAGTGTTGTCAATAGCAGCACAAAACAAATGGAAAGTATACCAGATGGATGTAAAATCCGCATTTTTAAATGGTGTGTTAATGGAAGAGGTATATGTGGAACAACCTCTGGGCTATGAGAAGAAAGGCCAAGAACATAAAGTTTGCAAATTGAAGAAATCTCTTTATGGGCTGAAGCAAGCACCAAGAGCATGGTATAGTAGGATAGACTCCTATCTACTGGAAAATGGATTTGAAAAGTGTGAGGGAGAACCCACCCTCTACATCAAAGAAAAGGATGGTAAAATGCTCATTATTGTTTTATATGTTGGCGATCTAATTTTCACAGGTAATGATGATTACCTTATTGAAAATTTTAAAACACTCATGAAAGAAGAATTTGAAATGGGTTTATTGAGATACTTCTTAGGAATAGAAGTAGAGCAAAGTGAAAAAGGGATTTTTATTTCTCAATCAAAGTATGTAAATCAGGTTTTGGAAAGATTTAATATGCAGGAGTGCAAAGCTGCAATTACTCCTACAGTAATGGGATTGAAGTTGAGTAAAAACGACAGCAGCAAGGATTTCGATCCAAGTTTGTATAAAAGCATAGTTGCCAGCCTCATGTATTTGACTGCAACTAGGCCGAATATTATGCATGATGTTAGTTTGATTTCCAGATTCATGGAGAAGCCAAAAGAAGCGCATTGGCAGGCAGCAAAGAGAATTCTGAAGTATGTTAAAGGAACTAAAAGATTTGGTATTTTATATACTACTTCAGAAAAATCAGAGTTAGTTGGATATACTTACAGTGATTGGGTTGGAAGTGTAGATGATCAGAAGAGCACTTCCGGTTATGTTTTTCACATGGGTTCAGGAGCCATTTCATGGGCTTCTAAGAAACAGCCGATTGTAGCATTATCTACAGCAGAGGCAAAGTATGTGGCAGCTATAGCAGTAGCGTGTCAAGCAATTTGGATGAGAGGGATGTTGAGAATTTTATGCCAAGAACAGGTAAAAGGGACAGTAATTTATTGTGACAATAGCTCAGCTATTGCATTGTCAAAGAATTCAGTGTTTCATAAGAGAACAAAACACATAGATACAAAGTTTCACTATATCAGAGAATTGGTGAACAATGGAGAAATTGTTTTACAACATTGTAAAACAGAGGAACAATATGCAGATATTTTAACAAAACCATTGGGGCAGAAGACATTTGAATTTTTAAGAAAAAGCTTGGGTATGACAGATAACCCAGCAGCTGACTTTAAGGGGGAGTGTTGAAATATTAAAGTCACCTACTAGCCCTTGAGCAGGAAGAAAAAGAGTACAAAGGCAGCGCAGTGGAGTTTGCGTGTACAACAGTACACATTCAAATAAGAATGGGAAACAGTAAGGATGAATTAAAATGTTGATGGGCCACAGCCACAAATTGCATAGGAGAATTAATTGGTGATGGGCATAGCCATTTTTGTAGGAGGATGAAGTCTTTCGTAGTTCTGAACTACGGAGGAACAGAGTTAATTAAAACAGTCATTTCGGGCTTTTAAGCCCTCAACAACCAGAATGAAGAAATTTGTTTTAAAACAGTGGAAGTTCTTTAACTTTTTTTAAAATGCATGATAAGTGGTCCCCACCACTTAATCGCAAATCGGAATCGAAAAGTTATTTTGCAGTGTCTTGTTGATGTGAAGATTTGTGATGCGATCACAGTCGCAATCAAAAATCGCAATATATATATGTGTTTCAAAGTCCTAATGTCTTGCAGATGTGGTAGAGTTCCGCAAGCGGAACAGTTGTATATAATATAAAACTAAACCTTATATTAAAATCACCCTCCACCATAGCCGAGGCCCGTAGGTCCACAGACCACGCGGCGTTATATTATATGATCGCAAGTCTTGAATTGAGAGTGTTTTATCTATGCCCCCGATTGCATTACCATAGGCCGAACCCGATCCATATTATATGCCACAGTTCATAGCTTGTCATCGCGTCCGATTCTTGATCGCAATCGGAAGCTCTTATGATTCAGGCCCGATTGCACTTTCAAATGGCGGACCCAATGGTTCTATTACATCGGATTTTTATTCACCATCGCATCCATTCTTCAATCACAATTGGAATTTTCAGTGGGCCACTTTGTTTTGTTAAGTTACGGACCCGATGGAGTTTATACACTGAAATTAAAAGGAGGCCATCGCATCCGCGTCTCAATCACAATCGGAGATTTTTCATTGTGGTTCGTTTGTTTTAAAGCGTGGACCCGATGAATGTTTTAAATTTGTTTTATCGCGTGTTCAAAGTGCATTTGTTATGTGGGGCTGACAGTTTTACTAGATTTGTTTTAAAAAGACTTTTATATAGTTTTTTAATGTTTTTAATATGCACGGCATATAAAAACAAAAGGCCCGAGAGCCTGTACAATATTGTATTGTATTTGTTTCATTTTGCACAACAGTGCGTGGAAGAAAAACACAACAACGTATCTTCACAGAGACAGAGAGTAGTTTTTTGCACTGTGTTTTTAGCAGTCACATTTTCCAAATCCCTCTGTGAGAGGAAGACATTGTAACAATTTTTTTTGAAATAAATAGAAGTTTGTTTTTAGTGTGGAAACTCTGTCTCCTGTCAAGAAATTTTTATATTTCTCTGTGTTGAAGAGGGGAGTTTTATTCTCCATTCATTTTCTGGAATTATCAGAAATTCCAACAAAAGGTTACTAGTGCTACTGTATTATGTAAAGTATTCTTAAAATTGTAAAGTGTTTCTGGAGAAAATTGAAATAAAAATGCAAAGTGTTTTTTGAGAAAATTGAAATATCATACTATCCGTAAATTCTTTTATTGGAAAAATGAAAATAAATTTATCAATATCCTAGTTCCTAACATCATATTATTAGTATGTTCCACCTGCTGCATAGGACTATATTAATCGAATCGATATAGTTTTATTAGTGGCTGAAGGTAAATAGATATTTTTAAAACTTATAAACCATGTTTTGTTATATATTACTTTCCACCATATTTTCCTGACCAATCAAGTATACAATTTTTTTCTATTGAACAATCAGTGTAATTTTCATCTTATTGGCATGATACTAAGGCAAATATAAGGCCAAAGTTACAATAAGTATGAAAAACCACGAAATTTTCATGTTCATAGGAACTGATGTTAACATTAGCTCTAAACATTAAATGCCAAAGTTTTTGAAAACTACGGCTCCCAAAATAACATTAGATAAAAAATAAAAAACATTGTCCACCGCTTACCAAAAAAAAAATTGTCCACCACTTAGGTGTGCCACCGCTTATGTTATTGTGTCTACCTATAACAGGTGCCAGGCACCATAACAATCAGGTGCCACACAGCGTAACAATTGCCATAGTTGGAATGGCAGAAGAGTAAGGGCAGAAATTACTCAAAGATTTCACACAATAACAAAAACACACGAGCTATTGCTCTCTATTAATCACATGAACTTCAATTACAATCTTGTTGAATACAATGAACCCAATGATGTGTATTTATCCTAACTCACTTAACATGCTCACACTTACCAAACTCATCTATCACATAACTCAACTTGCACAACGCTCACTTAACTAACTCTCTAACTTAGTCACCAAATGCATCTATCACACAACTCAACGCTTACTTAACTGATTGTCCAACTCTTCATGAGGGAGTTAATTAACTATTTTAACACTCCCCCTTAATTACGAACGCTAAACTAAAACATAACTCATAACAACTCAAACATGCATGCTCCTTTATGTCTCAATTAGGCTTACAACACCCAAGTTTCTTTTTTGAAACTCAAACACATCTATTGCTAATGGATTTGTAAATATATCAGCCAATTGATCACTAGATTTACAAGGTTTCAAGTGAACTTCTCCATTGCTCACAATTTCTCTAATAAAGTGATATCTAGTATCAATATGCTTGCTCTTTTGATGAAACACACTATTCTTGGAGAGTGCAATCGTTGATGTGTTGTCACAGTATATCGTTGTTGATCCTTGCTGCTTTTGCTTGAGTCCATCAAATACTCTTAATAACCATACTGCCTGACATGCTGCTGAAGTTGCTGCTACATATTATGCTTCCGATGATGATAGTGTCAAAATGGGCTGCTCCTTAGATGCCCATGATATGACACCTGAACTAAGATGGAATACATAATTGGATGTGCTCTTCTGATCATCCAAAATACCTACAAAATCACTATCTGTGTATCCAATAAAATCATTTTTTTCTGCACTTGCATACATTATGCCATAATTTCTAGTTCCTGCTATGAATCTCAGAATTATTTTTCCAACTCTCCAATTTGTGTCTTCTGGAGTCTCCATATATCTGGAAATCAAACTCACTCCTTACATAATATCTGTTATTGTAGTTGTGAGATAGATGAGACTGCCAACCAATCTTTTTAATAGAGTTTAATTGACATCTGATTATTTATCATCCTTACTTAACTTTGTATTTGTTGCTACTGGTGTAGGTACATGTTTGCAATTATCCATCCTGAATCTTTTCAACAAATCTTTGGCATATTTATTTTGGAAAATAAAAATTTATTTTTCAAATTTATCAACTTCAATGCCAAGAAAATATTTCATGAGACCAAGATTTGTCATCTTGAATTCTTTCATCATGGTTTTCTTTAAATTCATCTAGAAAATACCACTTGTATAAATAATATCATCAACATATAAGCGAACAATCAAAATCTGTCAATGCTCATTTACCTTTGTGTACACGGTAGGCTCAATGTTGCTTCTAAAAAATCCATTCTTAATCATGTATCTTCCATATCTGCTATACCATGCTCTAGGTGCCTGCTTGAGACCATAGAGCACATTCTTCAACCTGTAAAATTTATCTTCTTCACTTTCAACTTCATAACCTCAAGGCTGCTGCACATAAATTTCTTCTTCTAGAATTCCATTCAAGAAGTCTGATTTGACATCCATTTGATATACTTTCCACTTGTTGTGAGTTGTTGTCGCTAGAACTTCTCTTATAGTATCCAATCTGGCTACCGTAGAAAATGTTTCCCCAAAGTCTATTCTCGGTTGCTGCGAAAATCTTTTTACTACAAGTCTTGCTTTAAATCTGTCAATTTTACTTTTCTCATTCAACTTTGTCTTATACACCCACTTCACACCAATGAGGTTTTTATCTTTTAGTAAATTAACAAAATTCCATGTATCATTCTTTTCAATAGAATCAATCTCCTTATCCATGGCTTGCACCCAATTTTTATCTCTGATTGCTTCTTCAAATGAAGAAGGTTGGAATGACAGTAATGAAAAATTTGAACTAACATCAAAATTATCATAAATATCATTTAAACTTCTCATATTTTTCTTACCATTGCTTCATTCATTACCTGATTGGCTACTTGGAGAATTCTGGTCTATTTATCTTGAAGATCCATGCTGATTTGAAAATATTGGAGTCCGTATTGGTGTGAATCTGTTTGGTGTCTAATATTTTGATTCTTGCTCCTCCTTTTCTGCTACATCGACGTATTCCATCAATGGTGTTTGTGCATTGATTTTTTTTTCTAGAGTCCCATTCCATGACTCTTGTTCTTTGAAAACAACATCTCTAATAATTATTGTCTTCTTGGTGACATGGTTATACAATTTGTAAGCATTTGACTACTCACTATAACCAATAAATATGCATTTTTCACTTTGATCATCCAAATTTCCTCTTATCTACTTAGGTACATGTCCATATGTTACATCCAAAAATTATGAAATAAGATAAGTCGCATGACATACCTGAAAATGCTTCTTCTGGTACACTGTTCACCACACTCTTGGTAGGAGATATATTTATCACATAAAAAACACATCCAACTTCTTCTGCCCAATACTCGTTAGACAAGTTTCTTGCTTTCAATATTCTCCTTGTAATGTTCACAATTGTTCTGTTCTTTCTCTCTTCTATACCATTCGGTTTTGGTGTGTATTTGGTTGTAAATTCTCTTTTGATTCCATGTTGTTTGTAGTACTCATGGAATGCTTTTAAATCATATTCTCCACCATGATCTGATCTTAATACCTTGATCTGTCGATCCCTTTGGTTCTCTGTTAAGGTTTTGAACTCTTTGAACTTTGAAAAATTTTCAAACTTCTATTTCAAAAAGTAAACCCAAGTCTTTCTGCTATAGTCATCAATAAAAGTGATGCAGTAACAACTTCCCCCAATCGACTGTGTCCTCATAGGTCCACACAAGTGTGTATGCACCAACTCAAGTGGTTTCTTTGCTGTGTATAAAACTCCCTTCGGAAAAATTTCACTGTGTTTCTTTCCCAAGATGAAACACTCACAAGTGCTAGTAGGTTCTTTGATGGGAGGTAATCCTTTGACCATCTATTTCTGCTGCAACAATCTTAAAATGGAAGAATGAAAGTGTCCAAACCGAAATTTCCATAACCAATAATCATTATACATGCAACTGTAAAAGAACTAACCTGATCATTGTAGTTAATAATTAGAAGAAAGAGTATGTTGCTCATCATATGCACATTTTCTATCAGCTGCTTGCTTGGGGGTTTGTCATAAATAACACACTCTTGCCACTGAAAGATAACTCTGTATCCTTTCTGCATCAATTGACTAACACTTATCAAATTATGTTTGAGACCATGAACATAATATACCTATGAGATTTTATTTGGCTCCCATTGCTTGGTTAGAATGTTGACCACTCCTTTTCCATCTACATCCAAAGTCTTGTCAGTGCCCAAATTTACCTCTGTCTTCACATATTTATCCAAATTTTAAACCAAATTCTTGTTACTTTTCATGTGGTTATTGCAACCAATATCTAATAGCCACACCTTATTAGAAGGTTCATGCATGTTGTTGCATGCAAGGAACATGGAATTAGTATTCTCTGTACTAACATTAGCTCTCTGGTTTCCTTGATCAAATATCTTCTTCGTGCAATCACGAGCATAGTGACCAAATTTATTGCAATAATAACATCTCACCTTTGATTTGTCAGATCTGTAATCATTGTTAAATATTTTGCTATTGTTGCTTCCACTTTCATGTTCATTCTCTTCTCGGCCATCTCCCTGGCCACCATATCTTCAACCTCATCCTATGCCTCTTTATCGACCTCTGTCTCGACCTCTTGAAATAGAAACTTGACTTTTGAAAGCAATTTCTAAAGTGGAATCCCTAATTCTCTCTATCCTTGCCTCATGCGATAGAAGTGATACCATCAACTCATCAAATTTTAGTTTTTCCAAATCCTTAGCTTCTTCTATGGCTTCTACCACAACATCAAACTTGGTAGACAAAGATCTAAGGACCTTTTCAATCACTCTTCAATTTTTCATTTCTTCACCATAAATTTTTAACTGATTTACAAGAGAAATGACCATATTCATAAAGAAATCAATGTCCTTTGTATGCTTCATCTGCAGACATTTAAAATCTCTCATAGTATTCTACAATTTAACAATATTTACTTTTTCCATACCTTGATATCTTGTCACAAAAGTTTCCCATACTTCCTTTTCTAAAGACATGATCATAATCTTTTGGAACACTCCTCGGTCCACTCCCTACTGGATAAGAAAAAGACTTGTGCATTCTTATTTTTATCTTTCTTCCATTGTTCCCTCTCGCATTACTGAGGGCTCATTCCTCTACGTCTTCTTGAGGTTCTGCAAGCCCAAAATATGCATTATTCCAAACATCATACACTTTTAGCATGGTCTTGACGCAGGGCTAGCCTGCAAATACACAGAATCATACTCTACTCATGCAAAAACAAATACATCAAAACTGTCCAAATCAAATTTCAGACTGCTGGAAATTTCATACACTATCTTTTCCACACGCAAGCTCTTTAATCTATGTTAAAAATACCATTCCCTCTGAAGCTAATAACATCTATTTCAACATTTAAAAACCATAATACACATGGTGCTTTTATAGAACCCAACATTTCAATTACTCCTCATCTTTGCCACACAATTCAATTTCTCTCCTACCTTATTCACAATGCTTCGATACATAGATCCATTACGCTTCCATTATCAATTGAACCAAGGTTTCAAACAGATATGTGCGCCTTTATCTTTTTATCCAAGATACAACTTTAACTTAATAAATTCGTGCTGTATGCTCTTATCAACAGAATCCACAATTCCGATGTGATATTCAATTGGAAATCGGAATTTCCCTACGATTCAAAGTCGCTTTCCCATCAGTGATATGATACCGCCTCGAATCCGATCTTAATTCAAACAAAATTTACTACACATCGCGTCCAGCTCCCATTATAACGAATTTCAATATGGAACAGAACCAACATATCTCAATGCCGATTCCAATCAATGCACTCCAGCTTCCATTTTCTATCAAACAACATTCGATTTCCTTTTCAGACTCGAACCTGCCAACAACACAACCATCGAATTTAGCCTATGATTAACTTTGAACTCTAGTGGAAGGCTTATAACCAGCACTAAACTCCGCCTCCCAGTTCGTTATTAATGTGCCATCACACAGTTCTTAGTTTTCCAGAATGCATTCATGACTCAAAAGTACCAATCTTCAATCTTCAGTTACACTTTGTCCACGGCATCGATGCATGAATCAATTGTGTATTTCTTTTGAGCGGCCTTCATCTCTCCAGAATCAGTGTCTGTGGATCCAACCTGCATTTAACCTCTCATAACACGATTTCCCAATCAAATCAATTTCGCTAATCGCAGTTGGCAAAGTACTCCAACTGTCGATCGATTCCACAGCTCACATCAAATCGTGGTCAGCAAATCAAATGTATCACCAGCTGTCGACGGGTTTGACAATGCCGATGCGATGTCCCTATAAATTCACAATTCCAAATGCGTTCCGCTTTCATCTGCGCTGATGTGATATTAATAGGCGATCGCTGTATTAATATCACCATCAACATTTGGCGGTTCCGATGTGAAGTTCCCGGATCCAATTTAATTTCCAACCTGAATTATAGCAAATCGCGTCCGATTTATAGTGATATGGATATGATTCTAAACACAATTCAACTGATCTGATGGATTATTGGACCGATATATCCTTAACATAGTTGATAACGCTTCACGTCCGAGTTTATTGCAATATGATGTGATATGGCAATCTTCCCCGCTCTGCTGCAATAATTACACAGAATCGATACCAACAATGTATATTTTGTGATGTCCACAGCACCGACTGGTTTAGAACTAATATGCATATTAATTCGATTCCCTTAAAACGATCCACAGAATCTTTTTAAAGCCATAAATTGGTATCTCAGTTCACAACTTCTGCAATGCCAGATTTCCATTAAGCACAGAATTCTTCCGATCTTAAACACAAATCGAACCTCTCTTCAAGAATTACAAAGTCTGCGCAACTCAGATCATAATAAAACAGTAATTATCAAGGAACAACACATAAATCCATACAACTCATTATATATTGAGTCATAAACATTCAATTTATTCAAAATATAGAATAAGATAGAATTCGCATTGCCAATTACACAAAGAATAGCTACTGTTGCACACACACTAAAATACAATCCATCAACATTCTGAGCTTCTCGCTCCAACACAAAAACTCACACTCAAACCTAACTAAATCTCCCCTTTTCCCTCATGCTCTCTCCCTTTTAACACAAAAGAGATTGCGTATATACTCACTTAACCATCTCCTCCATATTTGGAGAAATAAAATATATATTTAGAATTCACACCTTATCCTAATCTAAACAAACTAAACTACTTGGCTTGATCTCCACGCAGGGAGGATCTCTTGCCATTTATTCCCAATTTTTGTTCTCAATTAGGCCACTCTTAACTGCTTGAAATTAATACAAAATTAACACCCAAGTATTCCTCCAAATTTTTATTTGCCACAACATGTGACCATTCCATCACATTGTTGGCTTAGGTCTAAATGCTCATGCATCAGACTCCCAAAGTTTAAATTAACCATGATCTCCTGATCATGCACTTCATGTCTGTGTCCTCCTGGATCCCATACTTGGTTTGATAGTCTGTCCTTGATTAATGTTGTTGTTTGTCCTTCAAGTCTCGATCCTTTATGTTGTAAGGCCTCACTATCTGTTGTTGTCCTTTTCACATCTTTCGCTGCTGTTTTGTTCACTCTAATTTGCAATTTTCCATTCCCTTCGCCTGTACCATTTCTTCCAACCAATCTTCCTTTCTTATTTTGACTTATTCTTTGAATGTCATTTGATTTGACATCTTCCTGCACTTGATTGTAACTTCCCTCCTTATTCTACATATGACTATGAGTAGTCATCTCTTCATCTGTTAATACCACAGTCTCCAATAACTGTTTGTATTTTTTCAAGTGGATATGACCTGCAAACACAAAACAACCTTCATTTTTCAAAATACAATACCTTCCATTTTGTTTTTATGCTTTAAGCACCAATCCTCCATCATAGATCTTTTGGATTTCAGCGGATCCTTGTTGCGGTGACTCCATTTCTCTGAGTCTTTCTTTCTCAATCAACTTGCCATTCC
Organism: Pinus albicaulis; assembly: GCA_034641835.2. NCBI lineage: Eukaryota > Viridiplantae > Streptophyta > Pinopsida > Pinales > Pinaceae > Pinus > Pinus albicaulis. The sequence goes on from CM076571.1 coordinate 63,530,971, forward strand.
ACCTCTGTTGCAATAGCTTCCATTTCACCCTTTTCTTCAGTCTCCATCTGTATCTACGGTCTCCACTTATCTTTCTTTGTACTTCCAGATCAATTTTTGGTTCTCCATTCTGCTGTCAGTTTCTATACTTCTACAATTTAATGCCTTCCTCAAATTCATTCTCATGTAGCTGATCATTCTTTCCAAATTTCTGGTTACTTCCATATTTAGCTTGCTGAGTTAATATTTTTGTCTCCTTCATGTCTCTGAGGACATAACCCCCTTGTTGCTCCTGATCCTTCATCTCACCTTCAAATAATCGCTGCTCAATTTCTCTGATTTCAGCATCATATTTATTAATGCTATCTTCGACACATTTTCCTCCATCAGGTTTTGTAAGCTTCGTTTCTCCTTTAGGTTCTTTGAGTAATCTCTCCAAGAATTCTATCTCCTTGTGAAATCTCTCCAGCAGTTCATCACAATTTCTATTCTCAGCTTCATTCTTTTCCTGGCAATCCTCCTGAGTTGACCTGTTTTCCACATTATCATAGTGCAAGCATCTTTCATCAATTCCATTAAACAAATTCATTGGTTTACCTTCTTGTAGTCCCACCATGGAATTGCCTATGTCAACCTCATTTCATTGTTTCACCCCAAACAGGATTTCAGCTATGAACTCCTTCTGTTGCAATAGATCAACGCCTTCTTCCTCTAAAAGGGATTCACCATCATACTTTACCTCAAGAGCTTCATTCCTGGTTGTGACAATTTCATCAGTTTGTTCATCATCCTCTGCATATCCTGCAAACATGCACAAACTATAAGAATCAAAATCACAAGGCTTCATTGCCTCGTCTGCTTCCTTTGTCAACATATCTTCGAATTGCTCTGAGCTCTGCCAATAGTCCATGAGATCATCAGTTGACCTCTCATTATCCTCTTCCCCTAACATTTCACCTTGTTCAGGTCTACAAATGGAAACTTCCAATTCTACCTCTGCTTCTCTGAGTTTCTCTGATTCCTCTTGAGCACTCAATATCTGCTCAATCTTTCTCCATTCTTCTACTATCTCTAACTTCATTTTTTGATTTCTCCTTTCTCGTAGCCTTTGCCATTTTACTCTTTTCCTCATGGTCCAAACATTCTTCTAGTCTTTAATATTTCTCTGCAGAATCTTCATCAATATTCCAATCTGGAAATCTATCTCAGCTTTCTCTCGGTCAAACTCTTCTTGACTCATCCTCATGCTTTTTTCCCTAGCATCTTCCCTTCTGCTGTGGCATCTTTGTGAACTTCTTCTATGACTATCAGTAGTCATTTTCTGCTCCTCTCTTTCCATGAGCTCCTCACAACTCTGCAACAAGCCTCTACAACAGTAAGTCCTCCTTACTGCAATCTTACCTCACTAAGTTCTCCTCACTCAGTCTTTTGGTAAGCACGATCCCCTATCTGGAATCTTATCTTGAGCAACACCTTTGCTCCCTCTAGGCTTCTGCAATCTCTCACTCTCTCTTTCGAAGACACTTCAATTGTCCTCTATGTCCAATCTCTTGTTGGATTCTTCAGGTTCACTGCCACTTATAATGACTTTCCTTATTCTGCTTTCAAGAAAACATCTTGTTCCTCTCTCACAACTTCTCTTGATTTATATTGCTGCAATCTTCACTCTTTCTTATGCTGTCACCTGTGTTTTGAATGGATTTTCTCACTGTTGTAATCAGTTACTAAACTTCATTCAGAAAAACAAACTTATTCAATTTCAACAGAGCCAAGCTCTGACACCAAAAATGACGCTGGTCTAGCCTGCAAATACCCAGAATCATACTCTACTCATGCAAAAACGAATACATCAAAACTGTCCAAATCAAATTTCAGACTTCTGGCAATTTCATACACTATCCTTTCCACACGCAAGCTCTTTAATCTATGTTCACAATACCATTCCCTCTGAAGCTAATAACATCTATTTCAACATTTGAAAATCATAATACACATGGTGCTTTTATAGAACCCAACATTTCAATTACTCCTCATCTTTGCCACACAATTCAATTTCTCTCCTACCTTATTCACAATGCTTCGATACATAGATCCATTACGCTTCCATTATCAATTGAACCAAGGTTTCAAACAAATATGTGCGCCTTTATCTGTTTATCCAAGATACAACTTTAACTTAATAAATTCGTGTTGTATGCTCTTATCAACAGAATCCACAATTCCGATGTGATATTCAATTGGAAATTGGAATTTCCCTGCGATCCAAAGTCGCTTTCCCATCAGTGATATGATACCGCCTCGAATCCGATCTTAATTCAAACAAAATTTACTACACATCGCGTCCAGCTCCCATTATAACGAATTGCAATATGGAACAGAACCAACATATCTCAATGCTGATTCCAATCAATGCACTCCAGCTTCCATTTTATATCAAACAACGTTCGATTTCCTTTTCAGACTCGAACCTGCCAACAACACAACCATCGAATTTAGCCTATGATTAACTTTGAACTCTAGTGGAAGGCTTATAACCAGCACTAAACTCCGCCTCCCAGTTCGTTCTTAATGCGCCATCACACAGTTCTTAGTTTTCCAAAATGCATTCATGACTCAAAAGTACCAATCTTCAATCTTCAGCTATAGTTTGTCCATGGCATCGATGCATGAATCGATTGTGTATTTCTTTTGAGCGGCCTTCATCTCTCCAGAATCAGTGTCTGTGGATCCAACCTGCATTTAACCTCTCAGAACATGATTTCCAACTCAAATCAATTTCGCTAATCGCATTTGGCAAAGTACTCCAACTCTCGATCGATTCCACAGCTCACATCAAATCGTGGTCATCAAATCAAATGTATCACCAGCTGTCAACGGGTTTGCCAATGCCGATGCGATGTCCCTATAACTTCACAATTCCAAATGCGTTCCACTTTCATCTGCACCGATGTACTATTAATAGGCGATCGCTGTATTAATATCACCATCAACATTTGGCGGTTCCGATGCAAAGTTCCCGGATCCAATTTAATTTCCAACCTGACTTGTAGCAAATCGCGTCCGATTTATAGTGATATGGATACGATTCTAAACACAATTCAACTGATCTGATGGATTATTGGACCGATATATCCTTAACATAGTTGATAACGCTTCACGTCCGAGTTCATTGCAATCTGATGTGATATGGCAATCTTCCCTGCTCCGCTGCGATAATTACACAGAATCGATACCAACAATGTATATTTTGTGATGTCCACAACACCGAATGGTTTAGAACTAATATGCATATTAATTCGATTCCCTTAAAATGATCCACAGAATCTTTTTAAAGCCATAAATTGGTATCTCAGTTCACAACTTCTGCAATGCCAGATTTCCATTAAGCACATAATTCTTCCGGTCTTAAACACAAATCGAACCTCTCTTCAAGAATTACGAAGTCTACGCAACTCAGATCATAATAAAACAGTAATTATCAAGGAACAACACATCAATCCATACAACTCATTATATATTGAGTCATAAACATTTAATTTATTCAAAATATAGAATAAGACAGAATTCACATTGCCAATTACCAAAGAACAGCTACTATTGCACACACACTAAAATACAATCCATCAACATTCTGAGCTTCTCGCTCCAACACCAAAACTCACACTCAAACCTAACTAAATCTCCCCTTTTGCCTCGTGCTCTCTCCCTTTTAACACAAAGAGATTGCGTATATACTCACTTAACCATCTCCTCCATATTTGGAGAAATAAAATATATATTTAGAATTCACACCTTATCCTAATCTAAACAAACTAAACTACTTGGCTTGATCTCCACACAGGGAGGATCACATTCCATTTATTCCCAATTTCTGTTCTTAATTAGGCCACTCTTAACTACTTGAAATTAATACAAAATTAACACCCAAGTATTCCTCCAAATTTGTATTTTCCACAACATGTGACCATTCCATCACATTGTTGGCTTAGGTCTAAATGCTCCTGCATCAGACTCCCAAAGTTTAAATTAACCATGATCTCCTGATCATGAACTTCATGTCTGTGTCCTCCTGGATCCCATACTTGGTTTGATAGTCTGTCCTTGATTACTGTTGTTGTTTGTCCTTCAAGTCTCGATCCTTTATGTTGTAAGGCCTCACCATCTGCTGTTGTCCTTTTCACATATTTCGCTGCTGTTTTGTTCACTCTAATTTGCAATTTTCCATTCCCTTCACCTGTACCATTTCTACCAGCCAATCTTCCTTTCTTCTTTTGACTTATTCTTTGAATGTCATTTGATTTGACATCTTCCTCCACTTGATTGTAACTTCCCTCCTTATTCTTCATATGACTATGAGTAGTCATCTCTTCATCTATTAATACAACAGTCTCCAATAACTGTTTGTCTTTTTTCAACTCGATATGACCTGCAAACACAAAAAAACCTTCAGTTTTCAAAATACAATACCTTCCATTTTGTTTTGATGCTTTAAGCACCAATCCTCCATCATAGATCTTTTGGATTTCAGCAGATCCTTGTTGCGGTGACTCCATTTCTCTGAGTCTTTCTTTCTCAATCAGCTTGCCATTCCCCCTCTGTTGCAATAGCTTCCATTTCACCCTTTTCTTCAGTCTCCATCTGTATCTACGGTCTCCACTTATCTTTCTTTGTACTGCCAGATCAATTTCTGGTTCTTCATTCTGCTACCAGTTTCTATACTTCTGCAATTTAATGCCTTCCTCAAATTCATTCTCATGTAGCTGATCATTCTTTCCAAATTTCTGGTTACTTCCATATTCATCTTGCTGAGTTAATATTTCTGTCTCCTTCATGCCTCTGAGGACATAACTTCCTTGTCGCTCCTGATCTTTCATCTCACCTTCATATAATCGCTGCTCAATTTCTCTGATTTCAGTATCATATTTATTAATGTTGTCTTCCACACCTTTTCCTCCATCAGGTTCTGTAAGCTTCGTTTCTCCTTTAGGTTCCTCGAGTAATCTCTCCAAGAATTCTATCTCCTTATGAAATCTCTCCAGCAGTTCATCACAATTTCCATTCTCAGCTTCATTTTTTTTCTGGCAATCCTCCTGAGTTGACCTGTTTTCTACATTATCATGTTGCAAGAATCTTTCATCAATTCCATTAAACAAATTCATTGGTTTACCTTCTTGTAGTCCCACCATGGAATTGTCTATGTCAACCTCATTTCACTGTTTCACCCCAAACAGGATTTCATCTATGAACTCCTTCTGTTGCAATAGATCAATGCCTTCTTCCTCTAAAAGGGATTCACCATCATACTTTACCTCAAGAGCTTCATTCCTGGTTGTGACAATTTCATCAGGATGTTCATCATCCTCTGCATATCCTGCAAACATACACAAACTATAAGAATCAAAATCACAAGGCTTCATTGCCTCATCTTCTTCCTTTGTCAACATATCTTCAAATTGCTCTGAGCTCTGCCAATAGTCCATGAGATCATCAGCTGACCTCTCATTATCCTCTTCCCCTAACATTTCACCTTGTTCAGTTCTACAAAAGGAAACTTCCAATTCTACCTCTGCTTCTCTGAGTTTCTCTGATTCCTCTTGAGCACTCAATATATGCTCAATCTTTCTCCATTCTTCTACTATCTCTAACTTCATTTGCTGATTTCTCCTTTCTCGTAGCCTTTGCCATTTTACTCTTTTCCTCATGGTCCAAACATTCTTCTAGTCTTTAATATTTCTCTGCAGCATCTTCATCAATATTCCAATCTGGAAATCTATCTCAGCTTTCTCTCGGTCAAACTCTTCTTGACTCATCCTCATGCTTTTTGCCCTAGCATCTTCCCTTCTGCTGTGGCTTCTTTGTGAACTTCTGCTATGATTATCAATAGTCATTTTCTTCTCCTCTCTTTCCATGAGCTCCTCACAACTCTGCAACAAGCCTCTACAATAGTAAGTCCTCCTTACTGCAATCTTACCTCACTAAGCTCTCCTCACTCAGTCTTTTGGTAAGAACGATCCCCTATCTGGAATCTTCTCTTGAGCAACACCTTTGCTCCCTCTAGGCTTCTGCAATCTCTCACTCTCTCTTTCGAAGACACTTCAATTGTCCTCTCTGTCCAATCTCTTGTTGGATTCTTCAGGTTCACTGCCACTTATAAGGACTTTCCTTATTCTTCTTTTAAGAACACATCTTGTTCTTGTCTCACAGCTTCTCTTGATTTATATTGCTGCAATCTTCACTCTTTCTTATGCTGTCACCTGTGTTTTGAATGGATTTTCTCACTGCTGTAATCAGTTACTAAACTTCATTCAGAAAAACAAACTTATTCAATTTCAACAGAGCCAAGCTCTGATACCAAAAATGACGCAGGGCTAGCCTGCAAATACCCAGAATCATACTCTACTCATGCAAAAACGAATACATCAAAACTGTCCAAATCAAATTTCAGACTTCTGGCAATTTCATACACTATCCTTTCCACACGCAAGCTCTTTAATCTATGTTCACAATACCATTCCCTCTGAAGCTAATAACATCTATTTCAACATTTGAAAACCATAATACACATGGTGCTTTTATAGAACCCAACATTTCAATTACTCCTCATCTTTGCCACACAATTCAATTTCTCTCCTACCTTATTCACAATGCTTCGATACATAGATCCATTACGCTTCCATTATCAATTGAACCAAGGTTTCAAACAGATATGTGCGCCTTTATCTTTTTATCCAAGATACAACATTAGCTTAATAAATTCGTGTTGTATGCTCTTATCAACAGAATCCACAATTCCGATGTGATATTCAATTGGAAATCGGAATTTCCCTGCGATTCAAAGTCGCTTTCCCATCAGTGATATGATACCGCCTCGAATCCGATCTTAATTCAAACAAAATTTACTACACATCGCGTCCAGCTCCCATTATAACGAATTGCAATATGGAACAGAACCAACATATCTCAACGCCGATTCCAATCAATGCACTCCAGCTTCCATTTTATATCAAACAACGTTCGATTTCCTTTTCAGACTCGAACCTGCCAACAACACAACCATCGAATTTAGCCTATGATTAACTTTGAACTCTAGTGGAAGGCTTATAACCAACACTAAACTCCGCCTCCCAGTTCGTTCTTAATGTGCCATCACACAGTTCTTAGTTTTCCAGAATGCATTCATGACTCAAAAGTACCAATCTTCAATCTTCAGTTACACTTTGTCCACGGCATCGATGCATGAATCGATTGTGTATTTCTTTTGAGCGGCCTTCATCTCTCCAAAATCAGTGTCTATGGATCCAACCTGCATTTAACATCTCATAATATGATTTCCAACTCAAATCAATTTCGCTAATCGCAGTTGGCAAAGTACTCCAACTGTCGATCGATTCCACAGCTCACATCAAATTGTGGTCATCAAATCAAATGTATCACCAGCTGTCGACGGGTTTGACAATGCCGATGCGATGTCCCTATAACTTCACAATTCCAAATGTGTTCCGCTTTCATCTGCACCGATGTGATATTAATAGGCGATCGATGTATTAATATCACCATCAACATTTGGCGGTTCCGATGCGAAGTTCCCGGATCCAATTTAATTTCCAACCTAACTTATAGCAAATCGCGTCTGATTTATAGTGATATGGATACGATTCTAAACACAATTCAACTGATCTGATGGATTATTGGACCGATATATCCTTAACACAGTTGATAATGCTTCACATCCGATTTTATTGCAATCTGATGTGATATGGCAATCTTCCCCGCTCCGCTGCGATAATTACACAGAATCGATACCAAAAATGTATATTTTGTGATGTCCACAGCACCGACTGGTTTAGAACTAATATGCATATTAATTCGATTCCCTTAAAACGATCCACAGAATATTTTTAAAGCCATAAATTGGTATCTCAGTTCACAACTTCTGCAATGCCAGATTTCCATTAAGCACAGAATTCTTCCGGTCTTAAACACAAATCGAACCTCTCTTCAAGAATTACAAAGTCTGCACAACTCAGATCATAATAAAATAGTAATTATCAAGGAACAACACATAAATCCATACAACTCATTATATATTGAGTCATAAACATTCAATTTATTCAAAATATAGAATAAGACAGAATTCGCATTGCCAATTACCAAAGAACAGCTACTGTTGCACACACACTAAAATACAATCCATCAACATTCTGAGCTTCTCGCTCCAACACCAAAACTCACACTCAAACCTAACTAAATCTCCCCTTTTTCCTCGTGCTCTCTCCCTTTTAACACAAAGAGATTGTGTATATACTCACTTAACCATCTCCTCCATATTTGGAGAAATAAAATATATATTTAGAATTCACACCTTATCCTAATCTAAACAAACTAAACTACTTGGCTTGATCTCCACGCAGGGAGGATCACTTGCCATTTATTCCCAATTTCTGTTCTTAATTAGGCCACTCTTAAATACTTGAAATTAATACAAAATTAAAACCCAATTATTCCTCCAAAATTGTATTTGCCACAACATGTGACCATTCCATCACATTGTTGGCTTAGGTCTAAATGCTCCTGCATCAAACTCCCAAAGTTTAAATTAACCATGATCTCCTGATCATGCACTTCATGTCTGTGTCCTCCTGGATCCCATACTTGGTTTGATAGTCTGTCCTTGATTACTGTTGTTTTTTGTCCTTCAAGTCTCAATCCTTTATGTTGTCAGGCCTCACCATCTGCTTTTGTCCTTTTCACATATTTCGCTGCTGTTTTGTTCACTCTAATTTGCAATTTTCCATTCCCTTCGCCTGTACCATTTATTCCAGCCAATCTTCCTTTCTTCTTTTGACTTATTCTTTGAATGTCATTTGATTTGACATATTCCTGCACTTGATTGTAACTTCCATCCTTATTCTGCATATGACTATGAGTAGTCATCTCTTCATCTGTTAATACAATAGTCTCCAATAACTGTTTGTCTTTTTTCAAGTCGATATGACCTGCAAACACAAAACAACCTTCAGTTTTCAAAATACAATACCTTCCATTTTGTTTTGATGCTTTAAGCACCAATCCTCCATCATAGATCTTTTGAATTTCAGTGGATCCTTGTTGCGGTGACTCCATTTCTCTGAGTCTTTCTTTCTCAATCAGCTTGCCATTCCACCTCTGTTGCAATAGCTTCCATTTCACCCTTTTCTTCAGTCTCCATCTGTATCTACGGTCTCCACTTATCTTTCTTTGTACTGCCAGATCAATTTCTGGTTCTTCATTCTGCTGCCAGTTTCTATACTTCTGCAATTTAATGCCTTCCTCAAATTCATTCTCATGTAGCTGATCATTCTTTCCAAATTTCTGGTTACTTCCATATTCAGCTTGCTGAGTTAATATTTCTGTCTCCCTCATGTCTCTGAGGACATAACTCCCTTGTTGCTCTTGATCCTTCATCTCACCTTCAAATAATCGCTGCTCAATTTCTTTGATTTCAGCATCATATTTATTAATGCTGTCTTCGACACCTTTTCCTCCATCAGGTTCTGTAAGCTTCGTTTCTCCTTTAGGTTCTTTGAGTAATCTCTCCAAGAATTCTATCTCCTTGTGAAATCTCTCCAGCAGTTCATCACAATTTCTATTCTCAGCTTCATTCTTTTCCTGGCAATCCTCCTGAGTTGACATGTTTTCCACATTATCATATTGCAAGCATCTTTCATCAATTCCATTAAACAAATTCATTGATTTACCTTCTTGTAGTCCCACCATGGAATTTTCTATGTCAACCTCATTTCACTGTTTCACCCCAAATAGGATTTCATCTATGAACTCCTTCTATTGCAATAGATCAACGCCTTCTTCCTCTAAAAGGGATTCACCATCATACTTTACCTCAAGAGATTCATTCCTGGTTGTGACAATTTCATCAGGCTGTTCATCATCCTCTGCATATCCTGCAAACATACACAAACTATAAGAATCAAAATCACAAGGCTTCATTGCCTCATCTGCTTCCTTTGTCAACATATCTTCGAATTGCTCTGAGCTCTGCCAATAGTCCATGAGATCATCAGCTGACCTCTCATTATCCTCTTCCCCTAACATTTCACCTTGTTCAGGTCTACAAAGGGAAACTTCCAATTGTACCTCTGCTTCTCTGAGTTTCTCTGATTCCTCTTGAGCACTCAATATATGCTCAATCTTTCTCCATTCTTCTACTATCTCTAACTTCATTTGCTAATTTCTCCTTTATCGTAGCCTTTGCCATTTTACTCTTTTCCTCATGGTCCAAACATTCTTCTAGTCTTTAATATTTCTCTGCAGCATCTTCATCAATATTCCAATCTGGAAATCTATCTCAACTTTCTCTCGGTCAAACTCTTCTTGACTCATCCTCATGCTTTTTTCCCTGGCATCTTCCCTTCTGCTGTGGCTTCTTTGTGAACTTCTTCTATGACTATCAGTAGTCATTTTCTGCTCCTCTCTTTCCATGAGCTCGTCACAACTCTGCAACAAGCCTCTACAATAGTAAGTCCTCCTTACTGCAATCTTACCTCACTAAGTTCTCCTCACTCAGTCTTTTGGTAAGCACGATCCCATATCTGGAATCTTCTCTTGAGAAACACCTTTGCTCTCTCTAGGCTTCTGCAATCTCTCACTCTCTCTTTCGAAGACACTTCAATTGTCCTCTCTGTCCAATCTCTGGTTGGATTCTTCAGGTTCACTGTCACTTATTAGGAATTTCCTTATTCTGCTTTTAAGAACACATCTTGTTCCTCTCTCACAGCTTCTCTTGATTTATATTGCTGCAATATTCACTCTTTCTTATGTTGTCACCTGTGTTTTGAATGGATTTTCTCACTGCTGTAATATGTTACTAAACTTCATTCAGAAAAACAAACTTATTCAATCTCAACAGAGCCAAGCTCTGATACCAAAAATGACGCAGGGCTAGCCTGCAAATACCCAGAATCATACTCTACTCATGCAAAAACGAATACATCAAAACTGTCCAAATCAAATTTCAGACTGCTGGCAATTTCATACACTATCTTTTCCACACTCAAGCTCTTTAATCTATGTTCACAATACCATTCCCTCTGAATCTAATAACATCTATTTCAACATTTGAAAACCATAATACACATGGTGCTTTTATAGAACCCAACATTTCAATTACTCCTCATCTTTGCCACACAATTCAATTTCTCTCCTACCTTATTCACAATGCTTAGATACATAGATCCATTACGCTTTCATTATCAATTGAACCAAGGTTTCAAACAGATATGTGCGCCTTTATCTTTTTATCCAAGATACAACTTTAACTTAATAAATTCGTGCTGTATGCTCTTATGAACAGAATCCACAATTCCGATGTGATATTCAATTGGAAATCGGAATTTCCCTGCGATTCAAAGTCGCTTTCCCATCAGTGATATGATACCGCCTCGAATCCGATCTTAATTCAAACAAAATTTACTACACATCACGTCCAGCTCCCATTATAACGAATTGCAATATGGAACAGAACCAACATATCTCAATGCTGATTCCAATCAATGCACTCCAGCTTCCATTTTATATCAAACAACGTTCGATTTCCTTTTCAGACTCGAACCTGCCAACAACACAACCATCGAATTTAGCCTATGATTAACTTTGAACTCTAGTGGAAGGCTTATAACCAGCACTAAACTCCGCCTCCCAGTTCATTCTTAATGCGTCATCACACAGTTCTTAGTTTTCCAGAATGCATTCATCACTCAAAAGTACCAATCTTCAATCTTCAGTTACACTTTGTCCATGACATCGATGCATGAATTGATTGTGTATTTCTTTTGAGTGGCCTTCATCTCTCCAGAATCAGTGTCTGTGGATCCAACCTGCATTTAACCTCTCATAACACGATTTCCAACTCAAATCAATTTCTCTAATCGCAGTTGGCAAAGTACTCCAACTGTCGATCGATTCCACAGGTCACATCAAATCGTGGTCATCAAATCAAATGTATCACCAGCTGTCGACGGGTTTGAAAATGCCGATGCGATGTCCCTATAACTTCACAATTCCAAATGTGTTCCGCTTTCATCTGCGCCGATGTGATATTAGTAGGCGATTGCTGTATTAATATCACCATCAACATTTGGCGGTTCCGATGCGAAGTTCCCGGATCCAATTTAATTTCCAACCTGACTTATAGCAAATCGCGTCTGATTTATAGTGATATGGATACGATTCTAAAACCAATTCAACTGATCTGATGGATTATTGGATCGATATATCCTTAACACAGTTGATAACGCTTCACGTCCGAGTTTATTGCAATCTGATGTGATATGGCAATCTCCCCCGCTCCGCTGCGATAATTACACAGAATCGATACCAACAATGTATATTTTGTGATGTCCACAGCACCGACTGGTTTAGAACTAATATGCATATTAGTTCGATTCCCTTAAAACGATTCACAGAATCTTTTTAAAGCCATAAATTGGTATCTCAGTTCACAACTTCTGCAATGCCAGATTTCCATTAAGCACAGAATTCTTCCGGTCTTAAACACAAATCGAACCTCTCTTTAAGAATTACAAAGTCTGCGCAACTCAGATCATAATAAAACAGTAATTATCAAGGAACAACACATCAATCCATACAACTCATTATATATTGATTCATAAACATTCAATTTATTCAAAATATAGAATAAGACAGAATTCGCATTGCCAATTACACAAAGAACATCTACTGTTGCACACACACTAAAATACAATCCATCAACATTCTGAGCTTTTCGCTCCAACACCAAAACTCACACTCAAACCTAACTAAATCTCCCCTTTTGCCTCGTGCTCTCTCCCTTTTAACACAAAAGAGATTGCGTATATACTCACTTAACCATCTCCTCCATATTTGGAGAAATAAAATAATTCACACTTTATCCTAATCTAAACAAACTAGACTACTTGGCTTGATCTCCATGCAGGGAGGATCACTTGCCATTTATTCCCGATTTCTGTTTTGAATTAGGCCACTCTTAACTACTTACATTTAATTAATACAAAATTAACACCCAAGTATTCCTCCAAATTTGTATTTTCCACAACATGTGACCATTCCATCACATTGTTGGCTTAGGTCTAAATGCTCCTACATCAAACTCCCAAAGTTTAAATTAACCATGATCTCCTAATCATGCACTTCATGTCTGTGTCCTCCTGGATCCCATACTTGGTTTGATAGTCTGTCCTTGATTACTACTGTTGTTTGTCCTTCAAGTCTCGATCCTTTATGTTGTAAGGCCTCACTATCTGCTGCTGTCCTTTTCACATATTTCGCTGCTGTTTTGTTCACTCTAATTTGCAATTTTCCATTCCCTTCGCCTGTACCATTTCTTCTAGCCAATCTTCCTTTCTTATTTTGACTTATTCTTTGAATGTCATTTGATTTGACATCTTCCTGCACTTGATTGTAACTTCCCTCCTTATTCTGCATATGACTATGAGTATTCATCTCTTCATCTGTTAATACAACAGTCTCCAATAACTGTTTGTCTTTTTTCAAGTCGATATGACCTGCAAACACAAAACAACCTTCAGTTTTCAAAATACAATACCTTCCATTTTGTTTTTATGCTTTAAGCACCAATCCTCCATCATAGATCTTTTGGATTTCAGCGGATCCTTGTTGCGGTGACTCCATTTCTCTGAGTTTTTCTTTCTCAATCAGCTTGCCATTCCACCTCTGTTGCAATAGCTTCCATTTCACCCTTTTCTTCAGTCTCCATCTGTATCTACGGTCTCCACTTATCTTTCTTTGTACTGCCAGATCAATTTCTGGTTCTTCATTCTGCTGCCAGTTTCTATACTTCTGCAATTTAATGCCTTCCTCAAATTCATTCTCATGTAGCTGATCATTCTTTCCAAATTTCTGGTTACTTCCATATTCAGCTTGCTGAGTTAATATTTCTGTCTCCTTCATGTCTCTAAGGACATAACTCACTTTTTGCTCCTGATCCTTCATCTCACCTTCAATTAATCGCTGCTCAATTTCTCTGATTTCAACATCACATTTATTAATGCTTTCTTCGACACCTTTTCCTCCATCAGGTTCTGTAAGCTTCGTTTCTCCTTTAGGTTCTTTGAGTAATCTCTCCAAGAATTCTATCTCCTTGTGAAATCTCTCCAACAGTTCATCACAATTTCTATTCTCAGCTTCATTCTTTTCCTGGCAATCCTCCTGAGTTGACCTGTTTTCCACATTATCATATTGCAAGCATCTTTCATCAATTCCATTAAACAAATTCATTGGTTTACCTTCTTGTTGTCCCACCATGGAATTGTCTATGTCAACCTCATTTCACTGTTTCACCCCAAACATGATTTCATCTATGAACTCCTTCTGTTGCAATAGATCAACGCCTTCTTCCTCTAAAAGGGATTCACCATCATACTTTACCTCAAGAGCTTCATTCCTGGTTGTGACAATTTCATCAGGCTGTTCATCATCCTCTGCATATCCTGCAAACATACACAAACTATAAGAATCAAAATCACAAGGCTTCATTGCTTCGTCTGCTTCCTTTGTCAACATATCTTCGAATTTCTCTGAGCTCTGCCAATAGTCCATGAGATCATCAGCTGACCTCTCATTATCCTCTTCCCCTAACATTTCACCTTGTTCAGGTCTACAAATGGAAACTTCCAATTCTACCTCTGCTTCTCTGAGTTTCTCTGATTCCTCTTGAGCACTCAATATCTGCTCAATCTTTCTCCATTCTTCTACTATCTCTAACTTCATTTGCTGATTTCTCCTTTCTCGTAGTCTTTGCCATTTTACTCTTTTCCTCATGGTCCAAACATTCTTCTAGTCTTTAATATTTCTCTGCAGCATCTTCATCAATATTCCAATTTGGAAATCTATCTCAGCTTTCTCTCGGTCAAGCTCTTCTTGACTCATCCTCATGCTTTTTGCCCTGGCATCTTCCCTTCTGCTGTGGCTTCTTTGTGAACTTCTGCTATGACTATCGGTAGTCATTTTCTGCTCCTCTCTTTCTATGAGCTCCTCACAACTCTGCAACAAGCCTCTACAACAGTAAGTCCTCCTTACTGCAATCTTACCTCACTAAGCTCTCCTCACTCAGTCTTTTGGTAAGCACGATCCCCTATCTGGAATATTCTCTTGAGCAACACCTTTTCTCCCTCTAGGCTTCTGCAATCTCTCACTCTCTCTTTCGAAGACACTTCAATTGTCCTCTCTGTCCAATCTCTTGTTGGATTCTTCAGGTTCACTGCCACTTATAAGGACTTTCCTTATTCTTCTTTTAAGAACACATTCTGTTCTTGTCTCACGCCTTCTCTTGATTTGGTCATTAGTAATCTTCATGATTTCTTATGGCTTGCTACCCTGTGTTTTGAATGGATTTTCTCACTGTTGTAATCTGTTACTAAACTTCATTCAGAAAAATAAACTTATTCAATTTCAACAGAGCCAAGCTCTGGTACCAATAATGACGCAGGGCTAGCCTGCAAATACCCAGAATCATACTCTACTCATGCAAAAACGAATACATCAAAACTGTCCAAATCAAATTTCAGACTGCTGGCAATTTCATACACTATCTTTTCCACACACAAGGTCTTTAATCTATGTTCAAAATACCATTCCCTCTGAAGCTAATAACATCTATTTCAACATTTGAAAACCATCATACACATGGTGCTTTTATAGAACCCAACATTTCAATTACTCCTCATCTTTGCCACACAATTCAATTTCTCTCCTACCTTATTCGCAATGCTTCGATACATAGATCCATTACGCTTCCATTATCAATTGAACCAAGGTTTCAAACAGATATGTGCGCCTTTATCTTTTTATCCAAGATACAAATTTAACTTAATAAATTCGTGCTGTATGCTCTTATCAACAAAATCCACAATTCCGATGTGATATTCAATTGGAAATCGGAATTTCCCTGCGATTCAAAGTCGCTTTCCCATCAGTGATATGATACCGCCTCGAATCCGATCTTAATTCAAACAAAATTTACTACACATCGCGTCCAACTCCCATTATAACGAATTGCAATATGGAACAGAACCAACATATCTCAATGCTGATTCCAATCAATGCACTCCAGCTTCCATTTTATATCAAACAGCGTTCGATTTCCTTTTCAGACTCGAACGTGCCAACAACACAACCATCGAATTTAGCCTATGATTAACTTTGAACTCTAGTGGAAGGCTTATAACCAGCACTAAACTCCGCCTCCCAGTTCGTTCTTAATGCGCCATCACACAGTTCTTAGTTTTCCAGAATGCATTCATGACTCAAAAGTACCAATATTCAATCTTCAGTTACACTTTGTCCACGGCATCGATGCATGAATCGATTTTGTATTTCTTTTAAGCGGCCTTCATCTCTCCAGAATCAGTGTCTGTGGATCCAACCTGCATTTAACCTCTCATAACACGATTTCCAACTCAAATCAATTTCGCTAATCGCAGTTGGCAAAGTACTCCAACTGTCGATCGATTCCACAGCTCACATCAAATCGTGGTCATCAAATCAAATGTATCACCAGCTGTCGACGGGTTTGAAAATGCCGATGTGATGTCCCTATAAATTCACAATTCCAAATGAGTTCCGCTTTCATCTGCGCTGATGTGATATTAATAGGCGATCGCCGTATTAATATCACCATCAACATTTGGCAGTTCCGATGCGAAGTTCCCGGATCCAATTTAATTTCCAACCTGACTTGTAGCAAGTCGCGTCCGATTTATAGTGATATGGATACGATTCTAAACACAATTCAACTGATCTGATGGATTATTGGACCGATATATCCTTAACACAGTTGATAACGCTTCACGTCCGAGTTTATTGCAATATGATGTGATATGGCAATCTTCCCCGCTCCGCTGCGATAATTACACAGAATCGATACCAACAATGTATATTTTGTGATGTCCACAACACCGACTGGTTTAGAACTAATATGCATATTAATTTGATTCCCTTAAAACGATCCACAGAATCTTTTTAAAGCCATAAATTGGTATCTCAGTTCACAACTTCTGCAATGCCAGATTTCCATTAAGCACAGAATTCTTCCGGTCTTAAACACAAATCGAACCTCTCTTCAAGAATTACAAAGTCTGCGCAACTCAGATCATAATAAAACAATAATTATCAAGGAACAACACATCAATCCATACAACTCATTATATATTGAGTCATAAACATTCAATTTATTCAAAATATAGAATAAGACAGAATTCGCATTGCCAATTACACAAAGAACAGCTACTGTTGCACACACACTAAAATACAATCCATCAACATTCTGAGCTTCTCGCTCCAACACCAAAACTCACACTCAAACCTAACTAAATCTCCCCTTTTGCCTCGTGCTCTCTCCCTTTTAACACAAAAGAGATTGCATATATACTCACTTAACGATCTCCTCCATATTTGGAGAAATAAAATATATATTTAGAATTCACACCTTATCCTAATCTAAACAAACTAAACTACTTGGCTTGATCTCCACGCAGGGAGGATCACTTGCCATTTATTCCCAATTTCTGTTCTTAATTAGGCCTCTTAACTACTTGAAATTAATACAAAATTAACACCCAAGTATTCCTCCAAATTTGTATTTGCCACAACATGTGACCATTCCATCACATTGTTGGCTTAGGTCTAAATGCTCCTGCATCAGGTCTCCATTTTAATGGCCCACACATCATAATAATTCCCTGTAAAAGAAGGAAGTTGTGGCTCGAAACTGCTTATGGCCATCTTTCTTCAAACAAAATTCATTTCTGAAACACTATTTTCTTTTTTATGCATTGCTAAGTTCCCAAAAAAAACTTTCTAATCAAACCTTAGGTTTTATTTTTTATATAAGAAACTTCATTTATAAAAAAAAAATTTATAAAAAAATACTCTGTAAAATACCTACTTTTCCAAAATCATTAAAATAATTCTCTTAAAATTATTTTTAAAACCTCCTCACGTAATTTATGAGAATATCCCTTTTAAATAAAAGCTTTATGATTTTTTTTGGAAAAAACCTTATAACCCTTTTTAAAAATGTCCTTTGAAATACTCACGTGTGAATATTCAAATAGTCTTTAAATCTCACAAAATAATCAAAGCCTTTGATATGGCTTTTAAACCAAAATTACTTCGTTGACCTTTTGTCCACTAACGCGTCCGAACTTCAATAGGGCAGTGTGCTAAAGCTTCTTCCATGTGCAATGTGTTGCGTTAGTGCCTTAACGCATAGCAAACACCAAGGAACTTGCGTGCTATGTAAATGTGATTATTTTTTCACCTATAACATGCCTTTATGATTATGGAACCAATGTTATAACACCCTCTATACCACTATAAGATGTGCTATAGCTAAAATAAGAGAGAATTTTTTTTTTTGCTATTGCTGATATTGCAACTTTGCTCGAACACCAATTTGTTGGAATAGCAGAAGAGTAAAGGCACAAATTACACAAATATTTCACAAAATAACACAAAAACGCGAGTTTTTTATCTCTATTAAACACACAAATTTCAATCACAGTCTTATTGAATACAATGAACTTAACGATGAGTATTTTTCCTAACTCGCTTGACATGCACACACTTACCAAACTCATCTATCACATAACTCAACTTTTTCAATGCTCACTTAACTGACTCTCTAACTCACTCGCCAAATTCATTTATCACACAACTCAATGCTTACTTAACTGATTATCTAACTCTTCATGCGGGAGTTAATTAACTATTTTCATCGTTGTCCCTGAGGCCTCTATCTCCGTGCCAAAAGCATGGAATAGCTTCCTTCCATGGCTTTCTTCCTTGGGTGAATATAACTGATGATACTAAATGTAGTTGAAGGAGATGGAATCATAGAGCTTAGAGATGGAGCATTCCTGCTATAAATTCATACCAAATGCATACTTTCAAATGGTTCTGCAAAGCGCCACTATTTATGATCAAATATTTGCACCTATCTCTATGGAGAAAATTCTAGTGAGTTTTCGATAAAACATTATCCTTTTAATTGTTTGTTCAAATTATTCTATTCAATACAAATAAATATTTTATAGAAGGTTTACATAGTCTCACATGATCTATGAAGAATTTTTCCATGTCGATTGTGTAGTTAATGGTGTCTTTATTTTGTGCTTAGAATAATGATTTATTTACATGGACTGCTCATGCATAGCAGAAACCCACATCCCATTAATACCAATTATAGAAGAGAATAACTACACATTCTAACAGTTCAAAAATAATGAAACAAATAATAGCCATACGAAATAGGGTAGCAAGAACACACACAACAATTTTTTTTTTTAACAAGCTATAGTAATCTCTTATGAATTTATGTAACTAGATAATGGCAACAAAATTTACAGTACCAATAAGTTAAACAAGAATACCTTCTCACGGATGTTCAAATCCAGAGTCAACTCTTTTTTCAGAAGAAAATCCCCAAAGTTTGAACTATGAATTTGAACATTACCTGTGAAAAATAATAAATGGAGTTAGTTGTTAAGAAATAAACAATCTAGGTGTCTAACTTATTAGAAGTAAGAGTAAACATTATATTCATTGATCCAGAGTACAAAATACATAAACTTACTTCTTCAAATTTTCACCAGCTCCCCTTCTAGCAACGAATTTCCATGTAACATCTTCTTCTTCATATTCAAGGATTTATTCTTGCTAAGTTTCGCTTTCCTTGAAATAGAGCTCTGAAACACATACCTTCAAGGATTCTTCGACCAAGCCAATTTCATTTAATTAGGCCATTGATTATACATGTAACAAAATATTCATATCATAAAACAAATGGTTACAGAGAAATACTCCACACCGTTAATTCTTCTTAATAGAAAAATATAGTAAGAATTGATTACAAAAAAATAGTCTAGGGAGTTCGTCCATCTAATCAAACCATATATAAATCTGTGAAAGAAATTATAGATGCATACTTTAATAGCTAATTGGCTTACCCCGACTAAAACATGTCAAGAATTATGCACAACTAAAATATATCTCAAATCATGCATAATTAATGGCATTTCTCTTCCATTTTGACTTATCTGACATTCAATGTGAAGCCTAGAATAGCTCAGGCCATATTCGACCATTACAAAGACTCCTACTAGATAGTTGTTATAAATAGATTTCCTTTGTTGTGGCCTTCCCTGGCGAGAGAAACCCAGGGCAGTAGCAAGATTTCCCGTGAGTAAATGGGCAGAGATTTTGACCACATTGATTTTTCTTAATATCTAACTATATGGAGGAATAGTTGAGTTATTACCGCTTCACGCTTCTACATTACAAAAAATAGGATCACAAACCACATCTTGCACCAGACACTTTATTAAGATTTGTATCCTATCACTCGGACCACACCATTTATGGTAGAGTATACAAATAAACACACCACAAAATATACACCACAAGCATAGAAGGTCCCATATTCAGATCATCATTCATCCGTTGAAATCAAGCTACAAAAATGAACATAACTCTCTTCTCTATAAGTTTATACCAAAGAAATCACTGCCATGCATTCCAACGTCCATGACCCCGAAACATTACAGCTCATGGAGCACTAGAGGATTGACACTTCCATCCATGAAATCTTGGAACTTGTGAAGATTGTGCTAGCTTCTTTCAATCACTTGGAACTTGTGAAGATTGTGAAGATTTCTCTGACAACTCTTTTACTTTATTGATCATTTATCTTAATTTTTAATAATTTTTAAAATTGACATTTTGTTGTGATCGTTTGACCATGTGAGTTTACCATCATATGGACTTGATGGGACTATTGACTCTCAAACAATTCAATCATGTTGGAATTTCTGAGAATTCCAGAACAAATTAAGAGAGAATGATACTCTCCTTCTAATATAGAGAATTAAAAAAATAATTACTGCCAGACAGAGGTTCCAGAAAACACTTCTATTCCATTCATTGTAAAAACTATTACAAAAATAACTTCCTCTAATAGAGGGATTACAATAACTGACTACTGCAAATGCAGTGCTAAAAATCTCTTTGTCTCTGTTTTGCAAAAATGCACTCTTTCTGTGTAAAAAATTTGCCTTCGGGCTCACTCACTATTTTAAAACTGCTGTGTGTATATATAAAAATTACATTAGCCTCTCGGGCTATTTCCCTTTGTGACGCAGCACAAGTAATAACAAAAAAAATAAAACATATAACTAAAACTAAAAATGTGTATGGCCGACCGGGCTCCTATTACAAAAGAGCGCATATAAGATATGTTAAAAATATGACCCAAAGGTTCAATGCATGATATGTTTAAAAAAAACATTACAATGCAAAACATTGAAAACATTAAAACAAAGTCTTCCGCCCAGACTTCAACTTCAATTAATTGCAATGCATTGAAAAGTCGCATCACATTTCTACATATGTCATGGAGGCTAAAAAACTATGCGATCGCGATTTCATTGGTTGCCACTGGGCCCCATCGGACCTCAACCTGTTTATGAGGCGGAGTTTATAGTTTTATCGCATCACAAAACTGAGTGATGACATCAGCCCAGTTTTTTATGCGAAAAGCTTTATGCAATCGCAATATGATCTTTCGGGTCCGGATCTGAGGTTCACAGATGGGCTCAAAAATAATGCGATCCAATGATAAGCTTCCACGTGTTGAAGACGTGATTGGACCATGTTGTCTGCTGAGCTGCCGGATGGTGGGGACCTCCTCAATGTCGTGGCCTCCTCATTTAAGAACTTTTCCGCACATATAAAAATGAAAGCTTTGCTTCCCAAACAAAGGACTGTAAGATTTTAAATTTGAACTTGATTGTTCAACTGAAATAGCAAGTGGCTGTTGTTAGAAAGCATGTAGACGAAAATGGAAAGCGGCTCTATGACAGAAATTTCAGAGACAAAATTAGAAAGCGGCTGTGTACAAGGGAAATTGAAATTAACATTTCAATACTCCCCCTTGAGTTCAACTGCTGGATTATCTGTCATACCCATGCATTTCCTCAAATATTAAAAGTTTTTCTACCCTAGTGGCTTTGTCAATATATCTGCAAATTTCTCCTCAGTCCTGCAATGTTTTAAAATAATTTCTCCATTGTTCACTAGCTCCCTGATGTAGTGAAAATTAGCATCTATGTGCTTTTTCATTTTGTGAAACATGAAATTTTTAGACAATGCTATGAATGAGCTATTGTCACAATAAATTACTGTGCCTTTTACCTGTTCTTGACATAAACTCCTCAACATTCTCCTCATCCATACTGCTAGACACGTTGTTGCTGTAGCTGCCACATACTCTGTGTCTGCTGTAGAAAATGCTACAATAGGCTGCTTTTTAGAAGCCCATGAGATAGCTCCTAAAACCATATGAAAAACATAACTGGATGTACTTTTCCAGTCATCTACACTTCCAGCCCAATCACTGTCAATGTATCTAATCAACTCAGAATTTTCTAAAGTAGTATACAAAATACCATACTTTTTAGTTCCTTTCACATACCTCAGAATTCTTTTTGCTACCTGCCAATGTGCTTCTTTTGGCCTCTCCATAAATCTAGAAATTAAACTTACAACGTGCATAATATCCGGCCTAGTTGCAGTCAAATACATGAGGCTGCCAACTATGCTCTTGTACAAAATAGGATCAAAATCCTTGTTGTTGTCCTCTTTGCTGAGTTTTAATCCCATCACT
This sequence comes from Pinus albicaulis, assembly GCA_034641835.2. NCBI lineage: Eukaryota > Viridiplantae > Streptophyta > Pinopsida > Pinales > Pinaceae > Pinus > Pinus albicaulis. Next base: position 63,553,688 of record CM076571.1, read on the forward strand.
GTGGGAGTAATTGCTGCCTTGCAATCTTGCATGTTAAATCTCTCCAAAACTTCATTAACATACTTTGCTTGAGAAAAAAAAATCTTATTTTCATTTTTCTCTACTTCTATTCCTAAGAAGTATTTTAGCAAGCCCATATCAGTCATTTCAAATTCATCTTTCATGACCTTTTTAAAATTTTCAATAAGGTAATCATCATTACCTGTGAAGATCACATCATCAACACATAAAACCACAATCAACATCTTACCATATTTCTCCTTGATGTATAAGGTGGATTCTCCCTCAAATTTTTCAAACACATTCTCAAGTAGATAGGAATCTATCCTATTGTACCATGCTCTTGGTGCTTGTTTCAGCCCATAAAGAGCTTTCTTCAATCTACAAACTTTGTGCTCTTGGCCTTTATTCTCATAGCCTAGAGGTTTTTCAACATAAACCTCTTCCATTAACACTACATTTAAAAATGTTGATTTTACATCCATTTGGTAAACCTTCCATTTGTTTTGTGCTACTATAGACAACATTGCTCTCACTATTTCCATTCTAGCAACTGGTGCAAAATTTTCCTCATAATCTCTTCCATGTTGCTGCTTATAACCTTTGACAACAATTCTGGCCTTGTGCCTTTCAATTTTTGCTTCAGCATTACTTTTGGTCTTGTAGAACCATTTAACTCCAATAACTTCCTTACCTTTTGGGAGTTCAACCAAATCCCATGTTTTTTTTTTTTCTATGGCATTAATTTCTTCATCCATAGCTTCTATCCATTTCCTATCTTTTATAGCTTCTTCAAAATGAATGGGATCATCAACATGACAATATAAAGAAAATAAAGATTTCATACCTTCATTTGCTGTCTCTTGCTCATAAATGTCATTTGAATTTCTGAATCTTGTTCCTCTTTTATTTGGTGTACATGTGCTTGAAGTAGCACTCAAATCAGCTCCTTGTGGTGTGCTTGGAGAAGCACTCTCATTACTTCTCAAGGGTGTTCTTACTCCAACTTGTGGTGTACCTTGTTGCCCTTTTGTTGGTGGAGGTAGTGGTGCTAATGAAGGATTTATTTCAGCCATATCATCCGCATTTTCATCATGAGACAAACAGTTCTTTACATTGATTGTTTTCTGAATGCTTCCATCCCAAGCTTCTTCTTCAATGAATTGAACATCTCTGCTCACAATAAATTTCTTGGTGGATGGGTTATACAACCTGTAAGCTTTGGATTCCTCACTATATCCAATAAAAATACATTTCTCCCCCTTTCTATCCAACTTCTTCCTTAGCTGATCTGGAATGTGTGCATAAGCCACACAACCAAAACTTTCATGTGGGTGACTCCTTGTTTTATCCCACTCCATGCTTCTTCCGGAACTTTATTCATTACTGCTTTTGTTGGGCATATATTTAGTACATATGCTGCACAATGTACAGCTTCAGTCCAATAATCATTTGGAAAATGTTTTTCCTTTGGCATACTCCTTACCATATCCATGATTGTCCTTTTTTTTTCTTTCGGCAACTCCATTTTGCAATGGATTGTACCTTGATGTAAATTGCTTGTGTATGCCATTTTTTTCTGCAAAAATGTAGAAATTATTTAGAGATGTACTCACCTCCTCTATTAGTCCTAAGGACTTTGATATGCTACCCACTTTGGTTCTCAACAAGTGTTTTGAAATTGCAGAATTTTTCAAACACTTCACTTTTATTTTTCAAAAAATAAACCTATGTTTTTCTTGTAAAATCATCAATAAAAGTTAACATATAGTGGTTGCTTGCAAGTGATGGTGTTTGCATTGGTCCGCATAAATCTGAGTGGACAATTTCTAAGGGTGCATTTTCCCTTATGCTTTTCCCAGATGGAAAAATTTATCTGTGTTTTTACCCAAGATACAACCTTCACATAGGCTGTTCGGTTTCTCAATCAATGGTAATCATCTTACCATTCATTTCCTATGTAACAAATTAAGACCTCCAAAGTTGAGATGTCCAAATCTCAAGTGCGATAACCAATTCTCATCTTTTGCTTCTCTTTGGAAAGCCTCTTGTGTCACTGCTGCCATTTCTTCTCCATTCTTCAAATCTTCCCTCATCCTGAGAGGGAACATTCTGTTCCTTGTCATCCTTATTTCAGCAATACATTGTTTTCTTGGAGGTTTATCCATGATGGTGCATACATCATATTCAAAGAAAACATTGTAGCCCTTTCGAATGAGCTTCCCTATGCTTAACAAATTACATTTCATAACTGGTACATAATATACATCAGATATGCTCTTCTTTTCTCCCTTCTTTGTCAAGACATTTACTATGCCTTTTCCTGTGACAGAAATCTTACTATGTATTCCCAATCTGACTTGAGACTTCACATTTTCATCTAACATAGAAAACATATCAATGTTTCCTGTCATATGGTTGTTGCATCCTGAATCTAGAAACCATAAATCTTCACTCTTTTCCTCAGCCATATTACATGCTAAAAACCATTTATCTTGGCTGATATTTTCTCTAGTGAAATTTGCACTGGGTCTATTACCCATATCATTCTGCTTCTTCCTACATTCATTTTCATAATGCCCATATTTTTTACAATAATGACACTGGACATTGGATTTGTCATACCTTTGTCCATGAGCATGTTTTTGTCCACTTTGATGGCTCCTGCTTTGGCCTTGGTTTTGATTTTGATTGCTGCCCCTTCCTTGAGCATTTGTTGGGCTGTTTCTTCCTCCTCTGTTTTGGATTTTGCCTCTTCCTCTCTTGTTTCCTTTGCCTTGACCTCTTCCTCTTCCAAAGGACATTTGGGTCTTGAAGGCGTGCTCCAATGATGAGTTTTCATTTCTACCCAATCTCTGTTCATGTGTCATCAATGATGCATGAAGCTCATCAACTGAAAATTTTGAGAGATCCTTTATCTCTTCTATGGTGGTGACTATAACATCAAACCTTGAGGGTAAGCTCCTCAAAACTTTCTCCAAAATCCTTATTTCTTAAAGTGTCTCTCCATGAGACCTTATCTATGTGACCATACCAATCACATGTGTGAAGAATGAATTTATGTTATCAGACTCCTTCATAGAGAGAGTCTCAAAATCTCTCCTCAGCAATTGTAGTTTTTTTGTCTTCACTTTCTCCATGCCTTGATAGGCTATCTCGAGAGTTTCCCATGCTTCTTTGGATTTCTTGGCTACTGTTATCCTTGGAAACACACTCTCATGTACTGCTTGATAGAGATAGAAGAGGGCTTTAGAGTCCTTCTTATTATTTCTCTTCAATAAGTCTTTCTCTGCTTGTGTTAAGGAATTAAACTCATTTTCATCTACTGGTTCTTCAAAACCATCCTCAACAAGTTCCCATAAGTCTTGAGAGGCAAAAAGGGCTCTCATAGTGATTTCTCAATAATCATAGTTCTTCCCATTGAACTGTTGGAGCTGAGCATGACCAATACTCATGCTTGTGCTGGCTCCTACCATGCCTAGCACTCTGAACTATGTTTTAAATCTTGACTATGAATTTTTAAAATAAACTGACTGTCTTCAAATAGTAACAAAAATTATGTTTTGAGAAATACCTTGGATTTTAGCTGAGCCTTCACACTGCTGGAAAAACTGCTGCAACAAAAATCCTTCCTTCAGCTTCTTTGACACCTTCAAAGAGCTTGGACTAGCTTTGATATCATGTTGGAATTTCTGAGAATTCCAGAACAAATTAAGAGAGAATGATACTCTCCTTCTAACACAGAGAATTAAAAAAAAAAATACTTGCTCCCAAACAGAGGTTCCACAAAACACTTCTATTCCATTCACTATAAAAACTATTACAAAAAAAATTCCTCTAACAGAGGGATTACAATAATTGACTGCTACAAACGCAGTGCTAAAAATCTCTCTGTCTCTATTTTGCAAAAATGCACTCTTTCTGTGTAAAACATTTTCCTTCGGGCTCACTCACTGTTTTAACACTGCTGTGTGTATATATAAAAATTACATTAGCCTCTCGGGCTATTTACCTTTGTGACGCAACACAAGTAATAACAAAAAAAATAAAACATATAACTAAAACTAAAAATGTGTATGGCCCACCGGGCTCCTATTACAAAAGAGCGCATATAACATATGATAAAAATATGACCCAAAGGTTCAATGCGCGATATGTTTAAACAAAACATTACAATTTAAAACATTGAAAACATTAAAACAAAGTCTTCCACCTGGACTTCAAATTCAATTAACTGCAATGCACTGAAAAATCACATCACATTTCTGCATACATCACGGACGATGAAAAACTATGCGATCGCGATTTCATTTGTTGTCGCTGGGCCCCATCGGACCTCAACCTGTTTATGAGGCAGAGTTTATAGTTTTATTGCATCACAAAACTGAGTGATGACGTCGGCCCAGTTTGTGATGCGAAAAGCTTTATGCAATTCGCTTTATGATCTTTCGGGTCCGGATCTGAGGTTCACGTATGGGCTCAAAAATAATGTGATCGAGTGACAAGCTTCCACGTGTTGAAGACGTGATTGGACCATGCTGTCTGCTGAGCTGCCGGATGGTGGGGACGTCCTCAATGTCGTGGCCTCCTCATTTAAAAACTTTGCCGCACATATAAAAATGAAAGCTCTACTTCTTGAATAAAGGACTGTAAGATTTTAAATTCAAACTTGACTGTTCAACTGAAAGAGCAAGAGGCTACTGTTAGAAAGCATGTAGAAAAAAATGGAAAGCGGCTCTGTGACAGAAATTTGAGAGACAAAATTAGAAAACGGCTGTGTACAAGGGCAGTTTAAATTAACATTTCAGTAAATCACAATTTTTTTTCATCTTCTCCATCATGTTATATTGGGAAGAGACCTTTCACCAACCCATCTAGATAGCAGAATATTATATTATTGTCTGGAAGGTAGTCCACATGGTTGCACAAATTCTGTTGACCACATATTCATTTACCGTGGTGTCTCTGCTTAGGCAGCGGGTTGTACTTGGATTGTTGAGTCCCTTTGAACCATACCTACCTATACAGAGCTTCAAATCACATGGAATATTATAGTGTACAAAAAATATTATAGTTCACAATAATACATTGAAAGCGATTATTTATTTCAAATATTACAGTGTGCACACAATATTATAGTGCACAATAAAACATTCATGTTATAGAACCTGTGGCTTTGAAGATAAGCTGGTGTGCAACTCTGCCATGAAAAACCCACGAAATAGGGTATAAAGATCCCAAGTTTTGATTATTGAATTACTATTCATGATTTTAACTTGCTCACATCCAATAACTTGTGGCACTAAATTATTGCTCAGCAACACTCCTTGTTATTTTTGAGATTATCAACAACAAACAAGTAACCACTTCAAACCAACTAGCTACAAGCAAAGATCGCAAAGTTTTCAACACACATGTGGCTGTGATATCTTTACCTGTCTAACCAGGTTCAAGACATCTTACATAAATTACAATTCTAGTATCTGAACATGAAAAAGGAATTAATGGATTTCTTATAGAGTTATGTGAATTATTTGTAATTTATACCTTACACATAGGAGAAACAAGCACAACACAACTCCAATAGTTAGGTTTCTTTTGATGGATGAGAAGTACCATATTGGCTTCCCCATTGATTCACCACAAAGGAACCTCACTTTCTCACTATATTCAACGTGACCTGTAACATAATACAATTCTCTAAGCGAAATGTAATTTCCACATAGCCTTGTTACTATCCACAACCACTGATGCTATAAAACTCTTAGCGGACACAAATCGCATAATAAAAAAGATAGTGCATGCATAGAAGGATCCCAATCACACATGCCAACAACACACCTTAATAATGTTGCACAATCCGCTACAAGGCCATCGGAGATTTTAATGTAGCATCTTGTTCCAGCAAATTTTCCATGACCTTCAATCTTTACCAAATACTACATAGCCGACCTCTGTAAGCGTCACTCATTTTTCTATGAATAATCCAATTGGGTTATTACATTTCAATTAATTTCTAGAGAAGACAAAAGAAAATACATGAAACGGTGAATTCAAATGCACTGAATAATGAAACGGTGTATTTAAACACACAGAGCAATGAAATGCAATGACAGGTAGGGTTTAGTGTTTTTTATATTTTTAATTATATTTTGGAATTTGACACGTGTGAATAGTGTCGAAACTTGGTATTTCAATGTTTCAAAACTGAAAAATTGTTGAAGATCGTTTAATTTCATCCATAATATTGTGTCTACGAATAAGAATTCTCCCCATATTAAATCGAAGTCATCGAGTATTTTTATTCATGCACCCCAATTGCAATATAGGCCATGTATGTTGACGTAATTAATTAATTTTGTAATGTCGCGTGATATAATGTAATTTTGATTGATTTTTTTTTACAATTCCAACATGACAATATTAAATAAATATTATAAATCTTAATATTATAAAATCTAATAATATAAATTTAATATTGAGTTTAAACTCAATATTAAGTTGAGTGTTATAAATCTAATATTATAAACCTTAATATTAAACTTTATATTGTAAATCTTAATGTTAAATCGTAAGTTTGAAATGTCACAATGTGACATCTAATAAATTTCAATGCAATGTAATATTGCGATAATGATTATCACATCAATTTTGCATTATGACAATACTTGTCACACTTTGACATTGGATAAATTTATGTGTCATTCAAATGTCACAATATTAAACCCTAATATAAAACCCAGTATTATAAATTCATTATTAAAAACCCAAATATTAAACCCTAACTTTAAACCCCAATTTGATAATGCCACAATCTGATGCCTAATAAATTGCAATGTAATGTAACACTGTGATAATGATTGTCACATTAATTGCCGCATTGAGACAATGTTTGTCACAATGTGACATTGGATACATGTCTGTACCATTCCAATGTCACAATATTAAACCATAGTATTAAACCAAATATTATAAACCCTAGCATTATAGAAGCCAATATTATAAAATTTAAGATTAATACTATAAATTCTAGTTTTAACATGTCCCACGGGGGAAACTCAATTAGTGATCGAAGTAATCTGAAATCTGTGAAAACTGGGAGATCCCAGGTTCAAATTCCATAGTTGTGATTTGGTTTACAGAGAGGACACGTCGTAGCCCCCTAGAGGTTTACTAGAAGCTAATTATGAGAATGACTATTTAGGTTCCCATTGGATACAAAAAAACCACCAAGTTTAACATATTAAAACCTATTATTATAAACCCTAGGTTTGACATTATAAATCCTAAGATTAATATTAAACCCTTAATATTATACTATAAACCCTAGGATTAATTAATTAATATTATAAGCCTTAGGATTCCAAACCCTAGATTAATATTATATACAATAATATTAATATTATAAACCTATTATTAAACACAATATCAAAGATCATAATATTCAACCCAATATTAAACCTTAATTTCGTAACGTGATAATGTGATGTTGAATAAATTGTATTGTAATCTAACATTGCGACAATGGTTGTGAGATTGATTTTCACATTGAGACAATGTTTGTCACAAAGCAACATTGGACAAATTTTTGTATCGTTGCAATGTCACAATATTAAACCCTAGTCTTAAATAAATTATTATAAATATTAACATTATAAAAACCAATATTATAAATCCTAAGATTAATACCATAAACTAATATTAATATTTTAAACCTTAATATTATACCTTAATAATATAAACTCAATACTAAACCCCAATTTTGTAATATTGTAATGGGACATCTAATAAGTTGCAACGTAATGTAACATTGTGACAATGATTGTCAAATTGATTGTTGCATCGAAACAATGTTTGTCACAATACACCGAATAGAGTTTTTTTACCATTGCAACGCACAATATTAAACCTTAATATTTAACTAAATATTATAAACCTTTACCTCATAAAACCCAATATTATAAATCCTAAAATTAATATATTAAACCATAGGATTATAAACCCTAAGACTAATATTATAAACCCTAAGCTTAATATATTAAATCCTATGATTAATATTATAAACCCTAAGCTTAATATATTAAATCATATGTTTAATATTATAAACCCTAATATTAATAAACCCTAATATTTAAATATTAATATTATAAAACCCTAAGATTATTAAACCAAATATTATAAACACTAAGATTAATATATTTAAATCTAAATTTAATACATTAAAACGTAGGATTATAAACCCTAATATTAAACCCCAATTTTGTAATATTGCAATGTAATGTAACATTGTGAAAATTATTGTCTAATTGATTGTCACATTAAGACAAGGTTTGTCATAGTGAGACATTGGATATATTTCTATATCATTTCAATATCACAATATTAAACGAAATATTATAAATCTAAAATTCGGAAGCTCAATATTATAAACACTAAGATTAATATATAAAATCCTAAATTTAATCTACTAAACACTAAGACTATAAACGGTGGAATTAATAATATAACTCTAGTATTATAAACCATAAGATTAATATTATAAACCTTAAAATTAATATGATGAGCCTTAGGATTAATATTATATATTAATCTTACATATAAACACTAAAATTAATATTATAAATTTTTGAAATAATATTAAACTCTAAGATCAATATTATAAACACTATCATTAATATTATAAGATAAATTTAATATATTAAATTCTAAGATTAATATTATAAATCTTAAGATTATAAATCCTAATATTAATACATTAATATTATAAAACCTTAACATTATAAAATTCAATATTATAAACCCTAAGATTAATATATTAAGTACTAAATTCAATATATTAATCTTGAGAATTATAAAATTTGAAATTAAAATTATAAATTCTAAAATTAATATTAAACCTTAAAATTATTATTATAAATTTAAAAGTAATATTCAACCCAAATATTATTATTATAAACCCTAACATAAATATTATAAACTTTAATTGTATGATATCCCGAACCATTTATAATAATAATAAAAAAAAGAAATCATAAATTTATATTATTAAAATGCATAATTCTAAACCTAGAAATCCGTTATTTACAAAGTAATTCAATTTGTTAACATTCCATAGATAATTAATACAAAGTCGTCGAAGTTTAAGACGATCAATATAGACGCGTCATGAAGATTTTGTCTCGTGCTTCAAATATGCATTGTATATCAAGACGTTCTATTTTCATTCACGGTTTCTTTTTTCTTCATTCAAATTCTTTTTTCGTAATAATTTTTAATTTCATGGGAAAAAACTTATACATCCCTTTAATTATTTATTTTCATGGAAAAATATAGTAAGTAAAAATTATTGAAAAATTTTATTCATTATTTAAAATATTATTAAAAATATGAAGAGATAGTAGAAATTTTTTTTTAAGTAATATTCCATAATAAATAAAGTGAAAAAATTTATTCATTGTATTAAATAATTTTAAAATATTATTAAAAATATGAAAAGATAGTAGAAAATATTAGTTTTTTTAAAATAATATTTCATGATAAAATAAAGTGAATCACATGATTAAAAATTTTGTGACATTTATTTAAAATGTATATATGTTTAACTTCTATATTATTTTTTAATAATAATAATAGTAATAAATAAAATTATAATTTAGTTAATTTTTATATTTTTTTTAGCAACATGATATCTATAATTAGATGAATGTCTATCAACATTTACCACCTTAACATTCTAACATATAGCAATTTTTTTAAAAAGTAAATATATATAATTTTTTTTGTTTTGGAATTTAATGACATTATTCTAGAGAGATTTTCATAGTGCATTATATTAGATATCATTTATGGGATTCAACTACTTTAAGTAAGTCATTCATCTAAAGTAGTTATAAGTGACTAATTTCTCATGATTTTTGAATAGTTAATGCTTAAATTTATACAAATCCAACCAAGCTTCTCAATTGTTGATTAAGTTCTATACAAAATTACTTACCCAAAAATCACTTCATTAATTAACTATTTCTTTTGTAAATGTGTCTACATTGCTCACAATTATTCCTACCAGCGGTGTTCGACGATCCAATCACTCTCGACAATAATTTTCACTCCTCACTCCTCCCGTGTGGGAAGAGCTCAGGGACTCTATGTCTATGACATGAAAAATACCTTCAGCTCCCGGCTCGGATTCACTTTCGTGCTCAATTCAACAGACTACAAAGGCACCATCACATTTGCTGGAGCAGACCCAATACTTAGTAAATACAGAGATATATCTGTGGTGGGAGGCACTGGAGATTTCTTGATGGTAACAGGAATTGCCACCATCTCTACGGATGCTTATGAGGGAGATGTTTATTTCCGTCTCCGGGTGAATATCACACTCTATGACTGGTACTGATTTTATTTTCTACTACTGCTTATCTTTTTTCAGAAAGAAAAAAACGCTGTCTACTACTGCCTATCATATGAGCTACGTCTACGTCTAGTAATCTCTCCTCCTACCTGCTCTTCATATATATGTCGATTTTAGTATTTCACTCTTTGAGAGATCTACTTGAAGGTCTCTAGATTGGACCACCAAGTTATAGAATCTCTAATAATGTTGCTGTTTAGCTTTACAATATTTTATTCCGCCCATATAAAATATATTATGTTGATGGGAGATTACGTGAGACTTCTAGAGTAATGAACTCCTTTCTAAATTTGGCAGTCCAATAATATAACTCTGTTGTTTAAATTCTTGTTTAAAAGATCTAGAACTGTTATGGTTTATCTCCAAAAATAGTAAATATTATCGTTATTCGTTTATTTTGGTAAAATGCTAAATATTAAACACTATAAATAAGTTAATTATTGATTTCACTATTTTTTTTATTTGATTTATTAAATGAAAATAAAGTAATATTCCATTAACAGAATAAAAAAGAGTAACTTACTCTATGCTACTTAATATTTACCTAAATATATCTTTAGTAATCTATTTTGAAATAACAAAAATCCAAATCTGTATTCTACAACTTTATATATACTTAATATTTACCTAAATATATATTTATCTACAAAATTATGGTAATCTATTATGAAATAACAGAAATCCAAACCTGTGTTCTGCATATCTATGTATATGGATATAATATAGCAAAGAGTAAGAAATCCAAACCTGTGTTCTACATATTTATATATATGGATATAATATGGCTAAGAGTACTTTCAGATTGAGGTCCAATAACCACCACAATCTGAAGAGCAACAGTAGATAGGTAACGCTATTGATTATTTGCCAATGAATCTCGATAAAAAAAAGATAGATCAACTGTGAATGTTTGTGAATGTTTAATCTTGTAGACATTGTAAGTTAAAAAACTGAAGCTTATTTGAAACCAACTCAGATAAATTAAATACAAATCACAGTATTGTCTAATAAATGGCAAACATCTAAATTTTAAAAATATAAAAATAGTATTATATAACTTAAATTTTTTTTTTTTAATTTATAGTTTTGTTTAGTTGATGAATATTGCTCGATTACCAGGTCATTTGCCTCCACCATCGATAACCACTGTACCCATACTTGGACGCAGGTTCTACACTTGAAGGTTCTCTGCTGCTCTTGTCCCAAAGTCTTTCATAGTGTAAAATTCCGCAGTTGGTCTCAAAGGCGTCGAAGCCCCCATCCATTGTATATCTCTAGCTCTGATATGGATGTTGAATCGTGGCTGATGCACAGCCTGTTCATTATGTTGCACCCTGAAAGCTTTAACTATGGTTCTTGCGACAGACACAAGAAGTCTGCAACCCCGTCTCTTTTGACCAGACTTTCTAATCTGTTGTATGTTCTATCCTGTATGTTTGATTCACTGTATAGGAACATTATAATTATGGGGAAACGCCGCTTACGGTCTGATATTGCCAAAGGCAAGCAGAAGGTTCAGCCAGAGCAAGTTCCTAAAAAGCGAGGCAGAAAAACTAACTAGGAACATTTGGAGAACCTGGTAGCCAATTACATCATGGGTAATTCTTCCCCAGTACGCCAACAAATACGTGGTTGGAAAAGAGATCTTCAGATTGAACCTGAAGATAATGAAGTTGAAGCAGAAATCCTTGATTTCATCCAGGATCCTGGAAACACCCGTGGTTGTCTTACCTTACTTAACCAGACCATCCATACATACTGGCTTGTGAAATGTCTTCTTGGAAAAGCAATGCAAAGTTTTCAGCCTGCCCAGGCTAAAGCAGAACAGTTAAAGATTGAACCTCAAGTCAAAGATCTGCTGGAGGATATTCAATATCAATAGCAGCATATTAAAATCACACAATATCAAGCAATTGACCGAATCCAGAGAATGGATGACAAGATAGGACGCATCGAAAAGCTGCTTCAGAAGATGCAACAAGTAGACATGCCTGGGTCCAATGTAAAGGACCCAGCCCCAGTGTCTTCTTCTGATGGATAGATTTTATAGGAAGTTGTTGTATGCAATTTTTGATAGTTTCTGAACTTAGTTTCTGTTATCATCTTGAACATATTGCAGTTGTAGGATAGTTAGTTCAAGCAGCATATAGAAGAAATGAGACAATTTCAATTTTGGCAAGCTTTTCATGCACTTAGATGGCCAACAGACCTGGTTTCCTGCGGGCAGGTTGAGGCCATCGTAAGAATTTTATATAATGTAGCCTGTCCTATGTTGAGATTTTCTGTTCTAAATAAAATAGGAAAAATTTCAGTAGGTGACAAAAATTAGGAATTAGTTCCTAGATTAGCTCCAGTTTGTTGGGAGGGAGTTAATGCATCCTAAATTTGACTTGAGAGGATTTATGAGGCTGTTAGATTCTCCTGCTATATAACAGGTATCCATACGTTTGTTTTGGAGAGTGTGTGTGGTGTGTGAATTATGTAATCTCCTGTTTGAATTAATAAAGATTTCCAATGCCCTGTTGTGTGGACGTAGCCCAGGAGGTTTGGGTGAACCACGTTAAATTACTGTGTCTTTCCTGTGCATGTTTTATTTGCTGTTGTTGTGGTTTTTCGTTTTTTAATTTGCTGCGCTCCAACAATTGGTATCAGAGGGTGTTGGAGGAGCGCGCAGTGAAGGAAGGCTGCGTGGAATTATTAAAAAATCGATGTTGGAGCTGGAGCTGCTAGTGCGCACTGCTGTTCAACCTGCGTGTTGACTGGCAGCGTGAAGCGCAGAGGATAGAGGCGGATTCAAAAACAAAGTGGCCACGCTGTTCACATTCGCTGTAGGCGGATTCAAAATCAATCGTTGCTGGTGTGAGGTCTGCGTGGAGTTGTGGCGGTAAAGCCCAGCAATGCCTTGAATCGATTTTTTATGCCATCGTTGTGAAGTTTTCATTATATGCTGTTTAAACATTGCTGCGTGGGAGTTTTGGGATTGGCGCGGAATAAATTAACACAGTCAGCGTTGAAATTTGACAACGTGGTTTTTTAAATTGCTGGTTTATGCAATTGCGTTGACAGTCGTATGCCCTTGCATTCAAATCGGTTTTTTGTTTTAAAACATTGTAAAGCGTATGCCATTTTTTGAAAGTGTTGTTTCATAAATCGTTTTTTTTTTGAAGTTTTGTAAAGAGGTCAAATTAAATCGATTATATTTAAAATCGATTTGAGTGCTGTTATATTTAAAATCGATTTGAATGTTGTTATATTTAAAATCGATTTGTAGTTTTTTTTTAAATCGATTTGAATACCATTTGCATATGGTATGGGTTTTTTTTTTTAAAAAAAAATGATTGGTAATTTGTATTAATTACCATTTGTATTAAAAAATTAAGTGAAAGGCCTTTTTTATAAGGAAAGAAGGGTGGCATTTAAAAATTACCATTTGCACATGGTATTTTTTGGGCGTTTTTTATTTAAAAGGACATTTTTTTTTTTTAAAGGGCATTCTTTATTTGAAAATTGGTTCTGGAGATTACTGTGTTTTTTGCTGAAACAAGATGGCGAAAACTCAAAATGCCCGGTTTGAAATTGAGAAGTTCAATGTCAAAAACAATTTCGAGATCTGGAAGCTAAAGATGCACGATCTGCTGGTTCAACAAGGCGTGGAAAAAGCACTGTTGGGGAGGAGCAAAAGGCCTTCTTCCATGACGGAGGATGAATGGGATGAGTTGGATGACAGAGCTCTGAGCGCAATTCGATTATGTCTGGCAGATGACGTTCTGTTCAACATTGTGTCAGAGAAGACCGCCGCAGGCTTGTGGATCAAGCTTGAAAAGCTCTACATGACGAAATCTTTGACAAATCGGATTCTCCTGAAGCGACAGCTTTATGGTTTGCGGATGAAGGAAGGTACCTCGATTACTGACCATCTGAATGTTTTCAATACTCTATTGGTACAATTACAAAGTCTAGACGTAAAATTTGATTCAGAGGATAAGGCAATAACTCTATTGTGTTCATTGCCCGAATCGTGGGATCACTTTGTTACTTCCATAAGCTTTAGTACTGCAGACATCCTTGAGTTTGACGATGTGGTTGGAGCTTTGTTGTCCGAGGAGACCAGGAAGCGGTCGAATGTTGACACCTCTACATCAGAGGCAATGATGGCTAGAGGTCGTTCTAGAGAAAGACGCTCTGGTAAGCGCAGCGATTCGCGTTCAAAGTCGAAAGGGAAGAAGAGCAAAGTAAAGTGCTGGTTTTGTGGCAAATCAGGGCATTTGAAGAAAGACTGCTGGAAGAGACAACAAACAGAGAAGAAAGCAGATTCTTCGACAGAGAAGAAGGAGGCAAATGCGACAGATACAGGTTCGGCATCTGGTTCAAGTATGAGCGACGAAGTGTTGTCTGTTAATATGTCAAATCATGATCAACATTGGTTGTTAGATTCCGGTGCATCAAACCACATGTGTATTCATAGAGAATGGTTTAAGATGTATAGATCAGTTAATGATGGAGTCGTGTACATGGGTAATGATGTCACATCTAATATTGTGGGAATAGGAAGTATACAACTGCAAATGTTTGATGGCACAACTAGAATATTAACAGATGTGAGACATGTTCCAGACTTAAGGAAAAATATAATTTCTTTAGGAGCATTGGATACGAATGGATATAAAACTGTAATTCAAGGTGGAGTTATGAAAATCTATAAAGGTATCTTACTAGTAATGAAAGCTAAGAAAGTAGGAAATCTGTTTCAATTAGAAGGAAGAACAGGGTCAGATCATGTGTCTACGGTGTCTGAACATGACAGTAGTTCCATTCGCCTATGGTATCAAAGGTTGGGCCATATGAGCGAAAGAGGGTTAAAGATTTTGGCTGATCGCAAGTTACTTCCTAATCTAAGGTCTGGAAAGTTAGATTTCTGTAAGCATTGCTTGTTTGGAAAACAAAGTAAACAAAAATTTAAAACAGCAAAAATACTAATAGTAAAGGACATGAATTTTACTATATTCATTCGAGGAAAAGGGTCTAGCCTTGCTACTACATGGTGTTCACGATTTTTGTGTCATTCATTGGATGACTTTTCTAGAAGGTGGCTCATATGTTGAAAAGAAAGTTCGATGTTTTTTCGCTTGGGAGCTTAGAGCATTGCAGAAAATAGCACCAGTAGAACAACAAAGCAAATGGAAGAACCCGACAATGGTGGTAGTTTACTTCCAAGCGAGTTTCTGACAAATGATGGCAAGGATGCAGATCGAGAGACATAAGACCAGCGCTTATACCCTCAAATAAAATGGAGTTGGGTCGAACGTACAGTGGACTCTTCTAGAGGAGAGCAAGGAGTAAGGCCGAGTAATGCATCGGGGCGGTGCGGGTTGTGGACGGAAGCAAGAAACAACTTGTTATGTGATAAACCGATCTCCATCGTACAGCCATGACCCAAGATTCTGCAAGAGGTATGGAAAGGACACCCTTGTGACTATTCTAAACCCAGAGTGTTTGGTTGTGATGCATATGCTCTAGTGCCTAAACATCAGCGAACTAAGTTAGATCCAAAGTCTAAAAGGTATATCTTTGTTGGGTATGGTGTTGAAACAAAGGGATATAGATTGTGGGATCCTACTACCCGCAAAATCATCATCAACAGAGATGTAAAGTTTAATGAATCCTCTCTTGTACAGTTAGATGTAGATAGTAGATTGAAACAGGATGATGTATCTGACTTTCGGCACATTCAGTTTGAAAGCTCTTCTAATGATAGTCATGATGACCATAGTTCAGATTCTAGTCATGAACAGGTTTCAGAATCAGAACATGAACAGGGTTCAGGTTTAGATCATGAACAGGTCTCAGATACTGATCGGCAAGAAGTTCCTACAGGTGGTAGTCAACCAATTGTGGAAGCACCAGAAACAGCCTTAAGGAGGTCGACAAGAATCAAACGGCCACCGAGAAGGTATGATGATTATGTTACTTCAGTTGCATTTACTGCTAATGACGATGAACCTCTGTGCTATCAAGAAGCAATAGAAGGTTCGAATAGTGACAAGTGGAAAGCAACCATGAAGGACGAAATGATGGCCTTGAGTAAGAATGGCACATGGGATCTGGTTGAACTTCCAAAAGACAGGAAAACTATGGGGTGTAAATGGGTTTACAAGCTGAAACAGGGTGTGAATGATACGGAGGATAGGTACAAAGCGCGACTGGTTGCAAAAGGGTTTTCTCAGAAAGCAGGCATTGACTTTCATGAGATTTTTTCACCAGTTATTAAAATAGTTTCAATTCGAATTGTTTTAGCTTTAGTTGCTTTGTTTGATTTAGAGTTACAGCAACTAGATGTTAAGACTGCTTTTCTACATGGAGATTTAGATGAGGAAATATATATGGAACAACCGGAAGGGTTTGTTCAGCATCGCAATAAGAAATTTTTCTGCAGGCTCAAGAAGTCATTATATGGCCTGAAGCAGTCGCCTCGGCAGTGGTATAAGAAGTTTGATTCTTTCATGTTGAGTCAGAAATATGTTAGAAGTGAATATGATCATTGTGTGTATTTCAAGCAATTGAAAATGGCATGTTCATTATCTTAGTGTTGCATAAGTTGGACGATAGCTAAAGCAGCAAAGCACGATGAAATCAATGGTGTTGAAGACTCGTTGATGGAGCGATTTGATATGAAAGATCTAGGAGCAACAAGATAGAATTTGGGCATGGAGATTTTCAGAGACAGGAGCAATGGTAAGCTGTGGTTATCACAACAGAAGTATATTGAGAAAATACTCTTAAGATTTGGTATGAACAATGTAGTCTGCTTTCAAATTTCTTTTCGCTTCCCATTTCAAGCTTTCTAGGTTTATGTCCCAATACGTATGAAGAAAAGGATTATATGTCCTTAATTCCATATGCCAAATGTAGTAGGATGTTTGATGTACAAACATGGTTTGTACCTACCGTATACCACATGCAAATAACAGTCAGCAGGTATATCGTAAATCCGGGTAAAGAACACCCAAGTCAAATAAAGTGAAATGGTGCTTCAAGACTTCGAGAGGCACAAGTAGTTATTGTATCACTATAACAAGAGTAGTAAAGTGAATTCTTTGCGTATGTATTTCGATTTTTATGTGATTTGACAAGAGAAGGTCAAATTTCAAAATGTTTTCCTTACCTTGTGGAGCTATCACCGGATGCTCAAAGCTGTTACAATACTGTTGTTTTCTATCCACCGGAAGCGTAATACATTAAGTCGCCCACGTTCGTTAAAGATATGCAGAAGTTTGGTTGAAAGGTTTGCTTGGTGAGTTTGGTAGGTTACAGGACAACATCAGGTTACTTTGTGATAGTCAAAGTGCAATACATTTGGCTAAGAATCCGGCCCATCATAGTAAATCAAAGCATATTCCAATTAAGTACCATTTTGTAAGACAGGTTATTACTGAAAGGGGAGTCTCTCTTGAAAAGGTGCATACAAAGGAGAATTGTGCAGACATGTTCACGAAACCAATTTTGTTGGAGAAGCTGCGTTGGTGTTTGGCTTCTCTTGGCTTGCAGAAAAGATAAAATAATAAAGAACAGGGCATCAGGCTAATTGTTGTCAAGGTGGAGATTGTTGAGATTTTCTGTTTTAAATAAAATAGGAAAAATCTCAGTAGGTGACAAAAATTAGGAATTAGTTCCTAGATTAGCTCCAGGTTGTTGGGGAGGGAGTTAATGCATCCTAAATTTGAGTTGAGAGGATTTATGAGGCTGTTAGATTCTCCTGCTATATAACAGGTATCCATACGTTTGTTTTGGAGAGTGTGTGTGGGTGTGTGAATTATGTAATCTCCTGTTTTGATTAATAAAGACTGCCAATGCCCTGTTGTGTGGACGTAGCCCAGGAGGTTTGGGTGAACCACGTTAAATTACTGTGTCTTTCCTGTGCATGTTTTATTTGCTGTTGTTGTGGTTTTTCGTTTTTTAATTTGCTGCGCTCCAACATCCTAGAATTATAAATAGAAAATAGAAGGTCCTACTGAATTTACAAAAAAAAATAATATTGCTCGTCTTTGTTGGAATTTCCGATAATTACAGAACAAATATTGAGAGAATAATACTCTCCATCAAACATAGAGAATAAAAAAAATTTGCTTACTGCTGGAGAGAGATTGCATAAAAATGGTTTTCATTAAACATAAAACAATCCTATTACAAACTGATGTCTTTCCACTACTGGGAGATTACAAAATGTGTGTCTGACTACTTCATACACAGTGTTGTTCCAAAAATCTGCTCTCCGTCTCTCTAAAACGCACTTACAATGCTCTCTGTTTTCTTCACTGTTTTTTTTTCTCTGCCTGCGAGCATTTTCACACTACACAACAATACTCTGCTGTCTAACACACTTAATACACAATCAGCTATGTTGTACTGCTCTCTGTCTTTTTAATACACAACCACACTCCTTCCTTTTAATGTGCACGACATTTTACATTATATAAATATATATTATCAATACTCCATATTTATAATATATATACCAAACTTTAAAACAAAACATAAAACTTGTGTTGCCACTGTTCTAAAAAAAACATAAACCAAAAGTTAAAAACAAATGTACTGTGGTAAATAAAGGTTTACCCAAAGTTAAAAGTTAAATTAAATCAAAACAAAAAAAACTTTCCGCGTTCCTTTATGCTTTCCGTGGGGTGCTTGGAGAGCATTCACTCCAGCTTTCTTACTCCCCCAAAATTCCTTTGGTGGGTCCATCGAGGAGAGTGATGTCACTTCCTCCAGTGGGTGACATTCCCTTTGCTGCTTGTGGTTTGTTGCTCCCTCGGAACATTGTTGGCTGCATGTTCAATACCGATGTGGTTGGTTCCAAATTTATTGTTGGTGGGTGAATTGTTAAGTGTGGAGGAGACTGGTTGTGTGAAGATCAAATGTGGAGATTTGTTGTTGTTGTCGTTGTCCTTTGAATTTCCATCAGCATTTAGGTCTACTGTCTTGCTGCTGTGTGCAGCAGTTGGAATTAAATTCCAACACTCCCCCTTAATTTCAACTGCTGGACTTTCTTCCATGTCCAAACATTTTCTCAAGTAATTAAAACTTTTCTGCCCTAATGGCTTTGTCAGTATGTCTGCAAACTACTCCTCTATTCTGCAATGTTTTAAAATTATTTCTTCATTGTTCACTAATTCTCTCATGTAGTGATACTTGGCATTTATGTGTTTCGTTATTTTGTGAAACACAGAATTCTTTGACAATGAAATAGCTGAGCTATTGTCACAATAAATCACTGTCCCTTTTACCTGTTCTTGGCATAAAATTTTCAACATTCTTCTCATCCACACTGCTTGACACGCTGCTGTTGTAGTTGCCACATACTTTTCCTCTGCTATAGATAATGCTACAATAGGTTGTTTCTTAGAAGCCCATGAAATGGCTCCTGAGCCCATATGAAAGACATAACCAAAAGTACTTTTCCAGTCATCAATACTTCTAGCCCAATCACTGTCAGTATAACCAATTAATTCTGAATTTTCTGAAGTAGTATATAAAATTCCATACATTTTAGTTCTTTTCACATACCCCAGAATTCTCTTTGCTGCTTGCCAATGTGCTTCTTTTGGCCTCTCCATGAATCTAGAAATCAAACTAACAGCATGCATAATATCTGGCCTAGTTGTAGTAAAATACATGAGGCTGCCAACTATGCTTTTGTACAAGCTTGGATCAAAATCCATGCTACTGTCATCTTTGCTGAGTTTCAATCCCATTACTGTGGGAGTAATTGCTGCCTTGCACTCCTGCATATTAAATCTTGCTAAAAATTCATTAGCATACTTTTCTTGAGAGATAAAAATATCATTTTCATTTTTTTCTACTTCTATTCCTAAGAAGTATCTCATTAATCCCATATCAGTCATCTCAAATTCGTCTTTCATGACTGTTTTAAATTTTTTAATAAGGTAATTATCATTACTTGTGAATATCACATCATCAACATATAAAACCACAATCAACATCTTACCATATTTTTTTTTGATGTATAATGTGGGTTCTTCTTCACATTATTCAAACCCATTTTCCAGTAGATAGGAATCTGTCTTATTGTACCATGCTTTTGGTGCTTGTTTAAGCCCATAAAGAACTTTCTTCAATCTGCAAACTTTGTGCTCTTGGCCTTTTTTCTCATAACCGAGAGGTTGCTCAACATATACCTCTTCCATTAAACTCCATTTAGGAATGCTAATTTTACATCCATTTGGTAAACCTTCCACTTGTTTTGTGCTGCTATGGACAGCACTGCTCTTACTGTTTCCGTTCTTGCAAATGGTGCAAAATTTTCCTCATAATCTCTTCCATGTTGTTGCTTATAATCGTTGACAACAAGTCTAGCCTTGTGCCTTTCAATCTTTCCTTCAGCATTGTTTTTGGTCTTGTAGACCCATTTAACTCCAATGACTTATTTCCCTTTTGGGAGATCAACCAATTCCCAAGTATTGTTTTTCTCTATGGCATTAATTTCTTCATCCATAGCTTGTATCCATTTTCTATCTTTTATAGCTTCCTCAAAATGAAAAGGATCATAAACATGACAATATAAAGCAAATAATAATTTCATACCTTCATTTGCTGCTTCTTGCTCATAGATTTCACTTAAATTCCTGAATCTGGTTCCTCTTTCGCTTGGTGTACCTGTGCTTGAGGTAGCACTCAAATCTGCTCCATTTTGTGTGCTTGGAGAAGCACTCTCATTTCTTCTCAAGGGTGTTCTTACTCCTGCTTGAGGTGTCCCTTGCTGTCCTTGTGTTGGTGGAGGTGGTGCTATCGATGAGGTGTTCCTTTCAGCCACATCTTCATCATGAGACAAACAACTTTTGACATTGATTTTTTTCTCAATGCTTCCATCCCATGCTTCCTCTTCAATGAATTGTACATCTCTGCTTATAACAAATTTCTTCGTGGATGGGTTATACAATCGATATCCCTTGGAATATTCACAATATCCAAGGAAGATGCACTTCTCCCCCTTACTATCCAACTTCTTCCTCAACTGATCTGGAATGTGTGCATAAGCCACACACCCAAAAAATCTCATGTGGGTGACTCCATGTTTTCTGACACTCCACGCTTCTTTTGGAACTTTGTTCATTATAGCTTTTGTTGGGCATCTATTTAAAATATACACAGCACAATTTGTTGCTTCTGCCCAATACTCATTTGGAAAATGTTTTTCCTTTAGCATACTTCTCACCATTTCCATTATGGTTCGATTCTTCCTTTCAGCAACTCCATTTTGCTGTGGTGTGTACCGAGTTGTAAACTATTTGTGTATGTCGTTTTCTCTACAAAAACGCAAAAATTCTTTTGAGATATACTCACCTCCTCTATCAGTTCTTAAGACTTTAATATGTTGTCCGCTCTGTTTCTCTACTAGAGCTTTAAAGTAGCAAAATTTCTCAAAGACTTCACTTTTATATTTCAAGAAATAAACCCATACTTTCCTTGTGAAATCATCAATGAAGGTCAGCATGTAATTGCTACCTAAAACTGATGTTGTTTGCATCGGCCCACATAAATCTGAATGGATAATTTCTAAGGGTGCTTTTTCCCTTATAGTTTTTCCTGATAGAAAGTTTTCTCTGTGTTTTTTTCCCAAGATGCAGCCTTCACATAGGCTGTCTGATTTCTCTATAAATGGTAATCCTCTTACCATTCCTTTTCTGTGCATCAAATTCAGACCTCCGAAATTTAGATGTCCAAATCTCAAGTGCCATAACCAATTCTCATCTTTCACTTCCTTCTGAAATACCTCTTGAGTTACAGCTACTACATTCTTTCCTTTTCCCTTCAAGTCTGTATTGAGCTTGAGTGAAAACATTCTATTGTTGGTCATTTTTATTTTAGATATAACATTCTTACTTAGAGGTATATCAATTATTGTGCACACATCATTTTTAAAAACTACATTGTAACCTTTGTTTATGAGCTGCCCAACGCTCAAAAGATTACACTTCAAGCCAGGAACATAGTACACATTTGGAACAAATTTCTACTCACCATTTCTTGCACGTATACTAAATCTGCCTTTTCCCTTGACAGAAATCTTAGTATCAGTTCCTGTTGTTACTTCTGATTTAACTTCTTCATCAAGATTGGAAAACATTGCTATGTTTCCAGTCATGTGATTACTGCAGCCTGAATCTAAGAACCATACATCATCCTGCCTATCTTGTGCTACATTAGATGTTAACAGCACATTCCTTGGGTTCTTTTCTTCTCTTGCTACATTAGCAGTCTGCCTATTATTCATGTCATTTTTCTTTTTCCTACACTCATTGGCATAGAGCCCATATTTTTTACAATAATAACATTAGACATTGGATTTTTCATACCTTTTTCCTTGAGCATGTTGGTGTCCACCTTGCTGGCTGCTGCTTTGGTCGTGGCTTTGATTCTGTTCTCCTTCCATGTGAATGTGAAGAACTGTTTCTTCCTTCTCTATTTTGGCTTCTGCCTCTTTCTCTTCCTTTGCCTTGACCTCTTCCTCTTCAAAAAGGCATATGGGTATTGAAGGCATGCTCTAGAGATGGGTTTACTGATCTTCCCAATATCTATTCATGATTCATCAATGATGCATGAAGTTCATCTACTGTGAACTTTGAGAGATCCTTTGTCTCTTCAATAGTTGTTACGATAACATCAAATCTTGAGGGTAGGCTCCTCAATATTTTCTCCACAATCCTTTTTTCCTCAAGTGTCTCTCCATGAGACCTTATCTGATTTACCATCCCAATCACATGTGTGAAGAATGATTCTATGTTATCAGACTCCTTCATGCAGAGAGTTTCAAAATCTCTCCTCAACAATTGTAGTTTTTTTGTCTTCACTTTCTCCATACCTGGATAGGCTACTTTCAAAGTATCCCATGCATCCTTGAATCTCTTAGCTGCTACTATCCTTGGAAACACACTCTCATGTACTGCCTGATAGAGACAGAAGAGGGCTTTATAGTCCTTCTTTCTATTTCTCTTCAGCATATCCTTCTCTACCTGTGTTAAGGCATTAAACTCTTTTTCATCAACTGGTTCTTCAAAACCATCTTCAACAAATTCCCATAAGTCCTGGGAGGAAAACAGGGCTCTCATGGTAATGGCCCAATAATCATAGTTATTCCCATTAAATTGGGGAAGCTGAGTGTTTCCAATACTCATACTGGTGCTTGGTCCAACCATTACTTACTAACTAAACCCTAAAATAAACTCGACTGTGTTTTTTCAAACAAACTATCTTTCCTTCTTTAGAGGACAAAACTCTGTTTCTGAGGACTGCTCTTTTAAACAAAAACAATAACACTATTTTTTTTTTAGAAATACCTGGACTTAATATTCTGCTGAGCCTTCATGCTGCTGGAGGACTGCTGCAAAAAATATTCTTTCTTCCTTCAGCTTCTTTGACACCTTCAAAGAGCCTGGATTAGCTCTGATACCATGTTGGAATTTCTGATAATTCCAAAAAGAATACTGAGAGAATAATACTCTCCTTCAAACACAGAGAATAAAATTTTTTTGCTTACTTCTGGATAGAGATTGCATAAAAATGCTTTTCATTAAACATAAAACAATCCTATTACAAACTAATGTCTTTCCACTACTGGGAGATTACAAAATGTGTGTCTGGCTGCTTCACATGCAGTGTTGTTCCAAAACTCTGCTCTTTGTCTCTCTAAAATGCACTTACAGTGCTCTCTATTTTCTTCACTATGTTTTCTTTTCTCTGCCTGCGAACTTTTTCACACTACACAACAATACTCTGTTGTCTAACACACTTAATACACAGTCAAATATGTTGAACTGCTCTCTATCTTTTTAATACACAACCAAACTCCTTCATTTTAATGCGCATGACATTTTACATTATATATAAATATATATTATAAATATTCCATATTTATAATATATATACCAAACTTTAAAACAAAACATATAACTTATGTTGAGGCTGTTCTAAAAAAAACATAAACCAAAAGTTAAAAACAAATGTACTGCGGTAAATAAAGGTTTACCCAAAGTTAAAAGTTAAATTAAATCAAAACAAAAAAATCTTTCCACATTCCTTTATGCTTTCTGTGGGGTGCTTGGAGAGCATTCACTCTAGCTTTCTTACTCCCCCAGAATTCCTTTGGTGGGTCCACGAAGGAGAGTGATGTCACTTCCTCCGGTGGGTGCCATTCCCTTTGATGCTCGTGGTTTGCTGCTCCCCCAAAACATTGTTGGCTACGTGTTCAATACAGATGTGGTTGGTTCCAAATTTATTGCTGGTGGGTGAATCGTTAAGTGTGGATGAGACTCGTTGCGTAAAGATCAAATGTGGATATTTGTTGTTGTTTCTGTTGTCTTTTGAATTTCCATCAGCGTTTAAGTCTGTTGTCTCACTGCTGTGTGCAATAGTTGGAATTAAATTCCAACAGTCTTAAAATAACATTCGTTATGGGATGTTATTCAAGATTTATGGTTATAATATTTTTGGCTTATTTTTGAGTGAAAATAAATCATGTAAATACTTTTTAAAACATAACATTGGTTATGGGATGTTATTCAATGTTTAATATTTAAATATGGTTATAATAATTTTGGTATTTTTTCGAGTGAAAAGAAATAAAGGGAATAATTCGATATGACTTAGTTGTGGCTTTATTATTTTATTATTATATTTAATTTGTTTTATAATTATTTATTTATTTCATAATGACTATCAAGTTTTTTAAATAAATTAAAATTTTAACATTTTTTTAATATATTTTTTATAATTTATTTTATTTTTAATAGTGAGTAGAGATTTTTAATTTGTAAATAGGTTTTGTTACAATACCATATATCAATACTATGGCATATTAATATTACATTCCTAAAGGATCATAACTCATTTTATTTGACACTTTAATATGACATTTTTTTAATTAATAAATATCTAGATAGAAAATCTTTCGGATTAATCACATCATTAGGATTTGGTCCACATTTTGAACCATCTAATGTGGTTTATCCTTAGATCCTACTTAATAAATATCATTAAAAATGAATATTTTCTTAACCTTTGATATTTATATATTCTTAAGAATATTATAGATTATTGTATGGAGGCTAAATCTCGTTGATACTCTTACATTACATAATGGATTTCCTCAAACCTTTAAATAAGGTTCATCATAACAAATATCATAGGCCAAAGTCATGAAATTTAGTTAGACAAGGTTAGATAGATCTTAAATCGACGCTAGAGGGATTAAGTTAACTAAGCTATATGTTTACATTACATAATGGATTTCCTCAAACCTTTAAATAAGCTTCACCATAACAAATACCATGGGCTAAAGTCATAAAATTTAGTTAAACTAGGTTAAATAGATCTTAAATCAGGGTAAGTTAAGTAAGGTGATACTCGTACATTACATAATGGATTTCCTCAAACCTTTAAATAAGCGCCATCATAACAAATACCATGGGCTATTTTAATTTGACTAGTCAACATAACATAAGATTACATAAAGCATTACATAAGATTTTAGATGATCATTGCCATACTGTTGAATACATTTATGCATTCAAAATTGTATTTTAAACAAAAATTGTATTGTCCCATTTCATAAATAACATGTTTACCATTAGTTATTTTCCACCATAATTTAAGAAATTATTTGCATAAAAAATGGATAGGAACAAAATGTAAATAAATATACTTACCAAACTAACTACCCACCAAAATGTATGCAAGTATTTTTCCCTTAGTAGAAATATAATTTTTCCACAATTTTTATGGAAAAATAATTTCCACTTGAATGACGACACTTCTTAAAACCTTGATGATACATATAGTTATATGTTTTATAATTTCTTTGATTGAATTTTTAATGTGGTATTTATATCATTGAATAGTGTCGTGTTTATTAATTTTATTCTCAATCTTTACAACAAAAAAAATGGATTAAAAAAAAATAAAAATAAAAAAAAAATTGTGAAAGTAGTTTGTTTACCATCAACTACTTTCCACCGTAATTTAAAGTCTTCGCTGAAAAAATGGATATGAATAAGACATAAATAAATATATTAACCAAAAGTTACTTCCCATTTTTATGTATGTTTTCCTCATTACAAATGTGTAGACTTCGTAGTGGTTACTACCCATGAAAATTTTGAACATAAGTAATTCATTTAAGTTTTGTCTATAAGTGAAACTTTTTGAAAAAAAATCAGGTTTATTTTCTGGTCTAATTTGTCTAGAATCTAGAAAAAAACATAAATCAAGATTTAACCACAAATGTTTTAGCTGGATTCCTGCCAGAAATCTTCCTGAAACTCTAAAAAGTATCACATATATAAAGCTACATTAATCATCCACTTTTCACCTCAACTTATTAGTTCTTGCTAAAAAAAGACTATAGGATTTGATTTGCCTATTGACCACCATTAATTTACCATTGTATGTTATAATTTTTTATGCAGATTTTCAGAGAGATAATTTCTAATTAGTGGTAGGGACAAAGTTTTTTTTGGACCACTTGTTTCTCTTGTTGAAATTTATTTTAATGCTGTATGTATATTATGTTTTTTCTTGAAATAGATGTTTGTGATTTTATCAATAAAAACAAAATTACAATAAAGTAAATTGAATTCAATTGATTTATTGTTTTTATTAATTTACTTTTTTTTTTTTTTTTAAATTAAATCAATATTTTTTCCCCATGTACACTCATTTAAGGACATTACAACATCTCCCTTATAATGGGTTGTAGAGCTTATAGATTTTAAAAACATATAACAAATTTCTTAACCATAGATATTCACCCCCAATTTACCATCCATATTCTCAGTGTTTAATAGGTTTTGTTACAATATGGTGGGCCAACACAATGGCTTCTGAATACCACATGCCCAAAAAATTATAATTCATTTCAACTAAGACTTTTTTATATGTATTTTTTTTTACTTAATCAATTTAATTGAAAAGAAAAAAAGGGTATAAATATTTTGGGATAATTATCAATATTTGATTTGTGTACATTTTGAAGAATATCCTAGAATATTTATCCTAGAAGTCGTATTCCAAAAATAGACATGCCTATGGACATAATATGTAATTAACTAACATATATGTAATTAGATAGCATATATGTAATTAGCTAACATTAAATATCACATTTTTAGTATTTATTTGAAACTATTGTGATGGTATTTTCTTCTTATATGTAATTAATGTAGAAATTAATGTGTAGATTCTAAACTGCTCATGAAATTTACTAAATCACAAGAATATAAGCTACTTTACCAATCTGCAAAAGGAAATTCACGATCTAGAACATAAATCATGAACATGCTTGAATAAACATCACACATGAACAAATATTTATCTAGGGGAAAGCAAATGTTGAAAACCACTGACTATTTGTATTGCATTAATCAAAGAATCTAGATGAATATATATGTTTTCTCAAGCTTGAGCAAAAATTTCACTTGTATCTTCTATCCACTGCCTGACTGACTGAACTTGAATAATTCTTAGCCAAATTTTCAAGCCTCCAAGCTCATATTTGCTTCATTTTTTCATTGAAGAATTAGCCCCTATTTTGAAGGAAATTCCTCCATTAGATTGTGAAATTCCTGTAGGCTCATCCTTTGACTGAATGCACCACTGATACAACTTGGATTAATTTACAGCTAATATTATAATGTCCTTTAACTCCAATCTCAACTGGGTAACTCGAATTCTCTACATGCTTCAATTATTTTGGGTTGATTGATTAGTTAAACGGATGAACACTAAGTGTGATTGAAGTTACAGTGCACAACTTGACCTTCCACTATTTTCTTCAACTGTTGGAACTAGTTTAACTAACAATAACTCAACCTAACTGAAACACATTGTTGTAAATTAGTAATCAATCATGCTTTATTGAACTCAAGTGTCTCCAACTTGAATTTACTGAGTGATAAGAGTCGTGTCACCTTAGTTAACTTCCTCCAAGTATTCTACTGAAATTGAAATTTGAATTTTAATCTAGTTTGACCAAGGAAAATTCAAAAATATATTTTCTTGTTTCATTTTCAACACTCCCTCATAGTAATAAATGGATTATCTACCGCCCCAATTTTGCCTCTATGAAACTCAAATTTTCCTCTTGATAAATCTGTTTTCAAAATATATGCATCGTGTTCCTCTCTCAGAATGTACTGCACCAACATGATCTTCCTCTGCACACAATATTGTAGATGGTGGTATTGGATATCTATGTGCTTAGATCAATCATGAAAAACAAGGTTTTCATAGAGCTTGATGCAATTGTAATTATCACAATAAATCATAGTAGGATCTATCATATGACCAATTAACCCAATAAGAATATTTCACATTCGGATCGCCTCACATGTTTCTTGAATGAGAGCCATGTACTCTACTTATACTAAGCTAAGTGCCATGGATATCTACTTCCTGCTATACCAAGACACTACTGTGGACCCAACACTAGAAATTCCTCTTCATGTGCTCTTTCGATCTTATGGAAACCCTGACCAAACTACATCTGTGAAGCCACATAGCTTCACTCCCTCTTTTCATATGTAGCATAGTCCAAACTGAGTGGTTCCTTTAAGGTATCATACAACATGTTTAACAACCATCCAAAATAATTTGGCCGGTCAAACCATGGCTTGGATCAACTAGTTGACTTCATAACACATGCCTGGTTATGTGTTCTCCAGATACATGAGTGAACCAACCAACTTCCTATAAACAGTAGCATCCACTTCCTCACTTTAAGTGGCATCCTCTTTCCTCGAGTTGGTTATTAGACGAGTCTCCATGGGTTTGCATTTTTCCATGTAGAAATTTTGAATTATCTCGTAGGAATACTTGCCCTGAGAGACAAATAGTTCCCCTTCTCCTTGTCAAACTTCCAAACCGCGGAAATAGTGCATGAGACTCGTGTCCTTCATTTCAAACTCTCTTGCAAATTCCTCCTTGAAAGACCTGATAATTTTTCATCACCGGTAAAATTAAAGTCATTAAGATATAGGAAAATAATCAATAATTTACCTTCTACCAAAATGTGGTAAAGGTTTTCATCTGCTTCATTTTTGGTGAAGCCCAAACCGATGAGGCAGTTATCGATCCTAGTGTACAAAGCACAAGGTTCTCTCTTCAACCCATAGAACGCTCGCTTGAGTCTACACACATGTAACTCTTTGTCAAAGTTCTAAAAACCTTTAGGTTGTTCGATGTACACATCCTCCACAATAAATCCATTAAGGAATGTTGTCTTCACATACATGTAGTGGATATTCCACCCCATCTACCTAGCTAGGGAAAGATTTGATTTGATGGAAGAGTACCTTTCTATAGGAGAATAGGTCTCTTCATAGTCAATCCCTTCAGCCTGAGAGTATCCCTTAGCCAAAAATATGGCCTTGTGCTTCTCTATGCTTCCTTCTGCTACGTGATTTACCTTATAAATCCATCTCAAACCTACCACTGATTTTTATGTTGGTCTTGGGACCACTTCCCAAACATTTTTTTGTTATAATGGAATCAAATTCCTCTACCATAGCATCAACCCATATAAGTTTCCCTTCTTCTTCCTCGAATGAGGCTCGTTCTGTCAGTCATCAGAGCCATGTAGGTAGTGTACCGATCTGGTGACCTCCTCTGCTTGTGCTATGATGTGGATGCTCCCACATTCTCTCTAGCATCCTGCAATAATCTATCATCTTCCCCGGTTCATTTTCTCCCTTCTCTGAATGTCTTTGATTGAGTGGCTCTCTCCACTCTCTGATCCTATACCTGTGGTTCCTCCACCACTTCTTGGGGTTCTTACTTTGGAGTCAAGCTCTTGATATTCATGCAACTAAAGCTCCCTGTCAAGAGAAAACCTCATTAACTTTTCCTCATCGAAATTCACATCCATTCGAGCAACTGTCATTCTCAGGGATGATAGGTACACATGATAGTTGTGATGTGTATCAGTGTCCCACAAAAACATCCCAAACTTTGTTGTCAGCTCTAGAATTTTCCTTGCTTCCTTGGAGACATGGAAATATATTGATGCTCCAAAGATCATGAAGTGTGACAAAACTAGTTTCTTCCCTGAAAAAACTTCTTCTTTTGTACTCATTCCAAGAATCTGATGAGGACTCATATTATGCAAATAGACTGTTGTGATACGTGCTTCGGCCAACAAGTACAGAGGTATGCCTTGGTAATGAAACATCGCCCTTGTTTCTCATACAATAATTTTTTTCTTCCTCTCAGCCACCCCACTCTATTTTGGTTTATGGGGTGTTGTCGACTCTTGTCAAATGCATTCCTTTTCTCATAAAATTTTAAAATCATTCAACAAATAATCACCTTCGTTATCACTCTTGAGAGCCTTCACATTCTTGTCAGTTTATTTCTCAACAAGTTATTTAAATTCAACAAACTTGGAGAATGTATGGTCTTTCTTTTGGATGAATAAAATCCATCACTTCCATGATAAATTATCTGCAAATATAATATAATGCCTGTGCTTAGCAATGGAGGTTGTCGAGAAAGTTCCACAGACATCAGAGTGGATCCTTTCAAGGATTCCATGCACACTATTTCCCCAGTCATTGAAGGTGGATTTATGTAATTTTCCAAGGTACACCATTTGCATGTATTATACTTCTCTAGCGCCCCTTTGGGGAGGCCTGTGGTGATCTACTGCATGATATTCAAAGCTCCATGATGTAAATTACCAAGTCTTATATGCCATAATTCGCTAACATCGTAGCTCTGCTCCTTCTCTACCTTTGTTCTCAAACCAAAACAATCTTGCACATCCAACTTGTAGAGGTTCTTCACTTGAACCCCTATCTATCTCACTTGTCCAGTGGGAATTTGTATCATGAATTCTTTTCCTTTGCTAAATATCACATCATATCCATGGTATTCCAACACAGTGATGGAAACCCGATTCTTCTTTAGAACAGGTACAAACATCACATCCTTGAGCTTGAGAGGGGATCTCGACTACCTATGAAAGTTGACTGGACTAATACTAGTCACGTGTATATTTCATCATCTCCCATCTCAATGTGAATTTGGAGATATTTCTCCTCCAAGTGACTGAAAAAACTATTTTTTCCCCGTCATGTGGAATGTGGCACTACTATCCAAATACCACATGCTTCGCATCACTATGTTTTACATGTATGCAATGAGAGTGAAGTCAAGCTCGAATTGTGAAGCCAAAGCTTCATCTACCGCTCATCCTAAGGTCTTCTTGATTTTCTTCTTGTGTGGACACTTCGTGGCATAGTGTCCAAATTCATGATAGTGAAAGCACTTGATTCAGGACAAGTATTTCTTCTTGTCCCCTTGACTAGATTCTTCTTTGGATAGGGATTTATACCATTTCCCTTTATTTTTCTTTCCAGCCAAGGCACAATTCTCCTCATCCTTGCCCTTGGATGAAGTCTCATCTCTAGTATTTTTCCTTATTTTTTCTTGCACTAGATGAGACCATAATGGCTCCCAAATTGGTAGTTTATCTCTACCATTACCGAATCTTGATAGTTATGACATCTCTTGGGAAGGCCGAAAAGGGATAGAGCTACAAATTCTTCTTCAAGGACATTACCACCGACCCCACCAAGTTCATCACAACACTATGTAAACCTGCTCAAGTACTACAGAATGTTTTCATTCTTCTACATATTAATACTTCGAAGCTTGTCCTTGAGTGCCATCTTCATGTGGTCACTATTGTTCTTAAACAACTCTATTATTGTTTTCCACATCAGGAAAGAAATATCTTTACCATGTATATTCAAGGCAATATGATCTCTTACTCCCTCTAATAATATTCTCCTCGCTTTGGACACATCCTTCTTCCACTGATGATATGCTTTGGGTTTTCCTACATCTTAATTGATATATTATAGTAGCCCATTATCATCCAATAATTCTTCCATGCGGTCCTTCCATGCAATATATTTTGTGGTTCCTTCCAAGGCATACTCGAGCCTAAGTCCATTGAAATTCATCTTCTCAGTCCCGATGAGAACCTGTAACATTGATCTTCAAATTCGAATCTCCTACAAAGGAAAACTAGAAGTATCTTCTCTATTGTGAATCTATCTCTGATACCATGTAGGAATTAATGTGAACTATGATAACCTTGTGTAATTTTTATGGCTAGAAAGCCATAGTGAACTCAATTTGAAATAAAGTATAATGATGTAATAAATGAATTCTATTAATGTAAAATACAAGACTAAAAAGTACTTGGGAAAGAAACACTAGAGTTAGATAGATTACTACCAAGATTTGGAAGCCAAGGCTGATGGACTGGATAAAGACAAATCTTCCCTTAAATCACTCCTAAAATTACCTAGGAGTTTATTAATAAGATTTAATACGATTGGAGAGAAAATTTTATTAAATCACTCAGTGTTGGAAAAAACATCGAGTAAGGGTGAATAAATCAACGTGGGATAAAAAGGCGGGCCTTAAGAAAAAAAATAGAAAATCTTATGTTATTGGTTTGGAAGACCCTGGAAAGTGGGATGCCGCTAACGAAATATTTTCTAGGGAAGCAAGTATAAAATATTTTATCTAGAATCACAAAGTTGTTGATTCACAATAGGAAACAAATCTCTGCTCGGAGGGAACTCGAGGATCATTTTGTGGTTGGTGTTATAAAATGTAATTCGTAATTGTCTCAATTGTGATTCTTTCTATGTATAGAGCGTGTTCCTATTCCATAGGAGTTAGCTAAATCTAGGTTCCTTTTTTGGTGGGTGGTTGAGATATTCTCTCAACCACATTATTGTGCGTCCAAGATAGTTTTCCTATCTTGAGACTATACTTCTTCTATATATGTGTGTGTAATCTAAGTGATTAATGTAGAGTGTGAAGAGTCAGTTTTTATCTTGGTATCAGAGCCCACATGAGCCTAGACTTCGGCCCCTCGTGGGATGATGGAAACAAAAGAGAATGTTTATTTTTGTTTTTTTTTTTCTTCTAATTTTTCCATCAATCATCATGGCAGATTTTTGTGGAGTGTTAACGAGAAATAATGAGCGCAGAGTGCGAAGATTCTACCTCTTCATGCTGTGGATATTCCCATAGCGGTGATGGTCCCTGTTGATTCATGTTCATGAATATGTTTGCTTGCTCGAGAGATTTTGTCGTCGCTGAAGAAATCCAGGTGAGGAGGTGATGTTTTTTTTCTCATTAACTGAATAACTCAGCACTCTTCCTCAAGGGAGAGAAGAATTGATCGGCTCTCAATCTAGAGTAGGGAACATGTTGTTCATCCCTTCAGTTATACGCATTCCTGTCATTGTGGGATTTCAGGGCACAATTGCTTGTTAGAGAAGCACTGAACCAAGGAGATTAACTGGCGGTTTGGCATTCATATTTGCTGCTCGACGGCCAAGTGGATTTGCTGGTGGTGCAACAGAGAAAAGTTGGTGAGCTACTACTTAGTGGTCGATGTAGTCAATGATTTTCTGCTTGGTGGCGCTGCTCTTGTAATAGGTGTTAGAGAAAAATTTCCTACATAAGGAGGGACGAGAGGTTGTGTTTTATTACTGGTATGTTGTGTTGTCAACATGGAGCCGACATTGGTACGAAGCAACATTAGACATGTCTGCATGGATTGTGAATTAGTAGCTTCTATGTCAAGCGACCAAGTCTGGCAATGTGGTTGTTGTTCGATCCAGCAGAAGAGTCTGTTCAAGTGGATCTATGGTAGAACTCTACTGCGACTGCTGTAGAAGAGAAAACTTGATCTGTGGAAGAACATTGCTACAGCTTCTATAGAAGAAGGCTAAGACCAGAAAGATATGTTGCATCACGCATTGGTGGGTTGTGGTGGAAGCCTTGGATGCATGGCCCTAGATGCGTGATCATATCTGCGTAGCGGAAGTAATGGAGAAACCTACGTGATTTAGTGGTTCCTATAATTAAGGTGTCAAATCTTGTAATCGAGGTAACTCTCTGCTGGCAAGGGTTGTTTTTTATTATCTATTTCTCAATTTTCAAGAAGGTTTCCATTTCCTGTGTTTTATATGGTGAGTATTCACACTTGATCACATGATAAAACAAAGAAGGATCCCTCTCTCTCTACATTGGATTAGATCGAAGTAAGCCTCTGGTGTAAAGTGGTGCCAACGATCTGCAGATGTGAATTTTGCAGATTGCGTCTAGGTGGAAAATTGATTGCTCACTGAAATGGATCAGTGGTGGCTCCACCTTCATGCTACAGTTAAACAATGAAATGAACTTGGGTTGATTGTGGAAAATTAATTTCTCATAGGAATGGATTACTGGTGGCTTTGCCTTTGTCCTGGAGCTAAACAAGGCAATGAGCTAACTCTTCACCATCCTCACCTGAAAGTACTAGTAACAATTTGCATGGCCTTTGTGCTGGAGCTGACCAGCAGATGTGGTCTGAGTAGATCGATTGGCACACATGGTCTGCCCGTGGGGGATCTCCTTGGTGGATCTGCGTGGTCTTCCTGCACTTGACTCCTACACTAGTGAAGGCATGTCAATCTATTCACTGGTGGCACCTTGTGGGTCTCTGGGACTACAAAATTTAGGTGGTCTACGACGTCATGCCAGGAAGGGACAATGGGGTCAGATTATTTCCGATTGGTTTGAGCCTTGCCATGTGGATCCTGCAACTACAGGTGCTGCTATTCAGAAAGCGTTGATCCTATTATTGGAAGCACACAACAAAGGACTCATATCCTGCAAGCTGGAACTACACAAAGCACCGATTTGGGTTACAATTCTATCAACGTGTCTTGTATTTTAGCAGAAGAAATATATTGATGAGGACAGTTTCTCGCTCCGGGTATGAATTAGAATCAAGGAGTCGAAAGATAAAAGAAAAAAACATTAGAAGTGTTTATTGTTGAGAAAGATTTCCTTATGAAAATATGTGCATGTTTTTCCGGAAGAAACTATAGGAAAGCAATAGTATGTGGTGTAACGACAAGATGAGGTGAAAAATTTGCCTCTAGTATCAGTGTTGCAGGCACCTTTGGAAGGCAGATTCCTTCCTTACAGAGGCATGCCTGGCTTGCATGTGTTCGTGTCAGAACCGCCGCCAGTGCTAGAATAGATGTGAGTGCTCACGTCTGGATCGTCTATGCTCGAATGCACTACATTAAGACCAATTGAAAAGTCGTCAATCCATTTCTCTATCAGTGGTCTCCTCTGAGGTATCGTTGTAGAAGAGTGGTTGTTTTTATGGGAAATATTCATCTTTGGGCAGAGATAGAGAAATTTGATGTTCTTAATTTGAAAGTTTATTTTTTATTTCGTTTCGTGGAATAATGGATAAAATTATTGAGCCTTATTGAGCCTAGCTAACTCAATGTAGGTAAAGTTACTTTGTTAGAAGTCGCTACTCTAACAAACGACACGTTAAGCATGGAGTTCCAAGATTTAATTGACAAAGTTAAAGATGCCCAAGATGTGAATAATGAAAATATGAGGTAAAGGAGAAAAAAAAACTATTATGATGTACAACAAAGTAAATGTTTGTTCGATTTAGTGTGGGTTTGTGGGATATACTCCCTAGCATGTTATATTATGAATCACACAATTTAATTGTAAGCAAGTCTAGGATGTTTTTTGTAGTGTTCTTTGTAAAGTATGTACTTGATAACTCCAAAAGTTGGAGTTGTGTTGTAAGCCTTGTAATGCATGTGTATCCCCATAAATTTTGTGGTAATATCCAAACCACTTTGTAATTATAGGTTCATGGTCAGCCAGAAACCATTTTACAGTGTCGGTTTGTGGTTAGCCAAAAACCACGTGTAACAATGAAGTGGACTAAAAACAGGATTGTGCCAGTGTTCACCCACTGATGAATTAGAGATCTGATGTAAGGTCGCCGATGAAGAAATCTTGTGAAAGGTCGCCACTAAATAAATTCGGTGCAAGGTTGCCAATGAGGAGATCCGGTGTAAGGTTTCCAATGAAGGGATCCAGTAAAATTTTGTTGAAGAGATCTAAGACAAATCTACTACCGGTGAGAGTTCACTGATGAAGGAAGAGCATGTTTATTGGTCATCCGATAAAACCCACATTGGAGGGGGATCTGTAGGTACAGGTACATGTATGAATTGATAATGATTGACATAACCATGTATGTGAAGGACATCCTATGAGACTAGTGGTTGCAACGGTTGGTACCCATGCATTCCGGTGGGTGGTTGCTCCTTTATATGGACTTCGACATATCTTTTTCTTATGTTTGGCCACAACTAGATGTTGTAGAGCAGCATGCCAAAGTCAAAAAAGAATATGCCAAAGACTCAAAGTACAAAGTGAAAGTAGTGGTGTGTTCTAGCATATGAATGGTGTAGTCAAATTTTGTTTATGTTTGTAAAATAGACTCATGACCATGGTAGAGTATGAGTCACAATTTGTAATTAAAGAAAATCTACATGTCATTTATTGTTTGTACGTGCTGTAAGACCCAGAGGGGCATTCATACCCCTTTGTTATGTGTTTCCTATGTCAGAGATTTTTAACACCCTGGAGGAGTGTGTCATGCGGGATGGATACACCTGGGTGGGCCGTATTGATTTTATACTCCATGAGGTGAAATTTTATATCTAGGGGGAGTTCATCAAGAGGTTGGATGAACCATGTATGTGAAGGAATTCCTAGCAGACTAGTTGTTGCAGCAGTTGGGAACCCATGCATTCCAGTAGATGGTTGTTCCTTTATGTGGACATCGACAATTACATGAACAAGATACAAAGTATAATTACCAGACATGACCTGATGTAGATTTTGCGATGGATATCGAGACAAGTACTCATTAAGGGGGTGTGTTAGAAAATGTAATTCCTACTTGTCTCAATTATGATTCTTTCTATGTATAAAGCCTGTTCATATTCCATAGGAGTTAGCTAAATCTAAGTTCCTTGTTTGGTGTGTGGTTGAGATATTCTCTCAACCACATTATTGTGCGTCCAAGATAGTTTTCCTATCTTGAAACTATACTTCTTGTATATATATATATATATGTCTAATCTCTGTGATTAATATAAAGTGTGAATAGTCCTTTTTTATCTGTTGGGAGGAAGGTGTTTCACCCAAAAGCATTTCATATATAAATATGGTTATATTTTTTTAGTAGATTTATTAATTTCTGGTATAAGGAAGGTTATGTTTTACTGGTTATTTTTTTGAAGCATGTGATTAGGAATTTTGTTTGTGTAACTATTTTTAATGGATTGATATTTGTATTGTTTAAATCATGGAGATAATTGAATATGGAATTATGGAGTGGTTGTACAATTGTGAGGAAAATTAGCAGATAGATAAAAAAGAAATTATTTCAATGAAAACAATATGATCATAGATTATTTGTTGATGCATACGTTGGAAAAAATTTGGTTTGAAAGACATCTAGAAGGCACAGAGTAAGAATATCATAATTTGTATTGCTGCCCTCGCCTTATTAATTTTGGGACTGTTCTTAATTCTGGGTGGGGTTATAGCTATGGCGAGCACCCAGGCCAGAACGAAGTTAGTCAGTTTCTACTTTCGCGTTGAGCATAATAGGTTATACTACACAGAACAAAACAAAGAAATTTGATCAAACATGGGTTGAGGGTATTACACTTGGGTTATACTACACAGACCGAAACAAAGAAATTCCTTATAGGTGATTACACTTGGTTGAGGATAGAAACCTCGATATATTAGAAGCCAAAAAAACCATAAAATGAACCTAACGTAATGGGTGAAGCAGGTAATTATAAAAACAAAAAAAAACTGCATCTGCCTAGATGGAAAGGCCACAATAGTAAAACATAACTAGAATCCATACTAGAATATATATTCCAGTATAAAATTTTGGAACCAAAGATAAATATATAGAAATTACTTTGAGTAGTTCATTATTTGTTACAACCGAATGAAATTATGGCATCTTTAAATATTACATGTATGCTTGAGCAACATAGTAGGAATTAATCACAACAGTAAATTATTACCTTCAAATTTAAATTATGAAATTAATCGCAACACTAAAGTATTACCTTAAGATATTATTCAGAAATTATAGAAACAAAATTCCAGCATAATCCAATACTCGTAATATTCTCTAGACAAATCCAAAACATAAAAAGAATATCGAAAACACCATATAAGACTACACAGTAGTGAATCTGACACAATATATGAAAATTAACAATTAAATCTAGTATATTAAATATTAAGAGGAAAAAGCGAGAGTACAAATTTTGAGCATTATCACCCCACACCTTCCTGTGAATGTATGATTCAACGCTAGGTAGGGGTGTCGTATTCCTCTAAAAAAAATTACATAGGGAAAAAATAAAAACAACCAACCTATATTGAATGAGGGTTTCAATTTTAGAGCTTGTGCTCAGACATGAATGTATATGCTAAACCCAAAAAAGAATTTAACAAGGGTGGGGGGGCGCTACCCAAGAGAGAGATATTATCATCATTTTTATACATGAAACACCTTGCGTGGAATAGAGGTGGTGCAAAGGAACCGACTTGGTATTAAAGGAAGTCATCAGTCCATGAGTGAAACCTCCCCAACCTTTTTTGGGTTAACTTGAAAGGAATAAATCAGAACCCTTGAGTAGGTGGGGATATGGATACCTACAAAACAAAACAAATGTTGGAATTTAATTTCCAACTACCCGTATAAGTTAGCAGGACAACAAAATTTAATTGTGAAAGGATTGAAAGGCGACAGAGTTAAGTTTTATGGCAAGTTGAAGAGCGGTGGCTTTAAATGAAGAAGCGGTGGAAGTGTTGTTCTTATCAGAAGCAACAACTGCATTAAAATCCCACCAAGCATATTTATTCCATAGGCGTCAATATTCCGGAGGGGGCAGTAGAGCCCAAACAGCTGAAGGAGTGGAGACCCCCAGAAAGCTAATGTCATCCTCAGCTGGGCCCACTCACAAAGGATTTCGGGGGTGATATGAAAGCTGGGGTGAATGGTCTCCATGAAGCCCCCAGAAAGCATAAAAAGAAAAACATGAAGGGATAAGGTTTTAACCTTATGATAAAAGTCTTTTTTAATTTAATTTCACGGAAATATTGTTTTAACTCTTAAGCTAGGTAAATGTTTTATTATCGCAGTTTACATTTAAGTTTTAACTTTTTTCATATATATATATATATATCTAATAAATATGATATATTTATAATATATATATATATATTATTATGTAATGTTTATAAAAGCCGTGAGCATTAAAAACAGGAGTGTTGTGCATTGTAATAATTGTTGTGTAATGTATTTTTTTGTAATTTCCCGAAGGCTAAAAACAGAGAATTGACACAGAGAGAGAGAGAGAGAATATTACAACGTTGCGTGTGTAGCAGCGAGTTATAGATTTTAACCAGTGAATCCAGAACCTTGTTCTGAGGAGTTTCATCTTGTAACAACAGTTTGTTTTATGAAATAGAATTTATATTTCATCTTTGTGCCTGTCTGTAATTTGAATTTCATTTTTATTTGAAGTTCTATGTTGTTTAAAAGGTTCAGGAATTACCCAGAAAATTCCATCAACAAAAGCAATAAAATTATTAAGGATAGTGTCACCTGTGAAAAAATATATAAGACAATATATATAATGAGAATCCAAAACTTCTCAAGGTAAATTTATTACCTGACAAATAATAACCCGCCATTGTGATCCATAGGTACCTAAAAGGTGTAGCAGAAGGAGGAAAAAGGTAAAAGGGTTATATCGAAGGAAACAATTTTGTATTGACGAAGAAAAAAATACAAAACTATAAATGCATGTAAAAGGGAAAAGATCACACTTGCTATCTATAGAGGATTTTTGTGATGTTGAGCCCATACCCAAATGCACACTGGAAGGGTCGGCTTCTTTCTTTAACATGACAATTAAGAATGTGATTATTGAAGTTAGCAGAACCAGTAGTTTAGATAGGTAACCTTGAATGAAAAAAAAAAAAGTAAATGCACCATGAAAATATTGAGAAACTTACTGAGCAAATTCTAGAAGGAAATATAAGTTGATATCTGAAGTTTTCATTATATGAGGAAGGCATTTTAATCGTGCATCTGGCTGGATAGAGGCAAGGTAAAAGAGGAAAAAAAATAGAACTCGTAACAAGATAAGAAAAACATCGAAGTTGAACCCAATAAACAAGAATATAATGCAACTCTGAAGGACATTTTACCAAATTCAGAGAGAGGACGAGGCGAGGAGGTTCTGGAGAATTCTGGAGCCTTTGGTAGTAACCTAGTTGTGCAAACATTCTTCCCCATCGTGGTAGTTCTTTTGGAGTCAACGCCAGAGAAAAAGGTAAGATAACATCCAAAATGAAGCAAAGGAAAACTATAATCGTTAAGTCAAGGGGAGAGAAACATCTTAACTATTGAATTGGCGACCGTCAAATCTAATGGTGCTTAGGTATAGGGTACATTAGAACAACTGAAATCCACATGGGCCTCGCCTTTGCTGCATTCAACCATTTTTCACCATAATCCAAGCCCATAATTATGAGCACTCCAATAACGAGTTTGGGTAGGGGAAATAAATTCACATGAATGACATAAAAAATCAGCAAAGTGGTAAAATCCATAGGTTACATACCTATGTCCCTATTGGAATTTCTAAGAATTCCATAACAGAATAGAGAGAATAATGCTCTCCTCTTAACACAGAGAAATTAATAATTTTTCTTGCTGGAGACATAGATTCAACATTGTGAAAAACTTCTATTCATTAACTTAAAAACAACTATTACAATATCTTCCTCTCACAGAGGGATTTACAAAATGACTGTTACAAACACAGTTCACAAACATACTCACACTCTGTCTCACAGATAACTACACTGTTGTGTATTGCAAATTTTTTTTCACACTACTGTGCATACAAAACAAAAAACATTACTCTACTCTTCGGGCCTTTTTGCATTTTATATATCACAGCACTA
The DNA here is from genome assembly GCA_034641835.2 of Pinus albicaulis. Lineage (NCBI taxonomy): Eukaryota > Viridiplantae > Streptophyta > Pinopsida > Pinales > Pinaceae > Pinus > Pinus albicaulis. Next base: position 63,595,092 of record CM076571.1, read on the forward strand.
TAAAACAAAACTAAACTATATAACGCCCTTTTGGGCCCACCATTACAAAGCACATATAATATACATTACCCAAGGTTTAAACAAACCTTTGTGTGCATTGTATATTAAAACAATACAACATAACAAAACATAACAAAATAATGTAAAACCTTTGCAAACCCGCCGGACTTCAAAACTTATAAACCAAACTACATCGGGCAATTTCGCGTTACAATATTTGGCTCCCGACGTTAGCAAATGTGCACGCGATGGATTATCAAATCCATCACATAATCCCCCATCACATCCGCCAAAACATTTCTTGGCATAGAGGTTTTGTGCGCGCAATCAAATATCAAATCCGGCCTATAAAGCTCATCGGGTCTGTGACTTAACAAAACAAACGGGCCAACATTAAAACTTCCAATTCCGATTTGAGACGGGCGCACGATGAGTTATAAACTCCATTGCATAAACACTCATCGGGTCTGGAACTTCATATTCCAATCGGGCCCTGTTAAAAAACGCTTGTGATTCAACATATGATTGTCGCGTGGTCTGTGGGACGACACCTCCCATGGACCTTGGCTTAAGGTGGAGGGCGATTAATATATTATTTTGATTGCGCCGATGTGCCAATTGCATCGGAACATATCAATCGGCGAACACAAAAAGCGGAGGTAACATAATATAACTTGTGATTGCAATTGTGATCGCATCGCAACCTCCAACATCAACAAGACACTTGATCTTCAAAACATTGTGATTGCGATTCAATAAATAAATGTGGGGACCACAGGTATTTACATAAAAACGCTCTCGCACATGCATAAAAAATCTCTATTTATAAAAAAAAAACTATGTTTTTCAAAACACACAGGACAGAGACTATTCAACCATTTTTTTCATACTATGAAGAACTGTAAGGGTCTTCAAAAAAAATTGACTGTTCACTGAATTTAGCAAGCGACCAGAGTACAGAAAACCTAGAGAAAGAAAATGGAAAGTAGCCTGTGCCAGATTAGTCAAAGTAATTTTGGAAAGCGACTGTTTGTGGGCTGAGCAGTTGAAAGTAACATTTCAACACTCCCCCTTAATTTCAACTGCGGGGTTATTATTCATACCTAGACATTTCCTCAAAAAATCAAAACTCTTCTGCCCCAATGGCTTGGTCAGAATGTCTGCAAACTACTCCTGATTTTTGCAGTGTTCTAAAAAAATTTCTCCATTGTTTACCATTTCCTTGATGTAGTGAAACTTTGTGTCAATGTGTTTTGTTCTCTTCTAAAACACAAAATTCTTGGATAATGCAATAGCTGAGCTATTGTCACAAAAAATAATTGTACCTTTTGCTTGCTCTTGGCACAAACTTCTCAACATCCTCCTCATCCAAATTGCTTGACACACTGCTGCTGTAGCTGCCACATATTATGCCTCTGTTGTAGACAACACTACAATAGGTTATTTTTTAGAAGCCCATGAAATGGCTCCTGAACCCATGTGAAAAACATAACCGGAAGTGCTTTTCTGATCATCTACACTTACAGCCCAATCACTGTCAGTGTATCCAATTAAATCTTAACATTCTGAAGCAGTATATAAAATGCCATACCTTTTGGTTCCTTTAACATACCTCAGAGTTCTCTTCGCTGCCTGCCAATGTTCTTCTTTTGGCCTCTCCATGAATCTAGAAATCAAACTAATAGCATGCATTATATTCGGCCTAGTTGCAGTCAAATACATGAGGCTGCTAACTATGCTCTTGTACAAACTAGGATCAAAATCCTTGCTGTTGTCCTCTCTGCTGAGTTTTAATCCCATCACTGTGGGAGTGATTGCTACTTTTCTCTCCTGCATATTAAATATTTCCAACACTTCATTAACATATTTTTCTTGTGAGATAAAAATCCGATTTTCACTTTTTTCTACTTCTATTCCTAAGAAGTATCTCAACAAACCCATGTCAGTCATTTCAAATTCTTCTTTCATGAATCTTTTAAAATTTTCAATAAGGTAATCATCATTACCTGTGAAAAGAACATCATCAACATATAACACAACAATTAGCATTTTACCATATTTTTCTTTGATGTAGAGGGTGGGTTATCCCTCACACTTTTCAAATCCATTTTCCAGTAGATAGGAATCTATCCTACTGTACACGCTCTTGGAGCTTTCTTCATCCCATAAAGAGCTTTCTTCAATTTTCACACTTTGCACTCTTGGCCTTTCCTTTCATAGCCAAGAGGTTGTTCAATGTAAACCTCTTCCATTAACACTCCATTTAGGAATGCTAACTTCACGTCCATTTGGTAAACTTTCCACTTGTTTTGCACTGCTATGGACAACACTTCTCTCATGGTTTCCATTCTTGCAACCGGTGCGAAAGTTTCCTCATAGTCTCTCCCATGCTGCTGCTTATACCCCTTGACAACAAGTTTGGCCTTGTGTCTCTTTACTTTTCCCTCAGCATTACTCTTGGTCTTGTAGACCCATTTAACTCCAATTACTTCTTTACATTTTAGGAGTTCAACCAAATCCCATGTCTTGTTTCTTTCTATGGCATTAATTTCCTCATCCATAGCTTCTATCCATTTCCTATATTTAATAGCTTCTTCAAAGTGGATAGCATCATCAACATGACAATACAAAGAAAAAAAAGAGTTCATACCTTCATTTGCTGCCTCTTGCTCATAAATGTCATTTAAATTTCTGAACTTCTTTCCTCTTTCATTAGGTGTATGAGTACTTCAAGTAGCACTCGAATCTTCTCCTTGTGGTGTGCTTGGAGAAGCACTTTCATTTCTCCTCAAGGGTGTGATTTGCTGCCCTTGTGTTGGTGCTGCTGGTGAGGGATGTATTTCAGCCAAATCATCATCATTTTCATCATGAGATAAACAATGTTTAACATTCACTGTTTTCTCTATGCTTCCATCCCAAGCTTCCTCCTCAATGAACTGAACATCTCTGCTCACAATAAAATTCTTGGTGGATGGGTTATACAACGTATAAGCTTTGGATTCCTCAATGTATCCAATGAAAATACATTTCTCCCCCTTACTGTCCAACTTCTTCCTTAGTTGATCTGGAATGTGTGCATAAGCCACACATCCAAAAACTTTCATGTGGGTGACTCCTTGCTTTGTCCCACTCCATGCCTCTTCTGACACTTTTTTCATAACTGCTTTTTTAGGGCACCTATTCAAAATTTATGTTGCACAATGTACAGCTTTAGCCCAATAATCATTCGGCAAATGCTTTGCCTTTAACATACCCCTTACCATATCCATGATTGTTCTATTCTTCCTTTCGGCAACTCCATTTTGCTGCGGAGTGTACCTAGTTGTAAACTGCTTATGAATCCCATTTTCTCTACAAAAACGTAGAAAATATTTGGATATATACTCACCTCCTCTATCAGTCCTTAGGACTTTGATATGCAGCCCACTTTGCTTCTCTACTAGTGCTTTGAAATTGCAGAATCTTTCGAACACTTCACTTTTGTTTTAAAAAATTAAACCCAAGTTTTTATTGTAAAATCATCTATGAATGTTAACATATAGTGGTTGCTTGCAAGTGATGGAGTTCGCATCGGTCCACATAAATCTGAGTGGAAAATCTCTAAGGGTGCTTTTGCCCTTATGATTTTTCCGGATGGAAAACTTTCTCTATGTTGTTTCCCCAAGATACAACCTTCACAAAGGCTGCCCAGTTTCTCTATCAATGGTAATCCTCTTACCATTCCTTTTCTATTCAACAAGTTAAGACCTCCAAAGTTGAGATGTCCAAATTTCAAATGCCACAACCAATTTAATCTTTTGGTTCTCTTTGGAAAGCCTCTTGTGTCACTGCTTCCATTTCTTCTCCATTCTTCAAATCTGCTCTCATCCTGAGAGCTAACATTCTATTCGTTGTCATATTCAGTTCATCAATACATTTTTTGATGGGTGGTTTATCCATGATGGTGCATACATCATCTTCAAAAAATACATTTTACCCCTTGTTGGGGTTCCTATTTTTTGGCAGATTTGGCAATACCAAAAGATAAGACAACATCAAACCACTTTGGGATCCTATGATCTAGCCCTTCTGGATCCGAAGAGGGATCTCTCCATGAAACAAAGAATGATATATCTTTGATAGCTCAAAATGAGATATTAGGCCAGGTATGAAGCACAAGGGGGTTTAAAATGATTTGGTTGGTTGGTTTCTGGGTTGGGTCATGAGATCATAGACTAAGAAAGTAATGGAAGGAAAGGAACAGAGCAGCAGGATGTTTCGGTAAAGAGGATAGATCAAGAAAGTGCCATCCATTGGGCTATGGAGTCATGAAAGGGAATTACTTGCAAACCACTAGCCAAGGATTTCAGAGGGCAAGTCATCTATACTAAAGGATCCTTTAGATAGATGGTGGAATGGAACATAGAGGATTGAAAGTGAAAGAAGGAAAGCAACCCAATTTCTATCTATAGATCAGGCCAGAGGTCATTTAACTCCAGACCTGCTTGGACATACTCAAAGGCGGATTTAAATGGAGGGACAAAGGGGTAGCTTATAGATCGGACCAGAGGTCATTTAACTCTAGGTCAGCTTTAGCATGCTCCAAGGCAAAAACAGAGATAAGGTTTAATACAACGCTAGGGTCTATAGGTCAGAGAAGGACTTTTAACCTTCCCTGCTTTGACACCAGCAAGAGATCTTAGAAAGGCCAGTTGGTCGCACAAGGATCCTTGCTGGTGTCAAATCAGGGAAGGTTAAAAGTCCATCTCTGATCTATAGACCCTAGCTCTCTATTAAACCTTATCTCTATTTTTCCCTTGGAGCATCTTAAAGCTGACCTAGAGTTAAATGACCTCTGGTCTGATCTATAAGCTGCCCCTTTGTCCCTCCATTGAAAGCTGCCTTTGAGTATGTCCAAGTAGGTCTGGAGTTAAATGACCTCTAACCTGATCTATAGACAGAAATTGGGTTGCTTTCCTTCTTTCACTTTCAATCCTTAATGTTCCATTCCACCATCCATCTAAAGGATCCTTTAGTATAGATGACTTTCCCTCTAAAAGCCTTGGCTAGTGGTTTGCAAGTAATTCCCTTTCATGACTCCATAGCCCAATGGATGGCACTTTCTTGATCTATCCTCTTTACCGAAACATCCTTCTGCTCTGCTCCTTTCCTTCCATTACTTTCTCAGTCTATGATCTCATGACCCAACCCACAAACCAACCAACCAAATAATTTTAAACCCCCTTGTGCTTCATACATAGCCTAATATATCATTTTGAGCTATCAAAGATATATCATTCTTTGTTTCATGGAGAGATCCCTCTCCAGATCTAGGAGGGCTAGATCCTAGGATCCTAAAGTGGTTTGATGTTGTCTTATCTTTTGGTATTTCCAAATCTGCCAAAACATAGGAACCCCAACATAATGGCAACTCCACTGGGGAAGGAGACCAAAAGCCTTGATTTGGTAAATCACGGTGGTGGACAGTGAAGTTGTGAATCCTCCACCTGGCAACTCCACAGTTCCTAAATGATAAAAGACTTCACTAGTGATGAGTAGTCCGTTGATTATCTGTGTTTTCACAAGACTCCACTGGGAGACCAGTTGCATTACAACATCATCCCCACCAATGGAAGACTCTGAGCTAAGTCCCATTGAAGTGTTTCGTTGCGGAATATCAGATATACTGGCCAAACTCAGAAGCGAGGACCTTCCAAAGGTTTTATGTTCTAGCTCAAGATTCAATAATCAACCTAAGCTGAAGAAAGTTTTTCTAGAAGTGTTGGTCAAAAGGTATGAAGCTGAGATTGAAATTTTGAACTCACAATAGAAATCATACCAGTTCAGAGACCCCAGAGCATTTCTCAGAAATATCCCTCCCCTTAAGAGGGAAGAGATTCCACTGCCTGTTGAAATACAAGAAGAAAATGATCGGGCTTTCAAGAGCCACACTGAAGACGCAGTGGAAGATACAATAGTCAAATCTACCCAGGATACAGACAGCCTACCAGCCATGGCAGTCCTAAAAGAAGAAAGTGTACATCATCTATTCATTGATCCTATGGCAGAATACATGGAGGCCCTGATTAGCTCAAATTCTCCAGCATTGATCCTTCATTAGGGCTAGATTCATTAGGAATGGTCACTACTGATGGTGACCTCAGTTTTGAAGAACCACATGCAGAGCACCCTGTGGTTATCTCTGACAGGAAGTTAGTGCTCATATCCTTTCTTATTACTACTTGACTGGCTGCACTGGCATTATTGTATCACCTAGAGCATCATAGATTTCTAGGTTAGAGTAGAGTAGGTAGGAAGTCTGAAATAAAGCTCAGACTGTGAGCATGTAGTTAGTTGTTTTAATTTCTACAAAGTCTAGTGAGTCAGATAGTCTAATCTTGGCTTGACTGTTTTTCAATTTCTGTCTTAGAATGTAGAGAAGAAGTCTGCTAGACAGTTTAATCCTAGCAGATATTAGTTTAGGTAGAGAAACATGTAAGACCAACAATTTAATCTGGTCTCATGGAGTAATAAGGGTAGAAATAGAATAGGTTTATTTTCTTGTTTGTAAAAAATAAAAATGATGTAAAGGGTCTTCTAGTTCAAATGCACCCTAGAAGAAAAAATGCTAGGATTGTAGGATGGGTAGGTAGATTGGTTGGGAGAGATTTTCTGCTAATTGATGTCTTCACAATTGTGGCAGCTGAAAATCAAAGAATAAAGGTGGCTCAAGCAACAAGCATCTGGCCTACACCAAAGATCATTGTCTAAATTCTTGACTCCTTCAAGAAGAAGTCATCCCCATGTGGAGCCACTGTTAGCCCCCCTATAAATTTTTGACAAGAAAACAGGGGGCTCAAATGTTTTTGAGCCTTCAAGGAATGCATTTCCTTTGAAAACACATCATCCTTGAAGCCTCCTTGTGCCTTTTTCCCTTTGGTAAAATCCTCTCTGCTGTATCCATCCAAAAAGCCTCTCTGATTGTGACAAATTGTGTTCCTAAAGGCCTACATTTATCCCTTGTATCCTTGCAAAGTGTCCCTTTTCAACCCTTTTTTCCCCTTTGTTAAAGTCCCCCTTTTCACCCTAAATTCCTCCCCTAACCCATCTAAACTTTCCTAAAATCCCCTTTAAACCTTCCAAATACACTTTGTTTGGTCTAAATCCCATTTTTCCATCTACCGTTACCCTTTTCCTGGCCTCAAATCACATTGAAAAGGTTGAAGAACCCACATTTTCACATATATGGGGTTTAGCTCCCTTCAGGCCAACCCCCTTTATTTTCTCTCCACGCGACTCGGGCGCTACAACCTGGCGCTAACCCGAAAGGCTCTTATCGAAAATTTATATCGGGAGCATTTTAAAACCGTCAATCTGTATAGATCGGGCGGTTGTCACATCCCCACAGCGTCCACCGTTCAACCTTTTCACCGCTCGTTCATCGTATCTCCACCGTTCATTTATCCGCTGATCTTATGGCCCCGAGTTACCCGCCCTGGTGGTCCCCACACCAATGCGCCCTGTGCAAAAAACCACTGGTTTTTATCGCACCACCATTGGAGGGCTAGCGGTAATTTTTATTTTCATCATTCACCGCATGACACGCGTCCCGGCACTATTTGAAAACTTCCCCCCCATCGCGCGTTAACGTTCGTCATTTAACCCGATGCGATATGAACGTACACCGTCCGATCCAGAGTTGCCCATCCAACGGTGATCACGCTGCAAAGTTGCACAGACGATAACTGAGGCAAACGGTACACCTGGCCCACCATCAGTCGCCCTCCGGTGCATTTTCAGCCATCAATCTCCTCCTAAGATCGGACAATCCAGATTTAAAGTCAGCCCCGCCATCGCCTAGGTCCCGCCACATCACCATTCCACATGTTTTCATCACCTTTTCACCCGTCCCCCTATATAATTCATTCAAAGGTCAAATTTTAAATGATTTACGTTAAAATTTCCACCTCTCCATCCTCCACTGTTCGCTGCATTTTCCACCATCAACCTGCAACTATTCCACCATTTCGCCAACCTGCATAGCCATTCCCATTGTCCCCGCTGCATTCACCATCCCCAATGCATGGTTTTCTTAATTTGTTTGCATGTTTTGCAGCGTTACAGTCAGGTGGGAAACCGCCATGATTCAATCACTGTTATAGTGACACAGTGCACAAAGGAAGTTGAATTTAGAGCCTGATATCACAGGAAAATGTCCAGAAAGGTGTCTGCAACATAAATTTCATCAAAGGACAGATTTCAAACTCTACAAAGCCTCTCCGGCACCATTAAAGCTCAGATTGCATGAACAAAGACAGTATTGGGACAGTAGAGATTTCAAGGCACGTAACAGAAGATTCTTGAGCCTTTTAGAAGGCAAAGGTACTAGTTCAAAGACATAATGGATCACATGGAAGGCCCAACACACAAAAAAAAATACTATCAGGGTTTCACACCAGCAGTATGTCCTTTCCACAGGACAAAGTTCCCATACTATCTCCATTCTATACCGTGTTCCTAAGGAAATTCCAACCCTGACAACAGTCTTATGCTATCAAAAGCATTTGTTACATAGTATGGCAGACCGTAGCATCATTATTATACCTTTTTGTTTAGCTCACCAGAGTGTTACAACAAGTACATTAGAGACATACATGGAGTAAATGGAAGCCTAACGAAGACCACTCTTTCATCCAAAGAGTACCAGAGATAAATACTTAGAATTTAAAACAGAACGAGGCCTCGACTCTCTTCCTCTTTTTGAGTTTTAATGCTTCATTTAGTTTTTCACCTACCTCCTCTACTCTCTTCGGCTATAAAATTCATGAAGGAGCTCGTTATAAAGGTTGTTTTTTGGTTGTTTCCGATTGCTGTTAGAGGGATTCAGTTTGACTGTTAGGACTATCTTGGGGGCAATAGCAGAGTAGTTTGTAATGTAGTAGGCTGGGAGGAGAGAGTTTGGATTGTAATCAGCCATTGAGCTCAGTGTATGTGACTAGTTTTGCATCAATTAATCAAGAAAATTTCACAAGATCCTGGTCTATTACTATTGGTGATGTTTTTCTAACATTGTTTATTACATTTTCATACTGTTTCATCTTCTACTGGCTCGCATCAGAATATTGGCATAGGATTTACCCTTGTTAGGTACCCTATGTTTCTGCTCTCCTTGCCTTTAATGTTTTTTGCGGATTGTGAATCTAAGAGTGAATTTATCTAATTTAACTAGTGTAGCGGTTCCATATGCTGCTAGTTGATGTATGAATTTGGGGTTTGCTGCTTAGTTGTTCTTGTTGGGTTTAAGATGGAAGATTTGGGAAACTGGGGATTAGAGTTAGCCTTTTCCACTAGGATCCTTGTGCAACTAGCTGGCCTTTCTAAGATCTCTTGCTGGTGTCAAAGCATGGAAGGTTAAAAGTCCTTCTCCGATCTATAGACCCTAGCTCTGTATTAAACCTTATCTATGTTTTTCCCTTGGAGCATGCTAAAGCTGACCTGGATTTAAATGACCTCAGTTGCCCCTTTTTCCCTCCATTGAAAGTTTCCTTTGAGTATGTCCAATCAGGTCTGGAGTTAAATGACCTCTGACCTAATCTATAGACATAAATTGGGTTGCTTTCCTTCTTTCACTTTCAATCCTTAATGTTCCATTCCACCATCTATCTAAAGGATCCTTTAGTATAGATGACTTTCCCTCTGAAAGCCTTGGCTAGTGGTTTGCAAGTAATTCCCTTTCATGACTCCATATCCCAATGGATGGCACTTTCTTGATCTATCCTCTTTACCGAAACATCCTGCTGCTCTGCTTCTTTCCTTCCATTACTTTCTCAGTCTATGATCTCATGAACCAACCCAAAAACCAACCAACCAAATCATTTTAAACCCCCTTTTGCTTCATACGTAGCCTAATATCTCATTTTGAGCTATCAAAGATATATCATTCTTTGTTTCATGGAGAGATTCCTCTCCGGATCCAGGAGGGCTAGATCCTAGGATCCCAAAGTGGTTTGATGTTGTCTTATCTTTTGGTATTGCCAAATCTTCCAAAACATAGGAACCCAAACACCCCTTTTGAACAAGCTGTCCAATACTCAAGAGGTTACATTTCATTCCAGGAACATAATAAACATCTGTTATGGATTTATTTTCACCTTTACTTGTTAAGACAATTACTTCATCTTTTCCCATAACAGAAACTTTACTATCAGTCCCTAGTGTGACTTGTGACTTCACACTCTCATCTAACATAGAAAACTTGGCTATGTTTCTTGTCATATGGTTACTACAACCGGAGTCTAGAAACCATAAATCTTCACTCTTTTCCTCAGTGATATTACAAGCTAAAAAAAATTTATCTTGGCTGATTATTTCTCTAGTGAAATTTGCACTAGTTCTATTAGCCATATCATGCTGCTTCTTCCTACATTCATTTGCATAATGCCCATATTTTTTACAATAGTGACATTGGACATTAGATTTATCATAACTTTTTCCTTGAGCATGTTGTTGACCACTTTTCTGGTTGCTGCCTTGGCCTTGGTGCTGATTTGGATTGCTGCCCCTTCCTTGAGCATTTGATAGATTGTTTCTTCCACCTCTATTTTGGCTTTTGCCTCTTCCTCTATGTTTTCCTCTACCTTGACCTCTTCCTCTTCCAAAGGACATCTGGGTCTTAAAGGCATGCTCTAGAGATGATTTTTCATTTCTACCTAATCTCTGCTCATGTGTCATCAGTGATGCATGTAACGCATCAACTGAAAAGTTTGTGAGATCCTTAGTCTCTTCTATGGTGGGGACAATCACATCGAACCTTGAGGGTAGGCTCCTCAATAGTTTCTCCACAATCCTTCTTTCTTCAAGAATCTCTCCATGAGACCTTATCTGTGTGACCATTCCAATCACATGTGTGAAGAATGAGTCAATGTTATCTGAATCCTTCATGCAGAGAGTCTCAAAATCTCTCCTCAACAACTGTAGCTTTTATGTCTTCACTTTCTCCATGCCTTGATAGGTTGTATTGAGAGTTTTCCATGCATATTTGGATCTCTTAGCTACTGCTATTCTTGGAAACACACTCTCATGCACTGCTTGATAAAAAAAGTAGAGGGCTCTATAATCCTTCTTCTTATTTCTCTTCAATAGTTCCTTCTCTGCCTGAGTTAAATCATCAAACTCATTTTCATCTGTTGGCTTTTCAAAGCCATCCTCAACAAGTTCCCATAAGTCTTGGGAAGCAAATAGGGCTCTCATGGTTATTGCCCAGTAGTCATAGTTTTTCCCATTAAATTGTGGGAGTTGAGTATTACCAATACCCATGCTAGTGCTGGCTCCAGCCATTCTTGCACTCTTAACTATGCTTCAAAATACTTGACTGTGTATTTAAAATAAACTAACTGTTCTGCAAACAGTAGCACAAATAAAAATATCTTGAGAAATACCTTGGATTATTTTGACTGAGTCTTCACTATGATGGAGAAGCTGCTGCAACAAGAAATCCTTCCTTTAGCTCCTTTGACACCTTCAAAGAGCTCGGACTAGCTCCGATACCATGTTGGAATTTCTAAAAATTCCAGAACAGAATAGAGAGAATAATGCTCTCCTCTTAACACAGAGAAATTAATAATTTTGCTTGCTGGAGACAGAGATTCAACACTGTGAAAAAATTCTATTCATTAACTTAAAAACAACTGTTACAATATCTTCCTCTCATAGAGGGATTTACAAAATGAATGTTACAAACACAGTTCATAAAAAAACTCACACTCTGTCTCACAAAAAACTACACTGCTGTGTATTACAATTTTTTTTTTCGCACTGTTGTGAATACAAAACAAAAAACATTGCTCTACGCTTTGGGCCTTTTTGCACTTTATATATCACAACACTATAAAAAAAAACTAAACTATATAACACCCTTTCGGGCCCACCATTACAAATCACATATAATATACATTACCCAAGGTTTAAACAAACCTTTGTGCACGTTGTATATTAAAACAATACAACATAACAAAACATAACAAAATAACGTAAAACCTTTGCAAACCCACCGGACTTCAAAACTTATAAACCAAACTACATCGGGCAATTTCGCGTTACAATATTTGGCTACCGACGTCAGAAAATGTGTGCACGATGGATTATCAAATCTATCACATAATCCCTCATTGCGTCCACCAAAACATTTCTTGGCACGGAGGTTTTGTGCACGCGATCAAATATCAAATCCGGCCTATAAAGCTCATCGGGTCCAGGACTTAACAAAACAAATGGGCCAATATTAAAACTTCCAATTCCGATTTGAGACGGACGCACGATGAGTTATAAACTCCATTGCATAAACACTCATCGGGTCCAGAACTTCATATTGCAATCGAGCCTTGTTAAAAAAGGCTTGCGATTCAACATATGACTACCGCGTGGTCTGTGGGATGACACCTCCCGCGGACCTTGGCTTAAGGTAGAGGGCAATTAATATATTATTTTGATTGCGCCGATGTGCCAATCACATCAGAACATATCAATCGGTGAACACAAAAAGCGGAGGTAACATAATATAACTTGCGATTGTGATTGCGATCGCATCACAACCGCCAACATCAACAAGACACTTTATCTTCAAAACATTGCAATTTCGATTCAATAAATAAATGTGGGGACCACGGGTCTTTACATAAAAATTCTCCCACGCATACATAAAAAATCTTTGTTTATAAAAATAAAACTCTATTTTTCAAAACACACAGGACAGAGACTATTCAACCCATTTTTTTCAAACTACGAAGGACTGTAAGGGTCTTCAAACAAAATTTACTGTTCACTAAATTTAGCAAGCGGCCAGAGTACAGAAAACTTGGAGAGATAAAATGGAAAGCAGCCTGTGCCAGAGCAGTCAAAGTAATTTTGGAAAGCGACTGTTTGTGGGATGAGAAGTTGAAATTAACATTTCAATAGCCCCATGGTTACCAATGCCTTGGCCTTGGTGAAAATATATAAACCATGCACTCCCAAAAATTCCATAAAAGGTTATGGGCCCAATCAAACTTAATGACTTGGGTAATATATGCCTTTAATGTATAGAAAATTTTGTAGTGGTTAGCAGTTAGCAAGAGATACCTCTCCATAATAACAAGGTACACTTCATATGCCATTAAAATTAACTAAAAATATTAACGCCACATATATACATATATAGAAAAAAATAGGCTATTAGTACTCTCATGAGTTACTATTGAAAGAATAAACATTATAAATGCTCACAAGTTACTATTGAAAGACAAAAAATTGTACACCAGTTGTAGACATGATTCATGTGCAAGAAATAAAAGAAAAATAAAATATGTTACAGAGGGAGTTATTACAAATGGTATCAGAGCCCAGTGTCAGCACTTGATCTACAAGGAACCATCACAGTAAAAAAAATTGTGTGTATAAATACAAATATGGAATAATGATAGAAGGTTATATTTTGTTAAGGTACACAAAGGAAGCATACTATCACAGGATGGAAGAGAATGCCCATCCAACCATAATAGTTGGTGAATACCTATATGTAGAACTGGGTGATAGAAGTATCCCACAAAATTATTTGTTTATGTATGTGATCAGAAACTTACAACAAGAGTTGACTTACTTAAGAAATAATAATGAATTCCTATTAAAGACTAGTGAAGTGCAGGAAAGAATGACAAGGGATTTCACTGAGAGGTCCAACCATAGAAATATAGATCCAGAAGAGCCGAAAAGGAAAAAGGTGGAAACAAAATCAGAGAAGTATGAAATTGTAGGAGAGTTGGATAGGACGTATCCAAGAATACATAAAAAAATAAGTAAATAAATAAATAAAATGGAGTTACAAGGATGGTTTAGGAAAATCAAACCCCCTAATTTTTATAGGGAAAAAGAGGAAGAAGTGTAAGCCTAACTTCTTAACATGATAAAATACTTTCAGGTATATGAGTACGAAATTAATTTAAAGGCCTGACTAGCTATTTACCAGTTGTAGGGCAAGGCTAATCTCTAGTGGGAAGAGGCCAAAAGACTACATATTTTGGAGGAGAAGATAGTTACTTACGAGGAATTCCAAAAACACTGCAAGTCTTTTTACTTGCGTGAGTGATACTATTATGATCATGCTAAGGAATTCCATGATTTAAGGATGGTAAAACTAAATATGGATGTGTTTGTAGCGAAATTTACAAACTTATTATGGTAATTTCACTACATAAAAGAAGATAAACCCAAGGTAGAATGATTTTTGAATTGTTTACTGGCACCTTTCAAAGAAGAGATTGAGGTTTACAATCCTAAGTCAATGGATGAGGTAGTAAGAAAAGATAGATTGTGCTACCAATAGTTCAAAAATATAAGTGGAGGCTTGAAGCCATGGAAAATTAAGGATTAAACCAAGTCTCCTATAAATATATAAAAACATCCTTATCTTAAATTTTTTCGAAAAGATCATGATGCAGGAGCAATAGATTTGGGAAAATACTTTGTATTTTATTTAAACTAGGAGGTCTTATGTTTGTGAGGAAATATTAATTTTATGTAAATATTAATGGGATTTTTGAGAAGTTTTAATTAATTAAATGTGAGGATTTGTTAATGTTCCCAAATGATTTGGAGAACATGAGGGAAATTAGATTGAGAGTTAATTATGAAGCCTAAGATAGATTTAGTTTCAATATTTTAGGGATAAATCTAGATTGTAGGATTTGTTAAGATATTTGAGGACTTTGTTGAGTTATTGAAGGGATTTGAGCCTAAATTGGTTCAATTCAATTTGCATAAATTAATGAGCCTCAAAGGCAAAAAGGAATAGAGTGATTAGAGGTGAGATTTGGACAACAAAGTTTGTAAGCCTACGGGCTTTTGTAAAAGGGCCATTGATTTGAAAATCTGGCCATGGACCAAAAGGATTTTTGTAATTGATTACATTTGATTATATCGATGAGGAATTTGTTTTGGAATTTCTGTGTGAATTATATATGTTCTTGGTTAAATTATGTTTAAAGAATGTTTGAATTTCTGTGAATAAGCATATGAGGAGAGAATCGATTTTAAATTAATATCGATTCATGCTTGAATTGAATTAAATCTGCATTTGTTGAAGAAGACGCAGGAAAAGGGATCGATCATCCTGGAGGAGGATTGGATCGAATATCAATTAAGTTGGTCTTGGCATATCGTCTTTGGAAAGTAGAATCATGGATGGCGCAATCGCTTAATGAGAATTTGAACGAACTATTGTGTAAGAATGCAGAATTAATGTTTGAAATCTGTTGATAAGAAATGTATTCTTAAAATAAACTTCAATGTTGAGGAATTGCATTGAGAAAATGTATGAGTAAATCAAACCTGGTCATTCAAATTTGCGTGGAGAGTTGTTGGATTGAAGATTCATTTCAAATTGATATACAACCATCTATTTGTTTACATCATATTAATATATATGTTATTGAACATTGTTTTGACATGAATTGAATACAACCACAGGATTAATACGAAAATATGGAGTTTAGAAACCCAGCATGCTATGGAAAATCGATTCAAAATATCGTAACCATGAATGTGTGCAGAAGCCGTATGGAGAATGGAGCAATCAAAACGATGGAAATGTGAAAGGTGCAAGTTCCAAATTATGGTGAGCATTCTTGTGAAGATTATACATCACGACATTGTTAAATTACGACCCTGTGCTCACTATGAAGAAGCGCACACAGGAGTAAAACTCTGCGTTGGGTTTGGAGGACACGCAAGAGCAGAATTCTGCGTTGAATTTGATTCATACGTTTATTTATCATGAGCTGAATTACAAAAACTGTGTTTTATTGTGAAGGCCTATGATTGGTAAGATTGAGTCGGCAGTTTGTGTTGAGTGTTGAATGGCGTTAAGCAAGTGTGATAACCAGCGTTAAACAGTGGTATCACGCTACTTAAAACTGGTGTTGGTCGAGTTTTGATGTGTGGGGCCAACGCTCATATTTGCTGGTGCATGAGGACAAAACAAAATCGAGCTTTGGAGAATGCGAGGTAACTCACATTTGTATCGACCAAACATGCATTAAAACCGTGGTCAAGTCTATCATATTGTTGAATGGAATGGGTCCCTTGTATAGTTAATCCAAGGATCGAAGGACGTGTAATTTTGGGTGGGCCAAATGTTATTTTAAATGGTGGTGTTTGCTGTGAAGGTTGGTTGATGTTGGAATGTATAATTCCATATGGGTTGGTTTCATTAAACAATGTCAAGCCTGTTTAAAAAGGCAAGGGCGCACATATATATAATGGAACCAAAGTTGATTTTTTAAATATTTGGCATTTGGGCAAATTATAAAGTTTGAGTTTAGAAATACAACGAATGGTTGGTTAACCAAAGTCTTTTACAAGACTTTTGAAAAGGCGTTCATAAAGATTGAAGGTTTTTATGAAGCATGGGTTTTAACCATAGTGTTGACACAAGTAGAGCTTCTGCATTTAAATGAAATCTGTTTGTGTATGGATTCATAACCATAAGGTCAAGGTGAAATGGAACTTCTACTTATGTAATGGTTTTATAACCATAGTGATTTTTTTTTTTTTTAAAGAAGCTTCCGCAATTGAAAAGTTTTAAAATTGCCTAGCTTTGAGATTTTTATTTGGGCAATTATTTGAATGCATTTTTATATGCATTGCTGGCAAATGAGAAAGTGGGTAAAGACATGGTTTTCCTGCATCAGATCATCAAAGGAAGAAATTTAGCAAGGGAAATGTAAGTCAGCCTGCACAGTCTTACATTGTGTCAAAGCCCATGGAACTGAACGACAAAGAGAATAGTGCGGTTAAGGAAAGGAAACCACTGAAGTGTTGTGGTTTGGGTGAACCACACTTATTAAGAGAATTTCTGCGTAATCTCTGATTTGTCCAAAATATTCAAGAAATCCATGAAGCAACAATTGTGAATGATATTGCAAGAAATATTCCCATGATGAGTGCAGCACTAGAAGATAGACAAGTTGAGCATTAATCTACTATGATTGAGATTGAAGGTACCATTCTAAACCAAGTTGTGTTTGTTTTAATTGATCTAGGGGATAGGTTAAGTTATGTTAGTCCCCAAATGGTGGAAATATGTAATTTAAAACCTGCTTTTTAAGAACGCATGGTTGGTACAATTAGTGACTGGTACCAAAAGAAAGGTGACGAGTTGAATAAAACAATGTCTCATTGACTTAAATGGTTACCTCACATATGCATATTTAAATATTCTTTCCTTATAGGCATGGACTGGTTGGAGAAATAGGAGTTGTTATAAATTGTTTGGAGAAGACAATGAGTTGTATGGGTCAAAATGGGAAAACCCAGTTAATTAAAGGTAAACCAAAACCAATATTAGTCCGAAAAATTTCAGCTTTATATCTGAAAAGGAGTGCAAGGAAAGGATGTCAAGTATACATGGTGTACGTGAAAACAATTAAGAAACAAACAAAAAAGGAAAATTTAGAGACTTTACAAGTCCTCGGTGAATTCCAAGATGTTTTTCTAGAGGAAATTCCAAGTTTGCCCCCTTGTAGTGACATAGATTTCTCTATCTATTTAGTACCAGGTTCCACCCCTGTGTCTAGAAATCCTTATCAAACAAGAAGACCAAAGTTATTAGAACTAAAAATGTAGTTATAGGAGTTGTTAAACAAAGGTTACATCAGACTGAGTGTCTCACCATGGAGGGCCTTGTACTATTTTTCAAGAGGAAGGATGGAACATTCAGAATGTGCATTGATTATCGTTAATTGAATAAGCTAATGGTAAACATCATATACCAACTTCCCCGAATTGATGATTTTTTCAATGAAGTGAGGGGAGCAACCATATTTTCAAAAATTCATTTAAGGAATGGCTATCATCAATTTTGAATAAAAGCTGAATATATTCATAGAACAACTTTTAAAACCAGACACATTCACTATGAGTTCATAGTGTTACTTTTTTGTCTCACTCACGCACCAAGAACCTTCATGTGCTTAATGAACATGTAGTCCACATATATATTTATAGGATTGTGTTAGTACTCATAGATTAAATATTAGTGTATTCTAAAAATGAAGAGAAACATAAAGAATATCTTAAATTAGTGTTACAAATGTTACTAGAACCTCAGCTATATGCAAAAATCAGAAAATGTGATTTTTACAAAGACTAAATATAGTATTTAGGGCACATTATTTCCAAGGAGGGACTAGTTGTTATCCAAAAAAGTTTAGGGCTATTGTTAATTGGCCCATACCCAAGGATGTGTCAGCATTTTGCTCATTTATGGGGATCACAACATATTATCGAAGGTTTATAGAGTGCTTTTCAAAATTCGCCTATCCTATTACTTATTTACAGAAAAAAGGAACAAATTTTGAGTGGACAACCAAATGTCAAGAAAGTTTTAACAAGCTAAAACAAATTCTGATGGTCTCCCCTATCAAGGAAAATTTTATGGGCTAATATTCATAGGTGGGTTAACTTTCTATTATTTTTCCAAAAATAAAATCGCTAATTTATTTTTTTTCTAAGAAGGATTCGCCCAATTTTATAGCATAAATTTATTTTACCCTTAAAATTACCAAAATTTTATAGGATACTATATATAAAATCATTAGAGATTTAAAATTTTGACAAAAATATCAAAAAACATGCTATACTTTTCATATTAAGGACTAGTGAGATTTTCCAAGGTTTCTAAACTTTAAGATAAATTTCCATTGTTAAAATTTTCCCTCGCCCTTATACTAAAAATTGCAGACCCAAATAAGGAATTCATTGTTCGTAGCGATGCATGTTTGGAAGGCCTTGGGGAGTATTGATGTAGGAAAATGAAGTAATAGTATATGAGTCCACAATGTTGAAACTACATGAAACAAATTATGTTGTATATAACTTAGAGCTAGCAACAGCGATACATGACCTAAAAATGCGGAGACACTATTTGTTAGGAAAAACTTTTACCTTGGTAACATAACACATAAGTCTGAAATATTATTTTATCCAACCTGATTTCAATTCTAGGAAAGTGAGGTGGCTAATATTCCTCAGTGAGTTTGAATTTGATATAAAACACATAAAAGGAAAGAAAGCAAAATCGTTGATGTTCTAAGTATACATGCTCATGTTGTGATGAGAATGTTTGTTAGAAATGTTAGTACAAATCTTGTGGAAATGATTAAAAATTCAAGGCAACAAGATCCTAAATACCTGGAAATTTATAAAAAAACACAGCAAATGGAAATCCCAAGATATGCTGAAAATTATGAAAAATTACTGACCTACTGAAATAGATTGTATGTTCCTAATGTGGTCATGATAAAAAAAATGATACTCGATGAGTATCACAAGAAATCATATGAAGGTTATCCTGGATACCAAAAAATGATAAAAACACTAAGGAAAAATGTATTTTGGCCAGGCATGAAGAAGTATGTAGCCAAATATTTATCAAAATGCATAGAATGTCAAAAAGTAAAGGTGGAACATCAACACCCTATGTGTTTTTTGAATTGATTTCCCATTCCTAAATGGAAGTAGGAAGTAATTTCAATGGATTTTATTATAATATTACCAAGGACAAAGCATCAAAATGACTCCATCATGGTGGTAGTGGAAATTTTGACTAAGTAACACATTTTATACTGGTGCAGTCTACTTTTGGAACCGCCTAAATTTATAATATTTTCATGAAGGAAAAATTTCAACTCCATGGTGTACCAAAAATGATAATGTTGGATAGGGATACTAAATTTACCTCCAAGTTTTGGGAATCTTTGTTCGGGGAAATGGGGACTCAATTAAACTTCAACATTGCATATCATCCTCAAACAGATGGATAGATCGAAAGGACTAATCATATCTCAGAAGTTATGTTACAAGTGTATGTTATGGATAGGCCTACTAAGTGGGAGGATTTTTTGCATATAGCGGAATTTTCCTATAGCAGTAGCTACCAAGATTTAATTAAAATGAGTCATTTTGAAGCTTTATATGGAAAAAAATGCCATTCACAACTCACTTGGATTCAACCGAAAGGTCGATTAATATTGGACAATATGCTTTGTAGGAAATGGAATAGGTGGTGCCAAAGATTAGAAAAAATATCAAAACAACACAAGGTAGAAGAAAAGTTACACGGACAAGAAAAAAATTCATAAAAAATTTAAAATTGGAGACCATGTTTACTTAATAGTAAAATTGAGAAGGAGTAAAATAAGAACTAAGACTTGTGCAAAGTTGGCACCACGATTCTATGGGCCTTTTGAAATATTGGAAAGAGTTGATCCAGTAGCATGTCAGTTGGCTTTTCCTGACCATATTAAAGTTCACAATGTTTTCATGTGTCTTTATTAAATAAATATATCCACGATAATTCTCATGTGATTGATTGGAATTTGATATATATGGAACCCCAAGGAGAATTCCTTCCAGAGCCACTCTACATCTTAGATTAGAAAGGGATATATCTCCAAAATCAATTCATCACTTGAGTTAAAGCGCAGTGGAGGCACATTACACCTTCGGAGGCTAGATGGGAGCGAGAGGATACGATCAAATAAAATTACCCTGCATTGTTTAGGAATGAAGTAGATGATTATTAAACACCGAGGATGGAGTCAGTTTACATAGGGGGGAAATGTGATACCCTTATGTTTCTATGCCAATATTTTTTATTTTTATATTGAGTTATTTTTAGTTGTGATGGATAGAAAGCCATAGTGAACACAATTTGAAATAAATTATGATGATGTAATAAATTAATTCTATTAATAGGAAATACAAGAATGAAAGTAAATTTGGAAAGAAATACTAGAGTTAAATAGATTACTACCAAAATATAGAAGCCAAGGTTGACGGTTAAAATCAATGAAAATCTTCCCTTAAATCACTCCTAAAAATCCCTAGGATTTTATTAATAAGATTTAATATGATTGGAGAGAAAAATATATTAAATCACTCAGTATAGGAAAAAACACTAAATAAGGGTGAATGAACTGTCATGAGAGAAAAATGTGGACTTTAAGGAAAATAAAAAAAATAACTTGGGTTATTGGGTTAGAAGACCTTGGAAAGCGGGACATCGCTAAGGAAATATCTGCTAGAGAAGCAATGATAAAATACTTTATATGGAATCACAAGGTTGTTGATTCAGGATTGGCAACAAATCTCTGATTAGGTAACTGGAGGGTCAATTCGTGGTTGGGGGGAAGTTGTTGCGCCCAATATAAATTCATATATAAATATGGTTAGATTTTTTTAGTAGATTTATTAATTTCTAGTATAACGAAATGTTATGTTTTACTGGTTATTTTTTTGAAGCATGTGAATAGGGATTTTATATGTGTAACTGTTTTTAATGGAATGATATTTTATATTTTTAAAATCATGGAGATAATTGATATGGAATTATCGATTGGTTGTACAATTGTGAGGAATATTAGCTGATATGTATATAAGAAATGATTTCAAGGAAAAAATTCAAGAAATTGGTTGATGCATGTGTGGAGAACATTTTCGTTTGAAAGACATACTATAAGGCATAAGGTAAGAAGATCATAAATTGTATTTTTACCCTCACCTTATTTTTTTGGGACTGTTCTTAATTATGGTTGGAGTTATAGCTACGGTGAGCACACAGGCCATAAACAAGTTAGTTAGCTTAGAATTTTTCGTTGAGAAGAGTAGGTTATACTACATAGAAGGAAAACCAAGAAATTGTATCAAACATATGTGATTGATCCAAATCATAAATGGGTCATCAATTGTAAATACGGGAAATGATATGTGAGTTTTTTTATTTAGGGACTTCTTTGGAAATTCCTTATAGGTGATTACGCTCGGGTCGTGGGTAGAAACCTCAGGACATTAGAAGCAAATGAAGCCATACATGTAACCTAACGTAATGGGCGAGGCTGCTAATTGAAAAATAAAATTGCATCCACCCGGTTGGAAAGGCCACATTTGTCAAACATAACCAGAATCCATAGTAGAAATATATATTCTGGTATAAAATTTTGGAACCAAATATAAATGTACATAAACTAGTTTTAACAATTCATTATTTGTTACATCCAAATGAATTATGGTGTCTACTAAGAGTTATATGTATACGTGAGTGACACAGTAGGAATTAATCATAACAATAATGCATTACCTTCAAATTTAAATTAAAAAAGTAATTGCAGCAGTAAATTATTAGCTTCATATTTAAATTAATAAATTAATCGCAATGTTGGAATTTCTGATAATTCCATAACAGAACAAAGAGAGAATAATAATCTCCTCTAAACATAGAGAATTTAAAACAAAAATTTGCTGCTGGGAGACAGATTTTGCATGAAAATGCTTTCTTCTACTAACTTAAAACAAATTGTTACAAAATAAAACCTTCTTCCTCTTACAGAGGGATTAAAAACAGTACTGCTGCAGATGCAGTGCTCTCAAAACTCTTTGTCTCTCAAAACGCACTCAACGGTGCTCTGTTTCTCTTACAGAATAGCCTGCGGGCTCTCACACAGCAAGACAATACTTCACAATAAAACTCTAACTTACTTTTTTTTCATTACAATACAATGCTTTTATATGGCCCGCGTTATAAAACATAAAATAAATAAATAAATCAATTACAAAGGAACAACCTTATCGAAACATAAAAACTATCAAAGGCACGACATACGAGTGGGGTCCACATCGCAGTCGGAAATCGGCGATCCAAAAGACTTGGCAGAATGACACATGCGATTGAGCGATTGCGATTGGCGCTAATCGCATCGGCGGAAATTAGTTGAGTGGAATGGTTGAACAAACATATATGCGATATTGCGATTGTGATTGGATCACATTGCAAATATACAATGTGACTTCGGTTTTTGCGAAGGTCAATATAACACTTGCAATTGCAATTGTGTGATTGCGCCAATTGCATCGCAAATTTTCAATGGACACAACATATGGCGGAAATAACATATTGTGACAAGAGATTTGCGATTGTGATTATGGTGGGACCACATCGCATCGCATCTCATCATTTCATCGGGACATAACAAATGGCGGAACACTTGTAACTTGCGATTGCGATTTGCGATTTTGATCGCATCGCATCTCTTCAATCGACGGAACATAATGGATGGAAAAACATGACACTCTTTGCGATTGTGGTGGGACCACATCGCATCGCATCGCGATACTCCATATCAACAAGACACTTAAACTCATCGCTGCAATTTTGCAATTGCGATTAATAAAGGGACTGGTGGGGACCACCATGAATTTTCCCATTCAAGACTTAAAAGACTTTGCCGTTTAAACAAAATGTCTTCATGTTTTTGGTTGTTGAGGGCTTAAAAGCCCGAAAAGACTGTTTTCATTAAAACTTTTTTGTTGCATGGTTTGAACCATGAAAGTCTTCATTTCTCTGCAAAAACGGCTATTCCCATACAAGACATAACTTCTCCTCTGCAATGGTGGCTACTGCCCATCAAACATTAATTCCTCCTTACGGTTTTCTCCATTCCTCTTGAATGCACTGTGCTGTGCACGCAAGCTCTCTGCCCCTTTGTACTCTGTTTCTACCTTCTTAGGGCATGCAGGTGACTTTAATATTTCAACACTCCCCCTTAAAGTCAGCTGCTGGGTTATTAGTCATACCCAAGAATTTTCTTAAATACTCAAGATTCTTCTGCCCCAATGGCTTTGTCAAAATATCTGCAAATTTCTCCTCTGTTCTACAATGTTGTAAAACAATTTCTCCATTGTTCACCAATTCTCTGATATAGTGAAACTTGGCATCTATGTGCTTCGTTCTCTTGTGAAACACATAATTCTTTGATAATGAAATAGCTGAACTATTGTCACAATATATCACTATGCCTTTTACCTGTTCTTGACACAAATTTCTCAACATTTTTCTCATCCAAACTTCTTGACACACTGCTGCTGTAGTTGCCACATATTCTACCTCAGCTGTAGATAATGCTACAATAGGCTATTTCTTATCAGCCCATGAAATGGCTCCTGAACCCATGTGAAAAACATAACCGGAAGTTCTTTTCCGATCATCAATGCTTCCAGCCCAATCGCTGTCAGTATAACCAATCAAATCTGAATTTTCCGAAGTATTATATAAAATGCCATACCTTTTATTTCCTTTCACATACCTTAGAATTCTCTTCGCTGCTTGCCAATGTGCTTCTTTTGGCCTCTCCATAAATCTATAAATCAAACTAACAACATGCATAATATCTGGCCTAGTTGCAGTCAAATACATGAGGCCGCCAACTATGTTCTTGTACAAAATAGGATCAAAATCCTTGCTGTTGTCATCTTTACTCAACTTCAATCCCATTACTGTGGGAGTAATTGCAGCTTTGCACTCCTACATATTAAATCTTTCCAAAAATTGATTCACATACTTTGCTTGAGAGATAAAAATCCCTTTTTCATTCTGTTCTACTTCTATTCCTAAGAAGTATTTCAAAAAACCCATATCAGTCATTTCAAATTCATCTTTCATGACCTTCTTAAAATTTTCAACAAGGTACATCATTACCTGTAAATATCACATCATCAACATATAAAACAAAATCAGCATCTTACCATATTTCTCCCTGATGTATAAGGTGGGTTCTCCCTCACATTTTTCAAACCCATTTTCCAGTAGATAGGAATCTATCCTACTGTACCATGCTCTTGGTGATTTCTTCAGCCCATAAAGATCTTTCTTTAATCTGCACACTTTGTGTTCTTGTCCTTTATTCTCATATCCGAGAGGTTTTTCAACATATACCTCTTCCATTAACACTCCATTTAAAAATGATGATTTTACATCCATTTGGTATACTTTCCATTTGTTTTATGCTGCTATGGACAACATTGCTCTCACTGTTTCCATTCTTGCAACTGGTGCAAAAGTTTCCTCATAGTCTCTTCCATGCTACTGCTTATATCCTTTGACTACAAGTCTAGCCTTGTGTCTTTCAATCTTACCTTCAGCATTACTTTTGGTCTTGTAGACCCATTTAACTCCAATGACTTCTTTACCTTCAGGGAGATCAACAAACTCCCATGTTTTGTTCTTATCTATGGCATTAATTTCTTCATCCATAGCTTCTATCCATTTCCTATCTTTAATAGCTTCTTCAAAATGAATAGGATCATCAACATGAAAATACAAAGCAAATAAGGAGTTCATACCTTCATTTGCCGCTTCCTGCTCATAAATCTCATTTAAATTTTTGAATCTTGTTCCTCTTTCATTTGGTGTAGTTGTGCTTGAAGAAGCACTCAATTCTGCTCCATGTGGTGTGCTTGGAGAAGCACTCTCATTTCTTCTCAAGGGTGTTCTTACTCCTGCTTGAGGTGTCCCTTGTTGTCCTTGTGTTGGTGGAGGTTGTGCTACCGATGAGGTGTTATTTTCAGCCATATCTTCCTCATTTTCATCATGAGACAAACAACTTTTAACATTGACTGTTTTCTCAATGCGTCCATCCCATGCTTCCTCTTCAATGAACTGAACATCTCTGCATATCACAAAATTCTTTGAGGATGGGTTATAAAATCTATATCCTTTGGAATCTTCACAATATCCAAGGAAGATGCACTTCTCACCCTTACTATCCAACTTCTTCCTTAACTTATCTGGAATGTGTGCATAAGCCACACATCCAAAAACTCTCATGTGGGTAACTCCCTGTTTTCTGCCACTCCACGCTTCTTCTGGAACTCTGTTCATTACAGCTTTTGTTGGACATATATTCAAAATATACACAACACAATTTGTTGCTTCTGCCCAGTACTCATTTGCCAAGTGTTTTTCCTTCAGCATACTTCTCACCATTTCCATTATGGTTCGATTCTTCCTTTCAGCAACTCCATTTTTCTGTGGTGTGTACCTTGTAGTAAACTGCTTGTGTATGCCATTCTCTCTGCAAAAACGCAGAAATTATTTTGAGATGTATTCACCTCCTCTATCAATTCTAAGAACTTTTATATGTTGCCCACTCTATTTCTCTACTAGAGCTTTAAAGTGGAATTTTTTTTCAAAGACTTCACTTTTATATTTCAGAAAATAAACCCACTCTTTCCTTGTGAAATCATCTATGAAGGTCAGCATGTAATTTCTACATGAAACTGATGTTGTTTGCATCAGCCCACATAAATCTGAATGAATGATTTCTAAGGGTGCTTTCGCCCTTATGCTCTTTCCTGATGGAAAATTTTCTCTGTGTTGTTTTCCCAAGATGTGGCCTTCGCATAGCCTGTTAGGTTTCTCAATCAATGGTAGACCTCTTACCATTCCTTTTCTATGCACCAAATTTAATCCTCCGAAATTGAGATGTCCAAATCTCAAGTGCCATAACCAGTTCTCATCTTTCACTTCCTTCTGAAAGACTTCTTGAGTTACAGCTGCTACATTCTTTTATTTTCCCTTCAAGTTAGTGTTGAGCTTGAGTGGAAACATTCTATTGCTGGTCATTTGTATTTCAGAAATAATATTCTTGCTTGGAGGTATATCCATTATTGTGCACACATCATTCTTGAACAATACTTTGTAACCTTTGTTTATGAGCTGCCCAACGCTCAAAAGATTACACTTCAAACTAGGAACATAATACACAATTGACACAAAAAAAATTTCACCATTCCTTGTACGAATACTAACTCTGCCTTTTCCTTTGATATAAATCTTAGTATCAGTTCCTGTGGTTACTTCAGATTTAAATTCTTCATCAAGATTGGAAAAAATTCCTATGTTTCCGGTCATGTGATTACTGCAGCCTGAATCTAAGAACCATACATCATCTTGTCTATCTTGTGCTACATTACATGTTAACAACACATTCCTTGGGTTCTTTTATTTTCTTGCTACATTAGCATTCTATGTATTTTTCATGTAATTTTTCTTCTTCCTACATTCATTGGCATAGTGCCCATATTTCTTGCAATAATGACATTGGACATTGGATTTGTCATACCTTTGTCCACACGCATGCTGGTCTCCACCTTGATGGCTGTTGTATTGGTCGTGGCTATGATTCTGATTGTTGCTCCTTCCAAGTGAATGTGAAGGGTTGTTCCTTCCACCTCTGTTTTGTCTTCTGCCTCTTCCTCTTCCTCTGCCTTGACCTCTTCCTCTTCCAAAAGGAATGTGGGTCTTGAAGGCATGCTCTAGAGATGGATTTACTGATATTTCTAATATTTTTTCATGAGTCATCAACGAGGCATGAAGTTCATCTACTATGAACTTTGAGAGATCTTTTGTCTCTTCTATGGTGGTAACTATAACATCAAAATTTGAGGGTAGACTCCTCAATAGTTTCTCCACAATCCTTCTTTCTTCAAGAGTTTCTCCATGGGACCTTATCCGTGTGACCATCCCAATCACATGTGTGAAGAACGAGTCTATGTTATCAAACTCTTTCATACAGAGAGTTTCAAAATCTTTCCTCAGCAACTGTATTTTTGCTGTCTTCACTTTCACCATATCTTGATAGGCTATCTTCAGAGTTTCCCATGCATCCTTGGATCTCTTAGCTGCTTCTATCCTTGGAAACACACCCTCATGTACTGCTTGATAGAAATAGAAGAGGGCCTCAGATTCCTTCTTTCAAAACCATCTTCAACAAACTCCCATAAGTCTTGTGAGGCAAAGAGGGCTCTCATGGTAATGGCCCAATAATCATAGTTCTTCCCATTCAATTGAGGAAGCTGAGCATTTCCAATACTCATACTAGTGCTGGCTCCTACCATTCTTTCACTCTGAACTATGCTTCAAACACTTGACTGTGTATTTAAAATAAACTGACTGTCTTCAAATAGTAACAAAAAATATCTGTATTGAGAAATACCTTGGATTCTTCTTGACTGAGCCTTCACTCTACTGGAGAAGCTGCTGCAACAAAAATCCTTCCTTCAGCTTCTTTGACACCTTCAAAGAGCCTGGACTAGCTCCGATTTTGATAACATGTTGGAATTTTTTATAATTCCAGAACATAAAAAAGAGAGAAAAATACTCTCCTCTAAACACAGAGAATTTAAAACAAAAATTTGCTGCTGGGAGACAAATTTTGCATGAAAATGCTTTCTTCTATTAACTTAAAACAAATTGTTACAAAATAAAACATTCTTCCTCTTACAGAGGGATTAAAAATAGTACTACTACAGATGCAGTGCTCTCAAAACTCTCTGTCTCTCAAAGCACACTCAACGGTGCTCTGTTTCTCTTACATAATAGCCTGCGGGCTCTCACATAGCAAGACAATACTTCACAATAAAACTCTAACTTAATTTTTTTTCATTACAATACAACGCTTTTTTATGGCCCGCATTATAAAAAATAAAATAAAGAAATAAATCAATTACAAAGGAAAAACCTTATTGAAACATAAAAACTATCAAAGGCGCGACGTACGATTGGGGTCCACATCGCAGTCGGCAATCAGCAATTGGTGATCCAAAAGACTTGGCGGAATGACACATGCAATTGAGCAATTGCGATTGGCACTAATCACATCGGCAGAAATTAGTTGAGCGGAATGGTTGAACAAACATATATGGGATATTGCAATTGCGATTGGATCGCATCGCAAATATACAATGCGACTTCGGTTTGGGCGAAGGGATATATAACACTTATGATTAAGATTGTGCGATTGCGCCAATCGCATTGCAACTTTTCAATGGACACAACATATGGTGGAAATAACATATTGCGACGAGCGATTTGCGATTGCGATTGTGGTGGGACAACATCGCATTGCATCGCATCATTTCATCGTGACATAACAAATGGCGGAACCTTGTAACTTGCGATTGTGATTGCATCGCATCTCTTCAATCGACAGAACATGACACTCTTTGCGATTTGCAATTACGATTGTGGTGGGACCACATTGCATCGCATCGCGATACTCCATATCAACAAGACACTTAAACTCATTGCTGTGATTTTGCGATTGCGATTCATAAAGGGACTGGTGGGGACCACCATGACTTGTCCCATTCAAGACTTAAAATACTTTTCCGTTTAAACAAAACTTCTTCATGTTTTTGGTTTTTGAGGGCTTAAAAGCCCGAAAAGACTTTTTTCATTAAAACTCTGCTGTTGTGTGGTTTTAACCACGAAAGTCTTCATTTATCTGCAAAAACGGCTATGCCCATACAAGACATAAATTCTCCTCTGCATTGATGGTTGCTGCCCATCAAACATTAATTCCTCCTTACGGTTTTCTCCATTCCTCTTGAATGCATTGTGCTTTGTACGCAAGCTCTTTGCCCCTTTGTACTCTATTTCTACCTTCTCAGGGCATGCAAGTGACTTTAATATTTCAACACACAAAAATAAATTATTAGATTCATACATTATTTAGAAATTATAGAAATAAAATTCCACCGTAATCCAACACTAATAATATTCTATGGACTAAAGCCAAAACGAAAAAATAATATCGAAAACACCATATAAGACTACACAATAGTGAATCTAATACAATATACAAAAAATATCAGTTTAATCTCGTATATTAAACAATAAGAGGAAAAAATGAGAGTTCAATTTTTGAACATTATTTCCCCAGACCTTCATATGATTGTATGAGTCAACGCTAGCCAAGTGTGTATTATTCTTCTAAAAAAAATTACATATGGAAAATAGATAAGAAAAACCATGCCATATCGAATGAGGGTTTCAATTTTAAACCCTGCACTCATATAAAAATGTATATGCTAGACCCATAAAAAATTTTAACACGAGGGGTGGGGGGACTACACCAGAGAGAGAGAGAGCCTATCATCATTTTTAGGCATGTAATACCTCGCATAGAACAAAGGTGGTGCACTATAACTGACCTGGTAGGAAAGGAACTTGTCATTCTATGAGTGACACCTCCATAAGATTTTTTTGTTTAAATTGTAAGGAAGAATTTAAAACTCTTGAGTGGGGGGTAATACCTACAAATAAAGAAAAAACAAGAAAATGATTAAGAATATTTTTACCCTATGAAATTTTATATAAGACAAACTATCTATCTATCTATCTATCTATCTATCTATCTATCTATCTATCTATATATATATATATATATAACAAGAATAAAAAATGAATCTCAAGGGAAATGTATTATCTGAGGAAGAATAACCTGCCTTCATGAGCCACAGTTAACTAAAAGGTGTAGCAGAAGGAGAAAAAAGGTAAAAGGGTTATATCGAAGGAAACAAATTTTGTATTAATGAAGAAAACAAAACAAAACTAGAAATGCATGTCAAAGGGAAAATAACGCACTTACTATCTGCAGAGCATCCGTGAGAAGCTGAGGCCATACCCGAATGTGCAATGGAAGGGTTGCCTTATTTATATAACATGACAATTAAGCGTGTGATTATTGAATTTAGCTAACCCATTAGTTTATACAAGTAACCCCTAGTCAAACAAAAAAAAGGTAAATGCAAGATGAAAAAAATGAGAAACTTACTGAGCAAATTCTTGGAGGAAATATAATCAATCTCTGAAGCTTTCACGAAATGAGTATGGAATTTTAATCGTGCATCTGGATGGACAGAGGCAAGATAAAAGAGGAAAAATAAAACCCATAGGAAGGCAAGCATAAACCCCAAATATGAACCCATTAAACAATAATATAACACAGTTTTGAAGCACATATTACAAAATTCAGAGAGCAGGCGAGGTGAGGAGGTTCTGGAGAATTCCACATGATTTTACAGGAACCTAGTTATGTGAAAATTCTTCCCCATTGTGGTAGTACTTTTGGATATGATTCCATAGAATAAGGTAATATAACTTCCAAAATTAAGAAAAGGAAAACCATAATCATTAATTCAAGAGGGGGTAACATCTTAGCCGTTGGATTGAAAACCCTCAAATATAACAGGGAGTAGGTATATGGTACAGTAGAACAGGTGAAATCCACATGGGCTTGGCCTTTGTGGAATTCAAACATTTGGCACCATAATCCAAGCCCATAACTACGAGCTCTCCAATAACGAGTTTGGGTAACATCAATAAATTCACATGACCAACATAATAACTCAGCATAATGGTGAAATCCATAGGTTACATACCCATGTCCCATGGTGATCAATGCCTTGGCCTTAGAGAAAATACATAAACCATGCGCTCACACAAATTCCATAAAATGGTATGCACCCAATAAAACTTAAGGACTTGGGTAATATATACCTTTAATGTACAACAACTTTTCTAGTGGTTAGCAATTAGCAAGAGCTACCTCTCCATAATGACAAGGTACAATTCATATGCCATTAAAATCGGCTAAAAATTATTAACGCAATATAATACATATATATATAAAATAGGCCATAATTACTCTCATAAGTTACTATTGAAATCAAAACATTATAAACGCTCACAAGTTACTATTGAAAGAAAAAACATTATAAACAAGTTGTACACATGATTCATGTGTAATTAGTAAACGAAAAAAAAAATATATATCTTAAAGAAGGAATTGTTACATGTAGATTTTAAAGTACTCATGAAATTCACTAAATCATAAGACGAGAAGTTATTCTACTCGTTTACAGAAGCAAATTCATGATCGAGAACACATATAATTAACATCCAAGAAGAAACATCACACATGCACATATATTTATTTAGGGAAAAGAAACTACTCAAAATCCCTTACTATCTATGTTTCATTATTCAAAGAACATGGATGAATAAAAAATGCTTGTTCAAGCCTGAGCACAAACTGCACCTATATCTTCTATCCTCTGCCTGATTGACTGAACATGGCCAATACCTAGCCAATTTTTCATGCCTCCAAGCTCCTATTTCGTTTCTATTTTCATTGAGGAAATATCTCCTATTTTTAGGGAAATCCCTCAATTGGATTTTGGAATTCTTGCAGGTCCATTCTTTGACTACATGCACCAGTTGTACAACTTGGATTAATTTACAACTAATAGTACATTTCCCTTGAACTCCAATCTCAACTGAGTAATTCAAATTCTGTGCATGCTTTTGGTTATTTTGGGTTGAAATATCAGTTAACTGGTTGACCACTGAGTGTGATTGAAGTTACACTGCACAACTTGACCTTCCACTATTTTCTCCAACAGTTGGAACTAGTTTAACTCACAATAACTCAACTTAATTGAAATAGATTTCTAGAAATTAGCAATCAATCACACTGAACTGAACTCAAGTGGCTCCAACTCGAATTAACTAAGTTAAATAAGTGACAAGATCCATGTCACCTCAATTAACTACCACCAAGTATTCTCCTGAAATTGAAATTCGAATTTTAATATAGTTTGACCAAGGAAAAGTCAAAACTAGATCTTCTTCCTACATTTTCAACAATTAACTAACATTAAATATTACATTTCTTGTATTCATTTGAAAATATAATGACAATTTTTTTTTCTTTTCATAAACAAGATATTTATAAGTTATTCAAAGTATGATGGAAAATTCCCTTTTTAGCCCCATTTAATTGACCCAACTCTAACTTTTTCTAGTTTCAATATTTACTCTTGTTACCAAGATCATTAGACTATTTGTTATTTTTTCTCCCGACTAGTAATAACTTAATATCTTCAAAGAATAGTAGTGCGTTTACATGCATTATTGCAACTGGAGCGAGCTTTCTTAGAGTGTAACACTCATAACTAAGGAGTTTCATATTGCAAAAAATTTATACCTAATTTGTTTCGATCAAAGATTTTTTTTTAAAGCTTTATTGGTAATTTTATTTGGACATTTCATTAGCTAGCTTGTTCAAATAAATGCGAAAATTTTGTCACTATTATAGTGATTTTGTGCTTAATTGTATGATTCTTATTTTTTTATTTAAGGAATTTAATAAAAATGTGAGATAAATTCCTTAACTATTCAAAATCATAAACAAACTAGCTCGAAAAATAAACACAATGAAACATTATAAGCATAATATGCACCCTATGAAACTCAATGTAGGAAAACATAACAAGAAAAATGAAGGGTTATGCATTTCTTTTTAACCAAATATAATACAAGTAGAAGGGAAAATACATAAATCAAGAAGTTTCCTACAAAGCCATAAGATATTTTGGTTTGCTATCATCACCTAATCAATTCTCTTTCCATCTACTCTATTATCTCTCTTCTCCTCTTAGTCATCAATTTATTATGGAACAAGAAGTTTCTACAATATTTATTGAACCATTTCCCCTCCTTTTCCATAGGTATTTAACGTCCTTTCATGTTTGTAAGGGTTATATTTTTCAATAATTTCATTCTTATAAAAGTTTCTAAGGGATTATGTTATAATACTAACTCCTTGTGGGAAAATTATGATTTGTTGATGTGGCTAATACTTTTATTCATAAGGTATAATTAGATTGTTACTTTGTTGAGGGCATAACTTTCACATACATGTTTCTAAGACAATTTTCTTTGATTTTAAACATCGAAAACTCAATTTATATGGACCTAAAGGTTGGAATGTGAAAACAAAATTAAGGAATAAAAAATAAATCCAATTGCATTAAATATATATAAATACAACATCATCCCCATTGGATTTAACTTCCAAGGTTTATCAGACCTCTATTAATTGTCCACATAACACACAATAACCTTAACAGATTAGGTTTCCAACATTCCCCCCTTAATATGAAGGGGTGTATATGACTCCAAGAAGAGAGATAAATGAAAAAATGCATGGAATCCAATGGATGATGAGCTCTCAAAAATGGTGTTTTTTAAGGAATACCACAAACCAAAAAGTGGGAGAACTTAAGGTCTTTACCGATGAGGATTTAAGACTGACCATCGAATTTGGAACTAAAGGTCGAAGCAGTTCATGGAACCATTCAAAATATATCCAAATATTAATTATTTTTCTATTGGAAGTGCTCCCTAATGTTGGTTTTAATATTCCCACAAAATTATGTAGCAGAAATAAATTCTTTTGGAGGTAGTGATTATGGCATGCCACCAATCAAAAATCATGCTCATGGAGCATGACTTTATCTCTGCCTATCATTGAATCTAGTTCTAGGTTCTAGTAGTTGGCTCTAGTTCAAGTTGTAGACCAGGATTGCTTGATCAATATTCAATGTAAGTAATTGACCATCAATCCCCCCTATCAAATACAAGGTGAGAAGAGGAATAAATCTTCATTGCAAAAATGGTCAATAATCCAGTAAAAAAAATCTGTATGACTGATATATCTCCTTATTTTTTGAAGACCATTGCCAAGGAGTGATCCATCCAAGGGGAGTCTTCAAAATTGAAATAATTTTATTTTTGGAGCATATGTATGAATAATGAGTGTGCTTACCACAATGATCACAAGGGTGAAGATCAAAAAAATAATATTCCACATGGCCAACTTGATCACAATGTTGGAATCTGTAAATTTACTGTGGTTGTGTAATAGGATTAAGCGAGGATGAACCATCTTGAATATATCCAACACTATGAAACAAGATGGGCTTGGAATAGTACAGAATATGAAAGGACACATCCTTGTCATATCCAAGGCTAATTTTGTTCCTGTTGTTAACAATTTCTTCCCAATGTCTGATGATGTTCTTAGGAAGAGAAAGTCGAACCTTTACATCTATATACAAATCTACTCTTGAAATGACCTCATAAATATGATTAATCTACGACTGTTTATGGGGGTTAGACATAGAAAGGGAGTTTTTTTGGACAAGAACCAGTTCAAAAGCATGACTCTTCTAGTACATTTCATCTCGCTTGAACTAAGATTCAAGTTGCATAAACTCGACCTTGTTTAGTACATTTTACGAATAGGTTTGAATGTTAGAGAGATTTTCCTTCCTAATTTTTATTGTTGTATTAATAATAGACATCATTAGAGTATTTAGTAACTCTAATACTCCCTCAAGTTTGTCCCCTTTCTTAAAAACACAGAAAAATATTACAATCAACTTTCAAAAAAGGCTTTAGGATTCAACCAAAAATGCACCCACTTACAATGAAAATTCAACAAGTAAAAAAATGGATAGCTCTCAATGCACAGAGAGTAGTGTATTATGAACAATGAAGAAATCATTTTAACTATGAATCAACAACTTCACCATAAATGGATTGTCAGGGACCTTTATCCTTGCTCCATACAATAAGCACTAGAGACGTTTGAAAAACAAGGTTTGTTGTGAGTTATTTCTATCATGAACAAAAATATTTCAATTACATATACAATATTTTTCTTTCTTCATTCTTTCAGCCACATGTAGAAACAATGGATCTGAACTAAAGAGCATTTACATTCATGCATCACCAAGAAATCCATTTCAATCTCAAGTATAACATCAACAAATGCATTATGTTGGATTCCTCTAGTTTTACAACTTCCCTAGGTATTTTCCACGACCTAAATATATGGTCATTCACAAAACCCACCACCAAAACTTTTAAGTGAAAAATATTATTCGAGAGACTCGGACTACATATTGAATAGTATGAAAACTAATCCATCCTTAAAATTAAAATTATATTAAGAAATACTTGGCCATTAACCTCGACACTCGAAAAACATTTCTTGCAAAAATGATGTACACAATCTAATGAATTGACCACGATTTATCCAATGCTCATAGTCACAACCCAAAGTAGTAACAGCGGTCATGGAATCTGACTATTCACATTCCACCCACAAGGGCTTCACTCAATTAACCTATGACATAGCACGTGAGTTCGTAGAATACTAAAGAATACCCTTAATTTGACTACATATTGGGAAATACCTCTAAAAATCACTTTATTTAACCCCCTACCAACACTAATCCAATATATTTTCCCAATTAAAAAAACCTCGACTTTCACTAGATATTGTGTTAGGTCCCTATAATACTAGTGTAGCCCCTTATTGTTATTATTAGTGTAGCCCCCTTATTGTTATTTTTGTGCCCATGTAGTCACCATAGTTGTATTATTGTGCCCCATAGAAGCCCACTATTGTTATTATTGTTCCCTTACATTATTATTGTTATGTAGGCTCTGATTAAATTGCGACCCCTTAGACTCACATATATAGAAAGTACGTTTTTTTCATTTGCATCATCCAAGAATTGTTTGTTTATGTAATGTAAAGGATGCTTCCCCCTCGAAGAGGCTGATTTCTATGTCATTGATCTATCCTTTCTTTTATTTTTTGAGTTGGTTGCATAACATTTGGTATTAGAGCTTCAAATTCTAGGGTTTCACTTCTTTAAACAAGTCATCATGGAATTTTCGTTATAACGTTTTTTCTACGAGGCTTCAGATGCTACAATTTTTACCACGTGGATCCAAAATCTTGATGAACTTCGCGTAAAATTTTTAGATCTTGGTTCGCTATATTTTCAGAGATATGATCTATGGAAGTTAGGGTTTTTTCAGACTCCAGAATTTCATCTCAAACAGGTGACCGAGGGAAAATTGGCATAACATTATTTTTAGGAATCAGATTAGAATTCTATAAAAAGTGGGCAAAAGTAAACACATTTTAATTTCTTGTATATCAATTTAATATCTGAAATTTGAAATAGTGATAGGTGGCACACCGTACAAGTTCGCTCTACTAAACCATCCCATAATTAGGCCATTGTGGGAGATCGAGCATAATTTTATCTTCAAGAATCCAAATTAATTATTCCATTTGGCATTGGAAATACAAGTCAAAAGGCTACCACAAGACCGAAGCTCAAATATTGGGGATCTGAAATCATACAGATATATCAGCTTCAATATCAAGCTGCTCAAAAGCAAGAAAAAGATGTGAATATTTTTTTTGAAATTTTATAACTTCTATTTGAAAAATTAGTTTGAAGTGATTATGAGGGAATGTTCAAGCATAGATATCAGTATTGGGTTCTATATGCCTCCCAAAAATAATTCCAGGCCCATTAATCCCTCAGAAAGCTCTACTATGACACATGAAGAAGAATAAGTTGAACATTATATATCAAAATTACGAGAGCAGGTGCAACAAATTTCGCTCTCACAAAGGGTAACCAAATATGAAATGGAAGCTAAGTGTTAGAACATTATATATTACAGGGCAATGGAACAAATAAAATAGATGCAAAAACAAAAACACAAGAAACACATAAAACCAGAGAGACACAGATATATGTGGTTCACCCAGTTTGGGCTACATCCACCCCGAACAGCCAGTCCTTCCTTTCTATTATCCAGAAAAATGAAGAGACACAACCTACAGTAGATTCGATGTAATATTCTCTGTTCTCTCTCACATTCTCCCTATCTGTTTCTCACTCTGAGAATACACAGTCGCAATATAATACCCTCATACAAAAGAGGGGTTTCCTTCTAGGGAAAAAAAACCCTAAAATAAACATAACTTCTACTGTCGTATCATCTGCCTAATGAACGACCCATATTCACTAGAAATTACTATAATTTTACAAGGAAATTTTACATCTATTTTTAGCTTCGGGGGCGTTGACCCCGAAACCCTCCACCACGATGGGGGCTCCATAAACTCGTAGCCGCCCCCCCTGGGCCCCCCAGAGAGTGTACAATTACGGGCGGCGTTGCTACCCCATTAAGGTACATGGGTCCAACACTGTGATACAAAATAAACAAGATAATCAGGCTCCACACCCAACACTAAGATGGATGGTTTAAAGAAATACATTAATGGATTGAAGAATGTCATGGAATATAAGTTCGATGGTATAGAATAAAAGCTAAAAGGAAACATGGAAGACATGAGAAGGGTCTAAAAGAAGACATGGAAGACATGAATAATGGTCTAAAATCAGAGATGGAAGATTTGACAAAGTTGCTACAAAAGATAATTCGTAATGGTGAAAATGCAATAGATGAAACTCATGATGAGAACAAAATAAATTTTAATCATGAGTCCATAGACTCTAATGTTGCTATTGAGAACCACCATATTCCAAATATTGATATGAGGAAGTTTGATGGCAAGGATCCAGTAAAATGGATACTACATATGGAGCAATATTTTGATCTCCGTAATGTGAAAAACACACAAAATGTACGCATTGCAACTTTATATTTAGAATCCTATCAATTTGTATGATATCAATGGATTTTTTTCCCATAAACCACTTTTAACTTGGTCAATTTTTACAGACAAAATAATAGCACATTATGAGGATACAAAGAGAAACACCTTCTTTATCCAATTTAACAATATCAAACAAAAGGGTTCAATGGCAGAGCACATTGAGGACTTCAAAAAATTGAATATCAGGGTAGTAGATACTCCATAGAAGCATAATACTGATATCTTCATAGGGATATTAAAGGATAACATCCAAGATAAGGTTCACCTTTAAGAATATCATTCATTAGAGAAGATATCTAGGGTGGCAAGAAAAGTTGAAAGAAAAATTATGGCAACAAGGAAGTCTACCAATCATAACTATTAAGATGGAAATGTTGCTACTCCTAGCCTTCCAAAAACCTACAAGGTAGAAACCATAACAATTGGAGGAAAAAATATCAAAAGGGATTTGTTATAGTTGTGATAGAAAACACACTAAAGGTCATAAGTGTGATGAGAAGAAATTATTTTACATATATTGTGAAGAGAAGGAAGAAAAGGAACAAGAAACGTCAAAAGAGGAGGATATACACCAAGAGCCAACCCCATAGAAGGAAGAAATGAATCCAACCATTTATTGTAATGCATTAGCGGAAATTAACACTCCTCAAACTCTCAATATAGAAGGATATATCAAGAAAAAAAGCTAATAGTGTTCACTGATTCGAGTAGTACACATAATTTTATTCATTTTAAGATAACCAAGGAATTGAATTTATTCCTATATCCAGCACCAGAATGTCAAGTGATGGTTACAAATGGAGGAACTATAAATTTCTCTGGAAAGTGCCATAATATCAAGCTAACCATGGGGGAATATGTATTGAATAGTCCAATGCTTTCCATTCCAATGGGTCGTGATGATGTTGTATTAGGAGTTCAATGTCTACTATCTTTGGGGACTATAACTTTAAATTTTCAAGAAATTTTATTGAAATTTTTCTAGGAAGCAAAAGGAAGTTGAATTACGGGGTATCACAGGGAAACCAGGAAAGATACTCAGCTCAAATTTCATGACTAATATTCGGAATAAATAACAACGAGGCTTAATTGAAAAATTATTCTCACTATAGGTTCAAACATTGAAATCCTCTTTTTCTCCAAATCTCCAAAAATTCTTGGACAATCATTCCAAGGTGTTTGATACTCCCAAAGGCCTCCCACCTATTCTTGATCATGATAATGTTATTCATTTGATTACAGCAAGTCTTCCTCAAACATCAGGCCTTACAGATATCCCTATGCTTAAAAGAGAAAAATTGAACGTATGATTGCAGAAATGCTAAAGGATGGTACAATTCAACCTAGTCAAATTTCTTTCTCTTCTCCAATAGTATTGGTGCACAAGAAGGATGGATCATGGTGCCTATGTCTGGATTAGAGGGAGCTCAACAAGCTCACTATTAAAGATAAGTTTCTCATTCCTGTAATTGATGAATTATTGCATGAATTACATGAGGAAATTTACTTCACCAAGTTGGATCTTCGTTCAGGTTATCATAAAATTAGAATGAAGACTGAATACATTCTGAAAACAACATTTATAACACTTGAGGGTCATTATGAATTTTTTGTCATGCATTTTGGTCTTACTAACACACCTGCTACATTTAAAGGGTTGATGAACTCCATTTTCAAACCATTCCTTAGAAAAATATTGTTAACATTTTTGATGATATACTAATCTATAGCAAGTCTTCAAAGGGTCATGTTCAACATGTTGACAAGGTGCTCAAACTATAGGAGGAGGAAAAATTGTATACAAAAACCTCGAAATGTTTTTTTGGAGTACTTGAGGTGGAAAATCTAGGTCATATTGTATCGAGGGTGTTAACGTAGACCCTAACAAAATTAAATCCATTAAGCAATGGAAAATCCCCACAATCATAAAGCATATACGGGGATTTCTCAGGTTAACAAGGTATTATTGCAAGTTTGTTAAGAATTATGGGAGATTAGTAGCACCTCTAACAACATTATTGAAGAAAGAGGCATTTTCTTGGACTCCATAAGAAACTAATGCCTTTGAACATATTAAAGAGGCAATGTGCCAAGAATTGGTCTTTGCTATGCCAAACTTCAAAAAAAACTTTTTTGTGGAATGTGACTCCTTAGGTAATGGAATTGGTGTTGTTTTAATCCAAGAAGGAAGACCCATTTCTTTTGAAATTTGTACAATCAAAGGAAAGTATTTAAAGAAAGCTATTCACGAGAAGGAAATATTGGAAATACTAAACGCACTAATGAAATGATGACCTGATATAATGGGAACACACTTCAAGGTAAAGCATACCATGATAGTCGTAAATAATTTTTGGAACAAAGACTATCTTCATAAGAGAAGCAAAATTGGGTCACAAAGATGTTGGTTTATGATGTTGAAATCATCTACAAAAAAGGGAAGCTAAATGTTGTTGCAGATGCACTCTCAAGAAAGGATGAGGACGTGGAAGCATTGATTTGTGCCATTTCAATTATCCAAATAGATTGAATAACCAAAGCAAGGGAGGAGTGGAAGAATGATGAAGAAGTGTGGAAACTCTTTCAAAAATTGTAGGAATATCCCAGTACATATGATACATTTAGCTAGAAAAATGATTCATTATGGTACAAAGTTCTCCTATATATTTGTAAGAATTCTCAACTAAAACAAAATATCCTTTTGGAATTGCACACCTCTCCCTTAGGAGGACACTCTGGATTTTTAAAAACTTACCACGGGCTCAAGAAAGATTTTTTTTGGGATGGCCTAAAATATAATATTCAAAATTTTGTGGTGGAATTTTTGGTTTTCTAACAAAATAAAGTTGTGAAAATTAAGACCTTGGGTCTGCTACAACCTTTATCCATTCCAAATAAACGTTGGGAGGAGGTTTCAATTGATTTTATCAAAGGTTTACCCAAGTACGAAGGAAAGAGTGTTGTCATGGTGGTAGTTGATAGAATTACCAATTATGCACACCTTTGTGCACTATCTCATCGATTTAAAGCCAATACAGTTGCTACTACATTTATGGAAACAATTCAAAAGCTACATGGGAACCAAAATATTATTGTAAGTGATAAAGATCCCATTTTCACTGGAAATTTTTGGACAAAATTATTTTCTTCTATGCGTACTCAAGTGGCTCATAAATCATATTATCATCATCAATCTGAAGGGAAAATTGAGATAGTGAGCAGATGTTTGGAATGATATCTTCGTCGCTTTGTATCTGATAAACAAACACAATGGGTCAAGTAGTTACCTCAATCTGAATGGTGGTATAACACTTCCTTCCACACTGCAGCAAAAATGACCCCATTTATGGCACTTTATGGA
The DNA here is from genome assembly GCA_034641835.2 of Pinus albicaulis. Taxonomy (NCBI): domain Eukaryota; kingdom Viridiplantae; phylum Streptophyta; class Pinopsida; order Pinales; family Pinaceae; genus Pinus; species Pinus albicaulis. Next base: position 63,636,483 of record CM076571.1, read on the forward strand.
TATCATCCACCATCCATTACATCATCTTTAGGAAAAAATTCTAAGGTTCAAGAAGTGGAATTTCACATCGAGCAACCATAGAAAGTTCTCCAACTCTTAAAGGATAACCTAAATTTGGCTCAAAATAAAATGAAACAACATGAAAATAAACATCGCAGTGAAAGAAGTCTAGATGTAGGTGAATGGGTATTTTTATGGATACAACCATACAAACAAATTTCCATCAAGAAAGCTAAGAAGGATAATAAATTATCACCAAATTACTATGGTCCTTACAAGGTTTTGCAAAATATTTGTACTATGGCATACAAATTGGAGCTTCCGACATCTTCCTGAGTGCACCAAATTTTCAATGTTTCATGCTTAAAGAAGGTTATAGGTGACAAACTCCCAATTCAAACAATATTCCCAGAAATTGACGAGGAAGGAAATATCATATTGGAACCTGAAGCAGTCATGGAAACAAGAACTCGATAGCTATGCAATTGATCAATTTCTGAATATTTCATTAAGTGGAAGAACTTACCCACTAAAGATTCCATATGGGAGGATGATAATTTTATACAGAATAATTCAAAACTACTCAAGCGTTGAGGACAACACTTTTTTGAAGGAGAGGGGCATGTTTGGTCCCTATAATACTAGTGTAGCCCCTTATTTTTATTATTAGTGTATCCCCTTATTGTTATTGTTATGCCCATGTAGTCCCGATAGTGTTATTATTGTGCCCAATGGAAGCCCACTATTGTTATTAGTGTGCCCTTACATTATTATTTTTATGTAGGCTCTAATTATATTGGGACCCCTTAGAATCTTATATATAGAAAGTATTTTTTTTTCATTTGAATCATCCAATAATTGTTCATTTATGTAATGTAAAGGAGTTTTCCCCCTCAAAAAGGCTAATTTATATGTTGTTGATCTATCTTTTCTTCTACTTTGTGTAGAGGCATAAAAGGTGGCTTCTTAACTCCTATTTATCCTACATTAATTATCAATCCAGGTAAGACTCAAGAGTGTACTTAGTCTGAGGTGGAAATTTAATCTAAGAGTAATGTTTTCAACTTGTAGTACAGTGTTTCAAATACAAGAGTAAACATATGCTTGAAAATGGAATCTAATGTCAATGACATGAAACTTAATGTTCTAAAATCCAATCACTCACTCAGCAATCATTAGTCAAGGATGCAGTAGTAATAACTCTTTCCTTTTTCAACTGATATAAACGAAATAAAGCATAAACAAGATCCTACATCTAAGAACTTAGATAGTAATAGCCAATGTCATTTAGAGTTGATGATCTTACATTCCACAAATGAAGCAACTAATTGGAAATGGTAACTAAGTTAAATTAATAATGTTGCTAACAGACTAAACAAGCTCTCTGTAATAACACTCCAAAGAAAAACAAACTCTTGCAAGAAAGGACTAAACAGTAAAGCTAATTAACAAAAATGAAGAGCAAATCTATTTAATGAAAATGAGTAGCAAACTACTTAATGAAATGAACAACAACTCTTTAATGAAATGAATAGAAAACTCTTTAATGAAATGAACAACAAATTATTAATGAAAATGAACAACAAACTATTAATGGAAATGAACAACGAACTATTAATGGAAATGAGTAGCAATCCTAAATAGCGAAGCTCTGTATCTGCAAAGCATAACAACACAAATTATATAAGAATAAATACTCTTGTTATGTGGAAAGGAACGACAACACGATTCATTGATGCAACACACCAATTTCATAAATCATTAAACAATGAACTATAAACCAAGATAACTGTAAATAAATGTGGGTAAAAGAAATGAAAACTAATGCAAACCATCACACGAATGGAATTGGAAAATAAAGGTACAAATAGCAAGTGGATCCACCAAGGCCGGGCCCTTAGCCACCAGTGAAGCACTACCGAACTACTCTAGTATCAAATAATGGAATGGCAACTGAATTTATGTATTAATCATCTGTAGAAAAGTTTAAAAGCAATCGTACTCTGTTTAAATTAACGAGAGTCGATGAACAATCGTGAAATTACAAAAGGAAATATAAATAATCATAACATGTCCCATTCCGTGATTTCTATAAGCGTTGTTCTTTTATAATAGCCAGTGGATGAAACAAGAAGTTCTGATAACTTTAAGTACTGATCCCTCATGATCGAGATATCCCGAGGGATTCTCTCTATCTTATAACTTTAGTTATCGTTTTTTCCTCTTATGTTGATACCGCGATGTTCCTTTCTTTACTTTGACTGTGCGCTCCGATCTTGATTTTCCTGTCTGGATATGGCCTTTTGTTAAAGGGACAACAGTTACACTTGCTTTATCTTTTCCTTCCGAATGGTGGCTTCCCACTTAATTTAGTTCCTATATAGAAGAAAAGACAATCTTTACTTAATTTCTCAATAAGCACTAATCTCCTCAATTATATTGTAATTCTTCATTATATTGTCATTCTAGAATATCAAGGAGTCATGATTAAAGGAAAAAGATAAAGAAATACATGGAAAATGCATACCTTTTCCAATGCTCAACACACCCCCCTGCTTACCCTTTTTCATGTCCTCATGAAAACCATAACTTACATGTAAAGAAGTTAGAGAATAGGCTGTAGAGGGTTTTTCATTAAGTGGTCTAAAACCATGATTTGCAGCTAAAACTTCGAAAACATGCCCTATCTGCCTTTCAGGTAATTCATATTTGGCCTTATAGTCTATTGCAGGAAACCATATAATAGGGCTTGGATATCTACAACCTAGCCAATACAAGCCTTCCCTCAAGATGAGGTTACTATCGATAACCAGGCGGTTGGCAGCTAACTCAAAATTTTTGTAATTGAATGGCTCTCTGTCTTGAATATTCTAATTGAAAATCTTCCATCGGAGTTTAGCTGCTACTATAGCCTGGTCTCTGATGGACAAAAAATATTCTACCCCATCCAGGATGATTGATTTGTGGATGGGTCCCAATGTTTGGATCACACCCTCCTTTGTCATTAAGCTTTTCTGCCTAGCCCACAATTGTATTGGGTGTTTCGGTTCACCCCTAACCCAAAGGTCTAACCCATTTTCTTGGCTCTGAAAAGTGTTATAGGCCTTCAGCCATTTTAAATGGTTGACAAAAAATTAAATGAATGCTTGAAATTGGATATCGCCCAGAAAAGGACTGGGATTTGTCTCCATTTCCTTAGCCAATATAAAATTGTGCAAATAAAATTCACAGAGTAGACGCTGGAATTTTACTCCATAGAGTTTGCAGCAGCTTATAAAATCATCTACAGTTTCTAATTCTATAGGTTTTCCTGCCTTAACAACCTTAATTTTTAATTGCAAATATCTTTCTAATAAAAACAAAGCATAATTTTTGGCACGGCACCTACATGCTAGAACATCTGTGTATAAAGAAAAGAGAGTATCCATTTTATTCCTGACCATTTTTAATCTATTCCTTACCTCTACAAATTTTTCTTCTTCCTTTCAAAATTTATCGAAATATTTTGCCTCTGATTGATTGATGTCCTTTAATTGCTGCTATAAATTTTGGTATTTCTTCTTGGGAACAGTCTCTTCTTCGAGCTTTTCTCTAGCCCTCTGAGCCTGTGCTAGATCCTCTTGGAGTTTTTCTATACCAGGGTCTTTTATCAAAACATTTTAGGTTGAAGATCTACCTCGATTTTCTTATTACAATGTCGAGTGCCTACAGTCTGTGTCTCTTTGTTGGCCATACTACTAGAGGACAGTGCCTTGGTCTGAATATCTTTATTACAGACTTGTACATTTTCAGTTTGGGAAAGTGCATCTGTAACAACTGTCTATTGTTCCTTGTTATCCTGAATGAATATGGGCTCGGTTTGAGTCTCCATGGCCCTTGTATTATGGGGTTCCGTTTGGATGGATACATCCTTCATTTTTGGGGTTCTTTTAGAGACTTTCCCCTTTTTTAGTACCCTAATCCTATGCCTGAGTTGTTTTACTAATTTTTGGAGCTTTTGTCTTCTTCTTCTTGGAAGGAATAACTATTCCTTTTTCTATACTTGGTTGATCAGCTAGGGTTTGTTCTCCACTGGCCATGCCTTCACCCAGGCTTGCGTCTATGCTTTCGTTGATCACATTCTCCAGGCTAGGTTCCTCACGGGAGGTAACCCTGGTTTGTTCTGCTATTTTCTGAGGGGTTTCTTCTTCTTCTTCTGCATCAGGCATTTCCTCAAATGTGTCCTTACTAATGACAGAATGTTCCTGCAATTTTTCTATCTCAATATTGAGATTGAGTGGACTATGGGGTTGTATATATTCACTCATATTGGCCAAAATTTGGGCCAATTCATCCTCCTGTAATGGATTCTATGGTGGGCTTGCACTGGAGGTTATGGGAGGTTTTGCTTCCTCCCTTTCTTCTTCATTGGTATGGTTACTTTCATCTTCTTCCTGCTCTTCTCCATTGGTACGGTTATTTGCTTTTTCTTCCCGATCTTCTCCTCCTTCAAGGAGATTACTAGAGTTCCCTTCTTGTAAATAAATTGGGCGAGAATTCTCAATTTCTTGAGAATCGTTCTCAATCTCTTCTGTTTGGCTATGTACCTTAGAAAAAGCTACAGATGGTGATTCTGTGGCCCAAAGGGAGCTAGTAGGTTGTCTATAAGCAATTTTTCTAGGGCCTACTGATGGTTGAGATTCAGCTTTCTTAATGATATTATCGATAAAGGTTGTTCGCACAAGTTTCACCGGTACCTTAGGTTTTTCAGGTCTGGAAGGAATTTGGCTTTGTTTAGATTTTATAGTCATTCAAAAAAAAACGCAAGCATTCATTCCTACCCTAAATTTTCACTCAATTCTACTATGAAGCGGGAAGATGAACGAGAATGTTCCTCTCTTGGTACGCAGGTTCTTACCTTCCGTTTTTAATACCCAGTTCTTCCCTAGCAAAGAAAATAAAATATACATCACTCTTTCTAAATGGCTACACTCTTCCCCAGCAATGGCGCCAAAATGTAGAGGCATAAAAGGTGTCTTTTTAACTCCTATTTATCCTACATTAATTATCATTCCAGGTAAGACTCAAGAGTGCACTCAGTCTGAGGCGGAAATTTAATCTAAGAGTAATGTTTTCAACTTGCAGTATAGTGTTTCAAATACAAGAGTAAACAGATTCTTGAAAATGGAATCTAATTGCAATTACACGAAACTTAATGTTCTAAAATCTAATGACTCACTCATCAATCATCAGTCAAGGATGCAGTAGTAATAACTCTTTCCTTTGTCAACTGATATAAATGAAATCAAGCATAAACAAGATCCTCAATCTAAGAACTTAGACAGTAATAGCCAATGTCCTTTACAGTTGATGATCTTACATTCCACAAATGAAGCAACTAATTGGAAATGGTAACTAAGTTAAATTAATAATGCTGCTAACAGCCTAAAAACGCTCTCTGTAATAACACTCCAAAGAAAAACAAACTCTTGCAAGAAAGGACTAAACAGTAAAGCTAATTAATAGAAATGAACAACAAATCTATTTACTGAAAATGAGTAGCAAACTACTTAATGAAATGAACAACAACTCTTTAATGAAATGAACATCAAAATATTTAATGAAAAGAACAACAAAATATTAATGGAAATGAACAACAAACTATTAATGGAAATGAACAACGAACTATTAATGGAAATGAACAACGAACTATTAATGGAAATGAACAACAAACTATTAATGGAAATAAACAGTGAACTATTAATGGAAATGAACAGCAATCCTGAATAGCAAAGCTCTGTATCTACAAAACATAACAATACAAATTATGAAAGAATAAATACTCTTGTTATGTGCAAAGGAACGACAATGCGATTCACTGATGCAACACAACAATTTCATAAATCATTAAACAATGAACTATAAACCAAGATAATTGTAAAGAAATGCAGGTAAAATAAATGAAAACTAATGCAAACCATCACACGACTGGAATTGGAAAATAAAGGTACAAATAGCAAGTGGATCCACCAGGGTCGGGCCCTTAGCCGCTAGTGAAGCACTGCTGAACTACTCTAGTATCAAATAATGGAACGGCAACCGAATTTATGTATTAATCATCTGTAGCAAAGTTTACAAGCAATAGTACTCTATTTAAATTAACGAGATTCGATGAACAATCATGAAATTACAAAAGGAAATCTGAATAATCATAACATGTCTCATTATGTGATTTCTACAAGCATTGTTCTTTTATAACAGCTAGTGGATGAAACAAGAAGTTCTTATAACTTTAAGCAGCGATCCCTCAGGATCGAGAGATCCTGAGGGATTCGCTCTATCTTCTAACTTTAGTTATTTTTTTGTCCTCTTGTGCTAATACTGCAATGTTCCTTTCTTTACTTTGATTGTGCGCTCTGATCTTGATTTTCCTGTCTGGATATGACCTTTTGTTAAAGGGACAACAATTACACATGCTTTATCTTTTCCTTCCGAATGGTGGCTTCCCACTTCATTTAGTTCCTATATAGAAGAAAAGACAATCTTTAGTTAATTTCGCAATAAGCACTAATCTCCTCAATTCTGTTGTAATTCTTCATTACATTGTCATTCTAGAATATAAAGGAGTCATGATTAAAGGAAAAAGATAAAGAAATACCTCAACACTTTGTGAACTGCTTGCATAACATATTGTAGGTATCCATTTTTTCATTAACATTTTTTATACCCCTTTATATTTATATCCGTAGCATAATGACATGATGCCTCTCTTATGACCCCACATGCATTATACAATGCACCTTTCTTCTTTTGATATATATATGAGATGTGTATTAGTATTCCCACAATATGATTACTCAATTCACACTCAAAGCACATATCATTATGATTTGTGGAATTTAATGGTCTAAGGCATACAAAGATCAGCCATGTTTTAGGAAGATTGATTATGTGCATGTATATAAAATTACATATAAATTGATCTATATGATGATGAAAAATCAATTGATGAATCTTTATGAATATTTTTGCACCAAATACGATGTGAAATCACAAGTCTAGACCCTCTAGATGCAATACCACTATATAAAATCAAGGTTAGGGCCCCAAATCTCAAATCCATATAAAGCGATAGGTTATATCCCCATCACTCAATTAATAATTCACTCACTATGTCTAAAGCAATGGAAATTATTACAACCTATTTGGGTCTTTGGAGAGGAATAAAGAGAGAAACCTCCTTGTGTGTTATTACAATGCATATCTAATAATCTTTCTATACTTGTGCATTCCTGGTGAGTTGTAATGGACATGAAAAACCACCCTTATTTATAAGTAACAAAATTTGTTTTTGTAGTATTTACAAATTACAAGAAATAGACAAGAAATTTCCTATTTTTTTGGAAAATGTTGTATATATAGACTATGGTATAGGAACACTAAACTAGATGAAAGATTGTCTAGTCTCTACAATGATGTGATGTGCTCCTTTGTATATTCTTGATAAGATAAATCATTTCTTTTAATTACCAAAAAAAAAAATCTAATGGGGTCCAAGTTTCCAAGTCAAATAATTGTGTCATATTTGTACGCATGTGTGCTTGATTGAGTATTGTATTTTACGTTGTGATTTTCCTAGTTCACTTATAAACTAATGAAAAATATCTAGCACGTATTGAATGTGCAGTCACACTCCAAAAACATATACAAATGAAAAATATATAAACTTCTAAATACAAATGAAATTCACATAGAGAATACCCTATAGGAAGTTACACTCAACCTTCAATTATTACCCTCCCTTCTTTAGTCCTCTATCATGGATTATTCCTTCTTCAATGTGAAATATTGCTCTAATTTTTATACGTAGATGGTGTTACTCTGGCTGATCCATCTCATAAACATGGACACTTTCAGGGAATTAATTAAAAAAATGTCTTCTCTATGCAAATTAATTGTCTTAGAATTGTCTATCGTGTTGGTCCTCCAGGAGTTTTCGTTTTCTTTCTAGTCAAGATGGTCAAGAAAACCAAAGGAAGAAAGGCCAAAGTGGACAAAGGCAAAGAAAATATCTCAGCCCCGCCATCCAAGAGATGTCGGAAATCCAGTAAAGAGCTCATGGAGCCCTTAATTCAGACCTTTGCAAAAGAAATACCATGTTCTTTAAAATCCTGTATTTTTGGATGGGAGACAGAAGCTAGAACTAAAATGGAAGAGGAGGATGAATTGGCAGTGGATGAGTTACAACAAATAATTGATGATTTGGGGCATACTTTTGGGAGAATCTCACTATTTCAACATCCAATCAGAACATATTGGCTAGTAAAATGCCTTGTGGTAAAGGCCCTAATGTCAATTTAGGAAGTAGGGGAGCCCAAGGTAGTCTCCACTCTGGTAGAGATTAATAGAAACATCGAAGAAATAAACCTGTGTCAACTGCATCAGTATGCTTTCCTTGGAAGAATGGAGAAAGACATAAAATAAATGCAACAAGTTTAAATTCTAGGTTCCAGTGTCAAAGATCCGGCCCCAATGGAGTGAGATGATGACTAGAGCTGTCAGTTCTAGTTTTTTAGCAGTTAGCTTTACTTATGTATTCAGTAAATGTTACTTGAGTATCCTATAAATGTTAGTATTATTTAGCTTTGATATAAGTCACCTTAAGACATTGTTTAGGAATTTAATAAAGTACATGTTCTGGATGGCATATAATGCACTTAGATGGCCAACATACCTGGTTTCCTTTGGGCAGGTTGAGGTCTAATTTTTGTATCTATTATGCCCGCTTTTTATATTAATAGAAAATGGAAAGGAACTACTAAGCTTACAAAAAAAAAACAAGTTAAGCTCAAGGCTTATTTTCCGACAAGGATGAATAAGTGGCTCTATTTGGTCAAGGCTAGTTGGATTGGTTCACTACTTGTATTTCCAAGGCAGAGTATTATTCACGAAATTCAAGAACCCTGTATTTAATGGCCAACAAATAAACAACTCTATTGTCTTAAGTTAATAAATGCATTGTAATGTTTACTGTATGCTTATAGAACTTCACTCCATTCCTCTCTTCACTCATAATATAATTAATTGATGAACAACTACTTGGCATCAAATTTATGGCATTACTCAAACATTTTTTTTCCAAAAAACACCTGGTTTTAGCTAGGAATTATGCAACAAACAAATGATCTAATTTTCTAGGAAATCAACCAAAAATGATTTAATTGAAGAGATCACTTGGAAACTTGGGTGATTTCTAATTTGGGCAATGTCTATCCTTGAGGGGAAATTGCTTAGCTACATCTCACTGGATATTTCATTTTAGTTTCTTCTTGGATATTGTTCACATCCCTCATTTTTTCTTCATTATGAGGATATTCTCTATATAAATTATCCCCTTCACAACCCTAACATTTGACTAGAAGCCTTTCCCATTTTCCCCAAAGCTTTTTCCATCTTGAATCCCTTCTAGATTGGTTGAATTTGACAATGTGTTAGCTTTATTTTTAATGCAAAAAAAATTAATTTCCTTCTTTGTTTGATATTGGTGGTTATTTTAAAAGTGTACTTCACCCAAGTTCTATTCATACAAGTAGATTTTCTTCTCGATTGTCATATCAATATTTTTAGGTCCATCACATCAAATCTTGTCTCTATAGAATGCAAGTGACCCACTGAAGAACCTACATTTGTTTACCTTTGTAATTCACAAAAATTTACTTTCAAGGTACTCTTTGATTCTTCAAATGTGAGACATTTTCATTGAATAAGATGGTGAGTGGTGATGTTTCGAACTCTAATAATATGTCTTGCATGCATATAGGCTTCCTTGAGACCCCCTATTTGAATATGATTTGTGTTCCCCCTCTTGCCACAAACCTAATCCATTATTCATTTTCCTCTAATTTATTTAAAATTTATATTAGTGAATCATTCTTCATTTTCCTATAAAACTGATTTAAGCTTTATATTAGTTATGTGTTCAATTGATTTTTCTTTTATTGAGTCCTTAACATTCTTGCGTTATCAATGTTATAGGTCACACCTCCAACTTCAATCACCTCATCATTTCTACCAATTATAATGATTCAATATTTTATTTGTACTCATTAGATTCTATCTCCTCATTTCCTACACTGATATTCAAACCTTTAACTTATTCTCCATGATTGTAAGAATGATATCTATCCCCCATGTTTCTTCTCCAATATTAATCTTGAAATCTAGTCTTTAATTGTCCCTTGTGTAAATTTTACCTTCAAAGTTTTCATACAATTAATTTATTCATTTCTGAAATTCAGTGAAACATTTTAGTAATATGATAATCCAATAATTTTCCACATAAATATAAATTTCCATCTTAGTATTTTTGTTATTTCCTAAAACAAATATTTTGGTGAAAATAACTATCTTCAAATGTCAAAAAACTATAAATTTCACTCTCATGAAGTCCTCCAACATATTGAAAAAAATCCAATGTTTGAGCACAAAAATAAAAATGAGAAAGAGACACAATCCAATGACAAAATGCATCAGGACAAAATCCAGTTGTACATTACTGTGAAAAAAAATAACAATGAAAAAACCAATATCCGAGGACAATTTTGTTTGCTTCAGGTTGCTCCATTTGTTATGTTAATATTTCCATGGTTATTTTACTCTAAAAGGAGTCAAACAAGTGTCCAAAATATGGATTCTCTTCTCTGTCAAATACCAATTCATTTTTTTTCATTTATATCACAAGAAATGTCAATAATATTGCAACAAAAACTCTTGAGGCTCAACCTTTCTGCAAATGCACTATCTCCTCATGTTGCTCAACCTTTTGTTGGATAGTTCCAAGATCACTAAATATGGTTATCTCGACAATATCCAACAAAAGCTTGAGCAACATGAAGAGATAGTGAACTTGAAGAAAGGTTGAGTGTCTCAAGGTTTGTGTTGTAATCTTATATACATTTCGTGTGATATAAATGATAAAAATGAATTATTATTTTATAGAGAACATAATCCAATTTTATGGAAAATTGTTTGACTCCTTTTAGAGTGAAATAGCCATGGAAATATTAACATAATAAATGGTGTAACCTGATGTAAACAAAATTTTCCTCAATTGTTGGATTTTTACAAAACAATTTGATGTTGAGGACTAAAATAACAATAAAAAAGAGGCCCAATCCAAAGACAAAATGCATCGAGGCAAAATCTTATTGTACAATACCATGAGAAAGAGGCTCTGAGCTAAGTACAAATTGCTAGTGGAAAATTTACAAAAAAAAACAAATTAATGAAGTAACTATCATACACTCCATGAAAGATTTAGATGCAAAATCATTTACACTTCAAAAATCTCAACTAACTTGATCAATGTTGAATTCGAAACATATTGTTATCACCAAAAATATATCATCAAGCCATTCCAAACTAGACAGATCGAAGTGCACCATGTAAGACCAATTTTACCATAGTAAAAAAAAATTCAGTATAAGAAATAGTTTAATAAACCATATTTTATTAATTTATTTATGGTTAAAATAAGAAACCCCATGAGGAATAATTAAATAAATCATTATCTATTTGATTTTCCTCTAGGAATAATTAATTAAACCAATGTTTAACTAATATTCCTTGTCACATTTGACCCAATATCGAGAAATAATTAGATAAACCATTATTTATGTTATTTTTCTCTATGAATAATTAATTAATCACTATTTAGCTATTATTCCTTGTTAAATTTGACTAAATCACCGAGGAATAATTAAAAAAATAATTATTGTTTATTATTCTTTAACCACATTCTTGAAATGATAAATAAATCATTTATTTGTTTATTATTTATAAATAAAGGTATTTAACCAATTTAATTATCTTTTTCCTCCATCAAAATATAATAAAATATTCCAAGTAGTTAGATCTAGATTATGGTTAATAATATTTCATTATTCTCCATTTTCGAGGATCACTCAATATTTTGTTATAAACAGGAGGGTTTTTCCATTCATTCTTCACTTTGATCATTCTTATTGTCGCTATCATTTTCTTTTTCCATTTCAGCTCCCACTTGAATTCATCACATATTTTATATTTTCTACATCATTAAGAGGGAAAGACTCGCGAAGCTGAATCATTGAGGACAACCAAGAACCCATCCCATTGAGGGGGATTGGTAACATTTACTTGTTTCCTTCACCATGTGTTATGTAATGTAAAAAAAACAACCATTCTTTAAACTTGTCTTGTCTGTTGGTTATTTAGAGTTATTTTGCATCAGTTGTTATTTCTTTTTGCTGTTTAAATAAATTTTTTTTCATATATCTAGATTTTTGCACAATTTATTCTCATTGCCTATTGTAGATCTGAAGGGTTTTACAACTATTTCTATTGTTATGTATATATGTCATCCATAGCTTAAATAAGGTATTTTTCATACACTTTCCGAAAGATTTTACACTAACACATATCTAACCATTATTACACTTTTTACATCAAAAAATATAATCAGTGAGAGAATTACCTCTATGCCTCATTTCAACAGCAACATTGAATGATGCAGCCCCTAATTGAGAACATCATAAAACCATACATTACTATCTTTAGCAAACTAATTTTGGTTCATTAAACACTACAAATAGACTCAGCTTCAAATTCTCCTATCCTTGAAGATTAAATTTAGTTAATATTGAATTTATGACACAGTAAAAGCTATGGATAGTGTAAGGAATCTCAAAGTTCGACTTGTTTTCTTACAAAATTTTCATGTTGTATCTCTGCATAACTTCCTAACATTTGACATAATAGAAAAATTAAAAATTACATATGGTGCCTACCTATATTAACAGAACGATAAATTCATTCCTAATCTTTTCATGTCAAATTCCCATGAAAACATTTTCATATTTTAGAATATGTCACTGTTCGAGAAGCTATGTTAGTAACAGTTTTGTTCCTCCTTTATGATTTTTAGTAAAGGAAGAAAGAACATCAATTTTCAAAAAGACGGGATAATTTTTCAAATCTTTCCACCTAACAATAAGATCGTTGTAACTAAAAATAATTCAGAGCATACGTTTCCTTATTTCAACCTTTCCTATCTACCTAGTTCCATGCTTTGTTGCAAACTTAATTTTCATATGGAACTTTGATGTAATTGATGAGAATTGGCCACCAATTTTATTTAAATTAAAGCTTAAGAAATAGTTGAAGGTTAAGCTTGAAAGCAAGAAAGACAAAGGAAACTGTGTACAATAGAAACCATATAGATTTTATTTGTAAACACGTATTTTTTACATAAGTACATATAGTGACACTTTATCAAAAACTCTTTATTTTTTTCCTAGTGTCATGTTCATGGAAGTCCATATGCAATCACTGTTCAAAATATAATTCTTGACATGTCTAACCTCGTGAGTTTTCCCAGAGGAAACTCAACATTGAGTTTAATATTAGTTCAGTGACATCTAAAAAACAAAAATATATTTGCTAAAAGATTTGAACAATGAGGATATCTACTTTAAAACTATATGCTACATTATTCAATTATTGGAAATTTTAGGCATCAATAAAATGAATATAAAATGTATTGGGATCAATTTTCCACACATTCAATGCTACATACTCTTCCCAACACTCCTTTAGTTGACCTTCAGTGTAAGCCTTCATGCAAGAAACCCAAATAGATGCACTTAAACCAACCTTGATTAGGAAATTTAAACTAATAATATTTCTTGTGCTCTATATGGTCTGTGGAGAGTACCTTTCGAGAAATTCAGTTCAAGGCATTAGCATAGTAGACATCCATAGTATTCATCATGAAGCTTCATCCCTTATAATTGAATATTTATTAGATATGGAATCTGTTGGTGCATTAAGATGACTATTTAAAAGCGATCCTAATACCTACATTAATTATCAACCCAGGGTAAGTCTATTTATTTCAAGAGTGTTCAGCAAAGTCTATGCAAGTGAAATCATGGGTTAACAATTCTAAATTGTTGCAAGAGCTAAAATCTAATTCTCGAAGTTCAATCAATACCAGTCTTCAACCAATCAACTTAATGTTGTTATGTGCCTTAAAAAAAGAAATAACAAAGGTAACTATCAACAAATTTGGGATATTAGGATCTAGACTTCCTAATGCTCAAAAAGGGCTCTCTCTTATTGATTTAGCTTTGTTGTTTAAGTAACTTTTAGGCTAGTTATGTATTCTTGTTTGGTTGGTTTTGATTTGTTGGTGAAATTACTGATTTAGATGGATAGGTGATTTTCCATTTTCCATTGGGCTATGGAGTCAATATACCTTGAAAACATAACAGGATCAAATTATAAAGGAACTGTTATAGTGCAGGATAGCTGAGAAAAATAAGATCTCAAGGTCGAAAGGTGAAGTGGTTTTCAATAGGGATCAAGGAGTAGTTAAGAATTCCTTAAACCAGATAATTAAGAAAGGTGAAGGAGGTCAATCGGGATTAGAGGGCAATTAATAATTCTATAAACCGAATATCAGAAGAAAACATAAAAGTGTATAATAGCTTAAAGAAGAGTGTATTTAAACAAATTCTGCAGTAAAAATCCAATTATAACATTCAAATTTAGAAAACATGCAAGTTTATGGAATACTTAAGAAAAGAACATGAACAATTGAAATATACTTCACTGAAATAACTCAACACATGAATCCTGTAAAGAAATGCCTTTATTACTTGTCATGTATGTCAACTTGAAATGGTACAATAACCCTTAAGTTAATAGATCAATCAGTTATAGACATATTCAGAAATCCACTCTCAATACTTTAAAATGATGAAGTATTTATACAAAAACTTTACAAAATATCTTGTCAACTCACTACGATTTATTCTAGGAAAACAAGTATCTTTATGAAAAACGATAGACACCTTTTAACTGGTTGAAATATGTCCCTATTTTATTTTATTGTAGTCATCTGTTTGTTTCTTTCACGTTGTCTACTTCTTTCATATGTCTTCTTTCGCCTGTATTTCATCTATTTACTCTTTAACTTGTGCATTCTTTTACCTGTCTTCTTCCACCTGTCACAGTAAATCACACCATTTTTCCCACATTTCTTCATCTGGAATATTTATCTTCATCATCTTTCGGTAAATTTCATCTGCTTTTGAATGCTTAGAAAACATGGGCTTATTCACAAAAAGGTGATTTACTTCATGCTGGAGGTAAAAAAAATTCTCTAAACTTTGAAAGAGTAATTTTCCTGTGGGTACGCCTTTCATTGTTGAACTGTTGGAAGTCTCTTTGTCTAGTTCCCTCATTTTCTTGTCATATTCTTCATGCTTCATTAGTTTATCATTGATTACAAAAGGATTAGGTAGACCTTTCTGTCTTAATACATCAAACTTATTCATAAACCTGTTAACTACAAGTTCCATTGTTTGACATTTGTCTTCAAGCTATCTCATCATATTTCTCTTCGAAATCACTTTCTTCACCTCTAAAATATTTTCTATTCTATTTTTTATCCCAAGTTCTTCTAATTCATATTTGTTTTTGGAATTAAGAAACTTGATTATTTCATAGGCTTGCTCTGGTTTCTTCCCAAGATCTGCTTTAACCTTTTGAATTACATTACCAACTTCTTTTACCAAGTCATCCTATTCAAATATGATCTGAATAGAAGGGAAAATATCATTAATTGAGGTAATGATATTGGCCCACAACCATTGTTTTTCTTGGGCTAAAGGTTATTTCATTGATAACTCCTTTTCTAACTTATGGATTCTTTCAGTTAATTTGTTGGCATTTTTTACTTCTACCAGATGCATTACTTTTGCCACTTTCTTATCATCTATTAAAATTTTCACTTATTCTTTGAGCTTGTTAATTTCAATAGTTCGAATAGACACATCTTGCATTGCCTTGATCAATTTGTTGGCCTCATCAGTGGGATGGGTTGTTGGGATATTTGATGTTGTTGCTGATGTAGTTTCTGGAACTTTTTTTGATACTGGAGCTAATGTAGGCAATGGGGCTTATGTAGAAGCTATAGGAATAGTAGTAATAGGAATTAACTCCATGTTGGTTTTTTTTCATGCACTAGTTTTTCCATTTCTATTTCCATTTCTTTCAATTGAGTTGTCAACTGAATGGTGAGATTCATCATTTCATCCTTTTGATTTTCACTTTCCAAAACCTCTTTGGTTTGTGGATGCTTTGTATTTGGTAACTTCAGTTGTTTCTTTAGCACATCTATGTCTGCATTATTATTTTTTATTAGTTATTCTTCTTCTTTGATATCTTTTGGATTATAACCAACTTCCATTACCAAATCTTCAAGTGACTTTATCCTGTTATACTTAGCTTGTGATGAATCTTACTCTAGTGTTAACTGTATCTTTATATTTTCTAGAGAATTTTGTAATTTCTGGACACTTAAAGCTTTGTGTGTCATGGTGGAGTAAATCGTTTCTCCTTCCTGTTTATGAAGCTCAATCTCGTCTATTTGATGCACATCTTTAGCAAGAACTTCAAAGTTTGTCTTTTTATAATCTTATAATGTTTTTGGGGCCTGCACTTTTTGTTGTAGAAATTTCATTTGAATATTTCTTGTTCTGTAGTCAAAAGCTGAAAGAAATATGTTTTGGTCACTTGGACTTTGTTTCTAGTATTGGGCATATGTTACAGCCTTTAATGCTTCATTTTTTATTTTAATCTCTTTGTATTTCTCTTTGATATCTTTCTCTTTCTCAACTGGTTTGCTAGATGATGAAACCTCTGCACTGTTTTTTTTCTGAATGATTTGTGCATTAGAGGTTGATGGAAGATGTGTTTCTCCTAAAAGTGTTGGAGGTGTATCATCTCTGACAACAATATTGGTTTCAATAGTTTCAACTGTATCAACTATATTTTCCTCCTCTATCACTGGATTTACCTTGGTCTTCTTTTTATACATGATCTTGAATTTTGTATCAAAAGTAGTTTCTACAGAATAAGAGCCTTCCTCTCTTGCCCTCTTTGAATTTATGTCCTGTGGGCCTGGAGTAAGCAAGATGGAACTAGTATCAACTTGCTTCTCCACATCCTGTAAAATATTTTCCAACCACTCATACTGGTTCAAAAACTTTTCAATTTCAGGCTTTGACTCATGAATTAAAGGAATCAATTTGAACTTAACTCTTAATTTACTTATGACGCCCAAGGGGTCATATGGCTGTTTGAAATTTCTATTGAACATAAAATCTTGCAAACATTTGTTTGCTTGCTGTCCAACATTCCTACTATTACATATAAAAGGCCCTAGATGGTTTTTAATCTTTAATTGGGTATTTTTCTTAACTAAGAGGAAATTGATTTCATCTGAATTCAAAATCTGTTTGATGTATTCTAAAGCAAATATCCTCATTGGGAGGTATTTGGGAAGCTTGTATGGAACTAGTTGGTTTCCATACACTCTGATTTTTGCATGATTCTGGTATAAATACCAGTCTCATGTTTTTCTCTACTCTGACAACTGTAAAACCTTTTTGATCTCTTCACTGATTCTAGGTTGAATGCTACTGCTTAGCATATTAACTACTGGATAAAGAAAAGAATCAATTAAGTCTTTGAAGTTGAATTCAGTGGAATCCTTTCTGATCAAGGATGTCCAAAAGACAATTGATTCAGGATTACCCTCAGTGTCCGATCTTTGGAGGTTAACTGCAAAACTTTCTGAGTGGAAATATATAAACATATGAAACAAAACTGGGGAGTATTTGAATACTCCTTCTTTTGGAAATTTGATCAGATTATCACGGATGGCATCTGGCAGGTATTGGGGAAAATTGAAGGTTATAGCTAGAGGTTGTCCTTGGAAAAAGATGGATAGGAAAGCAAGAATAGATGCATCTACATGATCATCAGTGAAATATCCTAAAATACATGACAACATGGTTACAATCTGCATGGTTCTTTCTGAAATCATGGTTGATGAGTATGGAGGATTGTTCTTAGGAGTTTCTACTGATGGAGGGAGGAAAGTTTGGAAGATTTGGAATATTCTATGAGAGTCCAGCTTCAAGTAAAGCTCAGTAAGGGTTTCAATGGATAATGGCACTTCATCAGGTTGTGGTTTAATCTGTAGCATCTAATTGATGGATTGAGTAGTGATTGTGAATAGGATTTCTTGGTTTGGGGTAATTAAAGCTCTTTCATTGGGTAAATAGCTTACTTGGCATAGTCTGATGAGTTCTGGGAACTGATAGGTCTATAGGAATATGTATTTGGGTAGGTTTGAATCCCATAGATGAATGTCATCTTCTTGATCAACAAATTTATCATGGCTCTAGTAGTAGAGCTCCAAAAGGTTGGAAGGAGTCACAGAATCATTGATTTTGAAGTCTTTATCGGCCAAAGGGGTGTGGTTGATATCCAAAACTAGTGGTTGAAGAGGGTTTACCATTTGACTGCCTCAGGAAGCCATTAATTTGTTTAATTTATTAATTTATACGCTTAATTGAGCAAGGTAGGTATTTAGGATTACTTGGAATATTGAAGTTTTGGTCTTGGAAGGGGTCCTAGTAGATGCAAGTTTCAATTTTCAGTCAGCAATGGCTTTCAAGTATATTTTCCAAAGATAAATAAAAATGTTTAAATAACAGTTTTAGGTGGAGTTTTTATTACTTTTGAACATTGGGGCTTATCGCAATGGCACAAGGGTTTATTTCAAACAATGGTGGTTTCATCGCAAGGTGTGGAGATGGTTTAGCAGATTATCGCACGATAAAATATGATCTTGCGGTTTTAGGATGAGGGGGTGCGATAAAATCTGGTGGCACCGCGTGGCAAGGTGAGGGGTGGATAAAAACACCCACCCCCCCCCCCCCCCAAATTGGTTTTAAATATCGAACGTTGAGGGGTGCGAAAAGGTTTATTGCTCGTGGGATATGATCAATGGTGATCGGGTCGCAGGAGGAAGTTGTGTGTTTTCAAATAGGTGGGGCCGAGAATTGATATGCGGAGGGGTAAATATAAGTGGGCCAGGGATTAATCTATGTAGGGAAATATATTAAACTGGGGGTTATGTGAAATAAGGTCGAGAAAATAGACAGGTGGAGGGGTTTAATTAAATGGGAGTTTATGAAATAAGTTTAGGAAATATGTTAAGCGGGGGGTTTAATTTAGAATGGAAGTGGGGCCCGATAACATATTTATTTCATGAGTTTAAACTTTGATTTAGTGGGTTTTTTTTGTTTTATTTGGAAAGGCGGAGTTAGTAAAGGGGAAGGGGTTTTTAACAAGGGAAAAGGTTTTTTAGGAGGGGAAAATGGTTAGGAAAAGGGGAAAGGGATTTTATCAAAGGAAAAGGGATTTTTGCAAGGGGAAATGATTTCCAAGAGATGGAAAAAGGGATTTAGCAAGGGGAAGGTGTTTAGAAAGACATTATTGATAAGAGATAAACCCAATGATGCTTTCCATAACTCTTGAAAGTATTCTACCTACCCATTATTTATCCTGACATTTTTTACTTGATTTTTTTGGGTGCATTTGAGCTTGCTGACCCTTTTATTTTATTTTGATGAGAAAACTAACTTATTTCTAACCTTATATCCTCCAATGGCTCATATTAAACTTATGAGATCATTTTATTCTCTACCTAACTATTGATCTTCCAAGATTAAATGGTTTGGTAAGATCTTGATTCAGTAACTATCATGACATGAAATTTAAAGGCATGAATAATCAAGATTAAATTGTATGATTATCATGAATTGTGGCAGTTTGGACAAGCTACACACAATTTTATTTGCAAAAGTAAAGTAAACTAAGATTAGTGGCATTTGAATGTGCAACACTTTCAAAATTTATTTTTGTCTCTTTTTGTGGGGTTCGTACTTTATATCCTTTTTTATCCTTCTTTTGGCCCTTTGATTTTTCTTTTAGGACATACCCTCTTTTCATTTTTTAATATGGAAAACATTTGCAGAAAGCAAAGGTATGTACAATATTACAAGACTCAACGTAGTCAATGTTTGTGCTCAACCTAGTGTTCCTAAATTGAGTTCATTAATTGTCAACCAGGGTTGGTAAACTGCTAAAGTGTGGTGCACTATATGTGCCTAGGTATTTGTTTCTCACTACGTTGTGTTTAGTGTTTTACGATGTTTTTGGTTTTATGGTTTTATGTTTAAAAAGGGAAAGAACTAAGTGCTGGTGAGAAGAAGCTATTGGTTATTTAAAACAGAACAAAGTCTAAACTATGGATAACAAACAACAAATGCAAAGCTTGATAATGACTTCATTGCAAGAAAATAAATCACAACATGAGCTTGAACTTATCCAATTCATTCATTAAAGGTGTTTTGGAAGATCTTGAGAAATGGACAAGTTAAGTGTAAATGAAGTTCTCCTAAATAAACAATCAACTCACAATATTAAAAAATGACTATTTGTAACACAGTAAGGTTTCTATTCTAGATTAACCTATGATGCTGAAGTTACCCTATTCTCCAACTTGACTTATCACTTCTAGGCCTTATTCATAAGTTTTGAGATTTTCTAAAATAATGCTTGGAAAAAGGCTATAGGTGAATTTGTAAAAGATTTGCAGAATGATCAAAGCCTTAAACTGATATTACTGACCCTTGTTCATGTGATGATGTATCAATATAAATTCAAAACAAAATTAAGTTGTAAATAATGAAGGCCGAGAGACTAATTTTGACAACTAGCACTACTTGAAACACAATGGATAACACTAGGCTAGAAAGCAGTCTATCAATTTTAAAATGCAGTGACTACACTTAAACTAGAATGCCATTAATCTTTTCTTGAAACAAAAATGTAATGAGATTGAACTATAGTGCTTCTAATATACTTGAAGTACAGTGAACAGAGTTAAACTAAAATGCCATTATCAAACTGGAAATGTAGTGACAGAACTGAACTAAATGCAATCAACCTCCAAAGTGCTATAACTAAATTAACATGCAACTAGTCTATGGAATTCTACATCCCATCTTGTTCAATAGGAATGATATTTTGGAAGAGTTTGTAAAACAAGTCTGGCTGTATTATTCAATGCAATTGAACATAAACATAAGATTGAAATCAAATACAACTAGAATCTAAGACATCACAGTTGTTTCTTATTCATTGTTAATGATGTTTTGGAAGAGTTTGTAAGAGTAAGACCAGCTATGACACTTAGTGTAAACAAGCATAAATCATAACATTCGAAAGGAAATGCAACTAAAATCTACAACACCACAGCTATGCCTTATTCATCGTGATGATATTTTGGAAGACTTTTATAAGAGTAAGTCTAGCTATGATGATTAATGTAAAAAAACATGAAACATAAACTTCAGAAACCTGCTTAAGCTAGAAATGAAAAAAACGAGACTAAAATACTTATCTAAACCGTATAAACAAGGTTGCTCAGGTAGTAGGGGCCCTCTACCACCGGAGTAGCACGAAATCTACTTCAAGATTGACTCAATGCTTTCAAGGAAGTGCTGCTTCTTTCATTAAAGAGAAATTAATTCAAAAACAGAATGTTTTTGGACTTCTGAAATCTAGCAATCAACCACAAAATCTAACCCTGTCCCTCGGTTTCCCGAGCCATATTTGTAACAAAATTACATAACTGTCTTGAGATAGCCTAGGGATAATTGTCTTTCCAAATAAAAACCAAACTAGGACTCTGATGGTGGTCACGTAATATAATTAAGGACATCTGGACTGTCCTTGTCCTATTAGGAGTCTCTCTCCTAGTTTGAGTTCCCACGTACATAACCGCCTACAAAATTCCGTTCAAACTTCGTGGAGCGCAACAAATGATGAGGGAATGATGTGGAATACGACCATATGTGTTTTCCTCTGAGATGACACCTGGAACCTGCGTAGACATGAAGACAGTTGCATAATCAGCAACTAGCTACAGAATGTCTGCATTTTGTAGCTAGATCTAGTTCAAAAAGTACTACAATGACAAAATCATAAAAACATAGCAAGTTAGTCATGATATATATTCTTAAAGCAATTTTAACCAATTCTACTGATCATTTGAGCCTGTGATTAATAATGGACAAAGGAAATGGAGTGGAATGTGGTGGAAGAAAGAACATCTTTGGAGCTCAACAGTCAATTAAAAATTATGATCCCTATTGTTGAGTCCTAAAATTGTCTTCTCTTTTACAAACCTTCACTTCATTTCATCATTCCTTTATCACTTCATAAGCCTAAAATCAATGAAGAATGATTATGATTGCTTAAAGGTTACATACAAATGATTAACATGTTGCATTTTCATGGTTTTTGTTGTTTTAATAATTTTTTGCAGTATAGCTACAGAATACAGACATTTCATAGCCGATCAGGCATTCTGCAGTTGTTTTAGTGGTTGAATATGTTCCAGGTGTCAGTTGGAGGATTGGGCCACATGGATGTTTCTAGAATGATGCCTACATGGATTCTATCCTACTCACTCAGTCCAGATCAACAGAAAAACATGCCTAAATTCATGGTCAAAGGTGGATTCAAACTATGTTATCCAAATGCAGTAGGACTCTTGATTTGAGTCCAGGAGTCCTATTACAAGTCTAAATTCGAATTAGGAAGAGTCCAACAGTCCTATTGCAAGTCTAATTCGAATTAGCCACCTGTAGCAAGTATATCTCACAATCAGTTATGTATTTTCCCTTTAAATATTGGTTGTACAAGACCAAAAAGACAGTTCAGAAAAAGTACAGTACAGTTTAGATTTATAGTGATACTCTGTTTTTAAATGTTGTTTTAATAAAGGAGATTAGCCTCTAATGTTGTACTGAAGACAACCTTGAGGAGTTAAAGATTTTTATGCCAAATTGATAGCAGAGGGCCCCTGCTATCCAAGGAGGCTTCTACATGCTTTCTAGATAAGTAGCTTTGAATTCTATTTTGTTATATTTCTTACTTAGACAGTTTTCTGAGTTCATATCTTTTAGTATCATGTCTTGCTTTGTTTGTTTAACTAACAAATCCTCATGATTTTATAATTAGTATTTTCTCAAATCTTTTCCAACATATCTCTATTCAATGAATGGATTTAATTGTGACGTCTTGAGTTACCAGCACTTTAGCTCTGTCATTTAGATTAAAATATCCTCAATATCCTACAACCATTCTTTTTCTTAAAGCTTTTCCAACATATCACTATTATGCGAATGAGATTTGGTTTTACTATGTTGAGTTAATTAGCATTTTCTGTTCTAGAATTAGATAGAAGATCCTCATATTGTTACAAGCAGTCTTTTCTCAAAATTGTTCCAATAAATCTCTAAATCACAGAGAATACTTAGTTGTAATGTTGTGGGTTACTGCTTGCTTGCTGTTTAGAAGATCCTTATCATATTATGTCTAAATCTCCTTCAATAAACTCTTCCAATAAATCTCTAGCTGATGAACGAGATCTAGTTGTAATGTCATAAGTAGTTTCAAATGTTCATAGAATATCCTTAGCATATTGTAGCAATATTCTTCTCAACCTATCCCAAAATACCTCTATCATATGAATAAGATTGCACTATAATATTCTAAGTTGATGTCTATTTTTAGGAAGATCCTCATCACATTGGAGTTTAACCTCTTTCACAAATTATTCCAGCAAACCTCTAACTAAATGGATCAGGTTGAATTATAATGTCTTGAGTTACCTTTTATGTTCATTTGCAGGCTATAACATCCATGGATTAGGATTCTCTGTTTTTTATCATTTTCTAGTTAAGAATAGATCTTGCAATCAAACTATGTTTTAGTGCATTTAGTAACATTTCATTTTCTTCCTCTTTGTCATGAATTTAGTTCTATCTTCTTAGCATAAGGTAACATATTAGAAATCAAACATAAAACCAAAAACATAAGTAAAACACTAAAAGCAACGAATTAAGAAAAAGGGATACTTAGGCACATATAGTGCATGACACTTCAACAGTTTACTAGCCCTGGTCGATAATTTATGTTAACAATTTAGGACACTAAATTGACTAAACATTTTGGCGCCGTTGCAGGGGAAGTGTAACTAGGTAACCTTATTTCTTACATCAAAAAAAAAAAAAAAACTTCAATCACCTACCACACCCACTATATCATGTGGTGCAGTAAGAGCCACACATCCACATCATGAATTCATATTTATGCAGGTAGAAGAAGAGGTGACAAAGGAGGTTGAAGAAATGCATGATGACAATGAGGAAGATCCTTTTGGATTTCCCATTCAAGAAACTGATATCAACGTTCAAATGAAGAAAATCCATCCATCTGTACTTCCTAACTTCAAAGGTATGAGATCAGAAGACTCAGAAACCTTTCGTTTTGAATTTGAAATAATTTGTAGATCTTATGGCTATTCATTGCACATTCAAAAATTGAATTTGTTTCTAGCAACATTGAAGGATAGAGCTCTTAGATGGTTCATGAATTTAGGAACAAATTCTATAAGGACATGGGATGATATGAAAAGAGTATTTTTGGAAAAATATAAAGATTATTTCATGCACCATGACCTTAGAAATGAAGTCTTTAAGATGAACCAAAAAGAGGATGAAAGCATAGAAGATTTAGTGGAGAGATTTACTTATAGTATCAAAAGAATTAAATTTCATAATTTAGGATCATATGTATTAAAAACTCTCATACTAAATGCTTTAAAGGATGAATGGATTGATCTTCTTAATCTTGTGGGAAAAGGAGATGTCTATCAATTACCATTTCAAGAAATTTGTGAACTATGCAAGAACATATCAAGAGGAAAAGCAAAGTGTGTAAGATCCCCTCAAGATCCATTTATGGCAAGAGTAAGTAAGTGAGCATCAGGATTGGTAAGTCAAACTGAACCTAACAATTTGCTAAACATTCTTGGTAATTTAAATGAGCAAACTGACATGCTAAGAATGAAAAAAAAAAAAAAATTGCTTCATTTATATTTTTCCCTAAATGTAGAAAGAAACATGCTTTGCATTAATGTCCACTTGATAACATTAAAATGTGTAAAATTTGTGCAGGATCACATAATACTGAAGATTGCCCATCATTACTAGGGTTGAAGGCAATTTACCAGAATGATAATGGAGAAAATCAAGCACAAGAGAAACTTTGTTATGTAGCTCCAGGAGAACTATGGAAGCCTCATCAACCCAATATGATGCAATATCATTATGCACAGTTTCAAAGTTAAGCACAAAAATCTCAAGATAATTGGAAAACACCCTTGCCTTGGCAACCTTGGGCATCTCAATCCCAACCTCAAAACCAACCTTGGAAACCTTGGCCATCTCAATTCCAACTTCAAAATCAATATTGGAAACAAATTTGGCAAAGGCCCTATAAAGGAAATCCACCATATCGTCAATATTTCCCTCTTTATCGTCAATACCATCATCAATGTTATCCATACCATTTACCTCCACCACAACATCAATATCATCCTAATTTGACCTCAATTCAACCTTTCCCATTACCATCCACACAAGCACCCCAAAGATCCATTCCCAATCCTCTACTTACACAACCATTTCATATCCCCAACAATAAAACACCTCAATCAACTTACAATTTTGAGGTATTGAAAAATGATTCACCAAATATCATTGAAGAACAAAAACCAAAAAATAAGACTCAGATAAGGTCCAAGAATCATGGATGTCTATTGATAAAGAGAAGATATTGGAACCAGAGATTGAAAAGTCTCATGCATGCCTATCACCAGATTCTATGAATGAAGATCACATCTTTGAAGACTTGCATTTACTGATAGAGGAAAGAAAATGAAGACAAGATTAAATTTAATCTTGGTTCAAGTCAGTCATTCACAATGCTCAATTATTCAATATCTTCTGACATCATCTAAATCAAGACAGTTGGCATCTCATATACTGGTACATATCAAAGAGTATCTTTCAAACCTGCATATGAGTTTATCTATCATCTTGTTACAGACATGGTTCCATTGGAAGTATTCATATACTTGAACAAGATTTTCTTTTTCAAAGTAGAGTAGGACATAAAAAAAGAAAAAAAGAAAAAAAAAAGTAAAGAGAAAAATAAGTCCTATTGTGAAAACCAGCTTGCTGGCGCAATTGGACATGAGCTTTGCTTGAAAACTAGGCAACTGGCGAGCAAATTTCACAATAAGTTCTGCAATTTCATGATGATTTCAATCTTTCATGGTTCTTCAAATCATTTTTGGTTCTATGCTCGAGTTGGATGATGTGGAATTCCTTAAGGTCCACCTTCCAACAAATCTTGTCCCATCGACTTCAACACTTTATCTGGGATCAAGATTAGAGATTATTTGGAGTGCCTTGGAGCTTGCATTCATCAATGGCAAGCCTCCTCGTTGATAACAATGGGAATACAACAATGTCTCTTGATTGTCAAATCTTGCAGGTGACTCGACTTCGACACATTCATTCGTCCCTGTCAAGATGCACTAAGGTACCTTGACACTCATTTACATTATCGATGAGTTGTCTCGCATTGGTTAACGATTTTCATTATTGATCGGTAATCCAATGATTTCTTCCCATGCTCGACTTCGACACATTTATTCGCATGGTAAGAATTGTACCATGAATGTTGGCTTTGATGAAGACTAATGGTTTTATGGAATCAACAACAACTTGCAGAAGTACATTTTATTAGTTTCTTGTAGCAGCATGTTCATCTTTTTTTTCAATTCAACAACAGCTGCGGAAAGTGGCAGTTTCTGCAGCTATTGCTGTAGCAGCCTGTTTTTGTTTTTTGCAACTTTTTCCAAAGGCAGTTTTGGCGCGAATATTGCAAGAGATTGGAGCAGAAATAAAAAATTCTGAGCTTCTAAGTTTTCTTAGAATATGATAAATTGAGTAAGGCGCGGACATAATTTGAAAAAAAAAAACAATTTTTAAGGGCATTTCAGATGGGTTTTTAAGGCAGATTTTCATTTTTCAGCATTATGGACAGATTAGGACAAATTTTAGTATTTTTGCATAGCAGCGCCTTTTCTTCATCAAAATGAAATTATAAAAGCATGTGGCAGTATAAAAGGTAAAAATACACAGTTTCCCTTTTTAATCACTCAATTCGGCCTTAAAATGAGTTCGTGGCGTATTTTTTTTGTTGCAACATTGGGCAGAATGAAGGGTGAAACAGGGCAGAAATTGATTTTATCATAACTTTCAAACCATGCATCCGTTGGTCCTGAAATTTTTATGGTAAATGCATTGAGTTAGGGTGAATAAACACAGAAAATTTCAGAAAATTTCAGTGTGTATTCTTCAATAAATTGGCCCCTTTCACCTACAACCATTTCTCATTTTTCGGGCAATCCGTGCAACCAATGGCTGAGATTTTTCGTCGGAAGATGCATAATAATATTGGTAACAACCTCAAAAAAAATTTCAGGGAAGTTTGATGTACCATTTGAGAGAAATTGCAAAATTCATTTCATTTTACAATTCCACTCCATCTCACTCCACTTTCACTCCATCTCACGCCACTTTCATTCCATTTCACAAGTCATATTCCACTTTCACTCCATTACATTTCACATCCATATTCCATAGCCATACTTCATTTCTTTTTACAGATTGCATGTTGCAGCCACATCTTATTCAGCAGTTCTGACACAATTGTACAGCCTACAAAGAGATGATGATTACATGAAATTGAAGGATTCTGTTTTGAAGACCAACATGCTAAAAGAGGACCAAAGGAACAACATAAAGCACAACAATTAACAAGGTAAAAATTCTGAGGTAATTTGTGAAAATTATTTTCATAGCAAAAAGTTAAAACATGAAATAGATATAATGTGTATAATCATATGTTTCCTAAACAACCTATCATTCGAATTGATTAACATATCTTGGCCATATCCCTTATCCAACATTCCATAACGGTCCTCATTAAAACCTTGATTAATGACTAACGATCATAATCACAAATGTAACCTACTAGTACACATCTCCTTAAGATTGTATCATTCACTTATTTCACCACAAGTTCATCATAAATTCTCCATCAGATCCATAGCCACTTCATTATCCCTTATAGCTTAATTACATCCATCCATTCACCTCCATTACACTTTACAGCTAATCCATCTTCAGACACAGAGATACAGTTTCAAAAATAAAGCATTAGACTCTGTAGTCAATCTAGCTTCAAGCATAGAAAAGTAATTCCGACAGGAAGATAATCTACACAGAGGAGGAATGTGGCTAATTGTCAGGACAGAACCAGTTGGAGTCATGTATTTGGAAGGATGTCCACAAGTCAAGGAGCTACTACAACAAGTAGGGTGGTTAAATTTTATAGAGAAATTTGATGGCTTCCATAAGGAGATTACAAAATCGTTTGCCAAATCTTTTGATGGAGCAGAAGAAGAAAAACTGACATGGCTATTGAAAATAAACTTGACACTCCACTATAGGAGGAAGATGAAGAACCAATTTCTAAAAAGTTAATAGAGATTAGAAAATAGATTAGGGCAAAAATAAAGGAAAAGACAACAAGTGAGTATACTGATGAAGAAGATGAGAATCCACCAAAGTTAAGGAGAATTTCTAGACTCAAAGGAATGATGAAAAAGACATTAATAAAGGAGGCAGGAATTATAAATGTTGAAAATTAAGAAACTCTAGTTCAAACACCAATTGATAGATCTCATTTACCTCAGTTTGAAGAAGACCCTAATAGAGGAACTTCTAATATAGACCCATCTCAACAAAAAATTTATGATTATGTGGAATCTTTGGAAAGAAAGGCCTTAGAGAATCAAGAAAGATCCCTCAGTCCATAAGAACCTCCAATAGAAGCCCTGAAGAAAGATAATTATGAATTGGAGATATTGAACAAACACATGAAGAATGAGAATGAAATCTTGAGAGAATAAGTTAAAATTGAAGAATGCTATGAATAATACTCTCACTCTGCAAATGGGGACAATTCACAAAGAAAACATGAAGCTAAAGAAGAGGAATAAGAAATTGAACAGAGCCCTCGTAAATCTCAAGTTTAAATTACTCATGAAGAAACCCAGAATGACACTAACTAGCAAAAGAAGTAGAAAGATAAGGTTGGATGTTCTAACAGAGGTTTTAGAGCACATGGAACAAGTTTTGATGAAATTGCATGAGGACATGCAATAGTTTTGCAGTGGGGGTATGTTGAGTCCTAAAATTGTCTTCTCTTTTACAAACCTTCACTTCATTTCATCATTCCTCTATCACTTCATAAGCCTAAAATCAATGAATAATGATTATGATTGCTTAAAGGTTACATACAAATGATTAAAATGTTGTATTTTCATGGTTTTTGTTGTTTTAATAATTTTGTGCAGTATAGCTACAAAATACAGATGTTCCATAGCCGATCAGACGTTCTGCAACTGTTTTAGTGGTTGAATATGTTCCAGATGTCAGTTGGAGGATTGGGCCACATGGGTGTTTCTAGAATGATGCCTACATGGATTC
Organism: Pinus albicaulis; assembly: GCA_034641835.2. Lineage (NCBI taxonomy): Eukaryota > Viridiplantae > Streptophyta > Pinopsida > Pinales > Pinaceae > Pinus > Pinus albicaulis. Next base: position 63,665,906 of record CM076571.1, read on the forward strand.
TATCCTACTCACTCAGTCCATATCAATAGAAAAACGTGCCTAAATTCATGGTCAAAGGTGGAGTCAAACTATGTTATCCAAATGCAGTAGGACTCTTGATTTGAGTCCAGGAGTCCTATTACAAGTCTAAATTTGAATTAGGAAGAGTCCAAAAGTCCTATTGCAAGTCTAATTCAAATTAGCCACCTGTAGCAAGTATATATCATAATCAGTTATGTATTTTCCCTTTAAATATTGGTTGTACAAGACCAAAAAGATAGTTTAGAAAAATTACAGTACAATTCATATTTACAGTGATACTTTGCTTTTAAATGTTGTTTTAATAAAGGAGATTAGCCTCTGATGCTGTACTGAAGAAAACCTTGAGGAGTTAAATATTTTTATGTCAAATTGATAGCAGAGGGCCCCTGCTATCCAAGGAGGCTTCTACATGATTTCTAGATAAGTAGCTTTGAATTTTGTTTTGTTATATTTCTTACTTAGACAGTTTTCTGAGTTCATATCTTTTAGTATCATGTATTGCATTGTTTGTTTAACTAACACATCCTCATGATGTTATAATTAGTCTTTTCTCAAATCTTTTCCAACATATCTCTATTCAATGAATGGATTTAATTGTGACATCTTGAGTTACCAGCACTTTAGCTCTGTCATTTAGATTAAAAGATCCTCAGTATCCTACAACCATTCATTTTCTTAAAATATTTTCCAACATATCACTATTATGCGAATGAGATTTGGTTGTACTATGTTGAGTTAATTAGCATTTTCTGTTATGCAATTAGATAGAAGATCCTCATATTGTTACAAGCAGTCATTTCTCAAAATTGTTCCAATAAATCTCTAAATCACATAGAAGACTTAGTTGTAATGTTGTGGGTTACTGCTTGCCTTTTTTTTAGAAGATCCTTATCACATGATGTCTAAATCTCCTTCAATAAACTCTTCTAATAAATCTCTAGCTGATGAACGAGATCTAGTTGTAATGTCATAAGTAGTTTCAAATGTTCATAGAAGATCCTTAGCATATTGTAGCAATCTTCTTCTCAAGCTATCCCAAAATACCTCTATCATATGAATAAGATTGCACTATAATATTCTAAGTTGATGTATGTTTTTAGGAAGATCCTCATGACATTGGAGTTTAACCTCTTTCACAAATTATTCCAGCAAACCTCTAACTAAATGGATCAAGCTGAATTATAATTTCTTGAGTTACCTTTCATGTTCATTTGCAGGCTATAACATCCATGGATTAGGATTCTCTGTTTTTTATCATTTTCTAGTTAAGAATAGATCTTGCAATTAAACTCTGTTTTAGTGCATTTAGTAACATTTCCTTTTCTTCCTCTTTGTCATGAATTTAGTTCTATCTTCTTAGCATAAAGTAACATATTAGAAATCAAACATAAAACCAAAAACATAAGTAAAACACTAAAAGCAACGAAGTAAGAAAAAGGGATACTTAGGCACATATAGTGCATTACACTTCAATAGTTTACTAGCCCTGGTCGATAATTTATGTTAACAATTTAGGACACTAAATTGACTAAACACCTATTATTATAGGACCCTAACAGTGGCTCCACTTGGGGATGGCATCTACTAGTGATTTGTCAAGAAATTTATGATCAGTGGCCTTGAAAATTTGACTTTTCTTTCCTTAGAATTGCTTTCTGTGATCTCCTTTATTCAAACATATGATAGTATATATTTTAAATCTTAGGGCCTTTTCTTCAGGCTTCAAATTTATAAGATAATCATCCAATCAAATCTAAAATTTTCTATGCTATTTTCAATGAGAAAAATAAAATGAATGAACTACTGGTTAATCTAGACAAAAATAGTGCTTCAAAATTCTACCATTGACTGGTCCACCTGGTAGATGTGTTCCATCTAACTCTTTCAAGAAAAATGCATTGTTACCTTTGTAACCATAAATGATGTGTGGTCACTTCCAAAGAAAATCAAATTTCCCATGTTTCCTTTTTCTTCTCTTCTGGAATGCCATTTCAGTCCTTTATCACCTATGAATAAATCATCTACTTTAGTTTTCTTATCAAATATATTATTTATTTTGTCTTTAATTACTTGGCATTTGATATGAAATTCTTCCCTGGTTTACTGCAAATGAATTTTTTTATTTATCCTTATTCGGATGTCATTTGGTTCTACTTGTAGCTCTTGAATCATTTTCATTACTGGCACTCCTAATGACGATGGAAAAACAACATCCATCCCATATACCAATTGATAGGGATATGTACCAATAGATTTCTTGGTAGTTACTGTTAATGCCCATAGGGCATTAACTAGCCTTTTATTCCAGTTTTTCTTGTTATCTTCTAATAGTTTTTTGATGACGTTGACTAGGATTTTGTTTGAAGATTCCGCTAATCCAATACCTTGAGGGTAATAGGAAGTGGAATGGCCTAGGGTAATATGCTATTTGTTACAAAATTCTATCATTTCTTAGATTTGAAGGCAACAACATTATCAGTAATATGCTTTTGTGGGCACCCAAATCTAGAATGGATGTTTTTCTCAAGAAATGAAATAATGACAGAGTTTATGGCTTGTCTTGAAGGGATGGCTTCTATCCATTTGGTAAAGTAATCAGTGGCTGTCAATATCCATTTATGTTGGGCAGAGGAGGATGGGTGAATTTCACCAATGAAGCCTAAACCCCATTGTTGAAATGGAATTTATACTGAGATAAGTTTGAGGGGGTAATGGTAATATTTTCTTCTTCCCTTCAAATATTTGACATTTGTGACAAGAGGTCACACACTTTTAAAAATCTGAAAAAAGAGTGGGCCAGTAAAAACCTACCCTCAAAATTTTGTTAGCAGTTGTTTCCCAATAGAAGTGTCCCCCACAATCTCCGACATGAAATTCCTGCATGAATTTGTTGGCTTCATCTTTTAATAAAAAATTTAATAGGATTCCACCATCATCTTTCCAAAATAAAGCATTATCTAAGATAAAATATTTCATTGCTTTAATTTTTAAGAATCTAATTTTAGTTCTAGATAAACTAGGAGGAGCTTGTAGGTTGATTAAAACAAATATAATGTCTGGATACCAGGGTGAATTTATAAAAGCTTCACTGATTTGTGGAGTCACCATCTCTTCCTGATCATCTAGGGCTGCAATGAAATTTATGTCTAAGGCCTTACAATTCGATTCAGCCATGAGTTTAGCCAAACCTTGGCCTTTGATTAATTTTGTAGGCTTGATTTCAGTGTCATATTCCAGTATTGTGGCAATCCATTTTCCTCTTTTTCCATGAGGCCCATTCTGAGTTAGAATTTCCTTTACCATTGAGTTTGGAACATATGCAATATTGTGATAGTATATAATATATACTCTGAAATATCTTATGGCTTTCGCTAAGGCAAGGGCTTGTTTTTCCATGATTATACTTTATTGTTGTATTCCTCAAAGTTTTACTGAAGAAAGCAATGGGTTGCTCAAGACCTTCATTATTCTTTTGCAATAAGACTGTTGCAATGGTGTGTTCTGAAGCAAATGAAAAAACTATGAAATCCTCATTAAAATTAGGACTTATGAGGACAGTTGTTTTAGTAAGTGCCTCTTTGACTACTTCAAAAGACTGCTTTGCCTCTACTGTCCATTTCAGTGTTGAATCCTTCTTTAACATACTATTTAAATTCCTAATTAGTTCTGCTAAGTTAGGGATGAATCTTCTAAGAAATTTTATTTTACCTAGAAATTCTTGTAATTCTCTGATGTTTCTAAGATGACGGATAGTTAAGATTTCTTCTATTATAGCTGGATCAATTCTAATACCCTCTTTTGAAATAATGTGTCCCAGGAGTTTTCCTTCTTCTAATCCAAAAAGTGTCTTTTTAGGATTCAAGGATATACCAAATTTTCTACATTTTATGAATACTCTTCTCAAATGGTCTAGATGTTCATTATCGGATATGGAAAAAAATGTGATATCATTTAGGTAAATAACTAAAAAGTGTTGTGAAACCAGCTCCAAAAATAGAATAAAAGAGATATCAACGCCTTAGAAATAAGCCATTTCGAGGGGGAAACCTCCAATACATTACATGAATGAACAATTCTTGGATGATACAAATGAACAAAACATCCTTCTATATATAGGAGTCCTTGGGGCCACAATGTAATCCTAGCCGACCTAACAATAATAATGTAAGGGCACAATAATAACAATATGGGGGTTACAGGGGTACAAAAATAACAATAATGGGGGCTACACTAACATAGTAAGGGACTACACTATTAATATAGGGACTTAACATGCCCATCTCCTTTAAACAAGTGTTGTCCTCAATGCTTGATTATTTCTTGATGCTTTTGTATAAAATTCTCATCCTCCCATGTGGAATCTTCTACAGGAAAGTTCTTCCACTTACTGAGATACTCTGAAATTGATCTTACTTGTCGAGTTCTTGTTTCTATGAATGCTTCAGAAATTGTTTTGATGTGATGTTGATCTTCTTGTTGTTTAATGAGATTCTGCACCAAAGTTAGGTTATCCTTTGAGACTTGGAGAACTTGTTGTCAATGCTTGATGTGATCTTACACTAATTTATCATCCATATTAGCTGTTAGTATGAATCCTTTGTCGAAGTGTACGAAAAAGGACCACTTTAGCTATGCATAACTAATAGCCCTAACAACAAAAGTGGCTGCCAATATCTTCAGATCTGTGGTTAGTTGAACATAAAAGAGCTGCAAAAACCAGATCTATGCATGGAAAGACATTAAGCAGAAAAAATAAGGGTTTGCTCCATATACCAATAGACAAGACAAGAACAATTTTGAAAGAATTTTTATATTAATGGGGCACCTGGGAGGAAAACAAGAAGGCGTATCCAATTCTCCTCGGTGGGATGGGTTCTTGGAAGTCCTCAGCACTTCAGATCTAAGATTTCTCTCTCTTGTTGGTGTAGAAAACCCACACAAAGAATGGAACTCAAAGGGAGCTCACACAGCAAATGGTAGAAAAATGGGACCAAGTGTATAGATCCGGAGTGATCTAATAGGCAACAAAAGGTGAAGAATGGTAGGAAAAACCCTCCTATTTATAACAAAATATTGGGTCATTCTAGATCTTGGTGCATGGGTTAACCAGATCTAGATCCACTTTTTATGGAATATTTTATTATATTTGTTGGAGGAAAAGGTATTTGACTTGGGTCAAATCCCTTAATTTGTCAAAAATAAATAAATAAATGATTTATTTATCTTTTTAAGGAAGCGGTTAGAAGATAATCAAATAAATAATGATTTATTTAATTATTTAAGGAAGTGGTTGAAAGATAATTAAATAAATAATGATTTATTTAATTATTTGTGAGTGATTTGGTCATATTTAACAAGGAATATTATCTAAATAAGATTTAAATAATTATTCCTAGAAAATAATAAGATAAATGAAGGTTTATCTAATTAATTTCTTTGTTTTTGGGTTAAACATGACTGGGAATAATAATTAAATTATGGTTTAATTAGTTATTCCATGAGGAAAATCAAACAAATATAGGTTTGTTTAATATTTCCTTTTGGGGTTTCCTGTTTTAACATAGTGAAAGCAATTTTACTTAGGGTAAAATTTGTCTTACATGGTGTACTTGGGTCCATCTAATGATAATAGGTTAGATGACCAAAAAATGGTGTAACAGATTGCCCCCCAGCGTGCGAGTGTCAGGAGAAAATCGTATGACCGAAGTACGTTGTAAGAACACAATCACTAGACAACAAAAGGGAAGTTAGAGAGAGAAATGCAAGGTAGATAGTGTGCTGAAGAACTAGACCCTGAGGAGACGAGACTCGTAGGTGCAACAAGTCTCTTTTTACGAGAGGGTACCTGTGCTGAAGGCGATGGGGGAGGCATACCTATGCCCGCCGAGACAAAGTACAAAAGAATAGTGTGTCTAGTAAACAAGGGACCGAACCATAAAGTACATCTAGCATAATCATGAGGCAGATAAGAATATAATGAGGAATCCCATATACAGGTTGTGCCTTGGATAACAGCCAGGACTTGTACAATAATATCCGAGTACATGAGATATAAATACAACCCAAATTCCCCCTGTAAATGGGGAAGGGCTCACAAAATCTGACTGATACATGCAAGTCGAAGAGGCGCTGCAAGTGGCTACGGCCAACATCATAAAATATCTGGAGCTGCATCGAAGGCTGCAATGAAGAGGTCATCCGGGCATGTGGGGGGCTACCTGCAGGGCCACCCCCTCATGAGGGTTGAGACATCTCACACACACCCAGGGAATCATCAAGAGCTGTTGCTGGATCACTGTACCATCGAGTATACGGATCTCGATCATGCTGAAAGGAGCAGGAGAAACAATCAATTCAAAGGGAAAGGAGATAGCCCTTTTCCTGATCCGAGGCACCGAACAAGAGTGGAAGCTGGAACCAAGGTACACCGCCCTCTAGACCTGGCTTCTGGAATGAATAAGCTGATGTCGACAGAAGGAGGTCCGCCATAGGTGAGGTAATGAGAGACCCTCAACTAAGGCACGAGAGAAAAGAGTAGAGCGACGGACAGACTGACACTAATGATGATAGTGAAGTGGGAAGGACTGAGTAGCTAATGGAAGACTTCCCTTGTTAGAGCATAAAGGGCATGAATGACATGGCAGTGACTGACACAATATCGTAAGGGATAGGGGACAGTGGGACTGAAGGTCATAATATGCGACACAAGAGAGAGACCAAGAAATGAAGGATGGAGGGCGATAGTGGGGTACAAAGGGACTCGGGATAGACTCCATGAATGCGATGATGACTCAACTTGGATGCTCTAAACAAGGGCGACTCTATGGTGTTGCCACACAGTAAAAGGCCCGATGGGGGACCATAAAAACATGAGTACAAGGTGGGGACTCATGATGAAAATCGTCACGAACATGGACAAGTAAGGAGGCAAGATGGTGCCCCAAGTACAAGTGTTGTAAGTGAGGAATTCGATTTTAAGGAGAGGTGAAGTGACCCTTCTTGGACAAGATGTGTCCTGGTGAAGTATCAGATCATAAAACACTAACAGATACCCATTTTAGAGCTCGGTGAGAGCTTTCCAACGGTGCAGACGGTTCGTCAAACGGGGCTACGGTGTGGTCGCAACAGTCGAAAGAAGAAACAGGGGTTCTCTTTTAATAAGGCAGTTTTCCCTCCAAAATCACTCATTTGCTATTGTTGTTGTGGTGAATGTAGAGAGGAGAGAAGGCCCTAAATCTTGCGGCGAACGTAGCAGACAAACCGACCGTTGGAATTGCGATCCGTCAGTTGCAGGTAAGAGGCCTAACCTTTCTCTTGCATTTTGATGGATTAAATTTTTAGTTTAGGGCCCAGAATCCCAGAAGCAGCCCCTCCTTTATCTCTACGGTCGGGTCGCACTTTTTGGGTCAAAAAGTGCGACCTGGGAAGCAGGTTTCAGGCAAAAAAGTGTGACCTGTCCCAGAAATGGGCAGAAAACTGCGACCTGGGAGATAAGGAGGTTTTGGTGATGTTTTATGGCTGGGAGTTGGGTTTTGATGTTTGGTTATGGTTTTCCCGATCTGTAAGCTAAAAAAAATGTTTTTTTTGTGCAGGTATGGCAGATTTACGGGTAAAATAGAGAGAGAGGGACCTGGGGACACTACGGGCAGAGATCCAGGCGGATCAGGGTGTCCGTCGTATATTGGCCAGGTATGGGGTTCTCAAGTTTTTGGAGAACCCTTTGATGAGAGCAGGGGAACCATTATTGGCCCAGATTATCAGTTATTGGGATCCAGATCAGGAGATCTTTGTAGTGCAAGGGCACAGGATCGAACTGACGGTCCAGGACGTGTATTTTTTGATTGGTCTCCCGCCACTGGGGATGGTGGGGAACACACAGCCAGTATTGCCGTGGGGGCGGCATATCATGGAGTTTGTGGAGCGTCATTGTCGACCGGGTCTCCAAGTCAAGGGGACTCGAATACCGATCGGGGATCTAAAGAGGCTAGAAACTCGTGCAGTGGCTGCAGCTGTGTTGCGTATCCTGGGCAACCAGGCGCTCCATCACATCACTGGGGGGCAGATGATGATAGTGGAGAGTGTGCTGGGTGGGACCTACTATGGGTGGGCCCAAATGATGTTGGTGTCGCTAAAGTGACAGTTGTCGCTATGCAGGCAGCAGGTGAACCATGATTGCTCATATGGGACTTTGTTGTGCGCCTTCTTCTTTGAGAAGATCCCGACCTTGAGGCCTCGTGTACAGCTTCCAGATGGGGGCCCGAGAGAGCCTAGGATGCGTCGTTGGGGACGGCTACTGTGCAGAGGAGGAGGAAGGGCGGTCGGGCGAGTGTTTCGACCTGAGTTTTTTTTCCCATTGGGATCAGATGCCATTGTACATAGACGACTATCCCTATAGTGGGATGAGCTACTGTGGAGATCCGGACCTGCCACTTCCGCCTGGTCGAGTCTGGGGGCCCGATGGTAAGTGACAGATTGTTATTCTTGTGTGGGCATGTTAAAGTTTTTTGAATAGTAGTTTAGGGTACTGATTCATGTACTTTTGGTATGCAGATATAGCACCGGTAAAACCGGCCGGATATATGGGACGACCGGCAGCAGCTAGAGCGGCAGGTCCGAGTGGGTCGAGAGTAGCGCAAAATGAGGATGCAGCCGCCCTTCTGGAGGACATCCGCCGTAGATGCGAAAGGTGACTGACCGGAGTATCAGAGCGTGGGTGGCAGGACTTAGACGACCAGTACATAGAAACATGTATTGGTCTACCCTCGGAATGGCGAGGGGTCATGCGGCGTCGGAATGGCGAGGGGTCATGCGGCGCATGGCGATGGCTGGTTAGGGGATTCGTGATCTACAGGCTGCAGGGGCAGAGCCATTGGCTCAGGATCCGCCAGATAGTGATTAGGTGTGGGGCATGTGGTGCCCCCTTGTGTGTATGTAGGGGCAAGTGGTGCCCCCGGTTTTGAGTTTTGTGTAACATGCTATGGGCATGTCATATGTATTAGAGTAGATGGACTCTAAACACATGTTTTTTGCGACACATATTATGGATATGCATCGTTTTTAATGATTATGAATGTTATTGTCTTGTATGAAATGCGTGTGATAAATGCCAATCTAGAACATGGTTTGCAATACTATCTACATAGTGATTATGTTCTCGAGGTACATGGTTGAAAGTTATGGTTTCAAATGCACGTATCAAGAGTTTCACTCGTAAATAGCGTCTAAACAGCACAGGGTTATGCACACGATAAACACCATTTAGTTGCATTACAAGAAGTAGGGAATCCAAACGAATGTGCAGATGGAGGATGCGATGAAAAAGGGCATTGGCTAAGAGACCATGCACTGCATCATATTCGGCCTGATTGTTGGTGGCAGAACCAATGCAGACCCCGTTAGAAAGAACAAGGGTATGAAAGGGGCTGAAGATGGCCCAACCTACCGAGGCTAGATTCTGGGAGTAACGACTTGCACCATCGGCGTAACCGATAAAGGGTGTGGACGGGGGGTCCTGCGGAATGGTGTTACAAGACAACAAATGAGGGGAGGAGAGGCAATGACGGCAGCGTGAGTGCACAGAAGACATCGGGCGGCAACTGCGGGAGGGAGTGCAAGGAGCAGGATGACTGTGACTCATATACAAACTGGAGGGTGGTATATGAGGGCTATCGGAAGTATGGAGAGGACTCGGGCTGCGGAGGTCAACAGAGACACGGGTGGAGTGATCTTGTGTATGGGTAGGGAAGGGGTGGGCAGGTGACACAACAGGGGAGGATGCAGGAGGGCTAGGCTCCAAGTGTCGCGCAGAGGAGGATAGGTAAAGAATGGTTACAGTAGACTCCGTCATTTGAACATCAGGGGGGGGAATGTCGATGGGAGCGGGGGGATCCTCAGGCTGACCTGAAGCATACTGTGCGAGGATGGGAGAGGTGGATTGATTTTGTTCAACCTCATACTCTCGGATCACCTCTAAAGAGGCGCGGTAATGCGTCAGGGGAGGACAATGGTGGGAGTAATGGCCATGAACGTCGCACAAAGCACAGGGTTTGTTGGTGCAGAGAGTCTTGGGGTTCTTGGTTACGGACGAAGAAGGAATGGAGGCTTCAGGGACTGTAGGCTCGGGGAACGCGACTTTAACCATGGGCTGAATATGGGGTAACTCAGGACAAGCATGGGTGGCATGACTGGTGACATCACATAAGGCACAAGGCTTCGCGGGCAGAGGAGGAGCCGGGTCAGTCGTGGTGGTCTTGTCTTTAAGTGCCCCCTTGCGGGCTTTGCCTTTCTTCCCGGGAGCCGTCACGACAGGAGAAGGATCCTGTGGAGGTGCTGGGGGCACAGTGGCAACGGAGGAAGCGAGGGGGACCGATTGAACCGGTGTCAAAGCCATGTAAGGTTTGGGGTGACTAGGAGGGGTGGTGGCTGGGGGATCAAGGAACCAGACCGGTATGCCCAAGGTCAAGTTAGGGAGAGAGAGGGTGGCCATGACGGGGACAGAATATACTCCGAGAGGGGGAGCTAGGAAAGGGATCTGCCCAGCAGGGTAATGACCAGGAGGGACGGCTTAGAGATGGTTAAGGCAAGGAGGAACCGATCCAAGAGGATAAAGGGGGTTAGGGATACTAGCTGTAGGGGGAGGGCCAGAAGGAGGAGGTCCGGCTGGCTGAGATGAATGGCTAGGAGCAGGTTGCGGAGGGTGAGGGGGAGGTTGCTAACTAGCCGAGGCAGGCCGCTTACGAGCAACTTGAGACGATTGCATCATGCAAACATTCGATGAGCTGGGATCAGTGATGGGAGGAGGAGGAAGGTTAGGGAAAGTTCCAAGCAAGGAGGAATCTTTGTAAACGACGGGGCAGACACTGGTCAAGGAATCGACAGTTTGCTTGTTAGCTACAGAAGAGATGGTCGTCTCAGGTGAGGTCTGAGATTTTGGCTCATGATATGTCAACTGGTCAATGGTGACTATCTTTCCATTATGGGGGAAAGACATCTTGCGGAAAACCGCGGATGGGACAACGGACATAGCATAGGTGTAGCTTCGCCCCAATAGAATGTTGTAGTCTAGCGGGGCGTCGATGACTTCGACGTCAACGCAAACAGTCTTACCGGCGAGGGTGATAGGACAATTACGGAATAGGCCAATGGGCTGGGAGGCATGGCCGTCCCACGCTCGAAGGGTGATCGTGGAAGGGGCCAGCTCAGGAGATCCGAGTTGCTTCCAAACCGAAGCGGACATCACACAGGTGGATGCCCCCTCATCAATTATACACTGGGAAACGTTGGCGTTCCAGATTTTGACTGGGATTTGGAAGGCAACGGAAGGAGGGAGAGGAGGATGGTCCGATTGAGTGGTGTCAAAAACAATCATTTGGTCATCAGCAGGATCTACAGCGCCCACAGCAGATAGTAGAGCCTTCTTTTGGGAAGGGCACGACTGGAGGAGTTCCAGTGTGGAAATGGCAGCAGGGGATTGTGCCAAGTCATCTACTATATTATACGAATGAGCAGTTCGACCGAAAGCAGTGTTTCGACGTAGTGGTCCCTTAGGAATCTTGGTATGAACCTCAACTTTGGGTTGAGGGATATGTAAGGGGCCACTGGATGTCGAAAGAGGCTCTGTAGAACCTGAAGAAGGAGGCTTGGGGGCAGACAGAGCAGGAGGCTTGGGGTACTGGCAAGACCGAGTTTGAAGGTGAAGGTCAATGGTCGGGGAAGGATCAGAGTGCATCACAAGGATATGGTAATCAAAGGAACCAGAAAGAGAAGGGGGAGTGGCGACCTGGCTATCAGGCGGTTGGGTAGCCACGAATCCTTGCTGAGGGAAAGGATCAGTAAACACACCTGGCTGGGTGGTGGCCACATTAGGAGGAGCATGAGGGGAGGCGTGTTGTCCGCGAAATGTGGCTTGAGACTCCCACATCTGTCGCATCTGGGGTAGGAGGGGACAATCGTGGGTGTAATGACTATAAACACCGCAACACGAACAAGGCTTGTTTGTGCGAAGCGGCCTGTCCGGCTTGGGATGAATGCTCTGTTGCTGGTTGGCAGTGTTAGGGTCCACACCAAAATTGGGTCCTCGGGTACCAGGGGAAGATTGGTTTTGGTTGCCTCTCCGCCTTCTTTGAGAAGAAGGGGGATTAGTCGCGCCCTGCTGTGCAAATACTTGCCTTGGAGGGGGCTGTAAGTGTTGTTGCGGGTTTGGAGGAGGCAAGGGAGATGGAAGCGCATATGCTGGAGGAGCTGGCGCACCAGGCTGCGGATAAAGGTAATGGTTAGGTTGGGCAACATTGAGGTAAGCAGGAGGTTGGGCAAAAGGAGGAGGCATGCCGTATCCTGGATACATGCTACCGGGAGGGGGAAGAGTGCTGGAGGTGTTGGCCCCTCCCTGAGGGAGACCATAGCCCATAGGAGGTTGAGCGTACGGATGGGAAAGGGCTCCAACGATACATTCGGCGGAATGAGATGCCCCTGGGGCGTTAGCGCCACCGGGCCTGGGGAGGTCAGGAAGAACGGTATAAACATAACCATATTAAGCGTAGATCAGGTCATATTTCAAGGCTATTTGGAGGGCAGCTTCTTCGGTTTGATGAAAATGAGAGGCGACATCTTTGCCAATGGGAGCTGGAAGGGTGCGAAGGAACCAGTCCATATAAACCCGATCTTCGAAGGGAGGGGCTCGACATAAGCTCCGTCTTCTTCGCCATTCCTAAACATGGGCGGAAAGGCGGGTTGAAGAGGATTGCTTGAAGGAAGTCAAGAGCTCCGTGCCAGTGTCATATCGGAGAGGGAGCTGGAAATAAGACAAAAAGGCTTGGGCAAGGGTCGCAAAGGTGGTATGGGAAGAGGTGGTTTGTTCAACATACCATTTAGAAGCTTCGCCGGTAAGCGTGCGTTGGAACAAACGAAGATGGATGGAGTCATTGGTAATGTAATTGGAGGAACACCACATGTGGAAAGATCGGACATGATTGGTTGGATCTTCTCCAGCTTGGCCTTCGAACTTAGGGATGTCGGAAGGGAGCTTGGTTGGCATGGCAGGCCAACCAACATCGTGGCGGATAGGGTCATTGATCAACTGATTGAAATCGGGGAGGCTGAGGCCTGCAATGTACGGCAGTAAGAGGGTGGCCGAGGTAGTTCCTGTGGCGGTTCCGCTAGTAGTCGGGCCAGCATTAGGGCCGGGAGAACCGCTAGCGTTAGGCCCTGGACCAGACATAGTGAAGGTGGTAGGGGGAGAACCAGGAGGAGAAGGAGAACCCGATGAATCAGGAGAGGAGTCGGAGTGTGGACTCGAAGGAGGACTGGCTCGATGACGGCGGGGTGGAGCAGGTCGATCAACCGGAAACTGAGGGTGAAGGCCAAGAAGTCTCCAGGAAAGGCGCCTAGGGGGCACAATGATGACAAGAAGAAGGAAACCGACAGGGGCAGAAAGGGACAGAATCAATAGAGGTCAAGGGAAGACAAGGTGCAGTGACAATTGATTTTAGAGTCTTTGCCAGGCGGTGTTAACCAGGCGCTTCTTCACTTAGGGTCAGTGTGTGGTGTGCGTTAATTTTAATTTTTAAACCCTTTTCGTTCTGAGAGCAAGAAAAAGTGTGCTGCGTAACTGAAAAGAAATCTGCAGAGAACAGTATATGATGCTGAAATAACAGAACATTTAACAGCTAAACATGCATCAATCTAACCCAAAAAAGGCGGGTCTCTCAAAACTACTCTAAAAGAGGGCAAAAAACTAGTCAAAACACACATAAAAAGAGGCCAATAGATCTAGGGTCAAAAGGGACAGGGATCTAAAGGATAAAGCTGCTGAAAAGAGGTGAAGATCACAGCCAAGAGACAGAGGCAAGGTGGCTAGAAAAAGGAAGGTAATCAGCAAAAGCTGAGGGGGCAAGGAGGAGGCCCTAAAAGTAGATCCAAACAAATCTTCAGGAGGTGATTTGAGAGGTAGAAGAGCTGATTACAATGGATCTGAAAGGGAGGTAACAGATCTGGAAAGAAGGAGGTTGAAGCTCTGCAAAATAGACGGCTGAAACAGCTAAAACTCTTCCACAAAAAGTGGAGGGTACTAAAGCCCTAGGGGTCTAGGTTCCCACTTAGATGAGTAAAAACAGATCAGAACTTGGTCAAAGCGGGCTGAGACAGAGGCTGGAAGACCCTGACAGAAGCTGCAGCAAAACCCAGAAAAATTGCAGAAAAATCACTGAAAAACTGGCAGGTCGCAGAAAAGGGGCAGAAAAGTGCGACCTGGAGGTCCAGGTCGCAGGTTATGGACCAAAAAGTGTGACCCCCTGTTCTGGTTGTCTCGATGGCAGATTTTCAGAAAATTTTCCGTCTCAGTTGCGACTGGTGTCGCTTACTTGCGCAATAGGGCCAGAAACACACGGAAGTTAGAAATTTTGATGTTTTAGGGTTTTATGTGAGAAAAACAACATAAAAATAGGAAAAATAAACAGCTGAAAAGAAACCCTAGGGTCTGAAGTAGCTGGATATGCAAGAATATGAAAAACGACAGCGGTCGTAATTTAAAACCCGTGTGGAGTCGCCATTTGTTAGTATGAATCCTTTGTCGAAGTGTACGAAAAAGGACCACTTTAACTACGCATAACTAATAGCCCTAACAACAAAAGTGGCTGCCAATATCTTCAGATCTGCGGTTAGTTGAACATAAAAGAGCTGCAAAAACCAGATCTATGCATGGAAAGACATTAAGCAGAAAAAACAAGGGTTTGCTCCATATACCAATAAACAAGACAAGAACAATTTTTGAAAGAATTTTTATATTAATTGGGCACCTGGGAGGAAAACAAGAAGGCGTATCCAATTCTCCTCAGTGGGATGGGTTCTTGGAAGTCCTCAGCACTTCAGATCTAAGATTTCTCTCTCTTGTTGGTGTAGAAAGCCCACACAAAGAATGGAACTCAAAGGGAGCTCACACAGCAAATGGCAGAAAATGGTGACCAAGTGTATAGATCCAGAGTGATCTAATAGGCAACAAAGGTGAAGAATGGTAGGAAAAACCCTCCTATTTATAACAAAATATTGGGTCATTCTAGATCTTGGTGCATGGGTTAACCAGATCTAGATCCACTTTTATGGAATATTTTATTATATTTGTTGGAGGGAAAAGGTATTTGACTTGGGTCAAATCCCTTAATTTGTCAAAAATAAATAAATAAATGATTTATTTATCTTTTTAAGGAAGCGGTTAGAAGATAATCAAACAAATAATGATTTATTTAATTATTTAAGGAAATAGTTGAAAGATAATTAAATAAATAGTGATTTATTTAATTATTTGTGGGTGATTTGGTCATATTTAACAAGGAATATTATCTAAATAAGGTTTAAATAATTATTCCTAGAAAATAATAAGATAAATAAAGGTTTATCTAATTAATTTCTTTGATTTTGGGCTAAACATGACTGGGAATAATAATTAAATTATGGTTTAATTAGTTATTCCATGAGGAAAATAAAACAAATATAGGTTTGTTTAATATTTCCCTTTGGGGTTTCCTGTTTTAACATAGTGAAAGCAATTTTACTTAGGGTAAAATTTGTCTTACATGGTGTACTTGGGTCCATCTATTGATAATAGGTTAGATGACCAAAAAATGGTGTAACATTAGCTATTATTTCATCCTTCAAACCATCCAAATTAGCCTTCATTTTTGCTTTTAAACCATCTATGTCATCTTCAGTTGCTCTTCGTAAGATCGAAATTTGTTGCACTTGGTACCGTAATTTTGATATCTCATACTGCAATTTTTCCTCTTCATGCGTCATAGTATAGATTTTTGAGGGCTTAATGGGTATGGAATTATTTTTTGGAGGCATTATAGAACCCAATACTGATAAAAATTCTAAAATATTCCCTTGGAATCACTTCAAACTGCTTTTTCAAACAAACGTTATGCAATTTTAAAAACCAAATACATACCATTTTCTTGATTTTGAGGAGCTCGATATTGAAATTGAATTATTCTCAATATCTAAAATTTGGCCCTGTAGTAGTCCTCTGAATCTTCTTTCAAATGCCACAGGTCTAACTTGATTTGGATTCTTCAAGGAAAACTTATGCCCAATCTCCCACAATGACCTAATTATGGACTAGTTCAGTAGAGCGAAATTTTACGACTTGCCACATGTCACTGTTTGCTCCTTTGGCTCTGAAATTTATAGAAAGGAAACTACAGTCCATGTACTTCCAATCACTTTTTACCAAATTCCAATCTGATGCTCAGAGAGAGAGTTATGAAGCTTTTCCCACAATCATCTCTTTGAGATGAAATTCGGGAGCCTGTAAAAGACCTAACTTCCACAGATCATATCACTAAAAATATTGTGAACCAAGCTTTGAAATTTTGCGGTGATGTTCCTCAATATATTTGATTCGTGCTCTAAAAATTTCAGCTTTTGAACCTTCATAGAAAAGAATTTATAGTGAAAATTTCGCGATGACCTTTTTAAGTGAAATTCAGGAGCATTCAAAAAGACCTAACTTCCACAGATCATATCTCCGAAAATATTGTGAACCAAGCTCTGAAATTTTTCGACGATGTTCCTCAGGATTTTGGCTTCGCACTCTAAAAATTTCAGCTTCTGAACGTTCGTATAAAAAAACCTATAACGAAAATTCCACGATGACCTGTTTGGAGCAGCGAAACCCTAGAATCCAAAGCTCTGATACCAAATATTGTGAAACTAGCTCCAAAAATAGAAAAATAGAGATATCAACACCTTAGAAATAAGCCAATTCAAGGGGGAAACCTCCAATACATTACATGAATGAACAATTCTTGGATGATACAAATGACCAGAACCTCCTTCTATATATAGGAGTCCATGGGGCCATAATATAATCCTAGTGGGGCCACAATGTAATCCTAGCTGACCTAAAAATAATAATGTAAGGGCACAATAATAAAAATATGGGGGTTACAGGGGTACAACAATAACAATAATGGGGGCTACACTAACATAATAAGGGACCACACTATTAATATAGGGACTTAACAAAAAGTCATGGATTTCCTTAGCAAAGGCAATGTCCATGGCTCTTTGGAATGTTGCTCCAAAATTCATCAGTACAAAGGGAATTTTCAATTACATGAAAGTTCCCCGGGGAGTGGTAAATGTAGTCTTTTCTTGATCTTTAGGTTGGACTAGGATTTCGTTGTATCCAGAAAATCCAATCAAGTAATGAAATTATTGATGACCCTGCTAGCCTCTATAGAATGTGGTCCATTTTGGGGGGGATAGTTATCCTTAAATGATACTTTGTTTAAGTTTATGAAATCAACACAGAGTTTGATTTCTCTTGTTTTCTTTCTAGTGGGCACTAAACTAGAGACCCAATCAGAATATCTAATGGGTGCTAATATTTGAGCCTCATACATCCTTTTGACTTCTTTTTCTATTAATGGCATAAGAACATGGTTATTTCTCCTAAGATTTTGTTTAAATGGCTTATGATTTTCTTTGATTGGTATCTTATGTTGCATAATGTTGGTATCATAAGATATAAGGTCTTCATAAATCCAGGCAAAGATATCTTGGAATTCTTTAAACAAACTAATGTACTTCAACTTTTCAACTGGAGGTAATGCTTTGGATATCTTGATAAGTTTGGGATTTTCTTCTATTGCTATGTTACATTCCTCTATATCTAACCTTAGGGGCTCCATTTTGGGTTTTCTAGCTACATCATTGGAGTCAAAGAGATCTTCTAATGGGGCTAATCCCTTAGGAAAAATGTTTCCTTTGAGGTTTAAAACTTCTGATTCATCTTTGGTTAATTCCTTAATTTCTATTGTTTCTAATTTTTCTATTTCTACTTTAGTGAATCTAGCATGTTCTATTTTATTTACATCATTTACATCTAATTCATTATTTATGGTGTAATCTAATGTACAATCTGTGTCTATATTGCAGTTTTGAAACTCTCCCTCAGAATTCATGAAATTATAGATTTGTGAGTCCTTTGAAAAGATTCGCCAATACTTCAAATTATCAGGTATGATTGGTCTATGGCTTACCTCACCAGTGTACTGATGATTTGGCTAAAATGGAAACCTGCATGTGCTAGCAAAAGTGGCCAAACTATGTGCTTGTATATTCTACTTTCCTGGAATAAGAGAAAAGTCAGTTTCAAGAAAACAATTTATCAAGTCTAGAATTGTTTCTCTATATTGGATAAGTCTAGTAGTATTCACAACATACTCTCCCTTGATTTTTTTATGATACGTTCTGAGTCTCCCATGACGAAAAATCTTTTGGCTCCAAGTTTTCTTAAAATTTGCAGTCCTAACACTAATGCTTCATATTCTGCCATGTTATTAGTGCATTTGAAATTTAACTTGAAGGTATGTCCTTCTGAATGGTCATTCTCTAAATTATAGATCCATACTCCAGCTCCTACTCCTAATCTATTTACAGAACCATCAAAATCTAAATGCCACATAGACTCATGAGTTATATTATCACTATCAATTTCTTTGTTTTTTTCTTCTATAGCTGTGATTTTATCTTTATCATTGTCTAAATTACATAAGAAAAATGAGTCCAAATCAGAATGCAATGAATAGATAGGATAATTCTATAGTCTTTCTACACTACTTACCATGTATTTCATCAAATTTTCTCTATAAAGCTTTCTTTACTAACCAAATACATAAATGGTAGCATATGACATGTCCAATTGCAGTGATCCCTGTAATTTTGATCCCCATGAGTGAGATAATAACATACGATATTTTGGAGAGATATCCGCAACTACTATGTCCATAATAATACTCTTTGCTAGGCACTGGACTAGAGTTACACACAGGTCCTTTATCAAGCCAAGGCATTTGACTTGACTAGAATCAAAGGAGAACAGGTCTTTGTATGGTCTGGTGATATCTAAGTTCAATTTTTCCATGACTGATTTAGGTATTAAGTTATGAGATGCTCCTGAATCCAATATAGCATTTTGTAAAATTTTATCATGAATGTTTAAGCGAATGTAGAATGGAGGTACACCCCCTTTTTGACGTTTGCCATTAAATTCAGGACTAAATAATAACTCAAGTTGATCAGCATTGAGGTTAAAAACATCTTCGCCTTCACTTTTGTTTAGTGTTTCAGTGATTTGGGCCTTGTATGAATAATTTTTCACCATCTCTATTAAAGGAACTGGTATTTTCAATTTGGCTATCTCAATTTAGATATTGAATGGAATTTGAGTTTTTCCTAATTGAATGATTTCATCCTTACCAAATGTGATTTGTGTTTTTTTGTCAACAGTTCGTAATTCAATTTGTGTGTTAACTGTTTTGTTTTCAATTTTATTGTTTGGAATAGTTTGAGTTGCAGTTGAAATTTGAGTAGTAGTTGCATTTATGCCTATAATCTTTGGGCTGGAAGTATTCTGAGTTTCTCTAGTGAGAATTTTTAGAGTTTTGGTCACAGGAGCTTCTACTGTTTTCTTAGTAGGAACTTCTCTGTTCTTATTGCTTCTAAGGCTATACTATTTATGAACTTCGTAGATAGTAGATTCATAGCCTTGTTTATAGTCAAAGGACTCTCCAGATTCTAACTATAATTGTTGTAACATGTATAATTCATGTTCTTATTGGGTAAGAAAAAGAGTATTTTCATCATTTACTCCCATCAAGTTTATTTTTTTGTCCTGGTCTTCTTCATTTTGTTGTGAACTTTCAGCATAGTTTTCTTGCAAAGGTGGTCTATTCTATTGATCAGGTATAGCTTCTCTTGATTTACCAGTATTAGAATTTTTCCTAAAGTTAGGGTTTCTAATTTGGGGACCTTGTTGATTTTTCCACTGAGGTTTTCTTTCCATGTTTTCTAATCTATCCATTAGTCTCTCCATACTTTTAGCTAAACCATCTATCTTAGTATCTGAAGTGGATGGTTCTTCCTTAATGGTCACTCTCCTTTCATTCCTCATCCTAGCACTTTTAGATAATAAGTTAGCTACTACACTAACTGCATCACTCTACATCTGTTCTAAAGTTGCAGGGTTTCTTTCTCTTAATTGATAGGACATGTCAGCATAAAAACCATATGGAAATTTGATTAGGGCCAAGTCTGGTGGGGGTCTGATATTCACTGGAATTACATTATAAATGTTTTTAAACCTAGTACATCAATCCTGAACATATTCATTAGTAGATCTCCTAATGTTCTCATACTCAGACAATATTTGTAAAGGTTTTTTCTTTCTTTCCCATCAATTAATGAAAAATTGGTGAAAATGTGCTAAATCAGCAATATGGTTAGAAGGTAAATATTTAAAACATTTTTTAAAATCTCCTACTAATGTTTGTGCAAATAATCTCATTTGTACATCAGCCTCATCAACTTCATGTAATTCAAAATAATTAGTCATTTTATTTACATTTTATTGAGAAATATATTGACCAGTACCATCAAACTGAAAATTTTTACTCTAGTAATATTGTGGAATAGCATGTAAAGGGGCCTGTAAGACCAAAGCAGCATATCTAGCTACCATGGCTAATATTATAGCTTGACTAGGACGTAAAGTAGTGGTGCTTGGAGATGAACTTGAATTTCTTGTTCTTGGAGATCAACTTGAAGTGCTTGAAGATGAACTTGGAACGCTAGAAGATGTACTTGGAAAAATTGAAGATGAGCTCGAAACTTTAGGTTGAAGAGGAAGTTTAGGTATGAATGGTTTTGTGGAATGAACAATGGAGGATACTATAGATAAGGTGGTAGTAAATAAAGTTGTATTTACATTTTCAAAAGGAATGATAGAACGCTTAGGGGTAGCAGCTGTTAGGGAAACTAATTCAACTGAATGTTGAAAATAGGCTTCATCTATATCTTTAATCAAATTTGAGTGCAAAACCTCAGGCTTATCAAAGGTTTCTAGAACCTGTTGATCTAAATCAAGTTGTATAGTTTCCTTCTTTGCTTCAATAAATTGAATAAAATTGGGGTCTATTACAATATCATAGATTGAGTTTTCATATTTGGTTCTAAATAAAGAATGCTCAAATGATAAATCAAATTGAATATCCTGTATGCTTGATAACTCTTTAGGAAGTGAATTTTCTCTGATTATCTGGCTACTACTTCCTAGACTTTCTAATTTTTAAAATTTTCATAAAATTCTGTCAGGATCGTCAACAATTATAGCAAGTTGTGGATCAGGATGAGCCTTGGTATAATATGTACTTTTAGAAGACAAAATTTTAACTTTCAATGATAATTTTTAAAAACTCTTTAAAACCTTAAGGTAAAAAAATGAGGAAAAGTGTTTCCTTTAAGATTTATTTTAACTGAGGACTGATTTCCCTAGTGGACTCGCAAGTATGTTATCACTTCGAAATTTCCTAAGAGTTGTTGTGTGCATTAAAAAAAGAAATAACAGAGGTAACTATCAACCAATTCTGCAGATTAGGATCTAGCCTTCATAATGCTCAGAGAGGGCTCTCTCTTAATGATTTAACTTTGTTTTTTTTAATAAATTTTAGGCTAGTTATGTACGATTGTTTGGTTGGTTTTGATTTTTTGGTGGAATTATTGATTTAGATGGATAAGTGCATTTCCATTTTCCATTGGGCTATGGAGTCAATATACCTTGAAAATTGAATAGGATCAAATTATAAACGAAGTGTTACAGGGCAGGATAGTTGAGCAAAATCAAATCTCAAGGTTGAAAGGTGAAGTGGTTTTCAATCGGGATCAAGGAGCAGTTAAGAATTCCTTAAACGAGAAAATGAAGGAAAGTTAAGGAGGTCAAACAGGATCAAAGGGAAATTAATAATTCTCTAAACTGAATATGGAAAGAAAACATAAAAATATATAATAGTCCAAATCAGAGTGTATTTAAACAAATTATGAATTAAAATTCCAATTATAACGTTCAAATTTAGAAAACATGCAAGTTTATGGAATACTTAAGAAAAGAACATGAACAATTGAAATATACTTCACTGAAATAGCTTAACACATGAATCCTGTAAAGAAATTCCTTTATTACTTGTCCTGTCTGTCAACTGGAAATGGTACAATAACCCTTAAGATAATAGATCAATTAGCTATAGAAATATTCATAAATCCACCCTCAATACTTCAAAATGATGAAGTATTTATATAAAAAATTTACAAAATATCCGCTCAACTGACTAGGATTTATTCTAGGAAAAAAAATATCTTTATGAAAAAAGATAGAGACAACTATTAATTGATTGAAATTTTTCCTTGTTTTATTTGATTGTAGTCATCTATTTTTTTCTTTCACGTTGTCTTCTTCTTTTACCAGTCTTTCATCTGTTTACTCTTCAACTTGTGCATTCTTTTACCTGTCTGATTTCACCTGTCACAGTAAATCACACCATTTTTCCCACATTTCTTCATCTAGAATATTTATATTCATCATCTTTCGGTAAATTTCATTTGCTTCTAAATACTTAGCAAATGTGGGCTTATTCACAAAAAGGTGATTTACTTCATGTTGGAGGTAAAAGAATTCTCTAAACTTTGAAGGAGTACTTTGCCTGTGGGTACGCCATTCATTGTTGAACTGTTGGAAGTCTCTTTGGCTACTTCCCTCTTTTTCTTGTCATATTTTTCATGCTTCATTAGTTTATCATTGATTACCAAAGGATTAGGTAGCCCTTTCTACCTTAATACATCAAACTTATTCATAAACATGCTAACTACAAGTTCCATTGTTTGACATTTTTCTTTAAGTTGTATCATCAGATTTCTCTTGAAAATCAGTTTCTTCACCTCTAAGATATTTTATGTTCTATATGTTATCCCAAGTTATTCTAATTCATATTTTTTTTTGGAATTAAGAAACTTGATAATTTCAGAGGCCTGCTCTTGTTTCTTCCCAAGATCTTCTTTAACCTTTTGAATTGCATTACCAACTTCTTTTACCAAGTCTTTCTATTCAAATATAATCTGAATAGAAGGCCAAATATCATTAACGAAGTTAATGATATTGGCCCACAACTTTTGTTTTTCTTGGGCTAAAGTTTCTTTCATTGATAAATCATTTTCTAACTTGTGGATTCTTTTAGTTAATCTGTTGGACTTTTTTACTTCTGCTTGATGCATTACATCTACTAATTTCTTGCCATCTTATAAAATTTTCACTTGTTCTTTGAACTTGTTAGTTTCAGTAGTTTGAATAGATATATCTTGCATTTCCTTGATCAATTTGCTTGCCTCATTAGTGGGATGGGTTGTTGGGATAGCCAATTCTATTGTTGATGTAGTTTCTGGAACTACTATTGATACTGGAGCTGTTGTAGGCAATCAGGCTAATGTAGAAGCTATAGGAATAGCAGTAATGGGAACTGCCTCCATGCTGGCTTGCTTTTCTTGCACTAATTTGTCCATTTTTGTTTCCACTTTTTGCATTTGAGCTGTCAACTGAATGATGAGATTCATCATTGCATCCTTTTGATTATCAGTTTCCAAAACCTCTTTGGTTTGTGGATTCTTTGTATTTCGTAACTTCGGTTGTTTCTTTAGTGAAGCTATGTCTTCATTCTTCATTTGTATTAGTTCTTTTTCTGTTTTGATATATTTTGGATTATAACCAACTTCCATTACCAAATCTTCAAGTGACTTTATCCTATTATCCTTAGCTTCTGATGAAGATTTCTCTAGTTTTAATTGTACCTTTATATTTTCTAGAGAATTATATAATTTCTGGACACTTAAAGCTTTATGTGTCATGGTGGAATAGATCATTTCTCCCGCTTATTTTTGAAACTCAATCTAGTTTATTGGATGCACAACTTTGGAAAGAACTTCAAAGTCTGTCTTTTTATAATCCTCTAATTTTTTGGGGCCTGCACTTTTGGCTGTAGAAATGTCATTTGCATCTTTCTTGTTTTGTAATCAAAACCTTAAAGTAATATGTTCTGGTCATTTGGAGTTTGTTTCTAGTACTGGGCATATGTTATAGCCTTTAATGCTTCATTTATGATTTTAATCTATTTGTATTTCTCCATCATATATTTCTCTTTCTCAACTGGTTTTCTAGATGATGAAACCTCTGCATTGTGTTTTTTTGAATTATTTGTGCACTGAAGGTTGATGGAAGATGTATTTCTTCTGAAAGTGTTGGAGGTGCATCAACTCTAACAACAATATCTATTTCAATAGTTTCAACTGTATCAAATATCTCTTCCTGCTGTATCACTGGATTTAGCTTGGTCTTCTTTATATACATGAGCTTCAATTTTGTATTAGAAGTAGTTTCTGTAGAATAAGAGCCTTCCTCTCTTGCCCTCTTTGAATTTCTATCCTGTGGGGCTGGAGTAAGCAAGTTGGAACTAGTATCAACCTGCTTCTCTACCTCCTGTAAAGTATTTTCCAACCACTCTGACTGGTTGGAATGCTTTTCAATTTCAGGCTTTGACTCATGAATGAAAGGGGTCAGTTAGAACTTAACTCTTAATTTACTTATGACACCCAAGGGGTCATATGGCCATTTTAAATTGCTATTGAACTTAAACTCTTGTAAAAATTTGTCTTCTTGTTGTCCACCTTTCCTACTATTACATATAGAAGGCCTTAGCTGGCTTTTAATATTGAATTGGGTATTTTTCATAGTTGAAAGGAAATTGGTTTCATCTGAATTCAAAATATGTCTGATGTATTCTAAATCAAATACCCTCATTGGGAGGTATTTGGGAAGCTTGTATGGAACTAGTTGGCTTCCATACACTCTAATTTTTGTATGATTTTGGTATAAGTGCCAGTCTCTTGTTTTTCTCTGCTCTGAGAACTGTAAAAACTTTTTGATCTCTTCACTGATTCTAGGCTGAATTCTACTTCTTAGAATATTAACTACTAGATAAAAAAAAAAGAATCAATGAAGTCTTTGAAGCTAAATTCAGTGGAATCTTTTCTGATCAAGGACATCCAAAAGACAACTAATTGGGGATTACCCTCAGTGTCTAGTTTTTGGAGGTTAACTGCAAACCTTCCTGATTGGAAATATATAAACATATGAAACAAAATTGAGGAGTATTTAAATACTCCTTCTTCTAGAAATTTAATCAGCAGTTCATTGATAAAATATGCCAAGTATTGGGCAAAATTGAAGGTTGTAGTTGGAGGTTGTCCCGGGAAAAATATGGACAGGAAACCAAGAATATATGCAATATCTATATGCTCATCAATGAAATATCCTAAAATAAATGACAACATGGTTACAATATTCCTGGTTCTTTCTGAAAACGTGGTTGTTGAGTATGGAGCATTGTTCTTAGGAGTTTCCACTGATGGAGGGAGGAAAGTCTGAAAGATTTGGAATCTTTTAGGAAATTCCAACTTCAAGTAAAGCTCAGTAAGGGTTTCAATGGATAATGGCACTTCATCAGGTTGTGGTTGAATCTGTAGCATCTTATTGGTGGATTGAGCAGTGATTGTGAATAGGATTTCTTGGTTTGGGGTAAATAAATCTCTTTTATTGGGTAAATAGATTACTTGGCACAGTTTGATGAGTTATGGGAACTGATAGGTCTGTGGGAATATGTATTTGGGTAGGTTTGAATCCCACATATGAATGTCATTTTCTTTATCAACGAATTTATCATGGCTCCAATAGTGGAGCTCCAAAATGTTGGAATGAGTCACAGTATCATTGATTTTGAAGTCTTTATCATCCAAAGGGGTGTGGTCGATATATAAAACTGGTGGTTGAAGAGGGTTTACCATCTGAATACTTTGGAAAGCCATTAATTCATTTAATTTATTCATTATCGTGCTTAATTGACAAAGGTAGGTATTTAGTATTACCTAGAATATTGAAGTTTTGGTCTTGGAAGGGGTCCTGGTAGATGTGAGCTTCAATTTTTAGTCGGCAATGGCTTTCAAGTATCTTTTTTCATGAATAAATAGAAATGGTGAAATAATGATTTCAGGCATATTTTTTATTAGTTTTGAACCTTAGGGCTTATTGCAATGTCATAAGGGTTTATTTCAAACAATGGTATTTTCATCGCAAGGCGCAGAGACAGTTTAGAAAATTATCACACGATAAAATATGGTTTGGTGGTTTTAGGATGAGGGGGTGTGATAAACTCTGGTGGCGATGTGTGGCAAGGTATGGGGTGGATAGAACCACCCATTTCACACCCCCCCCCCCCATTGGTTTTAAATGTTAGACGTTGAGGGGTGTGAAAAGGTTTATTGGTCATAGGATATGATAAATGGTGATCGGGAGGCTGGAGGAAGTTGCGAGTTTTCGAAGAGGTGGGGCTGCGAATTGATATGCGGAGGGGTAAATATAAGTGGGTCGGGGATTAATATATGTAGGGAAATATATTAGATGGGGGCTTATGTGAAATAAGGTTGGGAAAATAGATAGGTGGAGGGGTTTAATTAAAGGGGAATTTATCAAATTAGTTTAGGAAATATGTTAAGCGGGGGATTTAATTTAAAAGGGAAGTGGGGCCTGATAACATATTTATTTCATGCTTCAAAACTTTGGTTTAGTGGGTTTTTGGTGTTTTTTTTGGAAAGATGGAGTTACTAAAGGAGAAGGGGTTTTTTACAAGGGAAAAGGATTGTTATGGGGGGAAAGGGTTAGGAAAAGGGGAAAGGGATTTTATCAAAGGAAAAGGGATTTTTGCAAGGGAAAATTATTTCCAAGAGAGGGAAAAAGGGATTTAGAAAAGGGAAGGTGTTAGAAAGACATTAGTGATAAGAGAAAAACCCAATGATGCTTTTCAATATAACTCTTGAAAGTATTCTACCTACCCATTATTTATCCTGATATTTCTTATTTCTTTTATTGGGTGCATTTGAGCTTGCTGACCCTTTTATTTTATTTTGATAAGAAAACTAACTTATTTCTAACCTTATATCCTCCAATGGCTCATATCAAACTTATGAGCTCATTTTATTCTCTACCTAACTACTGATCTTCCAAGATTAAATGGTTTGGTCATATCTTTATTCACTAACTATCATGACATGAAATTTAAAGGCATGAATAATCAAGATTAAATTGTATGATTATCATGAATTGTAGCATTTTGGACAAGCTGCATACAATTTTATTTGCAAAAGTAAAGTAAAGTAAGAGTAGTGAAATTTGAATGTGCAACACTTTCATAATTTATTTTTCTTTCTTTTTGTGGGGTTCATACTTTATATCCATTTTTGATCTTTTTTTTGGTCCTTTGATTTTTATTTTAGGACATACCCTATTTTCATTTTTTAATATGGAAAACATTTGTAGAAAGCAAAGGTATGTACAATATTACAAGACCCAACATAGTCAATTCAAAATTATGATCCCTATTATTATAGGACCCTAACACAATCATTTTTCAGAAGATAATTCTTGACACATCTAACCTCGTGAGTTTTACCATAGGAAACTAAGCCTTGAGATTCATATCAGTTTAAGAACATCTAAAAAACAAAAATATCTTTTCTAAAAAATTTGAACAATGAAGATATTTACTTTACAACTATATGATACATTATTCGCTTCTTGGACATTTTAGGCATCAATAAAAGGAATATCAAATGTATTGGGATAAATTTTCCACACATTCAATGTTGCATACTCTTCCCAACACTCATTTAGTTGAGCTTCAGTGTAAGCCTAGATGAAAGAAACCAAATTAGACGCATTTAAACCAACCTTGATTAGGAAATTTGAACTAATGATATTTCTCATGCTCTATACAGTCTGTGGAGAGTTCCCTTTGAGAAATCTAGTTCATGACATTAGCATAGAAGACATCCAGAGTATTCATTCATGAATCTTCATCCGTTATGATTGAATAGATGTTAGATATGGAATCCAGACCAATTTTGTATCTTTTGTCAACATATATGGATAAATTTTACATTTGAATAAGCTTAAGGGCTTCATCTACATCAATTTGAGCTGACTTAGGGCCTGTGCACAATAAGTCCAAGAAAAAGAAATAGAGACATAAGTGTTTGTCAATAAATAATTTTTTTAGATTACCAAATTTCAGTTAATGTTGTTTCTTAGTCATAACTTCCCTCTAGTGTTGAAAAGACAAGAACTTGAAAAGTTAAGTCTCCTACAACTCACATGCAACACTAGGTAATTGCACAAAGGAACATATAAATTACTATTAAGATGCGAAAAATTCTTAGAAGTGTTTTGGAAGTGGTGTAAGAATGTGGTGCATCACTTTGTGCTTCCTCTCATGTAAGAATTGTAGTGGCAGTGTGTGTGTGAATGGAAGGATTTACATTGCTTGTCAGCAATTTATTGTAGGTATATTTATGATATTTAATTGAAGTTAAAATGTGTGTGTGAATGGAAATATATCCATTGCTTGTAAATAATTTATTTTACCCACATTGCTAATATTTAATTACAATGATATTATAGGTGTGAATGGAAGGAATTCCAAAGCTTATCATTGGTGTCTTGCATGTATATTGTTGATATTTAGTTGTAACAACTGTGTGTGAGTGAATGGAGATTTTTTATAGCTTACCGATGATGCCTTGCATTTATATTTCAAATATTTAACTACAATAATAATTTTTGTTTGTGAATGGAAGGATTTTCAAGTCTTATAAATGTGCTTGGAATTTGTACTGCAGATATTTATACAATAGTATGTGCAGGGAAGTAATTTTACAAAATATGAATTATGCCTTGTGCTTGTACTGAAGGTAATAAAAGTTTTCAAGTATACTCTTTAAGGAGATGGGAAACATATTTTCCATTTGCAACACATGCCAAATTTGATAAATGATCTAAATTATGAATGTTAGTTTTTTTGTGCTAATTTCATTTTCAGATATAAAACTTATTTTATGATCTTATGCTTGATGTATAGGTTTCCTTGTTGCTTATGTGTGTCAAAAAAGGAAATTAAATAGAGTTTTATGAGTGAATTTGAAAGCATAAAGCATTAATTTAAAAGGCTGAATAGTAGCAATATAAATAACAGCAAACCATCACATTTGATCCATTAAAAGATAGTTTTGATGAAGGAGTTCACCCCTCCTAGGCTACATCTCCTTGGTCCAGCTTCCATGGCTTAGACCTCTGTATTAGCTCAATAATGCTTAAAATTCTGTTTACATGCATCAAATTCTCTTGGAACATGCTCCAATGATTTAAAAATGTTGAAATCATTGGAAATGACCATTTATTTACTTAATTTGGCCTTCATATGCTCTAGGCATCGCCTTCCCTCCTAGTGGCCCTGGCTTCAAAATTCTTCAAGGTAACAAAAACATCTATAAAATTGCTCCTCTGCCTCTGAAACCTATTTCAATATGTTCATAGCATGCTAATTAGCCAATAATGACTCTTTTTGAGCCCGATTTGGTCGAAAATTGGCTTAATTATGGAAAAAAACAAAATTTCCCTCAATTTCTCCTCCAAATCTGGAAAGACTCTAGACAGCTCCAACATTTTTGGTGGAATCTGCCTAAAATATCATTCCACTAATTCCACTGCTAATTAATAGGAGTATTAATTAGGGCTTAATCCCGGATTAAATGAGATAAGCCCACTCTAATTCTACATTATGGTTGAGTGGTTGGAGTGTGGTCATGTCGTAGGGTCACATGGACGAGTGTTGGCCCCCTCCATTCCTGCCACTGGAGCCTATGTACAGTTCAAATGAAGGTGGGTCATAATACATTTCAAGTCTCATGTGTCAATCTTATTGGTAAATCGTTGGAGTGGTTTTGGGGGGGGGGGGTCACAGGATCGAACCCCGACCTCCGCCCCCATACATCTACTTTTCAATGTTGAATATTAATAAACATATTATATGCTCCAAATATATATATATATATATATAAAATTTGGCACAAATTAAATATATTTCACTTTTAGAACTATAGGTTATAAAACCAAATAATGCACCAAAACTTTGACATTAATATGCCAATCATACTGTATGCTCCATTGTAATGTTTGAAATGTAATTCGCCTCCACCATAATACCTGCGGACTTAAGGTTAGAAATGTGCCAATCGAAATATAATATAAAAATCGGACTTTAGATTATAATAAAATATGCATCCAATATATATAATATATATGATTCGAAATATTAGTATTCATAATATGTGCCACCATGTTAAAATAATGAATTCTACCTTAGTGTTGGAGAGGGCTCACCAAAGGGGACATGTGGTGACCCCTGGTTGGGTTTTCCTCCAACATATATATATATATATATATATATATATATATATATATATATATATATATATATATATATATATATATATATATATATATATATATATATCGAATTCAACTTTAAGAAGACATTGGAGGACATTGGGCAATTTTCACCTTCACAAACCAAACTAGAAAATCCAATTGTGACACTTGTCACAGTCCCATTGGACGAAAACTGAAGAATATTCTCTACATGTTGACTGGACTACCATGTCATCAGTTGTACCTATTTTTCAATATTTTTTTAAACAATTTTCATGTTATGAACGGCGATCAACAGAGCATAACTTCCTCATCCGAATTTGATTTTTGATGAAACGAGTTGCGCTGGATTTCTAGTGATGGGTCGGCTACGGTTGTTCATTTTGAAATCAATTTTGAGCACTTTCATTTTTTAGCTAAAATATTGAGCCTTTGATTAATAAATTAACTAACACTACCTTGATCATAACCAAGCATCCAAGGTCGTATTTCTACAAGAGGACTGTTCCATATGAAGCAAGGTCATCACATTATGTTAAAAGCCCATCCATAAGTCAGAACCTAAGGATAATAGTGTGACCATTCCTTAGGAAAGTTGGCTCTCTACCTTTAAAAATTTCTAGGGATTTCATTAGAAACTCCATTGCTAGACATAAAGGATAACACGAAGGATGCTCCAGCAAGCACCATAACTCCATTCACATGGAGGTACATGAATAATCAACTACCTGAACCTAGTTATCTAGATTCTGGAAAGACTTAATGACATCCAAAAGTGTGTAATAATTTTCGGTGAAAATCACATAAAAGAAATTTTTGTCGACGCGTTTCGAACCAGCCAGTGTGGTTCATCATCAGGACAAGATGAGAAATCTAATCAGGAAACTAGTTTAAGTAGATCAGGACATCTCCAACTAGCCGTTGGAAAAACTGCTAGTTTGACTAGAATAGGAAGAATTTTATTTTTAATATTAATTCTATTATATTTTAAAAATTTTAATTATATTTTTATTTTAAATTGAATATAAAATAAAAATCAAATAAAATCAAATAAATAAATAAGTAATAATAATAATACTTAATTAATCAATTAATTTAAGATTACTAAAGAGGTAAGTTTCCCGATTAAAAAAAATAATAATAATAAATAAATAAATAAAATAATAAATAATAAATAAATAAATATATAAAAATTATATAAAAATAAATAAATAAATATATATATATATATATATATATATATATATATATATATATATAGAGAGAGAGAGAGAGAGAGAGAGAGAGAGAGAGAGAGAGAGAGAGAGAGAGAGAGAGAGAAATATAAATAAATAAATAATACTAATAAAAATAAAAAATAAAAAATAAATAAAAATTCATTAAAAAAATAAATAAATAAAATAAAAATAAAATTATATATATATATATATATATATATAATAAAATAAAAACAAAACAAAAATACTAATCAAAACAAAATTAATAAAATAAAAGAAGCATACATCTAGAGAGAGGAATTAAGATCGAGATAGGAAAGAACGATTAAAAAATAAATAAATAAACTAAGAATGAAGGGCAGGAATCCAGCATCTTCTAACATTCCACCCATCATCCCTATTAAGGTTAACCGGCCTCTTTTCTATTTCTAAGGCTTCCCTCAACTTTCGGTGGTGGAAGTGGTCAATTGTTACAATAACCTTAGTATCTTCAATACAAATATGGTGATTTGTTTTTCAGCATGTACGCAAGGCGGAAGGAGACCGGGAATCTATTATGCTTAAGGTCGGTGACATGTTCATGAATTCTTTGGTTAATTGATCGACCGGTTCACCAATGTAAAAAGGTGTCCCACGAGAACACGGAATCAAATAAACACCCTTACCATCCATCGGGCAAATCGGGTCTTTAACAGATCTAAGAGAACTACGAATAGTGCGGAGAGGCTTGAAAGTTGAAGAGACATTATGTTTCTTCAAGATCCTTGCGATTTTATCAATAGTACCTTGGATAAAATGAAGGTGAACTCCTTATGAACGATCGTAAGGATCTTTCTTAACCTTAGGAACTAAACACCCTTACCATCCATCGGGCAAATCGGGTCGTTAACAGATCTAATAGAACTACGAATAGTGCGGAGAGGCTTGAAAGTTGAAGAGACATTATCTTTCTTCAAGATGCTTGTGATTTTATCAGTAGTACCTTGGATAAAAGGAAGGTGAACTCTTGATGACCGATCACAAGGATCTTTCTTAAACTTAGGACCTAAACACCCTTACCATCCATTGGGCAAATCGGGTCTTTAACAGATCTAAGATAACTACGAATAGTGCAGAGAGGTTTGAATGTTGAAGAGACATTATGTTTCTTCAAGATCCTTGTGATTTTATCAGTAGTACCTTAGATAAAAGGAAGGTGAACTCCTGATGACCGATCGCAAGGATATTTCTTAACCTTAGGACCTAAACACCCTTACCATCCATCGGGCAAATCGGGTCTTTAACAGATCTAAGAGAACTACGAATAGTGTGGAGAGGCTTGAAAGTTGAAGAGACATTATGTTTCTTCAAGATCCTTGCGATTTTATCAGTAGTGCCTTGGATAAAAGGAAGGTGAACTCCTGATGAGCAATAATCTTTCTTAACCTTAGGACCTAAACACCCTTACCATCCATCGGGAAAATCGGATCTTTAACAGATATAAGAGAACTACGAATAGTGCGGAGAGGCTTGAAAGTTGAAGAGACATTATGTTTCTTCAAGATCCTTGCGATTTTATCAGTAGTACCTTGGATAAAAGGAAGGTGAACTCCTGATGACCGATCGCAAGGATATTTCTTAACCTTAGGACCTAAACACCCTTACCATCCATCGGGCAAATCGGGTCTTTAATAGATCTAAGAGAACTACGAATAGTGCGGAGAGGCTTGAAAGTTGAAGAGACATTATGTTTCTTCAAGATCCTTGCGATTTTATCAGTAGTAACTTGGATAAAAGGAAGGTGAACTCCTGATGACCAATCGCAAGGATATTTCTTAACCTTAGGACCTAAACACCCTTACCATCCATCGGGCAAATCAGGTCTTTAACAGATCTAAGAGAACTACGAATAGTGAGGAGAGGCTTGAAAGTTGAAGAGACATTATGTTTCTTCAAGATCCTTGCGATTTTATCAGTAGTACCTTGGATAAAAGGAAGGTGAACTCCCGATGACCGATCGCAAGGATCTTTCTTAACCTTAGGACCTAAACACCCTTACCATCCATCGGGAAAATCGGGTCTTTAACAGATCTAAGAGAACTACGTATAGTGCGGAGAGGCTTGAAAGTTGAAGAGACATTATGTTTCTTCAAGATCCTTGCAATTTTATCAGTAGTACCTTGGATAAAAGGAAGGTGAACTCCCGATGACCGATCGCAAGGATCTTTCTTTACCTTAGGACCTAAACACCCTTACCATTCATCGGGCAAATCGGGTCTTTAAAAAATCTAAGAGAACTACGAATAGTGTGGAGAGGCTTGAAAGTTGAAGAGACATTATGTTTCTTCAAGATCCTTGCGATTTTATCAGTAGTACCTTGGATAAAAGGAAGATGAACTCCTGATGACCGATCGTAAGGATCTTTCTTAACCTTAGGACCTAAACACCCTTACCATCCATCAGGCAAATCAGGTCTTTAACAGATCTAAGAGAACTACGAATAGTGCAGAGAGGCTTGAAAGTTGAAGAGACATTATGTTTCTTCAAGATCCTTGCGATTTTATCAGTAGTACCTTGGATAAAAGGAAGGTGAACTCCTGATGACCGATCGCAAGGATATTTCTTAACCTTAGGACCTAAACACCCTTACCATCCATCGGGAAAATCGGGTCTTGAACAAATCTAAGAGAACTACGAATAGTGCGGAGAGGCTTGAAAGTTGAAGAGACATTATGTTTCTTCAAGATCCTTGCGATTTTATCAGTAGCACCTTGGATAAAAGGAAGGTGAACTTTCCTGTGGGACACCTTACATTGGTGAAACTGGTCGATCAATTAACCAAAGAATTCATGAACATGTGGCTGACCTTAGACATGGTAGATCTCGGTCCTCTGCCTTGGCAGAGCATGTTGAAAAAACAAATCACCATATTTGTATTGAAGATACTAAGGTTATTGCAACAATTGACCACTTCCACCACCGAAAGTTGAGGGAAGCCTTGGAAATAGAAAAGAGGCTGGTTAACCTTAATAGGGATGATGGGTGGAATGTTAGCAGATGCTGGATTACTACCCTTCATTCTTTTCTTTTTTTTCTTTTTTTTTTTATCGTTCTTTCCTATCTCGATCTTAATTCCTCTCTCTAGATGTATGCTTCTTTTATTTTATTAATTTGGTTTTGATTAGTATTTTTGTTTTGTTTTTATTTTATTATATATATATATATATATATATATATATTTTAATTTTTGATTTTGATTTTGATTTTTTTTATTTTGATTTTGATTTTGATTTATTTTGATTTTATTTATTTATTTATTTATTTATTTTTTATTTTTTATTTTTAAATGAATTTTTATTTATATTTTATTTTTTATTTTTATTAGTATTATTTATTTATTTATATTTTTCTTTATTTATTTAATTATTATTATTATTATTTTCTATGTAAGCTTAAATATATTAATGAAACATATGGTACAGCGATTTTAGGCTTCAGAAGCGCCATATAGTCAGCAAGATATCAAAAATTGAACTGCCCTCAAGGGGAAACCGGTCCAAGAATCGTTTAAGAGCTGCCTCAGTAGAGGAAACTAGCTTGGGCATACCAAAGCAGAGCCAAAAAACTGAGCCGCCCTCAAGGGGAAACCGACCCGAACATTGTTTTGGAACTATCTCTTCATAATAAACCAGCTTGGGCAAACTAAGAATTGTTGCATACAGAACCAACAAAATAACAAAGAGACTAGACATTATAGTTTGAGCAGAAACAGAAGCGCTAGAGCCCATAGTCACCCGAGGGTGATTCCTCTTCAATTCTGCACCAGCAACCTTCCTCGTCATCAGGAACTAGGTCATTTTGAGTTGCAGCAGCCCCTGCTTCACGAACACCTGTTTGCGTCCCAAGGTCCTGGAGGAGACTTGAGTTGCAATCACCCACTTTACGGGAGGAGCCTTTTTCCACTGGCTAAGAGGCATGCAACGCAGTGGGAGAGGAAGGGGGATTGGCAGGAATCACTGAAGGAGGGGGAGCAGGCGTGGCTTCAAGGATCTCCTTGAAAGAGACTGAAATCGTCGCAATAACCAAAGGGCGGGTGGAATTAAATTGATAATGGAAGATGGTGGTGGACGGGTTTCAAATAGAAGCAGAGACAGCAGGCCGAGGTTCAAGAGGATGTCGAGAGGTAGAGGCACCACGCCTCGGGGAGGGAGGAAGGCGATGTACATGACCACTGCCACGAAGACTACGAGAAGGGGGGGGCTTCCACTAAGGCTTTGAGAGGAGGATGACTGAGAGCCAGAGGAGAGAGAGCGATGATGTCTGGTGGAACTGAGACGGGAGCTTCCTCGACGGCACCTCAAACGATGCCTCAGTCGCGGCATTCCAGCGTTGAAATGGTGAGAGAAGGCGGAATTGACTGAAGGCACTAGAGGGGGGAGGGGAGAAAAAAGGCCGGGCAGAGAAGCAAGGTGCAGAGAACAAAACGGACTGTGTGAGTGATGGAAACTAGGAGTGAAGCTAATGCAACAACCCAGAGGGCAGCGTCTTCCCAC
This sequence comes from Pinus albicaulis, assembly GCA_034641835.2. NCBI lineage: Eukaryota > Viridiplantae > Streptophyta > Pinopsida > Pinales > Pinaceae > Pinus > Pinus albicaulis. Next base: position 63,701,869 of record CM076571.1, read on the forward strand.
AACAGTGTGGAGGTTGTGCACGTCGGCATCCGGAGAGCAGTTGGAACCCACGGGCAGGAGTTGCAGTGACATGGAGACCTGCAAACCACAGCAAATCCAGACCATAAACTCTGAAACCGCATCTGAATGTAGGGGCAAAGGACCTGGAGGATGCATTTTGAAGCGAATGTCGTCTCGGCCTCCCCACCGGCATAAATGCTGCGCAGGGTGACGGCCTGAAGAATTTAAGAGCCCAAGGTAGAGTAATTGCAATCCGCAGGTGGCCATGTGGCCTTGCCACACGCTCACTTATTGAAGGACTACCATCAAATCCACATTAACCACCCGCATCCAAGGTATTTAATTATTTTTCATTTAATTATTTATTTATTTTTTATTTTATTTTATTTTATTTTATTTTATTTTTTTATTTTTATTTTTGTTTTTTATCGGGAAACTTACCTCTTTAGTAATCTTAAATTAATTGATTAATTAAGTATTATTATTATTACTTATTTATTTATTTTATTTTTATTTTATATTGAATTTAAAATAAAAATATAATTAAAAATTTTAAAATATAATAGAATTAATATTAAAAATAAAATTCTTCCTATTCTAGTCAAACTAGCCGTTTTTCCAATGGCTAGTTGGAGATGTCCTGATCTACTTAAACTGGTTTCCTGATTAGATTTCTCATCTTGTCCCGATGATGAACCACACTCGCTGGTTCGAAACGCGTCGACAAAAATTTCTTTTATGTGATTTTCACTTAAAATTATTACACACATTCTATGGATCACAGAAGCCAAATTCCTGACATCCAAAAGTACTTTCTTAACAGTCTAAAAAAAGCATGAGGTAGTTTGAACGTTGTAGTACATGGTGTCACCTTGTGTCATTCTTGTAACTAACCCATGGTAGAGTACTTGAGAAATCTTGAGTACGATTCTTTGAATTGTTCCTCTAAATCATGGTTCATGGGAAAGAGAGACCATCACACTATTATAAATGTTGATAGACTGAAGTAAATTTCTTAGCACAACCTTAATATTTCAAATGAATGTTTCCTGAATAGCTTTGTCAGATCCAGGAGTGGGTTCCAAGGAATATGTAAATTTGGTACAGTTTCATCCTATATCCATATATACACTAACATGCAAATTATAATTCAAATATGTTTCAATACAGCTCCAATGAAGCTATATGAAGGTGAATTATTTGCATAATAATATCTCTCCTACATTTTACATACATGGGAAGAAGGGGAGTTGTTATTATGATAAAAATTATAGAAGCTTCCATAGAATGAGAATATCCACCTTAGCTAGGGGTATATTAACTGTCAGAACATAAAATGGCCTGGACATGATTGTTGATCCTAAACTATTGATTGTGTATAAGTTCCAGCTTGGGATTAAGGTCTGAAACCCTATCTGGATTTAGACCTTCAAGGTAGTCATACATAAGGATAATTAGATAGAGGGTTAATTTTCAGGAGTTTGAAATCACCACTTACACCCTTGTATATTTCCAAGAGATCAATGACAATAGCCCCAAAACATCATCATGCAATTGTCCCTTAGACCCTCATTAGCAGAAAAGGAAAAAGAAAAATAATAATAATCATGAAGGTTTGTATTTGATATAGATCATTGAGCGGCACGCTATCATGGCAATCTAGGGTATGCAGCTGACCTAGGGCTAGAGGCGGCCCGTGGCTCCTCCCACAATGCTCCTTCTACTAGTTTTCTCATATTTCCATTCAGTAGGGTTGTCCAATATGAAGGCTCTCGATGGTGGGACAGTGATCCCCCCCCCCGGTTCCCATTCACCTGAAACCAGTGCGACAACGGGATCTAACACCGCTACCCAGAATGGTCCGGTTGTGCATCCAAACCCCACAGGGACGAATGAACCTCTGACAGACTCGCAAGAGGAAAAAACAACTCAAAAGAAAGAAACTTCGTCATAGTGCATTCCCAAGGCAGAAAAAATACCCAACATAAACTTACTAGCACAACGAATCAATGGAAGAATCCAATACATGAAGTAGCATGCACTCATCGGTAAGCTCATTCGCTTCTGTCCCACCGAGAAATCCCTTCTGGGCTGGATCGCTTCAAAGTGGAAGCCAAAGGGGAAAATCTCTCTCCAACTAGGACCAAAAGGATTTTTCAAAATCATATTCACATGCATTGAGGACAAGAATCGAATCATGGATGGGGGACCCTACTTCTTCAAGTCAACAGGACTTTTCCTTAGAAAATGGGTGGAAAGATTCAACCCTCACAAAAAGGACTTCAGTTGGGCACCGGTTTGGGTCCGACTGTACTCCCTCCCTCAATACTATTGGGATGACATCTCTCTCAAAGACATTGGCGACAATCTGGGAGATTTCATCAAAATTACAGAATAAACCAAGATCAACCGATATACTTCCTATGTCAGGATCTACGTTTACATGCACATAGACAACACCCTTCCTGACTCGGTAAGTCTTCTCCATGATGACTTTGAATGGGTTCAAATAGTTGACTATGAACATGTGTCTTTCAGATGTCACAAATTTCACGAGCATGGGCATCTCTTTAGATATTTCCCCCTCAATCAACACCAAAACGCAACTCAGGCTTAGACACCCAATATCTGGATGGTTTCACAAAGATCACAAGCCACAAATGGCATGCCAGAAAACCACCATCTGCCCCAAAGGCCTCTCAACCTTCCACCAGCAAAAGCTTCAATTTTTTAGCTTTTCAGCCCTCCCAGAATGCCCCTACCTCTTCACCTCATGAGCCTCCCTTCAATGCAGCCAATTCCCCTCCAGAAGCTACCAATCCCTTATCATCTCCCCACCACTCATCAGCACCCTTACCTCCTGAACCAAACCTGGCTCTAACATCACTTGAAAATTGTGTCAACAAAGGGAAAAGAGTAGAGCTGAAGAAACCCTCTGATATGGATGAAGAGCCAGAGAGCATCGCTTTTTGTGATCTCAACATCGTAGGCCTCGAAGAAGCATGCAAAAGAAAATAATTTCACATGATTCCCACTAAGTAGATCCAATGTCTCAAGGAAGTTCTCTCCAGAGCTCAACAATTGCCTACTCTTGGCATTCCAGGTGGTACCTTGCTAGATACCAAAAAAATCATGAAAGAATCGAGAAAAGGGGGTAGGCATACTGATTTACAATGCCTCATCATCCTTGGCGGCCAACTGGTTGAATCGGGAAGATATCCCAACCTAACTTGGTTCTACACTACCATTCCTCATAGTTCTCAACGAAACTAATCTCATGGAATATTAGTGGCTAAATAGCCCCTCCAAGCATCAACTGATCAAGAAAATAATTTCCCAAGAAAATCCCACCATTTTCTTTAGGAAAGAAACCAAATGTTCTGTTACCACCTTGAACACCATTTTATCAAGATTATGGAATGGTTGCCACATTATCAATGTAGAAGAACTTGGCACCTCAGGAGGCATAGCTATTGCCTAGAACCCTCTCCAAATCACTCTGACCAATCTTCACACCTCTTGCAACTTCATTCAGGCCATGTCCCATCTTCTAGGTACCAATATTCATGGCCATATCACTAATGTATATTTTCCCCAACCAATAGCACAAAAAATCGATCTCCTAGACACTATTAAGAGGATGAACTCTCCTCAAACCCACCCACTCTGGGTTCTGGGTGGGGATTTCAACATGGTCACCAGCTTGAAGGAAAAAAAAGGAGGACACTCTAGGCTTGAAGTAGACAACCACAGATTCAAGGAGTTCATTCATATCAACCAGCTCATCGATCTCCAAATTTCCAATGGAATTCATACTTGGAACAACCATCAATGAGGATCTCACCAAATAGCTTCCTGCCTTGACATATTCCTCATCTCAGAAAAATCTATCCATCCGGATGGTGATCTCGCCTCTACCATTATGCCCACTTCGGGATCTAATGACTAGCCCATCCAATTGCAATGGTCCTGCCTTAACATAGCAAGCAACAAGCCCTTCCATTTTGAACATTTTTTTCTAGCTCATCCCCGTTTCAAGGATGTGGTTGCTAATTTTTGGTGCAACATTACTCCATAGATGGGCTCCAAAATGTTTCAATTTCAACAGAAACTCAAAAATCTCAAAGGAAAGCTCAAGCAATGGAATCAATAATCCTTTGGAAACATCTTCAACAATCAAATAGAGTTGGAAGCTCAGATGGCATGTCTCTAATAAAATATCATTCTAGAAGGTTGCACAGACAAACTCACAGACCAGGAGGCAAATCTAATGGGGAAATTGGAAGATCAAAGGCAACAGGAGGAAATTATCTGGAACATAAATCCAGGATTCGAAGGCTCAAAGAAGGGGAAACAAACACAAAAAATTTCCAACGCTCTACCATCCAGCGTCGAATGCTCAATTTCATCTCAACACTCAAGAATGAACATGGGGGCTGCTTAGAAGCACATGACGACATTGAACATGAGTTTTTGGATTATTTCAAGGAAATTATCATAGAACCCAACATAGAACATTAGTCCTCTATCAACAGAATCACCCATCATATCCAAAATATTATCATATAATATCACAATCAAATGTTGATGCGACCCACCTCATTGCAAGAGGTTGAACAATCAATTTTGCAACTGAAAGATGAGAAATCTCTAGGTCGAAATGGTTTCACCTCCAACTTCTTCCACTTCTCCTGGGATGTGATCAAGTAGAAGGTCTATGACCTAGTCAAAGAATCCAGAAGCATGCATTGGGCTCTACTGGCACTCAATGCCACCTTTCTCACCTTGATCTCGAAAGAGGAACATGATGCCACGTCAGGTAAGTACCACCCCATAGCCCTTTGCAACGTCATTTATAAGCTCATGTCAAAAGGGATTGCCAACAGGCTTAAACCTCTCCTCCCACTTCTCATATCACCAGAACAAACGAGATATGTGGAGGGTCAACAAATTATGGATAGTATTATCCTCATGCATGAATTCATCCAGTCTCTGAAAGTGAAAAAAAACTAGGTATGCTTCTCAAGATCGATCTCTCAAAAGATGTTGACAAGCTCAACTAGATTTATTACCACCATGTGCTCTTGGCCTTCAACTTCAGCACCACTTGGATTAGATGGATCATGAGCATGCTCTCCTCTCCCATCTTATCCATTATGGTCAATGATTTTCCCTCTCCCACCTTCACCCCCTTAAGAGGTATCTGTCAAGGAGATCCTCTTTCCCCTTTCTTGTTGGTCCTCAAGGCGAAAGGGTTGGGTCATTTAATTCATCAAGTTATCCACACTCAAACACATGGTAATCTCTATTCCAAATAACCCACCCCTATCCCATCAAAATTTTGTGGATGATAACATGCTTTTGGGCCCTCCTTTTGTTCAAGAAGCCAAATCCTTTAATTCTATGCTCGTTTGTTTCTCCAAAGCCTCTGGAACCACTATCAATGCTGAAACATCTCAACTCTTTTTCTTCAGTACTCCTTTTGTCACTCAACGCAACATTATGTGTATCCTATTTTTTAACATTGTCAAGCTCCCTTAAAAATACCTTGGATCCCTACTCATTGACTATGCCATCAAGCATACTTCTTGGAAGGATCTTATGGACAAATTGGAAGCAATATTATCTTATTGGACCCACCATGCTCTTAAAATTTCCGGTAGTTTGGTGCTAATCAAGTTTGTCCTCCAATCCATGCTGCTTTACCTTTTTCAGTGTTGGATGATCCAAAATGGGTGTTGAAATCAATTTGTAATCTGCAACACACCTTTCTATGGAGTGGCAACAAGGACAAGGAAATGGACCTTTTTTAAATGGTCTGAGGTCTCCCCATCCAAAGTTTCTGGACGATTGGGTTTGAGGGACCCTGAGCAAAGAAACATCATCATGGGAACTCGTATTTGGTGGAAATGGGTGTCCAGTCCTCATACTACATGGGCCCAGCTCTGGGTAGCTAAATACATAAAAAATTGGCCTCATGAGGATCTTATTCGCTACAATATAGAAATTGGAGGCTCCCAAATCTGGAAAGCGGCCAATCAACACAAGTTCCTCACCCAATCTCACAACTTTTGGGAGATTTTTTCAAGATCTCAAGCTCACTTTTGGGAAGAATCATGGCAACAATAACCTAGAGTTGCAACCTCAGTGGCAATAAACTCTTCAAGGCATGGAGAAAATTAAAATCAAGCACTTTTGGACATCGCTGAGCTCTCAAGGATTTCACAATTGGCTTCCCACTACTCAATGGCAAGAAAACTAGCATGATGAATCCCATGATTACATCTAGCTAGAAATTGTAAAAAGGAATATTTGATGTCTCGATGGACCATATATTCTCAGGTGGGGTCATGCTCCCCAAGGAGTTTTCACTAACAAGGAAACCTATCAACTACTCCATCCATCTGATCCAAATCAAACTGATAAAATTTGGTCAAAAATATGGAACACAAACGTCTGGCCCAAAGTCTCCACCTTTCTCTAGCTACTCAGCAAGCGCCACATCTTAACTTGGGACAATCTTCTAAAAAAATGATTCATTGGCCCTTCATGGTGCCCCCTATGTCAGAATAAAGTAGAAACCATGGATCATCTACTAGATTTGTGCCCCTTTTCAAGCACTCTTTGGGACAGAGTCGCCACTATTTTTCGTCAAACCAACAGAAGGCGCAGTGATGTCACTAATATGATCATTCAATGGCAGAAAGCCCCTTTCATTAGTAATCTCCTCAACTCGCTCTAGCTTCTCATACCTAGGCTATTTCTCTGGACAATTTGGAAGGAGAGGAATAAAAAAATCTTCAAAGATCTGGAAACACCTCATGAGATTTTATGGACTAAATTCTGCAACAATATAAAGGAAACCTTAGCCCTACATCAGTGGATGAACTCGAATCTCCCAACCCGACCCCAAGAATGCCACATATGGGCCAATTGGAACCTCAATATCCCTTGTAACTCCGTAGTCTCTCCTTCTTTCATTACCCCTTTTGAATCTCCAAGATCTTGGAGGCCTCCTCCTAAGGATCTCTAAAAACTCAACTTCGATGGAGCCTCAAAAGGAAATCCGGGCAAAGATGGTTTTAGTAGAAATTTCCGTGACTCTAAGGAGGCACCCTTCCTAATTTTCTTTGGATCCATTTATTGGGATAGCAAAAACTCCATCGAGATGCAGGGAATTATCCAAGGTCTCAACCTAGCTCAAGAAAATGATCTCTTTCCCTTGGAGGTGGAAGGGGATTCTCATATCATCATAAATGTTTCTTATTGTCTTCCTCATGGCTCTTCCTCCTCCAAAATATCAAATAACTGGTGCTTATCCTCTAGACTGGAAAATTTGGAACATTGGCTTCAAATCCACAAATCCATTACCTTTATGCATGTTCGTAGATCAACCAACGAAGTAGCAGATTTGTTAGTAAACAAAGGTGTGGAACAAGGCTCTCCTCTCTTCTCCAGCAGATTCCACTCCATCTTCGATGAATCTCTGTGTGCGGCTTGCAATCATTTTTTCCTTAAATATCTTCAACCCTTGGATGTGGGTGCTTGACATGTATTGTTTAGGCGACCACCTAGTTCATCGACGCAGTGGCACCTGGCTGGACAAAATGAAGGCTCATTCACTCCCAGTATTTAATATAGTAGGCACTATTATTCTCCCAATATTTAATCATAAAACCTAACTTCTAACTTTTAATCTATGTTTAGGATTATATTAGAGTTTAAAACAAATTTACATGCATTCTTAGACATAAATAGGCTAGACATATTAGCATATGAAGATCTAAATGTAGCTCATATTGATTGAAAGAAAAATATTCCTAATTTTTTTCTTAAATATTTATTAGTATTTATTAAAATATAATTATAATAAATTATTTACTGTTGTTAAATTGTTTAATTTTAATAGAAAGTTAACATATTCAAATACACATAAAATATACACTTAATCAACAAAATAATCAAGTTTTCATTGTGTTGACGGGCCACTAGGCTACTAGAGAAACCAATAGAACCAAGGTCCTTGACACAATTTGGTTGACAAAGGAGGAAGCCTTAATAAAATGGGCAGTCCTAACAACAAATTATTGTATGTTCCAAGCTTCTAGCCATAGTTAGGTATGGATAATCCTAAGCATTTGAAAAGGCTCACCTTCTCTAACTACCAAGGCAACTGAAACACAAATGCATCTAACAAGTGCTACTGTAGAAAATTGCACTGGACAAGGTGGTAGTTTCTTTATAAAAAGCTTAAAAAATTTCATAGGCCACACCTCAAGGGTCAAGTTCAATATAGAAAAACATGTATCATAAATGGACATACAAAATGAAAATTCATGTGATACACATCCAAAGGGTTTAATCTCAATATATCTGAACATGTATGACCGAGGGAAATGGGATAAAAATCCCAAGAGTCAAGTCCAAGAGAACGAGCTGAGACAAATATCTATGTAAATACTACTGTAGTTAAAAAAAAAATCCATATTCATTTTATTCAATTATGTATTCTTATTTGTGAATAATTTATGATGTATAATGGGTTTTTGCATGACATACCTTCCAAATTAATTTTACATATACTTTAATGGTGTGTGCTCTACCTCATGGTAATTTTGATCTGAACCAATTATCCTCACCTTGGAATAAGGTAAACGACAAGAATATCTTCAACAATAAAGAACACCATGTAGTCCCAAATATGTCCTATAAATTCTGAGTTGTATATATTATAGGATGGCACTATAAGATCTATTTCTTAATAGAACAACATATTGTCAAAATCATCAGATTTGTAAATGTCAGTTGTACATTTATATCACTCAGAAAACATTTGCATCCCTTTGCCAACTTGATATTTCTGGGATTTTGGAACCATCTTATCCTTCAAATTGAACATTTCTATAGAAAAGGAAAATTGACCTACATCACCAAATTTTCCTTTCTTGAAAAGAACAAAGCTGAATGTTATGTTAAGTTATTTATTTGTGCCATAAAAACTAATTATAAGTTCCAATCAGTCCATAATTGATTTACATTCTCTTTTTTCATTATCTTTCACTTTCTTATTATTCTTTTCAATTCTCCAATGATAGTAGAAGACATAGGGTTTTTGGGTTTACTGGGAAGTAATGATGGAGTATATAAAGGAAACATGGAATAGTGTTTTGACATAAACTAAAGTCAATTAGTGGGGGGGGGGGGGGGTTTGCAGACCTAAAAATTAAAGATTTTGTCAAGGATGACGTGGGGGTCCTCCCATTGAAGATTGTGGAAGTTTCAACATTTCTCCACCTGTGAGGGAGATCTAATGACCAGACTTACCAATGATAAGGTTCCCTACTTCAATTCTCCCAGATACTTACAGCATAAAACCCATATAGGAAAAGTTGAAGAAATATTTAAGCTTATTTTTCTGTAAAGATGATGTAAGGTTTTAGATGATCCAAATATAATAATGTAAAGTTATGATAAAAATATTTATTAAATTAGAATATTTAATAAATATTAGAGACACTTAGAAATAGAATATTGTTAGAAAAGATAGGACTCTAGAATAGAGTCGTATCTTAGGCTCTAAAATAGGAATAAAGTTAGTAGATTGGATAGAAGATCATTTATTGTAAATTGACACTTGTTGTTTTTTCAAGTGGTCCATAACTAAATTAAGCTAGGACATATAGCTTATAAATAGGTTAGTTTCCTAATTGCAAATTAGTGGAAGTTTACGTTTGTAAACTCTTGCAATTTGTTATGTAATTTATTTTCCGTTATCGATAAAACTATGTCTGAGGACACTTCTATAGTAATGTGGTATCAGAGCTTCACTAATACAGCTGACGAGAGAAGGAGATTCCTACTCTACAAGCCTATGGAAAACTCCAAAAAATTGTGCATCAACTGAATGGGTATGTAATTTTGTTATTTTGTTTTAGGGAAAATAAATTTACTGATTATAATCTGAATATCAATTTTTTTTAAGAGTCATTTTTTATCCTAGGCTGCGTAAATTCAGCATGCATAGACCCCTCTCCTTTGTCTACGCTGAAAAAAATTCCACTGAATAGATTCACGCCTAAATAATAGTGATTTGTTGAGTTATTGCAATGCTCTCATGCTTCATTCTGGCTTCGCGTTTAACTGGCTTCCTGCAAAGAAGTGCTTTGATCCATCCAATAAGTCTTCTTCCGGTTTGAGAATTTCCTTCTCAACTTTCTCAAAGTTCCATTCAACTCCATTTTCAGCAGCAATTTCTTTCAAAAGACATAATTTTATCTTTGTGCTCACTGCTCTGGTTGATAATTTCTCAATGATATGCCTGTTAACCGCACTACCTGGAATATGAATTTCTTTCATATATCCAATGAAATTTTATAGAAGTCGTATATTAGTTTAAGATTGGAAGCGACTCAAATAACCAGTGATTTCAAATAACTAGCGGTTTCAGTTTTGGAATATGAATTTTCTTTGCTAAAGTTGAATTTCCTTCTAAAACCAGCGTAAATTCACTGCTTGCACTTGCAAATTATATAGAGCCGACGAAAACCATTTTCAAAACCATTTCCAACGGTTTCAAAGTTGCATCTGAAGCCTCTTCGATGCTCAAGAAGAATGTGAGAGTCGAAGCTGAAGCTATGCAGGTAAAAGCTGTAATGATATTGGACATGGAAGAAAAGAGATAAAACATGAGTATGTGGTATTGAGCAGCGTCAAATTTTTTTTTTTTTGAATTTCATTTGTTGAATGTTTTGTTGTGGATCAAGAAGAAGAGATTATCAAACAAATTTATACAAGTTGTTGTATCTTCTGAAGAAATATTGGAGTTTTTTTGTACTCTTAATAAATTACCTTTTGCAGTAGCGAATTCTTGAAGGTTTGTTAGGCTGAAATCCTATTATTTAACACGAAATTTGAATTATTGAGAGAAATTGTTGGCAACGTTGAAGAGAACACTGCGTTGTGTTGAAGGCAGATAGCAGATGAGAAATGATAAATGTCGGGATGCAGTGCTGAGGAGAAACACCAGGGTGAATAGTGTGGGAAACTTGAAAGTCTCTTGCATGGAATATACTTGCAAAGTAGAATTGATCTACATCAAAATCAAAGGTAGAATAATAGCATGGAGTTTAAATTGCAAAGACTGCAAAAGTATTTTTTGAGACTTGAAGTATTTAACTTCATACTTGAAAGTGTTAAAAAATGGAAAAATAAATTTTTCTATTTGAAAATTGGTAAAGTAAAATATTTCCATTTGAAAAATAGGAAAAATAAAATGTTTCTACCTGAAAATTGGAAAATATGGGAAAATCAAATACTTTTTATATAAAGTGAAAAAGTAAAAAGTTGGGAAATTAAAGTGATTTTTTTTATAAATCAATTTATAAAGTGATTTTAAATTTTGTAAGTCACATGGAGAGATAAGGTATATAATTTTGTGTAATTTTTTATTATTGGAGTAATAAGGATTTTGTAATTTTTGGAGTAATAAGTAGATATTATTTGTAATTTTTATTTTGGAGAAATAAGAGTCATTATTTGTAACTCAAAGTACCTTTCTACTTTGAGGGGGGGCAATTTTAATTTTTAAGAAGAAATTTGTACGGGGATTGTCAAGTGGTCAAATTTTGAAAGGATTTCATTGTAAACACTCAACGAGAAATTGACTAGAGCCAAGTGCAAAGCTCAGTCATTTTTCTCTTTTTTTCAATGACTATATGTGAGTCAAGGCCAAGGCTCGATAGATCATTTTCTCTTTGCATGGCGTGTTTCGTGTGACGAGTTGTTCATTTTTTCTTGTGCTTGATTCTTTTGGTGCACTGCTTCAACACTACAATGTCAAAGTTAATTAATCTGTTCTTTGAAACTGATAAGCTAGAAGGGGTGAAATCTTATAAGACATGGAAACGTCTAATTGAAAGCACTTTCATATATAATGAATTGTGGCATGAAATATGCGATGGCAACATCAAGCCTAATAAACCAACAGATGCAGCTTCACTTGCAAAATGGGAAGTAAACAAACGCCAAGGCATTAGCTCTTATAAAAGCTTCAGTTAATAATGAAATGTACATACATATTGAAAATTCCTCAGATTCATGGACTTCTTTTCGTACATTCAAATATCTCTTTGATACACAACCTGAATCAAAGAAGGTTGATCTTCAATTAAAATTGCTTCAACGGAAATTAACTGAAGGTAGCGACGTCCTTGAGTATATTTCACCGTTTAAAAATATCAAGCAAGAAATAATAAATGCTGGTTTTCAAGTTGTCGATGAAAGTTTCTTGACTAAGATTTTAATTGCTAGATTGCCATCATCATATACACATTTTTTGGAAACTTTGTAAGTCACTGGAAAGTTAGAGAAGATAAAGTTTGATGAATTCAGTGACATATTAGCCCAACATGATAAAAATTTTGGGAAGAAGAAACAGATTGGAGAGGATGTCTTCTTCACTGAATCCAACTCAAGTAACTACTCAGCTGATAGTTCAAGAAACCGAGGAAGAGGATATTTCAATCAAAGCCAAGGTCGTGGTCGCAGTCAAAGCAGAGGAAATAATTTCAACATAGGCTACAATTCAGGTAGGAGCAATTTTCAAGGAAGAGGCAACAATCAAAGAAGAGGATATAATCAAGGCATAGGACAAAGTCCAGGCAGAGGACAAACTTAGAACAGAGGCGAAAGCATAGGAAGAGGATAGTATCAAGGCAAAGCACAGTCTCAAGGCAGAGGCAGAGATTTCAGTCAAATTGTTTGCAGGAAATGTAACAAAGTTGGTCATTATGCAGAAGATTGTATAACTTCTATTGAGAAAATTCCCAAGTTTCATCCAACCTCTGCACAGTTTGCAAATGATGAATATGATCCTAATGGCTTAGAATATGTCTTCACCAACACAGAATAAACAACTTTATAGGTTTTAAGCTTTCTTAGAAGTGATTATGAAGATGCATGGATTATGGATACAGGCACAACTCAACACATGAATTTTCGACGGGATTTATTTTGGAGCTTCCAACAATTCCATCTAAATTCAATATTTAACTTGTTGATAAAACAAAACATACTCCTTTAGGCAAATGTGTAGTTAAACTTTTTTTACCTGGCATTGGAGAAAGAATGATTTCAAATGTATGGTATGTCCCAACATTTAAGAAAAAATCGTTATCTTTAGTCAGGATTCGACAAGCAGGACATATGGTGATTATGGAAGATGGCTTAGTTAAAATTAACTCAGTCAAACAAAACATGAAAATAGTAATGACAGGTTATGAAGATGGAAAACTATTAAAGTTGAAAGGGATAGTTATTCTAAGAAATTCTGACTTTGCAGGAGCAGCAAGTACAGAAATTTCACCGATCAGATTGTGGCATGTAAGATATGTACATCTCAACTTAGAAATTTTCTTTCAGTTACAAAAACAGGGAATGGTTAAGGGACTTCCAACATTTAAAAGGAAAAATGCAAAGTGTGAATCTTGCATTTTTGGAAAACAACATCGAGAGACTTTTCCTACAAGTTCATGGCGTGCAAACAGGCATTTGTAGTTGGTTCACAGTGATATTTGTGGACCCTTACCAACTTCGCTCAGAGGATGCAGATATTTCTTACTCTTTGTTGATGATTTTAGTAGGATGACTTGGGTATATTTTTAGAAGCAAAAGTCAGAAGCATTTGAAAAGTTCAAAACTTTTCATCAGCTTATTGAAAATGAAGTAAAGGAGAAGATTGGCACTCTTAGAACTGAAAATGGCAGAGAATTCACTTCAAATGAATTCAAAATGTATTGCATGGATAATGGCATAAAACGACATCTTACCAATGTCTACACTCCACATTAAAAAGGAGTAGTAGAAAGAATGAATCGTACCTTGTTAGGAATGGTGCGATCTATGTTAACTTTAAAAAAGTTAAGTCCTTTATATTGGGCCGAAGCAATTCTTACCACTTTCTACTTGAGAAACAGATCTCCCACTACTTTTTTGGACGGAATCACACCTTATGAAGCATGGTTTGGCTTCAAACATCGGGTTAAACATCTTAGAGTTTTTGGATCAGTATGTTATGCCTTAGTTCCGAAGGAAAAATGAACTAAGCTTGACTCACGAAGCTTGAAGTGCACAATGATTATGTATTCTGATGAAAATAAAGGGTACCGACTTTTTTCGAATGGGAAATTTATTGTATGAAAAGATGTGATTTTTGATGAAAATGAGAGTAAGAGTGCTGAAGAAGTTGAAATTTTTCTTCAAAAGTTAGAAACAAAAAGTGATAAAAGAAACGGAAATCTACAAAGTCAACCAAATTCACAAAATTGGTATGAACTTGAGTTTCCTTCATCTGAAAATGATTCATCTAGTCCCTTTTCTTCACCAATGCCATCTGGGTCTTCTAGCAGTTCATCCAACTCTCCTAGCAGCAGCAGTTCTTCTGACAACGACTCTCCGCCCCCGGAACCTATAGTTGATCAACAAACATACGTTTACATCAACCCTCTTTTCAATGATGGTGATTTTTCACAATCTCAAACCAGTGAACATCAATTGCCAAAATGGGCAGTTCAAATTTTGAAAGATGTAAGGCCTAATGAACATAATAAAATAGGAACAAGGGGATCACAAAGAAACGAAGGAAATTTTTCCTTGATAGCAAATTATTTTACTGAACCTTCTACTTATCATGAGGCAGTAAAACATAAGGAATGGAAATAGGCTATGGTTAATGAATATCAAGCAGTTCGCGACAACAACACTTGGAAACTTGTTGATTGTCCCCATAATTTTAAACCCATCAGATGCAAATAGGTTTACCGAATTAAGTACAAGCAAAATGGCGATATCGACAAGTATAAAGAAATACTTGTTTCTAAGGGTTTTGTGCAGCAGGAAAGAATAGATTATGAGGAGACGTTTGCTCCTATAGCTAAATGGAACACCATCCAACTCACACTTGCCTTAGTAGCTCAACGAGGATGGAAAGTTCATCAGATGGATGTAAAAAGTGCTTTCCTTAACAGTGATTTACAGGAAGAAGTGTACATGACACAACCACCAGGTTTTGAAATTCAAGGACGAGAACATAAAGTCTGCAAAATGATAAAGGCTTTATATGGTTTAAAACAAGCTCCCCGAGCTTGGTATTCCAAAATGGATGAATACCTTCAGAAAGTTGGTTTTCAACTAAGTGAATCTGATGATACCTTGTATATATGACAACAAGGTAAAAATCTGGTGATTCTTGTTATGTATGTAGATGATTTGATTATCACGGGAAATAATGATGATCACATTACACAGGTGAAAAAGGAGTTACATGTCAGTTTTAAGATGACAGATTTGGGAATACTCCACTACTATCTTGGAGTTGAAGTATTCCAACGTCCACATCATATCTTCATTTCTCAGAGTAAGTATGCAGCAGAAATTCTTTAGCGATTTGGAATGCAGGATTGCAAGCCTGTTCTTACCCCTATGGAACAAAACTTGAAACTTTCAAAATTTGAAGGGGTGGAAATGGTGGATAGCACTACTTATCGACAGTTGATTGGTAGCCTGATTTATCTGACAACTACTCGACCAGATCTTTCTTATGCTGTCAGTATTATTTCCCACTTTATGCAGGAAACACGAGACAGCCACTGGAATGTAGCCAAAAGAGTTCTTCATTATATCCAAGGAACAAAATATTTTTTTCTTCTTTATAAGAAGACTAAAAACTTTGTACTTGGTGGATTTTCAGATGCTGACTTTGCTGGCAGTATTGATGATAGGGCATCAACCTCATGTTATTTAATGAACATGGGGTCAGCTGCAGTATCCTGGAGTTGCAAGAAGCAAGCTACAGTGGCCACTTCTTTAGTAGAAGCAGAATACATATCAGCATGGGAAGCAACATGTGAGATTTTTTGGTTGCGTAGAGTTTTACAGGACTTCGGTATTCCTCTAGTAGAAGCTACTTCGTTATTCATTAACAACCAGTCATTAATAAAGCTTGCCAAAAATCTAGTTTTTCATTCAAAGACAAATCATTTGGACACCAAGTATCATCATATCAGATCACTCATTGCAAAGGATGTCATCAAGCCGGTTTATTGTCCTTCAAAAGATTAAACCTCCGATATCTTCAACAAACCTCTTGGCAGAATAAAATTTACTAAGTTCAGGGATGAACTTGGTATATGTTGTAATGTATATTTGGATCGTGGGGGGGATGTTAGATGATCCAAATATAATAATGTAAAGTTAGGATAAAAATAATTATTAAACTATAATATTTAATAAATATTAGAGACACTTAGAAATACAATATTGTTGGCAAAGATAGGACTCTAGAATATAGTTGTATCTTAGGCTCTAAAATAGGAATAAAGTTAGTAGATTGGATAGAAAATCATTTATTGTAAATGGACACTTGTTGTTTTTTCAAGTGGTCCATAACTAAATTAAGTTAGGACATATAGCTTATAAATAGGTTAGTTTCCTAATGGAAAATTAGTGGAAGTTTACGTTTGTAAACTCTTGCAATTTGTTATGTAATTTATTTTCCATTATCAATGAAATTACGTATCTGAGGACACTTCTATATTAATGCATCATTGTTTCCTCATATACTCCTCAAGAAAAGTTTTATGTTGATCTTACAAATTTGTTTCCTTTGCAAAAAATTCTTCCTCAACCCAAGGGCCAGTGGAATGGTGGTAAAGGAAGATATCGATGACCATACATTGTTTATTAATTATATGGCCTACTCTAATAGCCATTTCCTTCTGATAGTTGTTGTTGAATATTTGAATGCCAAGGTAGTAAATTTCATCATCCATTCTAAAGTGATGTAGTGAAAGAAGATGGTGGTTCATGAGTTATTTTCTATATAGCTATCCCTTCAATTTCATAGGTGACAATCTATTTTAGTTTTTAACCTAGATGCGTGTTGTAAATTGATTCAAGGTGAAATATGACTAGAGCTAGAATTTAATTTTACAGTTTTCATTGTTGTATTCCTAACCTAAAAAAAAATGCAATATACAAAAATGGTGTGTTACATCTCAGATGATGCTTGATAATAAAGGTTTGGAGCTACTCAGGGCCACCTACTCTCTATGCTAATACTCTTTATAAAACACTAAAAAGTCTCTACTCACTAAAAAACTTATGCACTAACTTTATCGAAATCCTAATAGCTGACGTCCATAACTATATTATTTTGGTATTCCTGTGGTTGTAGTCTTTTCACGTCAATAGCTTCACTTTCTGGTCCATATTTGTTTGTATAGTACCTAGAATGTATCGGGGATAAGGGGATAAAGTATCCATCAAAGCAATTATAATACTAGTTTACAAGATTGATATGCTCCAAAAATGGAGAACCTTGAAAAGTGCTCGGATTAGCTATGGTTCAATTCCATAACATAATACACACTCGTCATCAGCTGTAACAAGGTAAATTAATTCATTTATTATACATACATGATAATCATTATTGTTTCGTATAAAGACTGGTATAAGAGTTATGTACACTAATATTTAACATAAGCATTTACAAAAGAATGAGTATTGTTTTATCCATGGAAGGTAGGTGTGATACTACCACCCATTCCACAAAAGCAACCAAAATTCCCTAAACCAACAACACAACAAGAGGATGCAGGGTTTTTTATACACTAGATCCAACTAAAGCTAAGAGGTTTTTCAAGCTAGTTGAGGAGGTGTTAGATGAGAAAACATTGGATCAGTTGTCAAATTTGACGACATGAAAAAGGGAGGATTGCATTAATCCTGCAGTGGATGGAAAACTAAGTTGGTGCAGTGTATGTTCTTATGAGATAGATTCTAAAGCTACGATCAATAGATGAAAAAATTCATAATATGAAGAATCCACTCGGTGGTTTGTTACATTGCATAACAACTGGTTTAATGGTGCTGAGGTAAAGGACCCATTGATTTTTGAGATAAAATGTCACTATGCACATTGTATTCTATTAATCAAATAAAGTTACATATATACATGAGGAATTGTCTCAAGATAGGTAAGCTATCTTGGATGCACAATAAGTTGGTTGAGAGAATATCTCAACCTCACTCCAAACTAGAAACTTAGTTTTAGCTAACCTATGGAATAGGAACAAACTCTATACATAGATAGTCACAACTGAAGACAAGTAGGAATTACATATTCCAACACTCCCCCTTAATGACTACTTGTCTCAATATCCATCTGCAAAATCTACAATTGGTCCTGTTTGGTAATTACACTAGTTTTGTTTGGTAATTACACTTTGTATTTTTTTCATTCTATTGTTGATGTCCATATAAAGGAACAACCATCTACAAAATGCATGGGTTCCCAACCGCTGCAACCGCCAGTCTACTAGGAAGTCCTTCACATACATGGTTCATCCAACCTCTCGATGAACTCCCCCTATATAAAAAATTTCACCTCATGGAGTCTAAGACCAATATGGCCCACCCAGGTGTATCCATACCACATGACACACTCTTCTAGGGTGTTAAAACTCTCTAACATAGGGAACACATAACAAAGGGGTATGCATGCCTCTCTCGGTCTTACAGCACGTACAAACAATAAATGATATGTAGATTCACTCTAATTACAAATTGTGACTCATACTCTACCATGGTCATGATTTTGTTCTACAAACATAAACAAACTTTGACTACATCATTTATATGCTAGAACACACCACTACTTTGGCTTTTTACTTTGAGTCTTTGGCATCTTCATTTTTTTACTTTGGCATGCTGATCTGCAAAGTCTAGTTGTGGTCAAACTTAAGAAAAATATATGTCGACGTCCATATAAAGGAGCAACCATCCACTGGAATGCATGGGTACCAACCGCTGCAACCACTAGTCTTGTAGGATGTCCTCTGCATACATGGTTTTGTCAACCATTATCACTGCATACATGTACCTGTATCTATATATCCCCCTCAAACGTGGGTTTTATCGGATGACTCGTAACCATGTTAAAAAAAAGAATATTTGAATGGATTAATATAAATCTCACTGGTCAGCTCTACAAAAGAGAGTCTAAACCAGAAGAGTCTGGCTTCTGCAGAATGCTCTTCCTTCATCGGTGAACTCTCACCGGCAATAGATCTATCTTAGATCTCTTCGAAAAGCTTTTACTGGATCCCTTCATCAGCTACCTTGCACCAGATTTCTTCATCGGTGACCTTGCACTGAATCTCTTCATCGACAACCTTGCACCGGATCTCTTCATCAGTGGGAAAACACTGGCATAGACCTGTTTCCAGTCCATTTCACTATTACAAGTTGTTTTTGGTTGACCACAAACTGACACTATAAAATGGTTTATGGCTGACCACGACCCTGTAATTACAAAGTGGTTTTGAGATTACCATGAACTTTTACGGGGATACACATGCCTTTACAAGGCTTACATACTCCAACTCTTGGAGTTACGAGGTACATATAATGACCACTACAAAACCATCCTAGGCTTGCTTACCATTCAACTATCTGACTCATTATACAACATGCTATTGAGTCTATTCCAAGAAACTCACACAAAAAAAACTTTCACTTTTGTTGTCCATCATCCTTTAAATGTTGTCGCTGCTCCTTTACATCATATTTTGAAATGTTCACATCTTGGTCATCTTTGTCTTTGTCAATTAAATCTTGGAACTCCATGCTTAACCTGTCATTTTTTAGAGCCTCGAATTCTAACAAAGTAACTTTACCTATATTGAGTTAGATAGGCTCAATAAGGCTCAATAATTTTAAACATGATTCCAAGAAAAAATAAAAACATAAACTTTTCAGATTAACAAGAAAATAAAATTTCTCTGTCTATGCCCAAATATGGCTATTTACCAAACATAACAACAACCATTCTTCTCCAACGATACCTCTGAGGGGTCCACTGATAAACAAACAAATTGACGACCTTTCCACTAGTCTCAATGCAGTGCATTCCAGCACAGATGATCCAGATGTAGGCACTCACAGCCACACGAAGAGAAACAATAACAAATTGTCCCTCTCAAAACAAGAATCCAGGACTCCACGGCCTAATCCTCCATCGTCAACAAATTCACTGTCAACATGCATAAAATTCAACGATTTTACACACAAAAGTTCTTGTTTCAATATCTAGTTAACCTGGAATCGCAGTGTATTGCCACTTCCCCTGTTCACAATATCAAGGCTGGGTAACTGTTTCCAAGCATGCATCCTCATGCTCGCTGACAAGCTACAACAACGAAGACCCATTGTCGAGATAATCTCCTTGCAATTGAACATGCATATCTGTTTCCATCAGACTGGGCACACATAAACTCGATCATCCTCCAATCTCTGATTTAGCTCCAAGCACTATCCTTTGATGCCATTTTCACTGTCATGTCTTCATCACATTTAGTAGTAAATCATTCCTATAAATAACTTTTCTATTGTTGGAATGGCCAATTCCAACATAGACTCAAACTCGTGACAATAGTTGGCCAAACTAAATGTTACAATAAATAAATAAATTATTTCAACCAGATTTACATTACTCACATGACAACTCTTAAATAAATATTAGACACTCGCAACATGACATCATGGGAGCACTGAGATCTATTAAATAAAAAATGCATAAATTTTCTTCGAAATTAGCATGAACACAAAAAATGGAAACCCCATCTTTGTGGGTAGCGCACTTCCTGATTCATCTTTTCAAAGAAAGAAATTTCAAGGCAAGTTTTCCCTCTGTCAATGCATTTCATGCCTTTATTGGAGAGAGCATTGACCAAAAGAAACTCTGAACCACTACCCGTATCGGCCTTGGCAGATCAATTTGTTTCAAAAATTATCCTCCAACACACAGACCCATGCCTCTACCGATTTCTTCAATGAGCCGAACAAGTTGAAACAAAAGTTAAAAAATGCCTGCAACTAATGAGCAGAGTCATCACACCTTCAAACCGAAAGTAGGAGACGTTGCTCCCCACGTGTACCAAAAAAATGATCACGCAACGTTCCTGCCAGCTCTAGAAGTCCTCTATATTACAAAATATTGAGGTTCAATCAATCCATTACCAGATTATCTGTGTTTCGCACATCTGCTCTTAGGGCTCAGGCACCGTGCACTACAAGAGGCGAGTTTTTGTCTCTCTAATGCCATTGGCTACACCAACAATGATTGCCATCTTTCCTTCCAACCTTTTGGACGTGGGAAGTAGAATCATAGATATACTCCTCACGCATAAGTTATGAAAATGTGGATATCCCCTGCTGCTTGATGTTGATAATGACTTATCCCTTCTTATGCCTTATGCATCCACCAATTCACGCATCCACCAACTCACGCATCCTCCACTCCAAAAGGGCAGATCCATAGGCATGCATGACTTCTCTCACGCAGCTCCAAACTAATCCACGATCTCCCTTCGAATTCTCATGCAACCATTAGTGGGAAGATCCATACAATAATAGAAATCTACCAGCTTCACACTTAATCGATGGTAGGAATCAAACTAGATGTGAGAGGAGGTTGCAAAATATTCACACAAAGTGTTGTACCTACTATGGATGGATAGACAAACTCTTTATTTCACTTGGCTGAGAGTGCTCGATCCAAGATCGATTTCCCACAACTTCACAATATCATGGTCGG
The DNA here is from genome assembly GCA_034641835.2 of Pinus albicaulis. Lineage (NCBI taxonomy): Eukaryota > Viridiplantae > Streptophyta > Pinopsida > Pinales > Pinaceae > Pinus > Pinus albicaulis. Next base: position 63,723,521 of record CM076571.1, read on the forward strand.
AATCAAGATAAATGACTCTCTACACACAGATATCAGCCAAATAAGTCCGAGCATAATTCAGCAGCTGATCCAAAGCCTGCCTGATGGTCGTCGATATGAAACCCTTGAAAATCGCTTCGTCGAAATAATACGGCTTAAATTTCAGATAAGGAAAGGTATATCTCACGACCTCTTGCAACTCACACTTAAATTTTAGATAATGAAAGGTATCTCTCACAACCTCTTGCAGCTCATGGTTGTTGCTAGAAATCAAGAAATGGAAGAACACATTTTCGGGCAAGAAGCATGCTGGAGAACAGAGAGAATCGCGGCCATGGATCCTCTCAGATACTCTATGTCTAATGTCATGGCAATGTGCATAGAACCTGTCCTACAGAACAATCCCTTCTGTTCACGAGTCAAGAGAGGGCACTCATTCCCATTGCGGAACGTCGAAACTTCCTTAAACTGGGCCGGAACCTGAAACCTCTGAAATTGCGAAGATCTGATGGCCTCTGCTGGCGACCATGTGTGCATTTCCAGTAGCATCACAGAGAATGCAAGAATCGAGAAAAAAATCAAACCTCGTAACGGATCCATTGCCATTTCTTAAATTGCTATTACCAGAATTCGTATCATCCTCGTTTCGATCCGATCCGGCTTCCTCACTAGTGCTCCTGGTGGGTTCTTCTTCTCCAATATAAGGCAATTTCCTACTCCTCATTGCAGGAGTCCGAACAAAAGAATTTTCTGTGGGGGAATTAGGATCGAAAGTATGGGCAGCATCGGAACTAATCCTAGCCGCTGTAAGAACGTTATCGAATTCTCTGCTAAAGGTTATACTTTTGCTATCACTTGATACAAACGACACACTGGATGTATTAGACCAGCTGGGCTATAGACGGCGTGCAAGTCATCTTATCTCATTGCTGGTAGCATCTGCTCTCAAATCTTCCACCGTTACATGAATGTCCCAGACTCCGTCGTTCTCTACTCCAAATTTCCCTTGTCAACAGATCCGAACAGCAGGACTCATGGCCTTCTACAGATCAGCGAATTACTGGAACGATCCTACCATTGCACAAGCATCCAAGAAAATGGCGTTTTTTTTATACACAGCCTCTGCCGACCCAATCTTACTTGCTTTTGTTGTCAAACACATTGTCTCCACCGAGAGCGTGACCGAAAACCCGAACCAACGCACAAAAGATGGACAAACCTACACTTACAAAAAAACAATATCGATATACTCTTATTTCCCTCAGCCCAGGAGGGGCCGAGGTCCAAGTCCATACAGGCTCTGATACCAAGATAAAATGTCACTATGCACACTATATTCTATTAATCAAATACAGTTACATATATACATGAGGAATTGTCTCAAGATAGGTAAACTATCTTGGATGCACAATAAGTTGGTTGAGAGAATATCTCAACCTCACACCAAACTAGAAACTTAGTTTTAACTAACCTATGGAATAGGAACAGACTCTATACATAGATAGTCACAACTGAAGACAAGTAGGAATTACATAGTTCAACAGTTTGATGGGACAAAATATATCACTGAATTTGTTGAGCAGATGGATGTGCACATCGAGATGGGTAGTAGGTTGCAGCTTTGGACATCACTTTGATAGAGTTCTCGATACATTTTTTTGTGAACACATAAGAAAAAATTGTCATTAAGTGGTTCTCAACATAAACCTCAATGCCACAATTCCCTAAACCAATAACACAGTAAGAGGATGGAATGGATAAAATTAAATGAAAGATAGCACTACTTCATACGTTAGCCACCAAAATTCCTTGAAGCTAATTTAAATCCAAGGTATAAGTGGAGTTACTCCAAAATACATACAACATGGGATTACAAAAAGTTGGGGTAAATATGATCCATAATAAGTACTTTCATAAATTATAGTATCTTTTTTATTATTCTATCCTTCAAATTTTCAAATTATCATTGAGAAAAAAAAAGCACCTTCCTCCACTGAAAACTTTGTAAGCACATGAAACACTTGATGACAATGACATTCCCTTGAAATTTTTAGCGAGATGTGGAGAAATAAATTCACCTAAACTTGAAACATTGGTTCCTATGACAGAAGTGGGATAGAAATGATATTTTTTGAAACATAAGAGAGAGAATCAAATGACTGGAATCTAGTTGGTGAATCTGCATTGATTAGATGAGCATATGAGTCCTCCACATTTCCAACAAAAGCTAGCAATGTCCCTGAATGGTCATCTACTTTTTTTGGTCCACTGAATCTAGTGCGTGATGAGCTATTTGCATATATTTTTTAAACCATATCCGAGAAGGAAATATATTTAGATGAATTATCCAGATGACTATTTCAGCATATGGAAAAGTATGAAGGATCGATATCAAAAATTGGAAACCAATGCATACTAAGCTAACTACAATATTTAAAATTGTGAAGAAAATATAGAATATTAATATTGTGGGAAGCAACAACAAAATTGGTGTAAAAACAAGTGATCCAAAAACATGTTGCTCCACACTATAATCACAACTGTCAATTATTTCTCATGAAGGATTTAGTTTTTGGCCCCTGAAAGGGTGCAAAATTATGAAAAAAAATCAAAGGGAAGCCATTAAGAAAGTCTGAGCCCGGATGTAACAAATAGGGGCTTGCGCTACAGTAAAGGTAGGGGCTTCTACAATAGCAGGACCTTGATGCCACTCTCAGTATGCTACTCTTAGTTTTCTACGGATGTCGCACTCAGGTGGCTCTCAAATCGTCGGTCACTCTACGCTTCGAATTTCGCTCAGCCTTCTTTGCAGTTTTCTTTGAATTCCCTCTCATATCCATTGGTTGCTCATTTTTCCATCAATAATTGACAGGATGTGGGGTTGTTAGTGCAGGTTCATTCCACCATCCAAAGAAGGTCGTTGCCGGCCACAAGGAGGGACCTACTCATAGGGGAGATCACAAGGACCAATCCAATGGGAATAATCCGTAGGTGATCCAAAATGATGTGAAATTTTTGCAAGAAATGTTAGGTGACAATATGAACATATCCTCTGTGCTAACTGGAATGCTAAGAAATTGGGAATTTTGTACACTAGATTCTAGAGGAAGATCCGAAGATCTCATATTCAGGATAAACCCAATATCTGTAAAACTCCTGAACATTTGGGGATGTGATGGTATTTTAGGAGCAAATATCTTCTCTCGAGAGTTCGGCATGGAGATTATATTAGTCAATGTATATGGACCGTTTGGGCATAAGAAGGAATTCTGTAAAAATTTAAATAATAAATCATTTATGCAATCAGCTAAGCTGGTGTTATGTGGGGATTTTAATTTCTTGATGGGTATGTCTGAAATATGGAGCAACCACACACAACAGGGTCATCTCTCTGAATATTTTACACGCTGGATTGAAGACAATTACCTTGTTGATACTTTGTTGATTCATATTTTTTCTACTTGGAGGAACTGACGAACCGAGGATCAAGTGGTTACTCATATGATAGACTGATTTCTCATTACACAATCATAAATAACTGGAAAACATCTCCCTATCCAGAAAATGGGTAGGCTCTAGGGGTGTATCTGATCACTTCCCCACATATCTGGAACTTGTCAAACATTCCAAGAAGATAAAAGATCCTTTTAAATTTAATTTCACATGGTTGAAGGAAGATGAGTTCATACAAATTGCTAAAAATAATGGAGACATGTGGAATCACAGGCATGATGATCTGCAACAAGGCATTTTGAGGAGAACCTGAAAATAAAAATAAAAATAAAAACGATCGAATGGGTGAAACATAAAAGGAAAAAAATATAAATAAAAACTCAAGAATATCTCTAATGAAATCAGATCACTCGAGGAGCCTAGTGGTGGGGGGTATGATAGCAATGAGGCTAAATTACGATTGATCCATCTTGAATTAAAAAAGAACAGAATAGTTGAGGATAAAGAGGATACATGGAGGCTTCGAAGTCGAGCCATCTGGCTTCAAGTGGGGGACGAAAATAAAAAATTATTTCAGCAATATGTGAAGGGAAGAAGGGCTTTGAACACCATCTGGGAATTATTGGATCAACATGGAAGAAAAGAATCTACCTTTAGTGAGGTTGCAAGAATGAGGGTTTGAATCTACTTTCCAAGTACAACACGATTCAACACGATTGCTCTCTTCTTAATATCATATTAGACTGCATCTATTTTTCCTCGTTTTGTTGACGAAGATGAAAATATTGAGCTTATGGTCCTTGTAACATAGGGAGAGCTGGAGGTTGTGATTCACAGGTTCAATAAAGATAAGAGCCCTGACTCAGATGGTTGGCTGATAGAATTTTTTCTGAAATTTTATGACCTAATTGGTATCGATATTCCGAAGGTATTAGAAGAATGTAGAACCTCAAGTAAGATGTATGATGCTTTTAACTCCACATTCATAACACTTATATCGAAGAAAGATAACCCTCAAAATTTTTATGACTTTAGCCCTATCTCACTAGGTAACTTCGTTTATAAGATTATTGCAAAGATTAAAGCTAATAGGCTTAGACTCTATTCTCTCCAACCATATCTCAAAAGAACATTTTTTCTTCCTAGAGCACCATCAGATCCACAAAGGTATTAGTGTCCCGAGGAGGAAATGTACATTTTAAATACCAAGAAGTTAAAAGGAATGATTATAAAGCTTGACTTGGCTAAATAATTTGACAAATCAAGTTGGTTGTATATTAGAATGCTACTCATACATCTGGGGTTTCAAAACAACTTCATCAACTGGATCATGTGTTGTATCACAACAACCTCATTTATAGTATTAGTGAATGGTGTTTCCTATGATTTTTTCCATGTTGAAAGGGGACTTCAAGAGGGATTCCCACTCTCTCTCTATTTCTTTTCCTTCTCATGATGGAGGGACTGAACAAAATTATATCAAATTCAAAAGCTCGAGGAACACTCAAGGGAACAGTTATATCCGTAAACCTATCATTATTGCATCTCCTTTTTATTGATGAGATCCTGATATTTTTAGATGGATCGAGAAATGATGCAGCCTCTCTATATCATATCACTCATATTTTCAAAAGGACCACTGGTATGGACATAAACCCTCTCAAATCAACCATATCATCCATAGGTTTCACCAAAGATGAAATTTATTTTATTATGGCTAAATTTCCTTTCCAAACAGTCGATATGGAGGATGGAATCAAATACTTAGGATTCAAGTTGAAGCCCAATCACTATGGGAAGACATATTGGATGTGGCTTATTTCCAAGATAGAAAAAATACTAATATTTGGTGTCATAGATGGTTATCCTGGGTTGGCAGACTGGTTCTAATCAAATATGTGTTGGATGTTATCCCTGTATTCTGGATGGATATTTCTTAGATCCCTAAAGGAATTATCAATATTATTTGGCAAAAAAAATTGTTCTTATTTATGGCGTAGGGAAAAGGAAGGTTGAGTATTTTCTTGGATCAAATGGCAGTAGATCATTGTTCCAAAGAGATGGCGTGGATGGGGCTTTAAGGACCTTTACACATTCTCTAGAGCCTTGGATGCCAAAGTGGGTTGGAGGCTAATTACAACAAGCAACCTTTGGTCAAATATCATCATAAGTAAATTCATCTATCCCTTGTCTCTCGTTGATTGGATCTTCGTTGATAAAAAACACAAATCAAATATATCCAGCATTTGGAAAGTCATCCTTGCTTCCTTAAAAAACATTGAATTGGGTTTGGCTTGGAGAATCATATGTGGTCACTAAGCCATCATCGACATCGATCCTTGGTGTAGGTATGGTAATAGACATACTCTCGCCCAAGAACTCATACAATTATTAAATAGATAGGAGTTTTGAACAATCTTCTAGATATCAAATATGGATAATACATCTATTTGGGAACAAGGTTGAATGACAACACATGAATTAAACATACTTGAACAATGGCATCCACACTAGAAGGATTATATCATTTCATTGAAAAACTATCATGTTCGTCTCACGGATAGCCTGGATGACGAGATGATCCAGTTCCATTCCAAAATAGGAATGTACAATCCTAAAGAAGGCTACCTCATAACATTCAATTATATGGGGTTGAAAATAAAACGTTGATGGTGAAACAATATATGGAAATTAAAAATACCTCCTAAAACAAAACTTCTATTATGGTGCATTCTTACAAATAACATCCCTACTACAGACAACCTTAAGAAAAGATCCCTTCAAGGACCTACTTGGTGTTCAATTTTTCGCAACGTAGATGAATCTATTGAGCATCTATTCATCTCATGTCTAGCAACAGCATGCCTATGGAATTCAGTATCCCAATCACTTTGCATCAAATATAGATGGCAAGGATGATCGGCTGAGACTGCGTGGTAGGATTGGTGTCAGTAGCCAAAACACATAAAATTATGGAACCTTCGGAGCCTTATCTGTTGGGCTATATAGATAGTAAGGAACAATCTAATATTTTTTCCTTGGAATTATCATAGTTGATATTTTTGGATATAATTATCATGGCTTTAGTGTTGTTGGTATTAACAGTCATACCCATCTTTCAGCAATAATCATGGATTATTCTAAGCTACTTGTCGATATCATCATGGCTTTTGGCTAGAAGAATGATATCATTAGCATAAAGGAGAAGAGTAATTACTATGCCAACCAGCTTGGGGTCATTGCAACCTATAGCTTCCAAATGGAAAACACTCTTCTAGCTTATCAGTGTAAATACCAAAAAGGGTAGGGTATAGGGGACACCCTTGCGTATCTCTGATATTTCATTTAATTTCTTCAAACCAACCCTCGATGGTCTTAAGCTTGGCAATAACATTCTCATATAGCTTAGTCACAACAACCTTCAACTCCAACTAGAGATGAACCATTATCTCTTCAAGTATGTGTCCTAACTTATCTTGAGGAATTGTATTAAAAGCTTTTCTAAAGTCATCAAAACCACAGAAGAAATCAGTTTGATTATTGTGACATTCCTCGACAATGATCCTAAAATTAACAAGATGGTCAAAATATTTATATAAATATTTCATAATTGAAATTTAACAATTATGCAAAATAATTAAAATTAAAAATTAATGTAATTTAACTATTTTAAGTTTTGGTCTTTTTTAACTTACATTAAATAATACAATTTTAATAAAATGATATTTTTTTATTATTTAAAAATATTACTTTGAATATACCATTAAACTATATCTCCTTAAAAAAAAACTTTTAACTATTAAAATTATTTCAATTATACAATTTAAACTCATAATTTTTACACATTCCTATAGAATTTCACTTAAAATTACGATGAATGGTAATGGCGATAAACCAAAAAGTAAAAGAAGTAGCACGCCTATCTATATCTTGAGTATCCGTCATTTTGTAAAAACTGAATGGGTACTTTTCAGCCACTCACATTTCAATCTAAAACACTTCTTTCATTATAATACGTATTTTCTTTGTAAGTGCCATATCACTGGGGTTGAGTAGTGGGAACAATTCCAACTACGGGTCATACATAGATCGATTATAAGTTCCAGTGAGACTCACGAACCATGGCTGTCACTGTACTTCTAATCGTTGGTTTACTTTGTTGAAAATATTAAAGTCACCTGAAAACCCTATGCAGGTAGAAACAGAGTACAACAGGGGTAGCTTAGGTTGAGTGCGCACCATTGTGAATTTAACAGAGGCATGGAGAATTGTAAGGATGAATTTATGTTTTATGGGCGCAGCCGCTTTTACAGAGGAGTATTGAAGAAATTGTGATTCAACCACGTAACAACAGAGCTTATTAAAGAAAAGTCTTATCGGGTGTAAAATCCCTCACCAACCAAGCAAAAGGATTTTTTGTTCAACATGCCAAGTCTTTTAAGTTTTTTTGAATGGGCAATGTCATGGTGGTCCCCATCACTCATTTGAATATCGCAATCGCAAATGTTTTTTTGTGTCTTGTTGATGTGAAGTTCCAATGCGATGCGATTTTTGCGATATCGCACATCGCACATTACAACGGACATTGTTATGACCCTCCACAAATAGTCCATCGTCGATATTGCGATGCGATGTGGTCCCTACCACCATCACAATCTCTCATCGCAAATGTTCATGCCACCGCAACCGTTCCGCCGATCCATTTCCGATGCGCCCATGTGATGTGGTCCCCACATTCATCGCAGCATCGCAATTGCAATCGCCAAAGGTCCAAGCCGTCTGCCAAACCATTCGTCTGCCGATCGCAGATGCGATGTGGTCCCACTGCCAACTCAGCCAGTGCATGGACCAATCACAGTTTATCATGCAGCTTTGGGCCATGACGTCACATGGAGCTTTTGTTACGCGAAGATTTTATAGAATCGGGTTTATGTTTTGTTTAAGTTCCACGGGCCCCAGCAACGAGCCAATCACAAAGCGTTCGCGTTGGTTTTGGGCTTGCTGACATAGGGGCGATTTGTTACGCGAAAATAATGCAACATAGTTTTGTTTGAAGTTTGAAATCTGGGCCCACAGGTTTATTAAACATTGTTTAAAGTTATGTGGCATAGTATTAAAGTTTTTTTTTAAACCTTTTTTTTATTTCTTTTGTTTTATGTTTTAAAACACCACGCCATATATAAATGAAAAAGCCCGTAGGCTTATGTAATAAAAGAGAGAACGATGTGTAGTGTGAAAAAGTCCGTAGGCAAAGAAAAACACAGTGGAAGTAAAACAGAGCACTGTATGTGCGTTTTGAACCAGATAGAGAGTGTATTTTGAAGCATTGCCTGTGTAGCAGTGAGACACATTTTGTAATCCCACTTCAGTCGAAGAAATTTTGTAATATTTTTTTGTTTTTTACTGAAATAGAAATAGTGTGTGCCATCTTTGTCCAATAGCAAGAAATTTTTTTTAACCTCTGTGTTCTAGAGGAGACTCTTTTTTTCTCCCGGTTTGTTCGAAATATTCAGAAATTCCAACATGGTATCAGAGCTAGTCCAAGTTCTTTGAAGGTGTCAAAGAAGCTGAAGGAAGTATTTGTTGCAGCAGTTCTCCAGCATAGTGAAGGCTCAGCAAAAGTCTAGGTATTTCTAAAAAAAAACAGAGATTTGTTTTGTTTAAAAGAGTGTAGTCCTCAAAGACAGAGTTTGTCTTTTAAAGAAGGAGAGATAGTTTGTTAAAAAAAAAAAACAGTCAAGTTTATTGCATAGTTCAGTGTGCTAAGTCATGGCAGGAGCCAGCACCAGTATGAGTATTGGAAATACTCAGCTCCCACAATTTAATGGGAAGAACTATTACTACTAGGCCATTACCATGAGAACTCTGTTTGCCTTTCAGGATTTATGGGAATTTTTTGAAGACGGTTTTGATGAACCAATAGATGAAAATGCCTTTAATGCCTTGACACAAGCAGAGAAGGATTTGTTGAAGAGTAATAGGAAGAACGATTCTTGAGCCCTCTTCTATCTCTATCAAGCAGTACATGAGAGTGTGTTTCCAAGGATAACAGCAACCAAGAGATCCAAGGATGCATGGGATACTCTTAAGACAACCTATCAAGGTATGGAGAAAGTGAAGACAGCAAAACTACAATTGTTGAGGAGAGATTTTGAAACTCTCTGTATGAAAGAGTCCGATAACATAGACTCAGTTTTCACACATGTGATTGGGATGGTCACCCAGATAAGGTCTCATGGAGAGACACTTGAAGAAATAAGGATTGTGGAGAAACTATTGAGGAGCCTACCCTCAAGGTTTGATGTTATTGTAACCACCATTGAAGAGACGAAGGATCTCTCAAAGTTCACAGTTGATGAACTTCATGCATCACTGATGACTCATGAACAAAGATTGGGAAGATAAGTAAACCCATATTTGGAGCATGCCTTCAAGACCCAGATGCCTTTTGGAAGAGGAAGAGGTCAAGGCAGAGGAAGAGGAGGAGGTAGAAGCCAAAACAGAGGAGGAAGAAACAACCCTTCACATACTCAAGGAAGGAGCAGCAATCAAAATCAAAGCCAAGGCCAAAGCAATGGCCAGCAAGGTGGACAAAAACATGCTTATGGACAAAGGTATGACAAATCCAATGTCCAGTGTCATTATTGCAAAAAATATGGTACTATGCCAATGAGTGTAGGAAAAAGAAATATGACATGAATAATAAGCAAAATGCAAATGTAACAAGAGAAGAAAAGAACCCAAAGAATGTGATGTTAACATGTAATGTAGAAAAAGATAGGCAGGATGATGTATGGTTCTCATATTCAGGCTGCAGTAATCACATGACTGGAAACATAGTAATGTTTTCCAATCTTAATGAAGATGTTAAATCTGAAGTAACAACTGGAACTGATACTAAGATCTCTGTCAAGGGAAAAGGCAGAGTGAGTATCCATGCAAGAAATGGAGAGCAGAAATTTGTGCCAGATGTATACTATGTTCCTGGCTTGAAATGTAATCTTTTGAGCGTTGGGCAGCTCATTAACAAAGGTTACAATGTATTCTTCAAAAATGATGTGTGCACAATAATGGACATACCTCCAAGTAAGAAGGTTATTGCAGAAGTGCAAATGACCAGCAATAGAATGTTTCCACTCAAGCTCAATATAGACTTGAAGGGAAAGAGAAAGAATGTAGCAGTTGTAACTCAAGAGGTCTTTCAAAAGGAAGTGAAAGATGAGAATTGGTTATGTCACTTGAGATTAGGACATCTCAATTTCGGAGGTCTGATTTTTTTGCACAGAAAAGGAATGGTAAGAGTACTACCATTGATTGAGAAACTAGATAGCCTATGTGAAGGCTGCATCTTGGCCAAACAACACAGAGAAAACTTTCCATTAGGAAAGAGCATAAGGGAAAAAGCACCCTTAGAAATTATCCATTCAGATTTGTGTGTGTCAATGCAAACATCATAAATATCATGCATAAATTACATGTTGACCTTCATTGATGATTTCACAAGAAAAGTATGGGTTTATTTCTTGAAATATAAAAGTGAAGTGTTTGAGAAATTTAGCCACTTTAAAGCTCTTATAGAGAAAAAAAGTTGGCAGCATATCAAACTCCTTAGGACTGACAAAGGAGGTGAGTACATCTCAAAATAATTCCTATGTTTTTGCAGAGAAAATGACATACACAAACAATTTACAACAATGTACACACTGCAGAAAAATGGTGTTGTTGAAAGAAAAAATCAAACCATCGTGGATATGGTGAGAAGTATGCTAAAGGAAAAACATTTTCCAAATGAGTATTGGGCAGAAGCTACAAATTGTGCGGTATATATTTTGAATAGATGCCCAACAAAATCAGTGATGAACAAAGTTCCAGAAGAAGTGTGGAGTGGCAGAAAACAGGGAGTCACCCACATGAGATTTTTTGGGTGTGTGGCTTGTGCACACATTCTAGATCAGCTGAGAAAGAATTTTGATAGTAAGGGGGAGAAGTGCATCTTCCTTGGATACTGTGAAGAATTTAAGGGATATATATTGTATAACCCATCCACAAATAAATTTGTTATAAGCAGAGATGTGCAATTCATAGAAGAAGAAGCATGGGATGGAAGCATTGAGAAAAAAGTCAATGTCAAAAAGTTGTTTGTCTCATGATGAAGATGAGGAAGATGTGGCTGAAAAGAACACCTCATCAGTAGCACTACCTCCACCAACACAAGGACAGCAAGGGACAACACAAGCTGTAATAAGAACACCCTTGAGAAGAAATGAGAGTGCTTCTCCAAGCACACCACAAGGAGCAGATTTGAGTGCTTCTTCAAGGACAGCTACACCAAATGAAAGAGGAACCAGATTCAGAAATTTGAATGATATTTATGAGCAAGAAGCAGCAAATGAAGGTATAAATTCTTTATTTTCATTGTATTGTCATGTTGATGTTTAAGGGATATATATTGTATAACCCATCCACAAATAAATTTGTTATAAGCAGAGATGTGCAATTCATAGAAGAAGAAGCATGGGATGGAAGCATTGAGAAAAAAGTCAATGTCAAAAAGTTGTTTGTCTCATGATGAAGATGAGGAAGATGTGGCTGAAAAGAACACCTCATCAGTAGCACTACCTCCACCAACACAAGGACAGCAAGGGACAACACAAGCTGTAATAAGAACACCCTTGAGAAGAAATGAGAGTGCTTCTCCAAGCACACCACAAGGAGCAGATTTGAGTGCTTCTTCAAGGACAGCTACACCAAATGAAAGAGGAACCAGATTCAGAAATTTGAATGATATTTATGAGCAAGAAGCAGCAAATGAAGGTATAAATTCTTTATTTTCATTGTATTGTCATGTTGATGATCCTATTCATTTTGAGGAAACTATAAAAGACAAGAAATGGATAGATGCAATGGATGAAGAAATGAATGCAATAGAGAAAAATAAAACATGGGAATTGGTTGATCTCCCAAATGGAAAGGAAGTCATTGGAGTTGTTGTCAACAGATGTTGTCGCTCCTAGAGATAGCCTAGAGTTGCCATAGACCAGTGCCTAGGACATCTTATCATAACAAGGAGCATATAATAAAACTTGGGTGTCCATCCAAAAGCTCTCCTGCTATCTCTTGTAAACAAGGAAATTGATTTGAATGGGACCAGAACTTACAGAAACTGCCATAGGGAAAGTAATGTTGCAGAGAGAAGATGCAAAACTCTAATATAAAAGCATCAGACAGTATCCTATTCATTTTGAGGAAACTATAAAAGACAAGAAATGGATAGATGCAATGGATGAAGAAATGAATGCAATAGAGAAAAATAAAACATGGGAATTGGTTGATCTCCCAAATGGAAAGGAAGTCATTGGAGTTGTTGTCAACAGATGTTGTCGCTCCTAGAGATAGCCTAGAGTTGCCATAGACCAGTGCCTAGGACATCTTATCATAACAAGGAGCATATAATAAAACTTGGGTGTCCATCCAAAAGCTCTCCTGCTATCTCTTGTAAACAAGGAAATTGATTTGAATGGGACCAGAACTTACAGAAACTGCCATAGGGAAAGTAATGTTGCAGAGAGAAGATGCAAAACTCTAATATAAAAGCATCAGACAGTTAAGAGACAATTTACTGGAAAGAGGGTTGATTCAAGTAATATGCCACAGAAATCAAATATCAGAAGGTGTATGCGGTGAAAGAAATATAAGAAGATATTAGTTATCTTTGGTCTGATACCCAGATACACAACATAACCATATATGGGCTTATCAATCTAAGAATCCATACATGACAATGGCATTTTAAAAGCACCCTCCCAAAGCAACTAATATAGCAGAAAGATGGATGAAATGAACATGGAATAGTATATCATGCCTGAGCCATATTTAAAGCGCTTGACTGATCCAAGTATGGGTATCTACTAGGATAAATCCTTACCTAAAATCAGTGAGCCACTCGCATTCCAGTACATGATACAAGAAGATGGATAAAATGAAATGTTGTATTAAACACATGAAAGGAAGTTACATACTGTGGGATACCAAAGACCAGAATCCTCTAATACAGATAGAACTCCTCCTCACTGAGACCCTACGAGCTCTGAGCCTTCATACAAGAGCTTTTACAAGATGTATACAAAAATTTCCTTTCACTGCACAATTCTCTGACAAGAATCTGGAACCCCTACAATGTCTTTCTTCCTCCTTTTTATAGAGGAAGGAGAAGAGAAACTAATAAAAGAAGTAGGTGAAAACAATTAATTGTTTCATTAAAACAAAAATGGCGGAAACATTCGTGCCCATGCTATTTGATGGATATGAAATGCTGAATGTACTTGACAATCCTCTTGCAGAAATAAATGCACTGAGTAGAAAATTTCTTCAGGAACCCAGTACAGAGATACATCCACCTGAACATTCTGTCCTTTCCTGAATAAAATCCAGCTGAAATAAAACCTTGAAAGCATTGCTTCTTGTGCTTTGTACTTCCTGTCTTCCAACTTTGAATTGAAATTTAAATTCTTCAGTGCTGGACACTGCATTCCTTGATTTTTCATTGATATTTCTTCGATGCTCCATTAATTTCTCCATCTGCTCGATCTGTGTTTTGAATGGCTCCAAAGGTTCTGATAGATTTTGAACCTTGTTGTCTTAATGAGAGTCATGTCACGGGAACTACCCATGGCTTTCCTTCATAAATTCTTCCTCTGCAAGTCGATCCTTAGATGCATCTTCGACTTCTATAATGGAGGCAGAGATTAATGGCGATTTTCCATCGCTGCAAACCTGCAAAACCCACAAACTCGTCAGGAAAACAAGTGTACGGGGACGACAATGCAATGGAGATGACTTGGGTGACAGAGCGATGCGATGAAACGGTGAAAGAATTCAAGGTGGCGGTGACAACACAGTGAAACCATGGTGAGCAGACTGGTCAGAGGTTCATATCGTGAAACGCTAAAATATGATGTATAAAGGAAATATATGAATGGTGGTGGAGGAATATGATAGATGCGTGTGATGATGACGTGGAGATGGACCAGGTCAACAGCTGGGTAGAGAAACCATCAGAGCCGTCCGATCTTCAAATGAAATCAACGGTTTAAACTGCGTCGGACGGTGATGTGATGGTGGGCCACGGGCGTCATTAGCCTGGGCTAATGTTTATGCAACTTCGATGAATTATCGCCGTAGGATGGAGGCTCATAGATCTAACAGTTCATGCGGATATCGCTGCACGTCTTCGACCGAAGGATAACGCGCGATAGACGGTGGTATTGAGACCGTACTCAGGGACGCGTGGCGTGCGCTGAATGGAATCGTTGCGATTTCAGGAATACCGCCTGCCCTGAATGAGTGGTGCGATGAAAACAGGTCGGTTTTGCAGCAGAGGACGTCGGACGGGGACCACAAGAGTAATGGGCTGTGGTACGTTGATTTGTGTTCGATCGGACGGTTCAAAACATGCCCGGTAGCCTTATACGGTAAATGCCTTTTGATCTGGCATAGGGTCTCGGGGCTGGGTCATGTGGAGAAAGGAGGTGCAGGGACTAAGGCCGAACGGTGCTAAGCCCAATATATTTTCAAATATGAATTTTCACCCTTTTAGAATGCGATTTTCAAACCAAGAGAGGGCAACGAGAGGCAGTTAATGAACTTTGCAAACCAGGGTGAGGGACTTGGATGTTTCGAACCATGCTGCCTGCGAAAATTTTAATAAGGGAATGATCGTGATCAACATTGGCTCCACCTGGGGACGGCACGTTCATCCCTGGACGTGTCGAGAACTCGACAGACCTCCTGATCATGATCTGGGCATGTTTTTCTCTTCAACCCCTTGCATTTTTCTTCAAGACTTATCGTGACACCCATGCTATTTCAATAAGAGCAAAAGGGAAATTAATATACAATATAGTACACCAGGCTGCCTTTTGCCTGAATCAGAATTGGAAGTAGGGCTTGAGAAATTGGTCGTGCTGCTGTGATATCCGTGCGCAGGCCACCCCTGTAAATTCTCCAATATAAACATGTTATTGCCTCCCAGTTCCACAATTCTAAATGGGCCGAACCACAGTGGATCGAACTTGCCATGTTTTCCTTTTTCAGCCCTCTGAACATCCCACCTAAGCACTAGATCACCAATCTGCAGCTTCCTGTCTTTTGCATGCTGATCAAATATATGTTTCATTTTCTCTTGATATTTTGTTAATCTCTGATTCACTTGGTCCCATGTTTCCTCTAGTTCCACCAATCGATTGATTATCCTGATCATATCATCAGGCTCCTCGTGAATTTATTGCATGAAACGGGCCACTGGCAAAGCCAGCTGCACAGGAAACACTGTTGCTCGTCCATATACCAATTCATATGGAGATTTCCCAGTTGCTCTCTTGCTAGTGATTCTATTAACCCATAGAGAAAATTTCAATTGGGAATCCCAATTTTTCTGATTCTCACTTATAGTTTTCTTCAAGGCCCTCACTAAAGTTTTATTAGAAGATTCTGCCAAACCATTTCCCTGTGGGTAATAAGATGTGGAGTGATTCAATGTAATATTATACTGCTGGCATAAATTCACAAATTTTGCAGATTTGAAGGCCTGCGCGTTATCAGTCACTATTCTAGTAAGGCATCCAAACCTGGATATAATGTTTTCTTCCATGAACTTTATGATGACAGTGTCAGTAGCATTCCTTGCAGGTATGGCTTCCACCAATTTTGTAAAATAATTTGTGGCTGTCAATATCCATTTATGTTGGCCACTTGAGGGTGGATGTATCTCACCTATAAAATATATTCCCCATTGTTGAAATGGCTCATTCACATGAACTGGAATCAGGGGCAGAGCTGCCAATTTCTGTCTCTCAGCAAATTTTTGACACTTATCACATGCTCTGACCCAAGTAAAAACATCTCCAAATAATTTTGGCCAGTAGAAGCCAGCCTTTAAAACTTTATGAGTTGTATCCCTCCAGCTATAATGTCCTCCATAGATTCCCTCATGAAATTCAGCCATTATACTTTCTACTTCATCCTCTATGAGGCACAATAATAGGATGCTCGAAGGATCTCTCCAATATAGCTGCCCATTAGCAACTATGTACTTCTGTGATTTTAATCTTAAAGCCCTATAAATTTTCTTTATTACAACTTGGAGGAGAGCTGAGTGTTAAGAGATATTCAACTATTTCTTTGTACCATGGACTGGTGAGATATTTTATGTGTGCTTTCTGAGTAGCCATCTCCAATCCTGGCTGCTCCTTTTCACTTTCAGACTCTTCACTTGCAATCATAGAAAAATTTATGCCCAAAGCCTGATAGTTTGATTCAGATAAGATTTTAGCAAGTCCCTGTCCTTTGATCAACTTGGTAGGGTGGATATCTAAATCATACTCCTGTATTTTAGCAATCCACCTTCCCCTTTTTCCTTCACTGTCTCCCTGAATAAGAATGTCTTTAACATCTGTTGTAGGGACAAATGCAGTGATGTGAGACTGCAAAATATATATGCGAAAAGCTTTGAGAGATTTTACCAGGGCATAAGCCTGCTTCTCCAATATATTATATTTCAGTTCTGCATCATGGAGAACCTGACTGAAGAAGGAAATAGGCTGCTCATATCCCTCTTCATTTTTCTGTAATAACACTCCAGCTATTGTATGAGGTGATGCAAAAGAAAATATCATAAATGGTTTATTATAATCTGGCCCAGCTAGTACAGGGGCTTCAGCAAATGCAGCTTTAATTCTAGCGAAGGCCTCCCGTGATTCCTGTGACCATTTCACCTCATTATTCTTTTTTAGCATGTCTGTTATATGCCTAACTATCTCAGCATAGTTAGGAATAAATATTCTCAAGAAATTTATCCGGCCTAAGAATACCTGCACTTCCTTCTTATTTCTGGGGAGAGAGATACTATTTATAACCTCTACTCTTTTGGGATTTATCCTTACCCCATCTTTAGTTACAATATGCCCCAAAATGTTTCCTTCCTCTAATGCAAATAAATACTTTTGTGGATTAAGAGAAAGACCATACCTTCATCATTTTTCAAAATTTCTTCGTAAATGCTCGATGTGTTCAACATCATTTTTTGAAAATACTGTAATATCATCAAGGTACACCACCAAAAATTTATCCTGATCCCCAACAAAAGAAATATCCATAGCCCTTTGAAAAGTGGCCCCTGCGTTAATCAATCCAAAAGGCATCCTGGCATACATGAATGTGCCCCATGGTGTGATGAAAGCAATCTTCTTCTGATCTTCTGGAAGTACAGCTACCTGATTATAACCAGAGAAGCCATCCATCATTGACATTCTAGAGGCTCCAACCACTTTTTGCAGGATGTGGTCCATCTTGGGCAGTGGATAATTATCTTTTAAAGATGCTCTGTTTAAATTCCTGAAATCCACACATAACCTTATTTCTCCATTTTTATTTCGGACGGGGACCAAATTCGCCACCCATTCAGAGTATCTCAAGGGCACAATTATTTTAGCCTTTAACAACTTCTTGATTTCTTTTTCAATGGACGGAAGCAGCAGAGGATTTATCTGTCTGAGCTTCTACTTATAAGGTCTTACATCTTCCTTTAGAGGAATTTTATGTTGTATTATACTACTATCAAAAGTTTTAAGGTCCTGATAGGACCATGCAAACACATCCCTGTATGACTGAAATAATTTCAGGTATTTCTGCTTGTATTCCTCTGGGACCTTCTTGGATAATTTCACAATTTTAGGATCAGCCTCAGAACCCAGATTCAGATCTTCCACTTGATCTTCCTCTACCACTTTACTAGGCTGCAATGGGACATCATTTTTATCAAATAATCTTTCTAGAGGCACCAACCCTCTAGGGATGATATTTCCTTTCAGCTGCAGCACTTTACTTCGTGCCATTTTCTCCTCCCATTTATTTTCTGAAACATTCTCAACCTCATCTTCTTCACAATCATAAATCTCCATATTAGAGAATTCTCCCACTGCTTCCAAGAATTTCTTCATCTGTTCATCGTCCTCAAACACCTGCCATTGCTTAATATTATCTGGGATTGATGGCCTATAACGTACCTCGATTTCAGACCTCAGGAGAGGATTCTGAGGAGGATGAAATGTACTAGAAGCTACAGCAAGAGAATCTGCCATTCTATTCCGCTCTCGGGGCATGAACTGGATATTGAATGCCAAGAAGAAGTTCTCCACCATGTCCCATACTTCATTCCTGTAAGCCCTCAACCGAGGATGTTTGGTTTGACATTGATTTCTGATTTGTCTGATCACCAGCTCCAAGTCTCCCAGGACCTTTAAACATTGTATGCCCATGCTCCTGGATGTTTGTAATCCCAATAGCAGTGCTTCATATTCAGCTACATTATTAGTAGCTTGATATTCCAATTTAAAAGACAGTGGGATCCATTTTCCTGTAGGAGAGATTAATAATACTCCAGCCCCATTACCTTCTCTAGAATTTTCCCCATCAAATGTAATGTCCAGATTCCTGCTTCACGGTTCCCTGAAGGCTGCTCAGTCTTGATCTGGCAGAAGGAAGGTTCATGAAAATAATTTTGATCTTCTTCTAACATCAAACATGATAAATCTCCTTCTTTGTTGTAGACTGGTGAATTCTCTGAGCTGTCAGCCTTAGTAACCATCTTGACAAATCTGGTTTCTCTATACAACCTCTTCTCCTAGCCACCAAAAATTGGAATAGTGGCATATGTTAAGTCTAATTTGAGTGACCCACCAATTTTTTTTCCCCCGGACCTTGACAACAGCATGCCAAAGCAGGCTGGAATGTCAGCCACCACAATGTCCATTACTACACTTTTTGCTGGAATTTGGGCCAGATTGACCACTAAATCTTTAATCATCCCTAAGCATTTAACTCTTTTGGAGTCAAATTAATAGAGGTCTTTGTATGGGCGTGTGATTTGTAGAACTAGTTGTTCCATGACTGACAGAGGCATAAGATTATGGGAAGCTCCAGAATCTAACATACAATTGTGTAACAACAGGTCGTGAATCACTAGAGACACATAAAATGGAGAATTAGAGGGGTCTATCTCCTCGACATGTGGGACAAAGACTACCATGGGTCTTTCTTCTTGGAGGTTGAGACTATCTGGAATGACTGGTGCTTCAGGAGGGGGTATGAAAGAAATAACTTGAGATTGATATGCAGGTTGTTTCAACGGTTCAGTCAGGGGAACTGCGATTTTGATTTTCTCAAGTTCTTTTTGCAGATTGAAAGTAGGAGGGGAATTTTCTATTACAACTTCTTTTGGCTCTTTATTTTCAGCTGAAGGTTTCACTTCTTTTGATACAGACTCAGTACTAGGAGGAGTGACTACTTTTGAAGAAGAAGGAATTTGGTCATTGAATTGCAAAGGTTTGTTTAGAGGACCCTTACCTTTGTCTGTAACTTTCTTCATTGTTGATTCCTTTTGAGCAGGTGCTTCCTTTTGTAGGGGCTCTTCTTCCTGCTCTTGAGTATGATTTCTCTTCCTGGAAGATCTGAGATCTTATCTTCTATTGAAATGTGCTTGCATAAAATCATTAAACTGTTTGCAATAATGATCAATTTCTGCATCTTCTGTGTCTTTGATCTCTTCTTCTTCTTGCAATGGGCATTCTACTTCATCATTATTTGAGAATGAAAGATTTGCATCTTGCAGTTCATAGGCAGCATCTTCAGTGGAGTCATCTACTGGGCCTTACAGGTATAATGGGTGTGGTACCTGATCGTGTTGCTCTTTTGCTTCCCTTGGCAATATTTGCAGGGGTGGCTTTCTATACTGAGGATTGTAACCCATGTTTGGAGCATTCTGAAAGTTCTTGGAAGCCGAGTTATTGGTCTCCAATTCAAGCTTGACATGTTTATTAGAAAAATTCTTAATAATTTTGCTCATTTCTTCAATTTTATCTGAATCCTTATCCTGGTTAGAAGTAGATACTTCCTCTTTACCTCTTCTTCTGGTATCTAGTTCAGCTTTCCCTTTTAATTTTCCAGGGGAAGCGAAATTTTCTTCCAACTCAAGAGCATCTAACTGAGAATCATCTAGGGTGGCAGGATTCCTTTCCCTGAGAGAGAAACCGAAATCTGAGTCAAAGGCCGCTATAAAAACAACTTTGGCGGCATTCTAATGAGGCTCCATATCCGCAGGAAGGTTTAGATATAACTTGTTAAATATTTTGATAAATTCTGACACCCCTTCATTATTTTTCTTCTTGAGTGTGTTGAACTCAGTAAGACACTTTCCATGATCTTTCTTCTCTCCCCATTTTCTGAGAAAGGTATTCTCCATATCGTCCCAAGTGGTTACGGAAAGGTTTCCTAATGTTTTGAACCATTTTATGGCTTCACCATCCAGAGATTGTACAAATAGTCTTAAGACTACATCCAAATGTTCTACGTTAAAGTTCTCTGCAAAAGAGAAAAAGGCCTCAAGATGTTTCTGAGCATCTATTTCATTTTCCCCAGTGAATCTAGGCAAGATCTTCAAATAATCCTGTGGCATATCATTTAACACCTAAGGCAATGCTAGGGGAGCATATTTGTTTAACAAAAAAGCTGGAACATTAGCCATTGGAGGAGGTGGGGGTTGTGCAACAATCTCGTGTACAAATGGAGGAAGAGGCAAAGGTGGAAGTGGGGTATGAATAACAACCAGAATATACTGCACAACAGCCTGAGGTGTAGATGGGAACAGTTCACGGTTGACAGCAGCTACTTCGGTGAATTCTTTAACCTTTTTGACCTCAGGAGTAAGGTGAAGATTAGCTTTAATTCTAGCACCTCCCCTGGGCGGGTTATCTGAATAATATTCTATGTCTCCCGCAGTGGAGTCGAGATTTTCTTCTAGAACTTCTTGAGAAGAAGAAGATGGGTAATCTTCTACCGAAAACTCAGGGATTTCAGCATGGACTGATTTCTTTTCTTTCCAACTTATTTTATGTATAATCTTCTCAGGGTCAGACACTGAAGGTCTCTTCGGCTATGATGTATCTGACCTCAAATGTGGCTTACGAGGAGCCAGGACTACAAATAGATTTATCAAATAAACAATAGTGGAGTCGCCAAGGTGAGAGATATGCAACTCTTCAACTCTCTGTGCTCACCTGATTAGAGAGTGAATATGATTTGTCGAGGCCCAGGGATAATGATTTTCTTAAATTCGGTCCCCGGCAACGGCGCCAGAAAGATGTTGTCGACAGATGTTGTCGCTCTTAGAGACAGCCTAGAGTTGCCATAGACCAGTGCCTAGAACATCTTATCATAACAAGGAGCATATAATAAAACTTGGGTTTCAATCCAAAAGCTCTCCTGCTATCTCTTGTAAACAAGGAAATTGATTTGAATGGGACCAGAACTTACAGAAACTGCCACAGGGAAAGTAATGTTGCAGAGACAAGATGCAAAACCTCTAATATAAAAGCAAGAGACTGTGTTAAGAGACAATCTCATCGTAAAGAGCTTATCTAAGCAATATGCCGTTAAATTGTAAATATCGTAAGGTGTATGTGTGAAAGAACGAGTTAAGACAATATCTTTGGTATAGGACACCAGACATGTCAGTTGCAATTCATATATGGGTCATCAAACGAAGAATCCATACATGACAATGGCGTTTTAAAAGCACCCTCCCAAAGCAACTAATATAGCAGAAAGATGGATGAAATGAACATGAAATAGTATATCATGCCTGAGCGATATTTAAAGCGCTTGACTGATCCAAGTATCGGTATCAACTAGGATAAATCCTTACCTAACATCAGTGAGCCACTCGCATTCCAGTACATGATACAAGAAGAAGGATAAAATGAAATATTGTACACACATACAAAAGAAAGTTACACATCGTACGCTCAAAACATCAAATGCTAAAACAGAGTAGAATTCTCTCACCCATTCTACGGCAATTTATGCCTTAACATGACAAAGCTTATACAAATATGTTTTCATCGCACAATTTTCTCAGAAAACTTAATTCACATGTCTTTCTCCCAGGTTTTTATAGAGGAAGAAGAAGAAAAATTCATAAAAGAAGTAGGTGAAAAAAATTAATTGTTTCATTAAAACAAAAATGGCGGAAACATTCGCGCCCATGCTATTTGATGGCTATGAAATGCTGAATGTACTTGACAATCCTCTTGCAAAAATAAATGCACTGAGTAGAAAATTTCTTCAGGAACCCAGTACAGAGATACATCCACCTGAACATTCTATCCTTTCCTGAAGAAAATCTGGCTGAAATAAAACCTTGAAAGCATTGCTTCTTGTGCTTTGTACTCCCTGTCTTCCAACTTTGAATTGTAATTTAAATTCTTCAGTGCCGGACACTGCATTCCTTGATTTTTCATTGATATTTCTTCGAAGCTCCATTAATTTCCCCATCTGCTCGATTTGTGTTTTGAATGGCTCCGGAGGGTTTGATAGATTTTGAACCTTGCTGTCTTAATGAGAGTCATGTCACGGCAACTACCTAGGGCTTTCCTTCATAAATTCTTCCTCTGCAATTCGATCCTTAGATGCATCTTCGACTTCTGTAATGGAGGCAAAGATTAATGGCGATTTTCCATCGCTGCAAACCTACAAAACCCACAAACTCATCAGGAAAACAAGTGTGCGGGGACGGAAATGCAATGGAGATGACTTGGGTGACAGAGCGATGCAATGAAATGGTGAAAGAATGCAGGGTGGCGGTGGCAACACAGTGAAACCATGGTGAGCAGACTGGGGAGAGGTTCATATCATGAAATGCTAAAATATGACGTATAAATGAAATATATGAATGGTGGTGGAGGAATATGATAGACGCGTGTGATAAACGTGGAGATGGACCAGGTCAACAGCTGGGTAGAGAAACCATCAGAGCCGTCCGATCTTTAAAGGAAATAAACGTTTTAAACTGCATCGGGCGGTGATGTTATGGTGGGCCATGGGCGTCATTAGCCTGGGCTAATGTTTATGCAACTTCGATGAATTATCGCCGTAGGATGGAGGCTCACAGATCTAACGGTTCATGCAGATATCGCTGCACTTCTTCAACCGAAGGATAACGCGCGATATACGGTGGTATTGAGACCATACTCAGGGATGCATGGTGTGCGCTGAATGGAATCTCTGCGATTTAAGGAATACTTCCTGCCCTGAATGAGTGGTGCAATTAAAACATGCCGGTTTTGGAGCAGAGGACGCTGGGCGGGGACCACAAGAGCAATGGGATATGGTACGTTGATTTGTGTTCGATCGGAAGGTTCAAAGCATGCCCGATAGCCTTATACGGTAAACGCCTTTTGATCTAGCACAGGGTCTCGGGGCTGGGTCATGTGGAGAAAGGAGGTGCAGGGACTAAGGCTGAAGGGTGCTAAGCCCAATATATTTTCAAATATGAATTTTCACCCTTTTAGAACGCGATTTTGAAACCAAGAGAGGGCATCGAGAGGCAGTTAATGAACTTTGAAAAACAGGGCGAGGGATTTGGATGTTTCGAACCATGCTGCCTGCGAAAATTTTAATAAGGGAATGATCGTGATCAACAGGAGTAAAGTGGGTCTACAAGACCAAAAGCAGTGTTGAAGGTAAGATTGAAAGGCACAAGGCCAGACTTTTTGTCAAAGGCTATAAGCAGCAACATGGAAGAGACTATGAGGAAACCTTTGCACTAGTTGCAAGAATGGAAACAGTGAAAGCAGTGTTGTCCATAGAAGCACAAAACAAATGGAAGGTTTACCAAATGGATGTAAAATCAACATTCCTAAATTAAGTTTTGATGGAAGAGGTTTATGTTGAACAACCTCTCGGCTATGAGAAAAATGGCCAAGAACACAAAGTTTGCAGATTGAAGAAAGCTCTTTATGGGCTGAAACAAGCACCAAGAGCATGGTACAATAGGATAGATTCCTATCTACTGGAGAATGGGTTTGAAAAATGTGAAGGAGAACCCACATTATACATCAAGGAGAAAGATGGTAAGATGATCATTGTTGTTTTGTATGTTGATGATGTGATCTTCACAGGTAATGATGATTACTTCATTGAAAATTTTAAAACAGACATGAAGGATGAATTTGAAATGACTGATATGGGATTGCTGAGATACTTCTTAGGAATATAAGTAGAGAAAAATGAAAATAAAAATTTTATTTCTCAAGCTAAATATTTGAATGAAGTTTTGGCAAGATTTAATATGCAAGATTGCAAAGCAGCAATTACTCCCACAGTAATGGAATTGAAACTCAGCAAAGAGGACAACATCAAGGATTTTGATCCTAGTTTGTACAAGAGCATAGTTGGTAGCCTCATGTATTGCACTGCAACTAGGCCCGATATTATGCATGTTGTTAGTTTGATTTCCAGATTTATGGAAAGGCCAAAAGAAGCACATTGGCAAGCAGCAAAAATAATTCTGAGGTATGTGAAAGGAACTAAAATGTATGGAATTATATATACCACTTCAGAAAATTCTAAGTTAATTGCATATACTGATAGTGATTGGGTTGGAAGTAGAGATGACTAGAAAATCACATATGGTTATGTTTTTCATATGGGTTCAAGAGCTATTTCATGGGCTTCTAAGAAACAACTAATTGTGGCATTGTCTACAGCAAAGGCAGAGTATGTGGCAGCTATAGCAGCAGTGTGTCAAGCAGTTGGGATGAGAAGAATGTTGAGGAGTTTATGTCAAGAATAGGTAAAAGGGACAGTGATTTATTGTGACAATAGCTCAGCCATAGCATTGTCAAAGAATTATGTGTTTCACAAGAGAACGAAACACATAGATTCCAAGTTTCACTACATTAGGGAATTGGTGAACAATGGAGAAATTTTTTTACAGCACTGTAGAACAGAGGAGCAGTTTTCATACATTTTGACAAAAACATTGGGGCAAAAGAGTTTTGAATATTTAAGAAAATGCTTGGGTATGACAAATAACCCAGCAGCTGACTTTAAGGGGGAGTGTTGAAAATATTAAAGTCACTTGCAAGCCCCGTGCAGGTAGAAACAGAGTACGATAGGGGCAGCTTAGGTTGAGTGCGCACCACTGTGCATTTAGCAGAGGCATGGAGAATTGAAAGGATGAATTTATGTTTTATGGGTGCAGCCACTTTTGCAGAGGAGCATTAAAGAAATCGTGGTTCAACCACGCAACAACATAGCTTATTAAAGAAAATTTTTATCAGGCGTAAAAGCCCTCACCAACCAAACAAAAAGAGTTTTTGTTCAACGCGCCAAGTCTTTTAAGTTTTTTGAATGGGTCACGTCATGGTGGTCCCCACCACTCATTTTAATATCGCAATCGCAAATATTTTGTTGTGTCTTGTTGATGTGAAATTCTGATGCGATGCGATGTTGTGATATCGCACATCGCACATCGCAACGGAAATTGTTATGACCCGCCGCAAATATTCCATCGTTGATATTGTGATGCGATGTGGTCCCTACCACCATCGCAATCGCTCATCGCAAATGTTCATGCCACCACAACCGTTCTCCTGATCCATCACAGATGCGCCGATGTGATGTGGTCCCCAAATTCATCGTAGCATCGCAATCACAATCGCCAAAGGTCCAAGCCGTCCACCAAACCATTCGTCTGCTGATCGCTGATGCGATGTGGTCCAACTGTCAACTCAGCCAGTGTGTGGACCAATCACATTTTCTCGCGGACCTTTGGGCCATGATGTCACATGGAGCTTTTGTTATGCGAAGATTTTATAGAATTGGGTTTATGTTTTGTTTAAGTTCCAAGGGCCCCAGCAGCTAGCCAATCACAAAGCGTCCGCGTTGGTTTTGGTCTTGCTGACGTAGGGGCAATTTGTTATGCGAAAATAATGCAACATAGTTTTGTTTGAAGATTGAAATCCGGGCCCACGGGTTTATTAAACTTTGTTTAAAGTTATGTGGCGTAGTATTAAATTTTGTTTTTAAAACCTTTTTTTATTTCTTTTGTTTTATGTTTTAAAACGTCGCACCATATATAAATGAAAAATCCTGTAGGCTTATTTAATAAAAGAGAGAACATTGTGTAGTGTGAAAAAAGCTTGCAGACAAAAAAAAACACAGTGGAAGTAAAACAGAGCACTGTATGTGCGTTTTGAACCAGACAGAAAGTGTATTTTGAAGCACTGCGTGTGTAGCAGTCAGACACATTTTGTAATCCCACTTCAGTGGAAGAAAAATTGTAATAGTTTTTTGTTTGTTGATGAAATAGAAACAGTTTGTGCCATCTCTATACAGCAGCAAGAATTTTTTTTTAATCTTTGTGTTGTAGAGGAGACTCTTTTGTTCTCCCTGTTTGTTCAAAATATTCATAAATTCCAACATACTTGCACAAAACATGGAATCAAATCAAATATTTGTCACCAAACTTGCTTTCCCCTTTCATTCTGTGGATTTTAACCTCTTGATATGTATTTTGAAAATATTGTGGAATAGGTTATAAGTTAGATTGTGCTTACTGTGAACATAACAGTATGCTTGTTTTTCCCTAGGGATATAAGGGGGAGACCTGGTTATATATATTTGGTGTTCATCACTTGTGGGTGCGGGTGCCGGCTCTGGTGATCATGAGGCGTAATTAGTATCCATGGTTTCTTCTATTTACTCTATTATGGTTGTAAATTGGGTTGTCTGCACTTTGTAGTTTTTAATTTTAGTTTTTTTTATCAAGAACTATTCAAAATTGAAATCTATATCATGAAATCTATGTGATGAAATTCCCACTAAATGTTAGAGCACATCCATTACACTAAACCATCCTAGTTGATTTTGATACAGCTTCTGGAATCGAGGAGGATGGACTCTCATATTTTAACATTTACATTTTATTCCACGAGTTGTTCATATATCTCAACATTTCCCCCCGATTGTGGATTTTTTGGTATCAAGGAGGATGGACTCTCATCTTTAACATTTAAATTTTGTTCCAGCTTCCACGAGTTGTTCATATATCTTAACATTTCACGAGGTCATCCTTACGACAGAATTTAGGGGGGGTATTGCAACGTTTTTTCATGGGTGGAGTTAAGATTTCAGGGGATGCATGCGCACATATATGTGGGGGTAATGTTTGGTATTTTTTCTTCGATCCATATCAATTATTTTCTCCTTCATTGAAGACTTTAATTTCGGTATTTCCATCTATGGTAGCTTTAAAAAAAAAAAAATAGGGAAATCAACCTAATTTGGCAGGCTTTTGTTATTGCATTTGTCTATCAAAGCTATAATTTGGTTTGGACAACAAAATTCTGGTTTAAATTTTGTTAGAAAAAAAATTTAAGAATTGAGTGTTTGAATCATTTTTTTCATAGTACAAATAGATTCAACACTATAAAAAACTTTTTGGATATTCAAAATTTTGAAAACGGTAATCAAGATTTTAAAACAATTCTACCAATTTTTTTCAAAATCATACCAAAATTTTATTTGTTTTCTAAACAAAAATGTTACATCATTAAACTACAACATTGTTATTCAGTAAATTCATTTAGCAAAATGAATGGCAAGTGAGAAATCATGACTTATATCTTATCAACATAATTAAGGGTGGTAGCTCTCTCTTCTTAATTGTTCTTTCATAGATTCATTTTTTATCGCAATAAGATTTCCTGTTTCTTTATTGTTTGCAATTTTAGAGATTCTAAGACATATTTCAGTGAATTTTTTGCAGCTAGTTGGGGATGTGCAAACATTTAATTTCAGAAAATGATATTTACCCATTTGGTTGTATTAAATTTTGTTGTCATGTACTAATGTCTTAGATATTTATGTTTTGAATTAAGTCTGAGATGTTTGTGGAGAAAATCCTGCAAAAAATTTTGGTGGGCGCCTCAAAACAATACAAAGAGTTACACCACAACTTTTGTAAAGTGAAAATTTTAGTAAGAATTTGGTTTTAACTTGGTGAAGGAGTGCAGCCTCCATTTGAGAATGTATTTCATGTTTATGAAGTTATAATATAAAGTCTTGTTTGTTCAGATATTGTTCTGAATTACTCGTTTCACTGTGAGTAAATTTGTTTGATTTCGTTTCCTCCATTGTAATACTCTGTTTCGTTTCAGTATTGAAAACTTTGTTTCAAGGTGAGTAGATTTGTTTGATTTAGTTTCCTCAATTATAGTTGTGCAAGTCAACATGTTTTACCGTCTACCGCTCTGTATTGAAAAGAAGACTCATAATCCCTTCTTTTAACGAATTTCCACAACTATTACCCCAAGCATTTTTACTAAGGAGTCAAAAGGTGACTAATCCAAAAATACCTCAGTTTAATGGAAAAAATTATGATTCTTGGGCTATTACAATGAAGACTCTCTTTTCTTCTCAATACATTTAGGAATTGGTGGAGAATGGTTTCCAAGAACAAGCAGATGCAGTAGCATACAATGCATTGACACAAGCAGAAAAGGATATGTTGAGAGATAACAAGAATTAGGGCTCAAAAGCCCTCTTCTATATTTTCAGATAGTGCATGAAAGTATCTTCCCAAGGTTTGCAGTAGCAATGAAGTCCAAGAAAGCATGGGATACCCACCAGACAACCTCCCAAGGCATGGAAAAGGTGAATACAACAAAACTACAAATGCTGAGAAGATATTTTGATACAATTTGTATGAAATAGTCTGAGAATGTAGAATCATTCTTTACACACGTAATTAGGTTGGTTACTCAAATAAGGTCTCATGGTGAGACACTTGAGGAAAGGAGAATAGTTGAGAAAGTTTTGAGAAGTATTCTAGCAAGATGTGATGCCATAGTTGTGGAAATAGAAGAGACAAAGGATCTCTCACAATTTTCAGTGGATGAGCTTCACGCATCACTTCTTTCTCATGAACATAAATTGAATAGAGGAACGAACTCCTCATTCGAGCATGATTTCAAGACGCAAATTTCATTTGTTCAAGGTAGAGGTTGAGGAAGATCAGATTATAGAGGAAGAGGAAGAAGCCCACACGGAGGTGGAAGAAGCAGTCCTTCAAGCTCAAGTGGAAGGGGCAGCAATCAAAGTTGAAGTCAAGGTTCAAGCCAAAATCAAGCACAAGGTCAGAGGTATGATAAATTTCAAGTTCAATTTCATTATTGTAATAAGTATGTTCATTATGAAAATGAATGTAAAAAGAAACAATATGACATAGGTAACAAACCAAGTGCAAAATCTATAAAGGAAAATCAGAACCATGATAGCATGTTTTTAGCTTGTAATGTAGCAAAAGACAAACAAGGAGATGTATGGTTTCTAGATTCAGGGTGTAGCAACCACATGAATGGAAACATAGAAATGTTTTCCAGTTAAGATGAAAGTGTGAAATCTGAAGTGACATTAGGGAGTGATAACAAAGTCTATGTCATGGGAAAAGGAAAATTCAATATTCTAACAAAGAAGGGAGAGAAGAAATACATTTCAGATGTTTATTT
The DNA here is from genome assembly GCA_034641835.2 of Pinus albicaulis. Classification (NCBI taxonomy): domain Eukaryota; kingdom Viridiplantae; phylum Streptophyta; class Pinopsida; order Pinales; family Pinaceae; genus Pinus; species Pinus albicaulis. The sequence continues at coordinate 63,753,358 of CM076571.1, forward strand.
TGTCTCTGGTTTGAAGCATAACCTCATAAGCATTCGAAAACTCATGCAAAAGGGCTACAATGTTGATGCAGGGATTCTGCTAGAAAGCAGAATCCTAGCATATAAAAAACTTCATGCTCCACTCCATTTGAAAATGCTCAAATTGTCTTCAAATAAAACCATGAAAACATTTAGCTTAAAATTTACATGAATGAGAAAGAGCTATTCAAAACAACTACCGATATAAAATATAAAATTTCTCTGGCCAAATATTACATTGGGTGGCCTCTTGGCTCTTGGCCCTTCAAACCATTCCTCACTCTTCCTGTACTCCTCACTCACTCAACTCTTGTTCTTCCTCACAAAAACACTCCTATTTATGCATAAATAATGTATTTATTTCACCCCACAAATTTCTCCACCCAATCCTCAACTAAATCTAATTTAGATTCGTCTTAGGTGTGGACTCAACAAAGTCCCATACATAGAATTCCTACTCCCTAAATTAGCTACTCAACTCATATCCTTTTAATTATTAAAAGAATATATACATTAATCCTCACCTTAAATTTTTCTCTCTTAAATTATGAAAATGAATAAAATAATTAATAAAATAATTAAAAAGTCTCACCCCCTAATTCACACAATTAATTAATAAAAATTGAGCTTGATGCTCCTGCATCAGACTCCCAAGGTTGGAATTAATCATGATCACCTAATCATGTGTTCGAATCTTTGTCTGCTTGGATCCCATATCTTGTGCTAAAACTTTCCATTTGTCATTGCTTCTGTCTATTGTTCTTCTCCAGGTCTCCACACTTTATGTTGCATCGCCGAACTGGCTATGCTTTCACAGTATTTTTTTGTTTTCTTCTTGCTACTTCTTCTTTGTTTTACTGTCGCTGGCTGCTTCTTCTAGGATACTTTCATCATTATCCTCCTTATTAGTTCAATTTCTATGTTCAATAGATCTCCTCCAGCATATGCAATAAAACATGTACTCACAAAACAATTATTAAAATAAAAAACATAAGGCCTCAGTGACTCTTTCTCCTCTGGCAACATCTTAGTATGCTGCTCGAAAATTTCTTCTTCCATCAGCAAATCAATATGCTGATTTAAATCCTCCATGAGACTGTCAACTAGTCCCTCCTCCATATCACCTGTTCCAAGAATGTCTCCCTGTTCTGGTTCACAATAATGAACTTCTTCGAATTGTTGAATCATTCCTACCTCCTTACTTTTTGTTTCCTAATTATTATTCAGAACAATTTCTTTGTCTTTCTCTTTCAACAACTCACCCTGAGTATAGATCCTCTACTTTTCCAACTCTCTTCTCTAAAGATCTAAATTTATGTATAGCTTAACAATCTCAACTGGAGTAGAACTTGGAAATTTTACACAGCTTTCCATACCTTCATTTGTTGTTGACCAATCATCAAATTGTCCTTCTTCCCTTGCTTCAATATTCTAATGAATATTTCCATGAGACCCCTCTGTCTTCATTTCTTTCTAAGATATTGCTATCTCAGCATCATTCTGAACAGATTTCAGATTCAACCCTTCTTCTTTAACAGACTTCAAAGTTTGTTCAACACCTTGTGATGTACCTGTAATCACACACAAATCATTAGTCTTAAAAACATAAGACCTTATGGTCCCACTTGATGCTTCAGCCAACATCTCTCCTTGTTGTTCTAAATCCTTCACTTGATTCAGTTCCTCTATAGGTTTCTCTTCTGTCACATTATCACTTTCAAGAAGCAATGAACCACATTCTAGCTCACATATCAAATCTTATTTTAAATTGAGTAACTCTTCCTTCAACTGAACATTCAGTCTATGCTCCCACTTCACTTGCAGTCTATGCCATGTGACTTTCCTCTTCATACTTCATGCACATATTTGGTATACTTTACCTCTCTGTAACGTTCCCATCAACAACTCAAGACAGAAATTTGTCTCAGCTCTATCTCTGTCAATCTACTTTTGACTCATTCTCATGCCATTTGACTTGGCATCTTCCTTATCATTTCCTCTGTTGTGGTCTCCTTCAGAACCTATGTAATGACCTTCAGTAGTCATCTTTGTCTCGATCTTCATGAGTTCTTCACTCAATCATCATGAGTTGTACTAAAGCATCTGCAACAGTAGTCTTCCCTGCTCCTACTTACCTCACCAATCCTCCCTCTGGACTTGGTCTTTGGCAAGCACCAGTTCTCTGGACTTGGTCTTTGGCAAGCACCGGTTCTCTTATTCTCTTGAAACTCTTTGAGCATCCTCTCTGCTCCCTCTAGGCTTCAACTCACCTGCACACAACTTTCCTTCTTATCTAATCTTCGTTGGAATTCTTCAAGGTTTTGCTCCACACTTTACTTCATTCAGAAACTATTACTAGTCTCTTTCAACGGTACTTTTAAAACTGTGATCTTTGTTTGCTGAGATCTGCAACCTGAATTCTGAAAATATTATCTTCAAAACCAGAGTTAAAATAAAACATATCAGCTCACCTTCAATATTTGTGTGTGATCTTGTTCCATCTCTCATTTGTACTGTATCTCCATGTGTTATCATCTTTCAGACTCAATGTCCGATCTCCTTTTAATTCTCCATCAAACATAAATTATCTGTAATTCTCAAAAAAATTGAATCTTCAAAAAGAACTATTTCCATTCACCAACTTCACACAAATGCCATTCACGCAAATGTCAAAACCCACATATTACACCGCATAAGTGGAATGTTGACTCGCACTATTTATAAACAATGAATAGCGTAAATCGTAAATCATTCAACTTGCACTTACATTATTTCCAACCATGCTCGCAATCATCAAACCATACCACCGTTTGACAACCATCTCTAACTCCCTTACGCAAGCATCTTACCACAATTGATGTAGGAAAATTAAAATATTCCTACTTTTACACTGCAAAGGCAATAGCTACACAATCTTTGGTGAAGCTTGGTTTACATCAGTCAATAAGATGTAATCAATAGCAAAATGTCCCCTTTTTAATAAGTCCCAGAATTCCTTTCTCAGATGATAGAATCTAATTGTCCCTTGCCCTTTAGTGTGCAACTCTATATCCATTAAATACCATGATCTTTGTTGCAGCGCTATTATAGAAACTTCATGCGGAAACAAATTAAACTTTTAAGAGAGCATCTGTATGTATATGAAAATGGCATTTAAGAATCGATGGTTATCAATATAAATTCTATGGAAAACTTCATTACCCGTGATCAACCTCTAATTGTAAATCGATTGCAATTGTGTTGAATAACTTGGGTCGAATGCAGATTTAATTGTCATTCCTCACGTCTGGCATCAGGGTGTTATATATTAAACTCAACAATTTCCAATCGAATCTTAACAACCAGAGACTTTACAGGCAGGTATTACTTACACCTACATTTTTTATCTACCACATGGCCACTCGGCCTATGCTGCAAACCAGTTTTCGTTGAATGCTATCACCATGCTGATTCTACTCTGTCATTCCAACATTAAGGTGCCAAAATCCATAGGTTGTGGTCAAATTATGTTGTTGCAAAATATTTCAATGTTTCAATTGTGATCCACTCAACTTGGTGATGGTGCCACACGAGTGTTGAAGACTGATACACATTACCACAACACCGGGGATTGTAAATTCTGAGCAAGGTTGTGCTACCCTGCTGGTGCGATTGCTTACATAGCAATAAGAATTTACCAACATACCACCATGACTTTAACTCAAGTACACAGATTTATAGGTTCAGTTCTACCTCCAAATCATTTCGATTTTTTTCATGGCCCTCTGATTACTGAGTAAGGCTTCTGCGGCTTCATTGCTCAGGCAGATCTGTTGTTTTTCCATGTTGTTGACAGCCTTCAACGAGCATGAAATCTCAGCGCTCTCGTTGACTCTGCCTGGAATCCTCTGCAACCAGTCCATCCACGTGAGGAGTCACCGATCCATGACACTCTACCAATGCGTCCTTGTTTATGGGCAATTTATTCTCTTTTTTATTTGGCTCCTACATTCACAATTGCACACACAGTCTATGCATATATCAAAAACAGGCATCTTATGGCTCTGATACCAAATGATGCAGGGATTCTGCTAGAAAGCAAAATCCTAGCATATAAAAAACTCACTGCTTCACTCCATTTGAAAATGCTCAAATTGTCTTCAAATAAAACCATGAAAACATTCAGCTTAAAATTTACATGAAGGATAATGAGCTATTCAAAACAACTACAGATATAAAATATAAAATTTCTCTGGCCAAATATTACATTGGGCGGCCTCTTGGCTCTTGGCCCTTCAAACCACTCCTCACTCTTCCTGTACTCCTCACTCACTCAGCTCTTGTTCTTCCTCACAAAAACACCCATATTTATACCTAAATAATGTATTTATTTCACCCCACAAATTTCTCCACCCAATCCTCAACTAAATCTAATTTAGATTCACTTTAGGTGTGGACTCAACAAAGTCCCATACATAGAATTCCTACTCCCTAAATTAGCTACCTATCTCATATCCTTTTAATTATTAAAAGAATATATACATTAATCCTCACCTTTACATTTCCCTCTCTTAAACTATGAAAATTAATAAAATAATTAAAAGTCTCACCCCCTATTTCACACAATTAATTAATAAAAATTGAGATTGATGCTCCTGCATCAAATGTATTTTTCAAAAATGATGTGTGCACAATTTTGGATAAGTCTCCAAGTAGACAGCTCATTGCAAAAGTTCATATGACAAACAATAGAATGTTTCCTCTCAACTTAAAATCAGACTTGAAGGAAGAATGTGCTCAAGCACAACTATCAATAAATTCACAAAAGAATGAAATAAAAGTTGTAGCTATCACACAAGTAGAATTTCAAGTAGAGGTCAAAGATGAAAATTGGTCATGGCATTTGATATTTGGTCATCTCAACTTGGGAGGTTTGAATTTGTTGCATAGGAAAGGTATGGTGAAAGGATTGCCACTCATAGGAAAATCGGATAGCCAATGTGAAGGATGCAGCTTGGGAAACAACATAGAGAATCATTTCCAGCAAGAAAGTCAATAAGGGAAAAGGAACCTTTGGAGATTTTCCACTCAGATTTATGTGGACCAATGAAAACACCATTAATTGGTGGCATCTATTATATTTTTACCTTCATAGATGACTGCACAAGGAAGACATGGGTCTACTTCATAAAACAGAAAAGTGAAGTGTTTGAGAGCTTTCGCCAATACAAAGCTCTTGTTGAGAAGCAAAGTGGTCACTACCTCAAAGAGTTAAGGACTAACAAAGGTGGTGAATAAATCTCAAGTGACTTCCTACGTTTTTGTAGGGAGCATGGAATTCACAAGAAATTTAAAATAAGGTATACACCTCAGAAAAATGGTGTTGCGGAAAGGATGAATAGGACCATCATAGAAATGGAAAGAAGTATGTTGAAGGCAAATAATTTTCCAAATGATTATTGAGTTGAAGTTTTCGCTTGTGCAACATATATTATTAATAGGTGTCCAACCAAAAGTGTTATGAATATAGTTCCTGAAGAGACATGGAGTGGAAGAAAACATAGTGTCACTCACATGAGAGTGTTTGGGTGTGTGGCGTATGCACATGTCCTAGATGAGTTGAGGAATAAGTTAGACATCAAGGGGGGTAAATGTATATTTTTTGGATATAATGATAAATCCAAGGCATACAATATCTAAAATCCATCAACCAAGAAGGTAATAATAAGTAAAGACGTTCATTTTATAGAAGAGGAAGCATGGGATTGAAGTTTAGTGAAGACAATCAATGTGAAGACATGTATACCACATGAAGGCAAAGAAAAATTTACCGCAACAAGTAATTCCTCAACAATGACTCCTCCTACACCTAAAAAATCTCAAAAAAGCAGTCACAGAGTGACACGATCATCAAATAATAGGACATAATCGCACAACCAAGCACACCACAAATATCCGAAACGCCATCTACTTCAAGTGCAACACCAAGTGACATATCGAGCCGATCTTCCGTTAGCATAAGAAGACCAAAATTTAGAAATTTAAATGAGATTTATGAGAAAGATGAAGTTGATAGTAGCGCTAGTCTGAATTCCTTATTTTCATTATTTTGTCATTTAGATGACCCAATCCACTTTGAGGAGGTAGTCAAAGAAGAAAAATGGGTTGTGGAAATGGATGAAAAAATAGGAGTAATAGAAAATAATGACACATGGGAGTTAGTGGATCTTCAGCGAGGAAAAGAAGTCATTTGAGTGAAGTGGGTCTATAATGCCAGGAGAAAGATTGAAGGCCAGATTGAAAGGCATAAAGAAACGCTAGTTGTCAAAGGATACAAGCAACAACATGGAAGATACTATGCAGAAACATTTGCGCCAGTTGCGAGGATGGAGACAATGCATACAATGTTGTCGATTGCCGCACAACATAAATGGAAAGTGTATCATATGGATGTAAAATCATCATTCTTGAATGGAGTGTTGAAAGAGGAGGTGTATGTTGTGTGGCCTTCTTGTTATGAGATACAAGGCCAAGAAGACAAGGTGTGTAAGTTGAGGAAAGATCTTTATGGGTTGAAGAAATCACCACGTGCATGGTATAACAGGATAGATGCTTACTTGATGGACAATTGGTTCGAAAAATGTTACGGTGAACCTACTCTCTACATCAAAGAAAGTGATAATAAGCTTCTAATTGTTGTTTTGTATGTAGATGATCTGAGTTTTACAGGGAGTGATGATTTACTCATCGTTGATTTCAAATTAGTCATGAAAAGTGAGTTTGAAATGACTGACTTGGGGTTTTAAAGATATTTTTTCAGCATAGAAGTGAAGCAAATAGAAAATGGTATTTTTATCTCTTAAGAAAAGTATGTTTTAGACATTTTAGAGAGGTTTAATAGGCAAAACAGAAAGCCCACACCAACTCCAACTGTCATGGGGTTGAAGTTAAGCAAGGAATATTGCAGCATCAATGTCAATCTGACATTATACAAAAGCATGGTGGGCAGCCTAATGTATTTGACAGCAGCTAGTCCTGATATAATGTATGCAGTGAGTTTGGTGTCAATGTTCATGGAGACGCCCAAGGAGACACATTGGCAAGTAGCGAAAAGAATTATAAATTATTTCAATGGGACAAAGGAGTATGGCATTTTGTACCCGCAACAGATGATTTTACGCTGGTTGGTTACACTGATAGTGACTGGGCAGGAAGTGTTGATGAAATAAAGAGCATGCGAGGATATGTTTTTCTTTTGGGTTTAAGAGAAATTTCATGGGCTTCCAAGAAGAAACTGATAGTATCTTGTCAACAGTAGAAGTTGAGTATGTTTCCGCAACAACAAAAACAATGTGTCAAGCAGTTTGGATGAGAAGGGTGTTGTGGGATTTATGTCATGAACAAGATGGAGTAACCACTATTTTCTATGACAACATTTCAGCAATTTCACTATCAAAGAATTATGTTTTTCACGAGAGGAAAAAAAACATTGATGCTAATTTTAATTTCATAATAGAATTAGTTAACAATGGTGAGATTGTGTTGTAGCACTACAGGTTAGAAGAACAATTTGTAGACATCTTCACAAAGCCATTGGCACGTGAAATTTTTTTGTATCTCAGATATTTTTTGGAAATGGTCAATGGCGGTATTTGTGATTAAGAGGGAGTGTTGGAGAATTAATATAAACCATTGTGTTAAATAAACTGACAATATTCATACCTCAGTGAATGTTTTTAAGGTTGCGGATTGTGTTTGCAGGAAAGGACATCGCATAAATGAAGTTCTGAGCAGAGTATATTTTACCGATTCTGAAACTAAGTAAATTAATTAAAAGTCAAATAGAAATTTATTAATGGTCAGTAGAAATGCATGGGAAAGCATTTACTCATCCACAAAGTTCAGAAAATGGTGTTCGCCCATCTCGTTGTATTCGTGGAGAAAATTTTGGTGGGTGCATGAAAACAGTAGTTACTGGTTTTTACAAAGAGTTACTCTGTTGTAAAGTGTAAATTTTTGTAAGAATTTGGTTTTAACTTGGTGAAGGATCTGCAGCCTCCATTTGTGAATGTATTCCATGATTATGAAGTTATAATCTAAAGACTTGTTTGTTGCAATATGGTTCTGAAAATTTCACATGTGAATTTTACCGCCGCCACTTTGTTTTACTCAGTTTCACTGTGAGTAAATTTGTTTTCTTTTTTTCTTCCACTATAGTTGCGAAAGTCAACATGTTTTAATCACTGCCACTCTGTATTGAAAATATGACTCATAGAATTTAATTTCTTCAACTGAATCCTCTCGTTTAACACATTTCCACAACTTTGTGTGAACTTTGTGTGTTGAGGAAGCATTTTCCTCCTGTGTGTTTAAATTTTTAACACCTGCATCATAATTGTACCACATCGATGGCATCATCCATTCTCCTAAGCTCTAAGGTGTGAATCATATATTATTTTAAACTATGAGTTTTTGAGCATAAGTTTTGGAATATGTTCCTAATTAATTGTATGGTAATTTATTCATTACACTAGCAAACATTTTGGAATAGGTTCCCAATTAATTGTATGGTAATTGATTCATTACACTCTACAATATGACTGCGGGGACAATATTTGATCACACTTTTCTTGATTAGGTAATGAACGACACTTTCCACATCTTATCCTTTGGGTTTTCAAAATATTTCTTTGAAAAGGGATTGTTTCTGGCCGACTTTGAGGTCTAAAGGGGGAGAATGGATACAATATCATTGTCAGTGGGTTTCTAATGCTCTTTCCATTCGATAGTCGGATTTTTAGGGTGGTTGTTTTCAAAGTTCCTTAGGATTGTTGAGTTTTTACTTTCTAAAGAGGTTTGTCGCTACACCAAAACTCATATTTCTTAGTAAACTTTTTAAACTAGTAACTAGGATTCCCAGGGTGAAAATTATGGATTCCATAGAGGTGCGGTGATTCCTCCAAGACCCCCCCTCAGATGTAGCTTAGGGGAATCTAACTTGGGTCTAGGCTATGATGCCATAACTTAGGTGAATATGATGTAAAGTGAATGAGTCCCGACAACAATTCCTTTTTACGTAGTCATGTACAATGCATGAAAAGAGGAAAGAGCGAAAACCCAGTGGGAAGGAAACCCCCCCTTAAAATAGAATGCAAAAAGTAGAGAAAATACTCTTACTAAGTAGTCATGTTCTTCATCCTAAGACAGTCTCGCGTAAATTGAAACTTTTGCTCAGTGAAAGTCTTGGTGAAGATGTCGGAAGTCTACTAAGAATTGGGATAGTACCGTAGATCAATGATCCCATCATAAATCAATTCTTTGATGAAGTGCATGTGGATCTCCATATGTTTAGTCCACTATTGCTACATTGGATCTCTACAAAACTTTATTGTACCCTGATTGTCACGCCATATGACAACCGAACGATGGACAGTGATACCAATCTCATAAAGGAAATTTCGTAGTGAAATGACCTGAATAGTGATATTAATTTCTCCTCTATAATCAATCGTTGCTGATGAAAAACCAATGTCAATATCCTTTTTTCTTAACCAGCGAATTGGGCCAGATTGTAAACTAAGTACATAAATGGAGGTGGACTTGGGATCAAGGTTGTTTCCAGCCCAATCTGAATCTGTGAACCCAATGAGATCCAAAGAAAAAATTTCTGCATAATGAATCCCATAGGTGATTGTCCCATGGAGATATCAAAATATGTGCTTTGCAGCATTCTAGTGTAACTCATGTGGCTCATGCATGTATCTAGAAACTGCTCCTACGACATATGAGAGATCACGATCGGAGTGAGTGAGATAAATAATAATCTCCACAAGATGATGATAAAATGTGAAATCAATCAATGGTGGCAAAGCGTCCCTTTCACCATATATCGCCCATATATAAGACATCACTCATAAAACGTTGTTATTGATGTTTGTTATTTCCGCCCATTCCAGATACAGTTTTCCCCAGTCCTGTCTGTTGATACATTATCCCCCACTGCGCTTATATCCCGTGGCCTGTCGACTATAAAAGATACGTGGTCTGTCGATACATTTCCCGTGGCCTATCAATATATATAACACTGTTTGGTCAATATATAGAACGTTTTTGGTCGAACGCTGTCACATATATAGAACGATTTTTGGTTAATATATAGAACATTGGCACACACTCTCACTGATTTCACATATATTGAATACCGCCCCTCCTCCATATTGAATACCGCCATCCTCCATATTTAATACACCCTTCCATTTTTTAATACCGCCCCCACCCATATTCTATACCGCCCTCCTCCAGCGCTATTTACAATCCACCTTATTTTAATACTGCCCCCTCCACTTTATATTATACCCCCCCAGCAAATTATACTCCTTCATATTATACCGCCCCCTCCCCAACCATATAATACAATTTTTTCTCCAAACAAAAATATATATATATATATTTTTTTGGTGCAGAATTCAGTCTTTTAGCAAAGAGTTTTTTTTTTAATTCAGAGTATTTTCCAGCAAAGAGTTTTTGTCCCCTTTAATTGAACAAATTTCCAGAGTTGAAAGTTTTTCTAGCAGAATTTTTTCCTCTTCAGAAGAATTTTTTCCAGCAAACTAATGCATTCTCTCATCTCTATTGTCGAGGTGGTTCTCTCTGGCAAAGAGAACTATCTTGAATGGTCTCGGAAGATTAAACACACACTCATTTTTAATGAGTTGTGGAGAGGAATCTGTGAAGGACAAGAAGGAAATCCACCAGCAAAGCCCACTTCAGACAAAGAGCTCGCCATTTGGGAAAAGAAGAACTGCAAGGCCTATGCCTTGATTGCAGCTTCTGTAAACGAAGAGGTGAGTCGCCACATTTCATCATTCTCAAATGCCTATGATGCCTTGAGCAAGCTAAAAGAACTCTATGACCTGTATTCAATTAGAAAATGTTCAATCGATGATTAAGTTGTTCAAGCCCTGAAATGAAGAATGATGATCCTTGCCTTAGCTTTCCCCCCGTAATTTAGATCAATCATGCATGATATTGATAGCACTGTGTAAAAATGGCAAAGGCCCCTTTCACCACATATCGCCTACATACAAGACATCACTTCATAAATGTATTCTCTTCACCCTATTGTTGGGGTGGTTCTTCCTGCAGAGAACTATCTTGAATGGTCTCGTACATTAAACACACTATTTTTTAAATGAGTTGTGAGAGGAATCAGAAGGACAAATCCACCACCAACTTACCGTACACCAGCCAATCTCACTTCAGACAAAGAGCTCGCCATTTGGGAAAACAAGAATTGCAAGGCCTATGCCTTGATTACAGCTTCTGTAAATGAAGAGGTGAGTCGCCACATTTCATCATTCTCAAATGCCTATGATGCCTTGAGCAACCTAAAAGAACTCTATGACTCACATTCAGAATTAGAAAATTTTCAATTGATGATTAAGTTGTTCAGTCTTGAAATGAAGAATGATGATCCCCTTGCCTTAGCTTCAGAAGTTAGATCAATCATGCATGATATTGATAGCACTGGTGTAAAAATGGACATACCTCTCATAGCATATGTTAAGGCATTATATCCAACTTACTCACATTATCTTGAGTCTTTGCAAGCGAGTGGGAACCTTGAGCATATCACCTTTGATACACTTGAGAAAAAGTTTGCAGAAAGAGAGAAAGCTTTTGGGAAGATGATAGTCCCTTCATCTTCCGAAGAGGCTGCATACTTGGCACATAGAGAAAAGAGTCATGCTCCAGATTCATCCAGAGGAAGAGGTGGCAGAAGAGGAAGAGGAAGAAGAAACTTCACAGAAAGGGGGGGCAGACAATCTGACAAATCCAATCTTCATTGCACACGTTGTAATAGAGATGGACATGATGCATCCAAATGCAGAACACCATGGGAGAAAATTGAGCAGCAAAGAAATCAAGACAAAGGTAAAACTAATGACAAAGACAAAGGTAAAGCACCTGAATCTTCTCATTATGTTCTAGCACATTGTAACAATGGAGTAACTGAAGACTTGTTTGATGTTTCATTTACTTCATGGAGAGATGATTGGTTGCTAGATTCAAGAGCAACATGTCACATGACATTTAGAAAAGATTTTTTTGAAGAATTCACTGACAAAGTTGATGGAGCAGTATATTTCACAGATAAATCCAAACTCAAGCCATCAGGGCTTGGCACAGTCAGGCTTAAACTGCCTCGTCTTCTAGATCATATCCTACATGAGGTTCTATACCTCCCGGAGTTGAAGAGAAACTTGTTGTCCCCGGTCGAAATTCGGCAGCAAGGACACTCAATTCACTTGTTTGATGGCAAGGCAGAGGTCAGAAAATCATCAGATCACTCACTTGTCATGGAGGGAATAGAAGAAGGGAGACTCTTGAAGCTGAAAGGTTCATCTGCTCATGCTCAAAACTTTGCATTCAGTTCACATCATGATGAAGGTACATTCCCATCAAGTCTTTTATGGCATGCCAGATTTGGACACTTAAACTATGACAGCCTTCGTTTGTTCAAGAAAAATGGTGTTAATGGACTGCCTACAATTCCTAGAAAACCTAAGGAATGTGATGCTTGTATTCTAGGAAAGCATAGCAAACAACAATTTCATGATTCACACTCCAGAGCACATAGAAAACTTGAGCTTGTTCATTCAGATTTATGTGGCCCTATGCCTATTGCTTCTGCAAATGGAAACAAATACATGATGACATTTATTGATGACTACACCAGAATGTGTTGGATTTACTTACTGAAGAATAAGTCCGATGCTTTTCAAACTTTCAAGAATTTTCATGCATGGATTGAAAATGATGCACAAACACATATTGGCTCTCTACGTACTGATAATGGAAAAGAATACACTTCAAACGAATTTGAAAATTATCTTTGTCAACATGGAATCAAACATCAAACAACTGTGCCATATAATCCCTAATAGAACGGTGTAGCTGAAAGAATGAACAAAACTATTTTAAATATGGTCTGCTCCATGTTATTTTTCAAGAATGTGAAATTGATGTTTTGGGCTGATTCAATTCTATGTGTTGTTTACATAAAGAATAGGTGTTCTTCAAGTTCAATTAGAAACAAAACTCCTTTTGAAATGTGGCATGGCCACATTCCTTCGGTAAAGCATCTCAGGGTCTTTGGGTCCACCTGTTATGCCTTGATACCCAAGGGTCAAAGGAACAAACTTGGTGCTAGAAGTATAAAATGTATCTTCTTGGGGTACTCCAATACCTCCAAAGGATATCGTCTCTATGATGAAACAAATAAGAAGTTTGTAATAGCAAGAGATGTCATATTTCTTGAATCTTCCAAGAGTGACAAGGTTGTTGAGTGGCAACTTGATCACCTGGATAGATTCAAACATGCAAAGTCTTTCCAAGAATTCGATAATGTGATTCCACATCTTGAAGGGGGGATTCCGATATTGAATCAAACTGTGGAATCATGTCCTGAAGCACTCTCTCCCCCACATGAAGAAACAACCACGGATGACACATTGGATGATGTGATTGACAGAATTGGGAGATTGAATCTTGAATCAATCCCAACTCAATCAAATGACCAGCCTGGGCCATCTCAGAAAGGTCCTCCCAAATGGCTGACAAAGACACTGGAGAATGTTCATCTTGATGAGGTTGGAAAAACAGGAACAAGAAGTTCCACTCAACAAATCGAAGGTGATGTAGATAATTCTGATTCCCCTGTTGATATGGATATTGCTTATAACCGTGAATTGAGTTTGTCTACAGATCATGAACCAACTTCCTTCAAAGAAGCCGCTTCTCATGATGAATGGAAAGAAGCGATGCAGAAGGAGTATGATGCCTTGATAAAGAATGGCACTTGGAAGCTGGTTGATCCGCCTTTGGGAACGAAACCAATTGACTGTAAGTGGGTCTACAAGAACAAGTACAAAGCAGATGGCTCACTTGACAAGCACAAGGCCAGGCTAGTGGAAAAAGGTTTTTCACAAAAAGAAGGAATCGATTATGAAGAAACTTTTGCTCCTACAGCAAAATGGACCACCATCCAAACTCTCTTTGCCCTAGCAGCTTAGAATGGATGGAAAGTCCATCAGATGGATGTAAAAACAACCTTTTTGAATGGAGATCTAAAGGAGAAAGTTTATATGTCCCAGCCAGAAGGATTTGTTGTAAAGGGTCAAGAAAACAAAGTTTGCAAACTTGTAAAATCCTTGTATGGCCTCAAGCAAGAACCACGAGTCTGGTATGAGAAATTAACCGAGAATCTTCTGAAACTTGACTTCAAACATTTTGATCTTAATGATGCAACTTTGTTTGTTAAGAAAGTTGGAAAAATGGTTGTATATCTTGTGGTATATGTAGATGATCTTTTGATAATAGGAAACAATGAGAGCTATATTGCATCCATGAAGAAAGAGTTGAAGAAAGGTTTTGAAATGACTGATTTGGGTCATGTTCATTACTATTTGGGTATTGAAGTAATTCAAGATCCTAAATTCATATTTCTTTCTCAAAAGAAGTACATTGGAGATCTCTTGAACAAATTTGGCATGGATGACTGTAATCCCTTAACCACTCCAATGGAACAAAACTTGAATCTTACATCTATTGAAGGGAAGGAATTTGAGGATGCAACTAAGTATAGACAACTTGTAGAAAGTCTTATCTACCTGACCACCACCAGACCGGAAATTTCATTTGCTGTTGGAATCCTCTCAAGGTTCATACAAAAACCTTTTGAAGGAAATTGGTCTACTGCGAAAAGAGTGTTAAGGTACTTGAAGGGGACTCAAGACTTTGGACTCAAATATACACAGGTAGGCGACTTCAGCTTGATCGGATACTCTGATTCAGACTTTGATGGTGACAAAGAAACAGGGGTGTCTACTACATGTTACACCATGAGTCTTGGATCAGGAGCTGTCTCATGGAGATCACGCAAACAGTCAGTTCCAGTAGATTCCATGACCAAGGCAGAATATGTGGCAGCAGCTGAAGCAAAAAAGGAAATTGTGTGGCTCTGAAAAATCTTGGAAGATTTTCAGATGAAACAAATGTATTCCACACCACTCATGATCGACAACACTTCTGCAATAAAGTTGGCCAAGAACCCAAAGTTCCATGATCGAACAAAGCACATCAATACAAAATACCATCTAATTCGACATCATGTTCAAGCCAAAACCATCCATCTACATCATTGTTCCACAAATGAGCAAACTGCTGACATCTTCACCAAAGCACTTGGAAGAGAAAAGTTTGAAAAGTTCAGATCGATGCTTGGACTCACCAACATCCCTTCGGATTAAAGGGGGGAATGTTGACACCTAATCCTATGGGATGGGTGTGAATATTCAATATTGTGTATTATTTAATATATTAGGAAATAAGGAAGGCCAAGAGTCATTGGGATATGAATCCCAATAGCCTCACCTCCATGTATAAATGCATGTTCATTCTTCATTCAATAACACATTCTGATTTGAGGAGTTACCTCCTGGTTTGACACATCTTTATCATTCTCAAGCATTATCCCTAATAACAAAGGTGGGGTTTATGGCTTGCAGTGACTCACGTGAAATCGTGAAAAATATATTTATCATACTTTGGTTGAGATATGGTAATCCCAGAAAAATTTTTATTGATCTCTAGTACAAGGAATAAATTTAGCAAGGCCATATATATCGTATAAAATTTCTTATGCAATGCAGGTTTAATCTCAACAATGGAAAAAGTTGAACTACATGTTATCAAAATATCATCCACCTAGAGTACTATGATCAACAAGGAGTCAATTTTCTTCAACAAATAAACATTGGAATCGTATTTGCAGTGTACAAAATTTTGAGATAACAATAGGAATTTGTCTTTGCATACCATGTTCTAGGTGCCTCCTCCAGTCCATAGAGAGACTTATTTAGTTTGCATACCAGAAATGATTTTTTTGCATATCCCTCCGACCTCTCCATGTAAATTTCCTCCTCAATATCACCATGTAGAAAGGCATTCTTCATATCCTCTTATTGCTGCAATGGAGAGAGCTAGCTGAATGGAATCCATTTTTTCCAGTAGATCAAAAGTATCACCATAGTCAACACCATGTACCCATTGAAATTTTTTCTCCACCAACCCATCCTTATATCGACTAACTTGGCCATCTTTTTCTTTCTTGGTCTAGTAAACCCACTTGCACTTGAAGAGTTTATGATTGGAAGGTAATAGAACTAGATACCAAGTTTGGTTTTCAATGAGAGAGTTTTATTCCTCATCCATAGTTGCTTCCTATTCAGGATGCCCAAAAAAATTTTCATAAGTTTGTTGATCAGATGCATGCATCATATAAACTTGCATGGGCATGCATGGCCCCATAGCTAAGAGTGCTTGTGGAGCTTCCTCAAATTGAGGTATGGTGGCAGGATCATCTAAGAGATCATTAATGTTGCACCTTTTGTGCTAAAGGTGGTCAAGAATTTTCCGAATTACACGAGGAAATATTATCTTGATGTTCAACAACTAGTGGTCCAAAAGGTGTCACAAGAAAATTTTCATCTAGACCATAATTCTGATTTGAAGTATCATCTGCATACTCATTAGTTGGTAGTGAGGATAACTTTGTAACAAGTTCATCTGGTCGTGCATACAAAGCATCTTCTTCAAACTTTACACTCCTTTAGATAAATATCTCTTCACTGGCGATATAAAGCAATTTTTACCCTTTGACTTCATCAAAATATCCAACAAATGCATGTATTTATTTGAGGCTCGAAAATATTTCTCTTCTCTTTAGGAATGTGGACGCATGCTCAAGATCTAAAAATGCAGAAATGACTAACTTCGGATTGCATGCCAGTCCAAAACTCAAAAGGTCTTTTTCCAATAACAGATTTATGAGGAGATCTATTTTGGATGTATGAAGCACATTTTATAGTTTCATCCCACAATTTTGATGGAAGACATCTTACGTGCAACATGAAACTTACCATCTCTTTCAAATATTTATTCTTCCTCTTGGCCACCTTGTTTTGTTGCGGAGAGTAAGGAACTATATGTTGCAACTGTATGTCTGCTTCATTACAAATATTCTAGATATCTTTGTTCACATATTCCTTCCCATTATCTTTGCAGGGGATCTTAATGAGTTTTCCAAACTGATTTTCCACATGTTCTTTGAAAATATTTAAATGCTGAAAACTTCATACTTGAGTTTCAAGAAGTAAACCCAAGAGAATCTCATGTGATCATCTATAAATTACACCACATATCTTGTTTTTCTCATTGAGGGTACTAGAAATGGACCCATGAGATCAATGTGTACAAGCTCCAAAGGTGAAGAGGCTCTCCGTACGTGCCCCTTCTCGAACTTGCCTTATGGATGCTTTCCAAGAGCACCTCCATTACAAACACCATTTGAAAATCCAATGGCAAGCAGTCCTTTAACCATCCCTTGCTTACTACGTTTTTGTGCATATCTGAAATTAAAGTGTCCAAATATCTCGTGCCAAATCCTTTTTTCTTCTTTTGAATGTGTAAGTATCAAAATAGAATTTGACTAAGGAACAAAATCAGAAAATGTATACACACAAGATTGATCATTTACCTTGCCAGATGCAATCTTCAATTTGGTTTGTATATCATAAATTCTCATGGAATCTGGGGTAAATTCCACTTTCCTTCTGGTTCCAGTGTGTGGAATCTAATACACTAAAATAATATTCAAAGAAATCTTGAGAATATGCAAGATATTCTCAAAAATTCCATATTCGAATTGCACTCGTATTTATCTAGTTGCTTCAATTGCAAAATTATCTTCCATGAGAATAGGAGGAACCCAATATGCATGTAGAGAAGAAAAATATTCCTTTTGAGAAGCCATATGATGCGAAGCTCCTGAACCGATGATCCATTCTTGCAGTGTAGAATGAAGGGCAATCAAATCATGACCATTACCCCATATTTATGATGTTTTTTCCTCTGTCTTCTTCTTATCAATTTTTTGAATGTGATGACCAAAATGATTTTGTTAAAGAGTCTTTTCCATTAGATCAATAGTATTTTTCATGCAAGAACATTCAGGATGATAGCCTCTATTACAATAAGGATTCTTGGAGTTTTCTTTCATTCGCTTCTTACCCTTGGATCTAGAAGAGTCATTTGCAGGATTTGGATTTCCTCCCTTTCTTGGATTTGGATCTCTTGCCTTTCCTTTACCTTTGGATTGATGTTTTGATTTCGACTTGAATTTTCCTTTTTCATGCATGGAAAGTGCATGTGCATTTGACGACTTTAATGAACCCATCTTAATGAGCTTATCCTACTCATGAATGAGAGACTCAATAAATGCATCAAGTTTGGGAATTTTCCATTTATCTCCAATTGCAAGTCTAAGTGTATGAAATGTAGAAACAAAAAAACATATTCAGGACCTAATTTAGACAAAATATAAAGGATCAATTGACCTTCCTGTTTGGATTTATCGATCCTGAAATCCTATAATTGAAGAAATAATGATTTGAAATTCGTAAAGAAATATTCAATGTTCTCAAAGTTGTTTGGATCTAAGGAATTTAACTCAGTTTGGAGAATATGAAAATGCATCTAAGCTTGCTTTCCAAATCAATTATCCAAGGTTTTCTAGACCTCATTCGGAGTGGTGCATGTGTCCACATGGAAACACAATGTTGGAGATATGGTCAACAATAGAAGACCAAAAGCCTCGTCCATCCTGTTGAAGTATTTTGAATTTTCAATGGAAAAATTTGGTTCAACTTTGGTATCCATAACTATTCGATACAAGAATTTTCCATTGAGGTGAAGCAAAATCTCTGAGTTCCATTGGAAGTAGTTATACGAAGTAAGGATAGTTAAAGATGTGAACTCCATTCTTTCACCTTGTAGTTGTAGAAACAATTGCAACAATTCCCTAATATTCTTATTTATAAATCAAATCTAAAAACAATTTACAATTCTCAATCTTCAAACCTGAAAAATATTGTTCATGCACCTTCTTGAGGCCCCTGTAGCTCTGATACCATGAAGAGGTTTATTGTTAGACCAAAACTCGCAGATGTTAGTAAACTTTCCAAACTGGTAAATAAGATCTCCAGGGTGGAAATTATGGATTCCATAGAGGTGCGATGATTCCTCCAACACTTTCTAACACCTGGATTGTACATGCAGATGTGTAGTTCTGTAGAGGTGGAGAGCTTATCAATGTCATAATGGAGGTGGAAGAAAATTTGAGGAATTTTTCAGGGTGACGCTCCTTTGATTCATCTCCTAGTACAAGTGAAAGAACAATTTTTGCATTCCATATTACTGGTCCTGAAGTTCATCCCGAGTTGCACTGTAATTTACAATATGGTCCAATTTGTTGTGGAAGGAGAAATATGGCAGTAAAAACTGCAAAAAAATATTCAAAATATAGCATTTCTCATGAACGCATATTAAGACAGGGTGGAAGGGCTAAAACAATGAACTATAATGGGTCGTTGGGAATTTCCTGAGATGTATGGAGCTCAAATCAAGGACTGAGTGGATAAATGTTGGTCCCCCATCATAAATTACAAGATGAAAGTTAGTATTCTTTTCGATGGATGGTTTTCTATTCGTTTTATTCACACGAAAGACGTGGAGAAAATTGTTGCTATGCCTTGGTTAAGGGGTGGTGGATTCTTATCTATATAGCATTGGTTTGTAGGATTCAATCCATTAAAGGAAGTCCCGCGAAGAAAAATATTTTTTGTAAAATATCATGGTCTTCCCTTCGAGTTGTGGTCTAGACAAGAAATAATGACAATTGTGAATTGTATAGGAAATTTATTGGATATGGAGGAAGGGAGTTTGGGTGTTCGAGATAAAATAATTTCATTGGTGTTGGTTGAGATGGATTACACTATAGGTCTCCTAGTGGAGATTGACTCCTTTTGGCGGTCTAAACATTTTTTACAAAGGAACAGTTTTTGGTGGATACCCCTTCAGTGTTTGGGGTGTCACTTGACGAGTAACTTAATTGTGAATTTCCCTTGATGGTTTGGGGATGCTAAACAACTGTAAGCTTTTCATGTTGATGTGAGAAATTATAATTCATAACATGCTCAATTGGATTCATCACTAGCTTGGGGGAATTCCACCCCCAGTTACTTAGTCTCAGTTATTCTTCCTAATGATCCTTCCTCCCTTCCTATTGGAGTCGATGAAGTAGATTTTGTAAATCAAGTGGACTTTCTTGTAAATGAGACATTGGAAAAAGAGATTTTAAATTCTAAATATTTTATGAACCCAGTAATTCATGAAGGAAAACAAAGGGTTTCTTTTATTTTATATTATTCTCTCTTTTCGAGCTCAACATCTCTGGCTTTGGCCCATATTTGTCCCGAGTCGTCCTCGGTGGACACAAATATTAGCTTGGGGGTTGGGGATCATCGGTTGTCTTCTAATATCCTATTTAATCCTATCTGGTTCAGGTATTTTTTGAGGGCTCCCTCCTATCCTAATTCTGATGATTCAGATATGGGATTTTTGAAAAAAATGATTCTATTGAATTTCATCCGCTTATCATTAAAAATTCATTTATCCCTTCGCAATAAATTCACATTAGACCTAATTCTAGGCAAAAAATCACCATACAAAATAAGAGTGTGGGTCGGGGGGGGGGATTCAGGAAGGTGTCTTCATTCTCTTTTATAACATATGCATTGACCACATCTTTCCAGGAGGTACAGGTTGGCCCTATTCTTTCTCTTGTTGTGGTTGTGGACATTGAAGTTTTTGGTTCCTGGGTCCTTAGAGGGATTACACCCATTTTAAACCTACCTCCACAATTATAATGTCCATTAACATTATGGGTCAAGGTAATTCCCCTAAAAGACGTTCCATGCGTTATCTTATTCAGATGCAGAAGTTGATGGTCATCCTGACACAAGAGACTAAGGTTCCTTAGGAGAAGGCATGGGCCTATTTATTGTAAATATGTCATGATTGGAATGCTTGTGTGACTATTGCCACTAGACATTTAAGGGGATTGGAAACACTTTGGGACCCTCGAATGATTAATTTTCTATCGTATAACTCTTTTGGAGGGATTATTATTTCAGGCTTTACAAGAGGATGTTGAGAATAACGATTTTCATTAGACCAAAACCCACAGGTGTTAGTCAACGACTACATTGCTAGAGATAAGGATCCATGAGAAGTGTTTAGTCCGTGTCGTGAAACACATAAGGAGAATTGGTTTATCCAATGTCCAACAATCTCCCCCTAATGCAATTTGGGTGTGTATCGAACTCGCGACCTACGGTCTAATACCACTTGTTGGGAATCATGATTGTCATTAGACCAAAACCTACAGTTGTTATTCAATGATCACAATTCCAGAGATAAGGATCCACAAAAGGTAGTTATTCCATGTTTTGAAATACACGGGTAGCATTGGTTTATCCAATGTCCAACAGAGGATCCAAAATATGTCGTCATATAGTCAACATTTATGCCCCTTATTCCACTAGAAGAGTATTCTTGAATCACCTAGACAACTATGGTTTTTTGAAGTTAAGCTCCCTAATATTGGCTAGAGATCTAAATCTGACAGTGTCTACAGATGAGATTTGGGATACAAAAAGAAAATTGTATATGATGGGGGATTTTTTCAAGGATCTATTTGATCTCAATATGTTAGTGGATATATATCCTAACCCAAAAAGGCCTACTTGGAGGAGTGGCTATATCAATTTAGATGGGATCTCTAATCAGTTGGATCATTTCTTAGTGCACACAAGTTTGTTTGAAAGTATGGGAAATAAGTGATCATGAGTTTCACATTCCAATATGTTAGACCAGGATCTTATTTTTCTACATTGGCTTGGGGAAAGTCGTTGGAAGGGTATTCCACTCAAATTTAACCATTCTTGATTAGAGAACAAGGCTATAAAAGGGTTGGTTATGGATTCATGGTCCACCCCTATTTCTTCTATTGTGACCTCGAGGATCGACATTTTATTCCAAAAGTTATCAAATTTAAAATAGAAGGTGCATAGATGGGAAAGGGGAAAAAGGGATCATTTACAATAATTAATCTCAATATACATTAAATTAAAGGAATTATATGATCCTTTGGATCCATAATATTTATTAGAAGGCACTAAATAGAAGATGATGCTTCTTGAGGGGCACAAACGACAAATTTTAAGGTATCAAGAGGAGAAATGGAGGTTTAAAAGTAGTGCTATATGGGTTGTTGAAGGAGACAAAAAAACTATCATTTTTCATAATCGTGATTCAAAAAGGAGGGAAAATTTCCATATGGGGCCTTTCAGATGGCAAGGGAAGTTTTAATACTTTGCAAAAATATTTACAACAGGAAGTTGTGCAATATTTTGGCCATAAATATAGAGCAAATAAAAGTGTCAATATAGAAAACTAGTTATATTACATTCGTATGTATCCACAAATGTTTAATGTTGAGGAAAGTGACTAAATTGGGAGGTCGATCACAAAGGATGAAATCATAGAGGTTCTTAGAATCTTGGCCAAGGACAAGATCCCAGGTCCAGATGGATGGAAAGTCGAATTATTCCTTCACTTTCTGGATATAATGATTCATGATCTTCTTGAAATAGCTAAGGAGTCACAATCTCTATGTTCGATCACTAGTTATCTCAATGCTACATTCATACCTCTTATTCCAAAATTTACAATAACATTCAATTTTGTAGCTTATAAACACATGTATTTATGTAGCACTGCATACACAATGATTTATAAGATAATTGCCTCCCTGATTAAAGCGTCACTATCAAAATTCATTACTCCAAATAAATTTGGGTTCTTGGCCAATATGTAGATATAGGATGTGATCACTATTACTCAGTATTTCCTTCACTCTATCAAGGTACGTACGGTAAATGTGTGTGTAATGCGAATTTATTTTATTAAAGCATATGATTTTGTTGATTAGGATTTTTTAAGACCGGTGCTTCATAGGATAGGTCTCTCGATGATTGTAGCAAAGTGGATAATGACATGTACCACATATATAAATTTTGTTGTCTTAGTTAATGGGGAACCTACTTGTTTCTTTAAAGCATAGAGAGGCTTAAGACAGGGTTATGCTCTTTCCCCTCTCTTATTCTTGCTGGTCATCAATGGTTTGAGTAGGAGGATCTTGGAGGCTCACTCTATGGGTAATATTTTTGGATGCAGGATCACAAAAAATACAACCATTTCACACCTCATGTTTGTGGATGATGTATTTTTATTAGGGGAGATATATGTTCCTGAATGGAGTGCTTATCATCAGATTATTTCCTCATTTGGAGAAGCATAAGGCCTCTATATGAACAAAACTAAAGCAACTCTGGTTGAAGCATCCCCAAATGAGGTGACAATATCGTAAATTTCGATTTTTTTTTAATGTTGAGATTATTTCAATGAAATATGGATTTAGGTATCTTAGATATGTCTTAAAACGTAACAAATATGGGATTAATGATTGAGAATGGTTGATAGGAAAATTTGAAAATAAGTTGTCACTTTTGTCACATAAATGGCTCTCGATGGGAAGAGGCTAGTTCTGATTAAGTCACTCTTATAGAGTATCTCAGTATATTGGATGCACCTCTTTATGTTTCTGAAAAACATCATTAAAGGAATAAATTGCATTATCGCTAAATCCACCTTGTTTGTCTTAAATATATTTCTCAACATTTGGAAAATGGAGGATGGGGTGTTAAAGTTATTGAATGGTTTGGATGGGCTTTGTTGGTCAAAAATTTATGGAGAGATTTTTATGGAAAAGGTATTTGGAAGTCGATCATTAAAGAGAAATGGCTAAGAAATAAACATTTTGTGATATGGATAAAGAAGAAGCACAAGTTCAAATTCCAATTTCATATATCTCGAAGAGCATTATGAAGACTAAACATTGGTTGATAGAGAACTTGTGATGGGAGGTTTACTATGGTTCTTTGGAAGAGATCATATTGGATCCCATTAAAAGATTTAGTGGTGATCATAAATTATCTTTCCCACTCCTCAGGTATATTCATAACAAATGCCTTTATTTTCTAAACCAAATTCATATCGCTCATGATTTCTTTTCACTCTCACATTTATGGCTTAAAGCAAGGGAGATTGGCCTATCTGGGATGTCGGCTGAAGAATGGAAGAAGTATATTTTCCATTTATACTTAGCGGGATTAGATATGCCAGGTAATGTGGATATCCTTACATGGGATGACATATCCATCAATGGACAATTCTTGGTTAAAGACACACACAACTATTTATCTCTTGTTTGATGCTCTATGGTGGATTGTTTATGCTTTCAAAAAATATGGAAGTGGGAGATCCCTCTAAAGCTAAAGTGTTTTACTTGGATGGTTTGGCGGGACAAAATATTAACATGGGATAATCTAAATGAAAGAGGTTTCATAGGTCGGTGAGGTGTGTCTTATGCAGATAGAATCTCGAAGATGTGGTGCAAAGTTTCCTATCCTATCCTTTTGTGGTATCTATTTTGTCTGGGGTATTAAATACGTTGCATATTTTTGTTGACTAAGATACGAGTTCAATTGAGACATGTCTACAGTAATGGTTCTCAAGCTATAAGGAATATTGTGCACTCCCATTTTATATTCTATGGGGAATATGGAAATGTCAAAATGCTCTCATCTTTGAAGGCATCATAACAGGCATTAGAAGCACATGTTTGAAGATAGATGCTTATTTTAAGGAAATTTGGCCTAAAACAAAGCTGATATCAAGGAGAATATCTAGCTTGTGGATGTGTGGTCTAGATATCCAATTAGTTTTTTTGATGGGGTGGCATCCAATAGGGTTTATGACAATGGGGCATATTTTTTTTTTGAAGCCCAATAACTATTATTTCTTTACTTGGAACAATGGGGTTGGATCTAATAATTGATTAGAGACTATAGCTCTTTGTGGGGTCTTATTTCGTGCATGATGGCCACCTAGAGTCCCTGGATGTCTATGGAGATTCTAAAATGGTTATCAATTGGGTTACAAAGAGATCAAAGTTTAAGTTGCATATGCTCTTAAACTAGATGCAACACATTAGAGTGTTGATCAATAATTTCGAGAGATCGACATTTTCACATATTTTTAAGGAACAAAATACAAAAAGATGCAACAAGATATAAGGAGAGATAAAATACTCAATTGATTTTAATAAATCTCTCCAAATATTAAGAAGTATAAAGGTTTCATAAATAAACATATACATAATGTAACAACAACTCAATTTGATACCTAGATTTTCTAAAAATTTGAATCATAGGAAATATGAGACATATATAAGCAATCATCAATATGTAAACAACTTTGAAAACTCGTTAAAATAAATTACAATTTAATTTAAATAATGACGAGTATGGTCTATTTCTAAATTCATTGTTATTCAATTGGTAAAATCTGGCATCTTCCGAACCAAAAACCTTGAGGTTACCCACTTACAACTTTTAAAAACAATTTGAAGACAATATCTTTCTTATAAATTGTTAATATATTAACGTTAAACGCAGTTTATATAAAGTCAAATAAACAGAAAGCGTGGAGTGTATTTGGCCACATATATATATATATACAATTTAAGGTCAAATAAGCAGAAAGCGTGGAGTGTGTTTGGCCATACGCAAAACCGATTTGCCCGCGGAAGCTTGTAGATTATGACAGCTTGTTTTCATTTGGGCACTTGAATGGATTAACTTTATTTTTCCATTATTTTATAATATATAATCACTTTCAGCTGAGACAGGGTGTCCTGTCTGCATTTAACAAAGGGTTTTCCCCCTAAATTCTGAAGATTATTGCTACCCTTGAATAGTTAAAGACTAGTTGGTTCTATATTCTTGCATATACTCTCATCAGGAACAAGTTAATATTCATCACACATAACAAGTACATGGTTCCCCAAATGGTTTTGCTATATCTGCAGGCCACATATTTGCATTTCAGTTATTTCGGAATAGATGACCACGATTTTTCCAGATCAACCAGAAGCAATATCTAATTCATGAAATGTAACAGTTCTAAAGCAGAATTATATTATTAGACGGCCAAATTTTGAAAGGACATGATTACAATACAAGTGTCATATAATCTCCAAACAACATAATTTATTGGATATGGGTGAAATACATTATTCTAAAGCTAAACATCAACATTATTTGAGATTATTTCAGTGGACGCTACAACTTTGGGACCTTCATGCAGAAAGAGTGAAACTAAAATCAAAATAGAAATGAAGAGCAGACAGGAAGAGAGATCACTAGACGTAGACTCAACTCATATGATAAAGAAGTAGAAAATAAAATCAGTAGCACTCATAGAGTGTGATATTGACGCAGTGACGAAAGTAAACGTCGCCCTCGTATGCATCGGTAGAGATGGTAGCAATTCCTCTTGCCATCAAAAAATTCTTCAGTGCCTCCCACCACCGATATATTTCTGTATTTACTAAGTGTCAACGTAATTTATTAAAAAGCGATCATGATATCGACTCTCCTTATATTACTCTCTACAAGTTCATTGATTTTCTAAGATCGTTGTGTGGAAACTTAAAAGTTCGATTACCTCACACGTGAATCAAATATCATTCTCATAGAACGCGGGGTAGGTGGGGCGTCGAAGATTGTCCATGGATCTTTGAAAAGTTTGCTTATGATGTCACAGAAAAAGAGGGATCACAAAACTAAATGCATAAGATTTAGTTGGAAAAGTAGGTAAGTTAGCTGGCCCTCCATTGGTATGTTGGAGCACGGCAGCAATGTCGGTTACCATGGATATAGGGTCGCATGAATTTACTGCTGTCAGAGTAATTTTGAGTAAACTAGACACAGCTATTACCTATATAATTAGTGATATTCTTGGCATTTTTATTTTATTATTATTATAATTTAGTTATTTTTGTCTAAAATTTAATTAATTAGGAATCTTAAAAAAAGTTAAGTAAATATATAAATTCAAATACCTTAATTTTTTTTAATTACTCAAAATGAAAACCAAAAGAATTTTTTAACTCTTCAAAATCATAAAGAAAACTACATCAACAAAGAAACAAAATCTAATTCTATAAGCACCCTACAAAAATGTGTGGGAAAACCTAAAAAGGAAATGAAGGCTTATGTTTTTCTTCTTAATAACATGGGAGCACAAGGAAAACTATAGAAATCAAGACATTTGCTACAAAGCCATAAGATAAAGATTTGGTTTCCTTTCATCTCTATAAGGGTTATAGTTTTCAATTATTTGATTCTTACATAAGTTTCTAGGGGATTCTCATATATTACTAATTCCTCATGGGAGAATTATGGTGTGTTGATGTGGTTACCACTCTTCTCCATAGGGAATACTTAGATCATTACTTTGTTGAGGGAATAGCTTTCACATACATGATTCGAAGATAATTATCCTTGAGTTTAATGACTAAAAATTTCAATTTCTTTGGACCTAAATCAAAAAGTCTTTTTAAAGACTAGCTTTTTCGTGTAATTTTCAGCTTGAACCCCAAAATGACCATTATAGGTTCCAAATTATATTTCTATATTCTACATAATTGATAAATTCATATAGTAACTATGTAGTTCCATTTTATATAATCCCTACACATTTTTTTTACAGTTTGGTCTCCAATAATGTAGTATTTCTTACGAGAAAAGGAGAAGATACAAAATAGAAATAATATAAGATAGCAAGATTTACAGCATAAATGATAGATTATAATGAAAATAGGAATTTGTAGAAGAACCAACACACTACAAATAAAAATATTGGTATTGATGAAAGTAATGTTCAATTGCATCTTCTAGGGGGAAACCTCTAACTAAGGAGAACTCCAATTACATTATGCTTCACAAGACATCTCATTACCTTGTTTCTACTTTATATAGCTTTTATCTAACCTCCTAGGAACTCTATGGCAGGTGGAACCTTCTAATAAACCTTCTTAAAATTATTGCTTTTATTATATATCTACTTCATGGGCCTTATTTAATAGAGATGACACTAACACATACCAACCTATCTATCTACTTAAGGGGGTTATGGTGGGACCCTAGCATGCCCATCCCATTATAAAGTAGCATTATTTTGTTAAAGTTGGAGACGAAAATTTTGATATAATTTCACTATTGGTTCCCATGTTGTATCATTAAGCTATGTATCCTTTCATTCTACTCTTATTTAATGTGCTTGTAGATACACTACCTTCTTTCACAAAGGATAGTTTGGTGTTGTAACCAAATGAAACCTTCCCCCTTTAGTTCTAGAAGGAAATTTTGAATACAAAAATATAGATAAAACCACTTTATTTAAATAAGAGAATGAAATACTGATGAATTTTAAAGTGGTTAGGAATATTTATTTTGTAAGCTACTAGCTCTATATGTTGAAGGACCTTACAAGGGTCATAAAACTTGGGAGCAAGCTTCTAGTGGTGGTTTTCTTTGAGTGAGATATACTTATAAGAATATAGAGATGGTAGCAATTCCTCTTGCCATCAAAAAAATTCTCGAGTGCCTCCCACCACCGATATATTTCTGTATTTACTAAGTATCAACGTAATTTATTAAAAAGCGATCATGATATCGACTCTCCTTATATTACTCTCTACAAGTTCATTGATTTTCTAAGATCGTTGTGTGGAAACTTAAAAGTTCGATTACCTCACACGTGAATCAAATATCATTCTCATAGAACGCGGGGTAGGTGGGGCGTCGAAGATTGTCCATGGATCTTTGAAAAGTTTGCCTATGATGTCACAGAAAAAGAGGGATCACAAAACTAAATGCATCCGATTTAGTTGGAAAAGTAGGTAAGTTAGTTGGCCCTCCATTGGAATGTTGGGGCACGCCAGCAATGTCCGTTACCATGCATATAGGGTCGCATGAATTTACTGCTGGTAGAGTAATTTTGAGTAAACTAGACACAGCTATTACCTATATAATTAGTGATATTCTTGGCATTTTTATTTTATTATTATTATAATTTAGTTATTTTTGTCTAAAATTTAATTAATTAGGAATCTTAAAAAAAGTTAAGTAAATATATAAATTCAAATACCTTAATTTTTTTTAATTACTCAAAATGAAAACCAAAAGAATTTTTTAACTATTCAAAATCATAAAGAAAACTACATCAACAAAGAAACAAAATCTAATTCTATAAGCACCTTACAAAAATGTGTGGGAAAACCTAACAAGGAAATGAAGGCTTATGTTTTTCTTCTTAATAACATGGGAGCACAAGGAAAAATATAGAAATCAAGACATTTGCTACAAAGCCATAAGATAAAGATTTGGTTTCCTTTCATCTCTATAAGGGTTATAGTTTTCAATTATTTGATTCTTACATAAGTTTCTAGGGGATTCTCATATATTACTAATTCCTCATGGGAGAATTATGGTGTGTTGATGTGGTTACCACTTTTCTCCATAGGGAATACTTAGATCATTACCTTGTTGAGGGAATAGCTTTCACATACAAGATTCGAAGATAATTATCCTTGAGTTTAAGGACTAAAAATTTCAATTTCTTTGGACCTAAATCAAAAAGTCTTTTTAAAGACTAGCTTTTTCGTGTAATTTTCAGCTTGAACCCCAAAATGACCATTATAGGTTCCAAATTATATTTCTATATTCTACATAATTGATAAATTCATATAGTAACTATGTAGTTCCATTTTATATAATCCCTACACATTTTTTTTAAATTTTGGTCTCCAATAATGTAGTATTTCTTACTAGAAAAGGAGAAGATTCAAAATAGAAATAATATAAGATAGCAAGATTTACAGCATAAATGATAGATTATAATGGAAATAGGAATTTGTAGAAGAACCAAAACACTACAAATAAAAATATTGGTATTGATGAAAGTAATGTTCAATTGCATCTTCTAGGGGAGAACCTCTAACTAAGGAGAACTCCAATTACATTATGCTTCAAAAGACATCTCATTACCTTGTTTCTACTTTATATAGCTTTTATCTAACCTCCTAGGAACTCTATGGCGGGTGGAACCTTCTAATAAACCTTCTTACAATTATTGCTTTTATTATATATCTACTTCATGGGCCTTATTTAATATAGATGACACCAACACATACCAACCTATCTATCTACTTAAGGGGGTTAGGGTGGGAACCTAGCATGCCCATCCCCTTATAAATTAGCATTATTTTGTCAAAGTTGGAGATGTAAAATTTGATATAATTTCACTATTGGTTCCCATGTTGTATCATTAGGCTATGTATCCTTCCATTCTACTCTTATTTAATGTGCTTGTAGATACACTACCTTCTTCACAAAGGACGGTCTGGTGTTGTAACCAAATGAAACCTTCCTCCTTTAGTTCTAGAAGGAAATTTTGAATACAAAAATATAGATAAAACCACTTTATTTAAATAAGAGAATGAAATACTAATGAATTTTAAAGTGGCTAGGAATATTTATTTTGTAAGCTACTAGCTCTATATGTTGAAGGACCTTACAAGGGTCATAAAACTTGGGAGCAAGCTTCTAGTGGTGGTTTTCTTTGAGTGAGATCTACTTATAAGGATATAGATGGAGGAAAAATTGGTCCCATTCATAAAAATTGGATTCAAAATGATGTTGATCAATTTATTTTTTCATCTAGTTTTAAGCCATGACGACATTATCAGATTATGGAGAATGGCAGCTTGAGTTGTGAGTATTTTTCCTACCTCTTACACCTTAGATACTCAGAGTAAGAAACATAATATTAATGGGGGGATCTCGCAATAGAAAATCTCAAAGGGATTCATCCAAATGACACCATGATAACTTGTCTTATACCACCACTTAGCAAGAGGTGACCCTTGGATATATTGGGATTGTCTCTCTTAATTAGTGCATCAAAAATATACTTCGAGGAACTTGTTTATATTTTAACCATAAATTTGGTACTAATATTTTGTGCTAAGATTCAATTGAGTTTCATACAACCAAAAAAAAAAATTTCCATAATTTTGTACTGAAATGTGGGGTCATGATCCATCACAATTAAGTGTAGCATATTATGGAATTTAAATATGTTATCTATGAGTATTTAAGTGAACATAAAAGCCTTCAATGGACGTTGAAGATCTCAGAAATGAGAATATTTGGAATGACAGTCAGCCATAACCATGCTTATATATTTATTAGGTCATATTTCGGTAACTCCACAATGAATTCCATAGAAATGTAGTCCACATAGTTGGTAGAATGGGTGAAGGTTGTAGTTTTCCTGAGGTTTTCCTTGACTCTCCCTTATCTCGTTGGTAGATTTTAGACTCTTCCACAAAGTTGTGGATGTCCTTCTTCATGCCTTACGAAAGAAATGAATTTTTGATCCTTTCATGTTTTATGAATCCCTAAATTACCAATTATGGGAGTGAAATGTAATTCAAATAACACATATGATTGAAATACTATCTGATTGTTCAAATATAGATTCCATTTACAATACAACTCTTCCTTTTTCCAAGTGATATGCATGGGATTCCATTTGAAGTCCTTTGATTAGGCCAATAATCTTGGGATCTATTAACCATTCCTTACATATATCATTCAACTAGTCTACTACTATGAAGGAGACTGAAAAAATGGACCCTTCCACTTCATACTTACAAGAGAGAGAATATGCTAGTAAATGATCCATTTCCTTATTATAATTATCTCATAGTAATCTCTCAATATTTTCATGACAATTTTTTCTTACTCAAGTGTTGTCCAAAAATTCCTTCAATGCATCAATGGATTCCCCCACAAATATTCTCAAGGTATATAATAGAATGGAAATGTTTAATCAATTTAATGTTCTTAAATTACAATCATAAATTATCGACCAGAGTTAGTAAATTGATGAAGTGCAAGTGCACTATATGTGATAGAAGTCTTTGTCGTTATAGTGATGATTGAATTTTGAGTTTTGTTAATTTTTGAATTTTTGGATTAGTGTTGAATTCCTATGGATCAATGAGTTTTGAAGTATAGTTACTGTTAGAGAAATCTATCATATGCATTAAATTTTATTCCTATAGTTAGTTTCAATTGAATCAAATCATCAAGATGGTTTGTGAAATAGCTCTTTCAAAAGAGATGTTAAATTAACTTCTACTTGTTTTTTTATCAAATTGTTTTGAGATTTTATGCTGCAACGAAACATATAACTAAATCTAAATTAATTATGAAAGCATGAAATATTGTACAAATCCTAGTTTTATGAAAACATGAGATTTGAAAACTAACTAAGAGTAAACCAAAATTCTATGAAGAACATATCTTTTATCTACTGTGATTTTAACCTGGAATGTAGACGAAATAAAATAAATGAACAAAGCTATATGAAATATGGAAAGAATAAATTTAAGGAATGAATCTGTGAAACAAACAAAAACAGAGTATTTAACTATTTAAATTGAGCTTTAGAATGAAATACAAAATAGAACATTAATCAGCTTCTAACTATGAAACGACAATGCGATTAAAATGAATTCTAAAGACTAAAAATAAATGACCTGATCTGCATGCAGGGGCCCTCCGTAATGCAGTAGATTTCTTAAAACTAACAATGCATCAATGCACGAAAAGGAGCTTTGACTAAAGAGAAAATTATAAACAAAATACTCAAAAAAATATAAATATGGTGGGCACCGAATAGACAGAGCTTCCATAGTTTTATAGAGTGCGTTTAAACAGTACGCGAGCTCTATGCCTATAGGTCTCTTTAGAATCCTTATACAAATTAGAAACTTAAAAAAATATCGCTAACATGTCTATTTTCTATTAGGAAATCAAATCGAAAAAGTCGTGACATTTTTGGACTCTGTTTATGAGAGTCACTACATGTTGACTGCCACCATTGACTGCATAGTTATGTTGTTTCCTTGATGAATTGACTCAGATAATCAGGAGGAAATCCATGAAGGAATCATCCTTTAAATACCCATATACTCCTTTGCTGAGCTGGTGCACTGGAACCCTGTTATCAATGGAGGCAGTTGCGGATCTATTAAATAGCTGCAGAATTATGTTAAATATGTAGTTGAATGTAATCTTTAACAAAACAATAGGGCATATTAGAAAATATTAAAAATAGGACACATAAGTTTTAACTTATAAAAATCATATGATTGTTGCCTTTATTAGATTGATAGTGATGAAAAAAGAAGGAAAGCATGGATGTAAAAGGTTGTCAAAACAAAACAATTATGGGACTCTACATTCCCCCCCACTGAAGGTTTTGTATGTCTTTATAAAAACATAAAATTTTCCATATTTGTTAAGTCACTAAGTATCTTTGGAAACTTCTGCCAGTACAGCCAATTTTATCTTTTTCACCCTCTTCTCTGTTACTGCAATCCTTGGTCTCTTCATAAGGATTTTGTACTTCAGATTACTAATTTTCCTCTTCATGGACCTGTTTGCTTTCTTCAATTTCTTGTTGTTTTTGTACCCTACACTTAAATGTAGTAGGAGGTTATCACTCTTGGAAATTTTAACTTCATTTTGAGCTTTCAAATATTGATTTTCACCTTTAATATATATTTTTAATGTCTTCAGTTTAAAGATTTCATTTCTCAGGATATCGAGTACTGGAGGTTGTTGTGGTTCATAAAATTGGTCCTTCTCTTATTCTTTATTTGGAATTGGTCCCTTTTTTTATTCTCTTTTCTCCAATGATTCTATTTAATCATAAATATATTTTTGTACGAGATCAATACCTAAACTTTGTCCTGGAACTCGAGGGGGTGAAATGTAGGCATGTGGTGATGCTCTTGGAGAGTTTACTAAATTTTCTTCTGTCTCCAAATTAATGTGTTCTATATATTTTGAGGGTACTTCTTTCACTGTGTTTAGCCTGGTACTTCTTCTTAGTCCCGTGACAAGGGTATTTTGAGTTTTATGGATTTTGTTCTAGGGAGAAATCTCTAATTTTTTGTTGGCTTTCTTTCCTCTAACATCTTTTGTATTTATTTTCTTTAAAATTTATGCAATTGGTATGTCATCTTCTCACAATTATTGCTGCTACTGTGGTTCTTTTTCCAATGATGTTTTAACCTTCCTTTGCTTTTTAATTCTGCTACTACTTGGTTGTTCATTTGTTTCTTCTTCAAAATGATTTCTTACTAGAAAGGTTTCCCATGTATCCCTTATACTTTGAAGATGGAATTCAACAAGTATTTTAACTAGCCCATGGTGATACATTGCGTTTTCTATGAACTGAAATCTCTTTTGAACATTCCCTTACATCTTTTTAATACTATTCAACAAGAAATATGGAAGGTTCATTTCATTTTCTTCCAGAAGATTCATCAATAGTCTTATATGATAGAAAAACACACATCCGAATCGATCTTCACAAGTAAATTTTTTTTGGATGACTAAGAGAAAATTCATCCACTTACTTTATAGTGTAGAGTCGGGGATGCCTTTCATGAAGATAGTAATATCCATGCTTGGTTTCTTCAGGGAACCCCTCCAGTCATGTCCTTGATTCCTCAATTCTTGAACCATTTCTCTCCTATATGAGGTAATTTGGTGGCTTCTACAATTAGAGATTTTGTCACTGCAAATTTAATATCTCCTATTTCCACTTCTATGCCATCAAAAACCCTTGAAAAATTCTTTGTGACTTCCTTGTGGAAACCATCGAATTTTTCCATGAATTCTAGCCATTGTACTTTCTGTTATAATTCCATTTCTTGTGGGTATCCTTCCAAGAATTTCTTCCCTATTAGTTCTGTTCAGACAATCACACCCATGGTTGGAAGATGTTCCACCTCCATAAAATTTTTGGATTGACGGGGCAATTAGCTTGGTAGGTTTTTGATTTGGAGTAGAAAGGCTGATGGTGATGGAAAAATCAGAGGGAAGGTAGGTAAGGAATGAGGGTATAAGCGAGTGAATTATCCATTAGGAATTCATAGTTATGATTCAGGTGTTGATCAAATCAATGAATCGGGACTTGAATCGTGATATGATGGCAGAACGGAAATGGATAATTATGAGAGATTTTTCATGACACTATCACCTTTCACAATAACGATTTTGACTTTTTCAATAATGTTATGTTTGTATAATTCATACATGTAATATATTGAATCCTATTGTTAAATTAAACTATTACATGTACCTTTGATTTATTTTCTTGCTAACCTTTAGTTGTCATCTTGTAGTGCTCTGTATCATAAGGAGTCAATCACCTCTTCTTTTTGAATCATCAAATGTTCCTATCAATTTGGCTACATAAACTGGTCAAAGTAGAAGAAACCTGTCGAAGCTGCAGAACATCATAAATTATGTAGCTCAATTATTCTTTAATAAAGGGATGTTAGAAGAATGGAATTTTTTAGAAAAATGGGTAAGAGAAAATTTGATGTACCAAAAGAATTTTGGTTTTCACCTTGAATTTTTTGTATAAAACACACCTACAATCTATTGATTTTCATGTTTATACAAATTTATTATTTTTAAAAGAAATGGGAAAAAAAAAATTTTAAGGTTAAGAATAGGAATTCTCCTCAACCAACTTCAAATCAGAGTTGTTTTGGAAAATCTTAACAAATTCCTCTCTTTTCATTGGCTTTTGATAGATCTTGAGTCGATGTCCATACACTAATAGAGGAATTTTCTATTCATCAATAGTCTTGATTCTAACTGCTCCATTGTCAAAACCTTCTTCGATCTCATAGGTTCCAAGCCAGTGATTTTGGGACTTCCCTTGAAAATTCTTGAGTTTTGAGTCGAAGTTTAGTGCCCAGTCTCCTAGATGAAATTTTCTTTCCTTGATGTATTTTCCATGCCATATAGATCTTTGTTGTTGAACCAAGCTATTCTTCTAGATATCATCTTGCCTTATCTCATCAAGCTCATTGATTTATCCCATCCTTTTCTTTTGTGCTTCTGATAAGTCAAGACCCAACTTGACTATTATTTTTTAGTTTTGGATCTGGAACTCTATTGGAAATAGGACTTGCTTTCCTTAATCAATTTCGTAGGGAGTATGTCATGTAGTGCTCCTCCATGTAGTTCTGTAGTCCCATTAAGCTTCTGGAAGCTTTTCTGCCCAGTCCCTTTTGTGCAAGTGTACAATCTTGGTGAGAATGGCTTCAATCACCTTGTTTATAGATTCAACTTTCCCATTTTCTTGTGGATGGTTGTTATGAACCTAATTCATAACTAATGTAATAAATATAGTCATTAATAGAATAAATACAAATAAATGTAATTACTAAATATTCAATTAGGATTATGTTAAGTAGTCATTAGTTAACTGAAAAGGCATGTCTAAAAGACATGCCTGTTCATGAAAGGTCACCTGCATAGGTATAAAAGCAGGGCCTCATCGTAACTTTCAAATCATCTTATATCATATCATATTTTATCATTAAATATTTATTATTATAAATACCTCTTGTGTATTTTTATAATTAAAGCCATTTTTCTATTAAGCCAATAAATCTACAAGTCTTGCTGCTACAGAAACCAAATCTACAAGTTCCGCTACTATAGTGGTATTAGAGCCATATCGAAGCTATCAGAGCCATATTGAACCCAAGTTGAATCCATGTCGCACAACATCGTCTTACAAGCTTATGAACGTAGTATACAAGCCCGGGAACATTTTTTACCATACAATGTGCCATTACGTGAAGATCCCGAAAAAATTGAGCAGATTAGTAAAATTCTAGAAAAGCTTCAGCAATTAGAGAATTCATGTGCAGAAGTCACAAACGGTTATAAAAAAATTTCTGCAGTAATCCATAATAGAGAAGATGAACAATTTCATAAAAATGTGAAAAAATAAAAAGATAAAAAATGTTGTAATAATGAGAAGGCGGTTAGTTATGCCAAGGGAAAATCAAGTAGAACATCCATGGAAAATTCAAGCAAATACATTCCCCCACCAATGCGTAAAAAGGGAAAACAACCAACTAATATTGAAGGAAAAAAGGAAGAGAAATGTTGGAAATGTGGAGACAAATATTTCACACGACATAAATGTGGCTTTTATACAAAAAATATCATTTCCAGCAACAGTAAAAAAACAGAAAAAGATGATGCTGATGCAGATAAAGATAAATTGGAAGAAGGCTATGTTGAGAATCAAGAAGGAAACCACTCAAATTCCAAATCTGGTTGGGTATATGAGGAAAAAGAAGGAAATTCTCAGGGTGATGCTGAACGTAGTATTGCTACTACAGTGTCTTAGTCATCTGACTCATTGGAATGGCAGAGCCAAACCCAAGCTAAAATCTCTCGTAAAAAGGAATCAGAAAAATCACATGATACTACAGTAAGTAGCAGTTCTGGTGGTAATGAACGCAAAGTGCATTCTGTTAAGTTGCGAATTAAGCCTCCGGAGGTAGTAGAAGATGAGAATATTATGGATACCACTCGGGGTGGTGGTCCAGATGAAATAGGTTTTCCCGTGCACCCAGTTGCAAGCTCCTCAATGTCAGTCCATGCTGCACAAGGAGAAATTCCGTATACACTTGGAGGTGAGGCTATGGAGGTTATTAGTATTCTAAAAAGTGAACAGAAAGCTAAAGAGGGTGCATATGCTCCCAATGCAAATGGTTCTCGATTAAATGTGAGCACTAGCAGTGGCACAGTGGATTCAATGAACATTGTTTCTGTTAAATCTTGTTATCTGTAAAGTGTCAAGAACAAAGCCAATCTAGGAGGTAGACGTAGGAATGTAGAATCTCTTCATGATAAATATTTTCCAGTTGATGCAGAGGATTATGATGAATGCCAAAGCCAACAACATGGGTCTCTACTGGAGCATTTGAAGAAAGATCAGCTTGTTGGACAGATTGATTTGTTAATCACCGAAGATACTGCTGAAAAAATTGACAGCGAAGAGTAGAGGCGGCAAGAGAAGGAGCGATTAAAACTACAGAAAATTGCAAATCCAGAGTCCTCAGCTAACGGACAGAAACCAAAGTCTAGTTCTCAACAGACAAAACCAACAGAAACAAAATCTCTATAGAGGTTTACTGAGACTGCTGAAACTAGTTCTATGCAGAGTAGGCTTATCAAAGATATAGCCACGGAATCTAGTGAATTACGTTTTACTATTCGGGAACAAGATTTAGATATCGTGAAGGAGGTGGTTCAAATGTTTCACTACACTACTGAACCCGTAGAAACCGTGAATGAAAATGAAGCGAAGAGAAAGTTTCCACCCTTGATTTGTAAAATCAAGTACGAAACGCTTCAATGTGCTCATTACAAAATCGCAGAAACTGCATTGGGTATTGTCCAAGTGATGAGAATGAAATCTCCGCAAATTCTAATGGGTGTAGCCAGTTCCATAAAGCGTATTTCGGAGGAGACATCGATGAAAATCTGGGACGCCAAACATGAAGCCCTTCACCCACTCACCCGCCAACCGTTCAATATTAGCGATGCCATTCCTCAAGCTAAACTCAGGAAAAAAATGTGTCAATACCTCTTTACCGACACAAGTCGACAGGTCATTCCTGACTATACCAAAGTCTTGACCGAGAGGAAGATGAAAAAATTGTTGAATGAATTAATTTCAGACTACAAGTCTCTAATTAATGCAAATAAGTTGAGAGAATTGTAGCAGCAAAACAAAAATCATTGCTGGATGACCCTGCCACATCTTAACTGGTGGGCACCCAATCGAAATACACCGAGCATCGACATTCGTTCTGCATAAAATCACTATAACCCCGACTCTGTCTCGGCTTGTAATTCCTGACCGTCTGCACGCTGTGATTCCTTCGCTACACAATTGATCCGAGCACTCATCGAAACCCCCTCATTGTTATTAACCCGGGTCTCTCTTATCGTCGAAGGTCAACACGTTCCCTAGCCGGTATACGCCGTGACGTTTGAGATGCATTGTGGACAATATCGATATAATTAATTATAATAATAATAATAGAACCAAAAAAAATGTTATTATTATTATTTAATTTAGAAAAAAATTATATATATATATATATATATATTAAAATAAATATATATATATATATAAGTACAAATTCAAATGAAAGGAAGAGGTTCATCATCAAAAAAGAGGAGTTAAATACTATATATATTCAAGTTCCATTTAAAGGAAGGCAAAAAGTTTATAGCTTAAAAAGGTATTTAAAATATAAGTGGACCAACTTATAAGAATTAAATTTTGGGAGGTCAACAAAATTACCAAGGTTTAAAATTGGAAAGGTCGTGGAATCTTTAAAAGCAAAAGTATCAATCAAGACTCTTGTTTTATAATTAAAAATAATATGAAAAACAGAACCCAGTTTCAAGGAAGTATTATTGAAGAATTATACATGCCAAGGTCCTAGTGATGCATGACATGTCTAACTAATAATCCCAAGTAAAGGAAATTGTCGAAAAGTTGAGATTTGAGGATAAAGCTTTTCAAGAAGAAGGCAATGTTATGAACCTAACTCATAACTAATGTAATAAATATAGTCATTAATAGAATAAATACAATTAAATGTAATTACTAAATAATCAATTAGGATTATGTTAAGTAGTCATTAGTTAACTAAAAAGGCATGTCTAAAAGACATGCCTGTTCATGAAAGGTCACCTACATAGGTATAAAAGCAGGGCCTTATTGTGACTTTCAAATCGTCTTATATCATATCATATTTTATCAATAAATATTTATTATTATAAATACCTCTTGTGTATTTTTATAATTAAATCCATTTTTCTATTAAGCCAATAAATCTACAAGTCTTGCTGCTACAGAAACCAAATCTACAAGTTCCGCTACTACAGTGGTATCAGAGCCATATTGAATCTATCAAAGCCATATTGAGGCCAAGTTGAAGCCATGTCGCATAAAATCGTCTTACAAGCTTATGAACGTAGTATACAAGCCCCGAAACATTTTTTACCATACAATGTGCCATTACATGAAGATCCCGAAAAAATTGAGCAGATTAGTAAAATTCTAGAAACGCTTCAGCAATTAGAGAATTCATGTGCAGAAGTCACAAACGGTTATAAAACAATTTCTGCATGTTTTAAAAAAAATTATGCAGTAATCCATAATAGAGAAGATGAACAATTTCATAAAAATGTGAAAAAACAAAAAGATAAAAAATGTTGTAATAATGAGAAGGCAGTTAGTTATGCCAAGGGAAAATCAAGTAGAACATCCATGGAAAATTCAAGCAAATACATTCCCCCACCAATGCATAAAAAAGGAAAACAACCAACTAATATTGAAGGAAAAAAGGAAGAGAAATGTTGTAAATGTGGAGACAAATATTTCACAGGACATAAATGTGCCTTTTATACAAAAAATATCATTGCCAACAATAGTAAAAAAACAGAAAAAGATGATGTTGATGCAGATAAAGATAAATTGGAAGAAGGCTATGTTGAGAATCAAGAAGGAAACCACTCAAATTCCAAATCTGGTTGGGTATATGAGGAAAAAGAAGGAAATTCTCAGGGTGACACTGAATCTAGTCTTGCTACTACAGTGTCTCAGTCATCTGATTCATTGGAATGGCAGAGCCAAATCCAAGCTGAAATCTCTTGTAAAAAGGAATCAGAAAAATCACATGATACTATAGTAAGTAGCAGTTCTGGTGGTAATGAATGCAAAGTGAATTCCGTTAAGTTGTGGATTAAGCCTCCAGAGGTAGTAGAATATGAGAAGATTATGGATACCACTCGGGGTGGTGGTCCAAATTTTTCCCGTGCACCCAGTTGCAAGCTCCTCTATGTCAGTCCATGCTGTACAAGGAGAAAGTCCGTATACACTTGGAGGTGAGGCTGTGGAGGTTATTAGTATTTTGAAAAGTGAACAGAAAGCTAAAGAGGGTGCATATGCCCCCCATGCAAATGGTTCTCGATTAAATGTGAGCACTAGCAGTGGCACAGTGGATTCAATGAACATTGTTTCTGTTAAAGTTTGTTCTCCATCAAGTGTCAAGAACAAAGCCAATCTTGGATGTAGACGTAGGAATGTCGAAGCTCTTCATGATAAATATTTTCCAGATGATGCAGAGGATTATGATGACTGCCAAAGCCAACAACACGGGTCTCTACTGGAGCATTTGAAGAAAGATCAGCTTGCTGGACAGAGTGATTTGTTAATCACCGAAGATACTGCTAAAAAAATTGATAGCAGAGAGCAGAGGCAGCAAGAGAAGGAGTGATTACAACTACAGAAAATTGCAAATCCAGAGTCCTCAACTGATGGATAGAAACCAAAGTCTAGTTCTCAGCAGACAAAACCAACAGAAGCAAACTATCTACAGAGGTTTACTGAAACTGCTGAAACTAGTTCTGTGCAGAGTAGCCTTATCAAAGATATAGCCACGGAATCTAGTGAATTAGGTTTTAATATTCGGGAACAAGCTTTAGATATCATGAAGGAGGTGGTTCAAATGTTTCACCGCACTACTAAACCCGTGGAAACTGTGAATGAAAATGAAGCGAAGCGAAATTTTCCGCCCTTGATTTGTAAAAGCAAGTACGAAATGCTTCAATGTGTTCATTACAAAATCGCAGAAACTGCATTGGGTATCATCCAAGTAATGAGAATGAAATCTCCCCAAATTCTAATGGGTGTAGCCAGTTCCATAAATCGTATTCCGAAAGAGACATTGGTGAAAATATGGGATGCCAAACATGAAGCCCTTCACCCACTCACCCACCAGCCCTTCAATATTAGTGATGCCATTCCTCAGGCTGAACTAAGGAAAAAAATGTGTCAATACCTCTTTACCGACACAAGTCGACAGGTCATTCCCGACTATACCAAAGTCCTGACCGAGAGGAAGATGAAAAAACTGTTGAATGAATTAATTTCAGACTACAAGTCTCTAATTAATGCAAATAAGCTGAGAGAATTGCAGCAACAAAATCAAAATCATTGTTGGATGACCCTGCCACGTCTTAATTGGTGGGCACCCGATCGAAATACACTGAGCGTCGACATTCGTTCTACACAAAATCACTATAACCCTGACTCTGTCTCGGCTTGTAATTCCCGACCGTCCGCACGTTGTGATTCCTTCACTACACAATTGATCCGAGCACTCATCGAAACCCCCTCATTGTTATTAACCTGGGTCTCTCTTATCGTCGAAGGTCAACACGTTCGCTAGCCGGTATACGCCGTGACGTTTGAGATGCATTGTGGACGGTATCAATATAATTAATTATAATAATAATAATAGAACCAAAAAAAATGTTATTATTATTATTTAATTTAGAAAAAAATTATATATATATATATATATTAAAATAAATATATATATATATATATAGAAGTACAAATTCAAATGAAAGGAAGAGGTTCATCATCAAAAAAGAAGAGTTAAATACTATGTATATTCAAGTTCCATTTAAAGGAAGGCAAAAATGTTATAGCTTAAAAAGGTATTTAAAATATAAGTGGACCAACTTATAAGGATTAAATTTTGGGAGGTCAACGAAATTACCAAGGTTTAAAATCAGAAAAGTCGTGGAATATTTAAAAGCAAAAGTATCAATCAAGACTCTTGCTTTATAATTAAAAATAATATGAAAAACAGAACCCATTTTCAAGGAAGTATTATTGAAGAATTATACATGCCAAGGTCCTAGTGATGCATGACATGTCTAACAAATAATCCCAAGTAAAGGAAATTGTCAAAAAGTTAAGCTTTGAGGACAAAGATTTTCGAGAAGAAGGCAATGTTATGAACCTAATTCATAACTAATGTAATAAATATAGTCATTAATAGAATAAATGCAATTAAATGTAATTACTAAATAATCAATTAGGATTATGTTAAGTAGTCATTATTTAACTGAAAAGGCATGTCTAAAAGACATGCCTGTTCATGAAAGGTCACCTGCATAGGTATAAAAGCAGGGCCTCATTGTAACTTTCAAATCATCTTATATCATATCATATTTTATCAATAAATATTTATTATTATAAATACCTCTTTTGTATTTTCATAATTAAATCCATTTTGCTATTAAGCCAATAAATCTACAAGTCTTGCTGCTACAAAAACCAAATCTACAAGTTCCGCTGCTACAATGGTATGGAGTGGACTTCTGGTGCTTGATTTTATAATCTTACACCAGCTTCTGTACTACTCTGGATATGAATTATGCTCCTTGATCTATTACAATTTCCCTTGGGACACCAAAACGAGTGAAGATTTCCTAAAAATGAAATGAAACTACAACATTTTCAGTAGCAAAAGAAATTTCTTTAGCTTCTACCCATTTAGTAACATAATCAGTACATACCATAAT
Source organism: Pinus albicaulis (assembly GCA_034641835.2). Classification (NCBI taxonomy): domain Eukaryota; kingdom Viridiplantae; phylum Streptophyta; class Pinopsida; order Pinales; family Pinaceae; genus Pinus; species Pinus albicaulis. The sequence continues at coordinate 63,796,647 of CM076571.1, forward strand.
ATGCCTCTTTTGTTTGGAAGGTGGATTAATTAGACCAACAAAATCCAAATCCAATTTCTCAAAAGGTTCAATGAGTAGTTTTAGTGGCATTTCACTTGAAAGAACGAGTTTCCCCATCCTTTGACAACGGTCACATCTCTTAACATATTCTTCGACATCCTTGAAAAGGGAAGGCCAATAATATCCTAAGAGAAGGATTTTATAAGCAGTTATTTTGTCAAAGAAATGGCCTCCACATGGTTCATCATGGCAAGCTTTATGTATATTAGGTATCTCATCTTCTCGTACGAACCTTCTAATGATGAGATCTAGTCTTGTTTTGCACAATTCTTCATTGATCCATGAGTAAGAAGCACTTGTTTGGATTATTTTCCTCTTTTCTATGGGAAACAAATGAGATGGTAATTTTCCTATAGGAAAATAATTAGAAATATATGCATACCAAGGTGATTTAGTAGATACTGTGAAAAAATATTTGTCTGGAAATTTATCCTCTGCAGGCATATCATTATTATCATTTTGAATCCTGGATAAAAAGTCGGCAATTGTATTTTGTTTTCCTGGTTGATCTAGAATGGTGATGTTAAAATCTTGCAATAGTAATAGCCATCTGGTTATTCTTCCATTAGTGATTGGTTTTTTCATTAGATATATGATGGTAGAATGGTTTGTGTGAATTAAAGTTTCATAGCTAGTGATATAATGTTTGAATTTATTAATGCCATGCACTACAGCTAAAAACTCTTTTGCAGTTATACTATAATTTATCTTTGCTAGAGTAAAATTTTTACTGGTATAATAAATGCATAAGGAGTAAGATATTTATGTCCTAACATGGCCCCTAAGGTTGTATCTAAAGCATCAATGGATATGTGGAAAGACAGTTTCCAATTAGGTCCTTTCAAAATAGGTACTTCAGAGACTTTATTTTTCAAAGTTTCAAAGTCATTTTAACAATTAGAGTCCCAACTAAATTCACAATCTTTGGTAAGTAGTTTGAAGAGTGGAGATGTTATTTTCATGAATTTTTCTATGAATATTCTATAATATCCAGTAAAACCAAGAAAAATCCAAACATCTTGTTGACAATTTGACACTGATAATTTGGAAATAACCTCTACTTTAGATGAGCCTACTTTTATCTTATTCCCTGAAATATGGTGACCTAAACAATTCACTCATTAAACATCATATCATGACCTAAAAAAATTCCCTCATTAAATATCATAAAAAAAATTCATGACGTAATGAAATATTTTCTCTTTTGCATCTTATTAGAACTTTTTCTAAATTTTCTAATGTCTCCTCAAAATAATTTCCATAAACTATGAAACCATCCATATACACTTCCACATAGTCGTGAATAAGATCAGAGAAAATCCCGAGAACTGCTCTTTGGAATGTTGTTGGAGCATTTCACAATCCAAAAGGAAGTACCTAAAAAGAATAATTTCCCCATGGACATGTAAATGTGATTTTTTCTTGATCTTCAGGTGCTACCTGAATTTTATTATACCCACTAAAACCATCCAGAAATGAAAAATACTTTTTCCCTGCTAATGTTTCTAACACATGATCTATGAAAGGAAGTGGAAAGTGGTCTTCCAATGTTGCTTTATTCAATTCCATGTAATTGATACATACTCTCCATTTTCTGTTTTTCTTAGGAACGATCAGGAGGGGTGAAACCCATTGAATGTCTCATATTGGATAGATAAAATTTACATTGAATAGTTTTTATAGCTCTTCCTTAACAATTTATTTCAAGTTTAGGTTCCTTCTTCTTTGGGGTTGTCTAACTAATCTATCATTATCTTCAATATAGATATGATGCATACAATTTTTGGGATTAATTACTTTCATGTTTGTATATTCCCATGCATAAGTAGAAGAGTGTTTTTGCAAGGTCTCTACCAGTTGATTTTTTTGTAATTATTCCATATTTTCATTAATATTCAATATTTTTCCTGGAAAAATTTCTATCGAATAATTTCAAAAAATTTCCATAGAATGTAAATACATTTGTCTAGATGAAAGATATTTGATATTACATTGTTCTTAAAATTTTTTACTATTGTCATGATATAAGGAGGGTTCATTGTTTTCCATTTAATTTAAAATTTGGTCATCCTAATTTTTTTGTACAATATTAAAAATAGGTTGTATATCATTATGATCATCTATCCATTCTTCACTTTCTATATCCGTTGTTGTTTTGCAGGCAGATATAATGTAAATTTATTTGTAGAACTGTCATCTGAGATAAACATGTCTCCTGATATACAACTAATGAAAGCATCAGTTGTATCTAACCAAGGTCTTCCTAAAACTAATGGATGTCCTCCTAAGTTATTCTTGGGTGTTAAAACCATGAAATCGATAGGATATTCCTAAGAATATAAGGATACAAAATATCTTCTAACACACCATTAGGTTTGACTAAAAAACTATCTACTAATTGTAACAATATTGGTGTGTATTGAATATTAGGAAGATTTATTTGATCCATCATTTTTTTACTCACAATGTTTATGGCTGCTCCAAGATCAATCGCTGTGTTTGGTATTTCAATTCCATTGATGTGAATTTTTACAATGGGGCTTCCTTAGTCTAAATATTTATGAATTGTTGCCTTCCCCATCATGATGTGTGCAATTATCCCAACTAATTGGATTATTTTTATGACCTTTATTTCTCTTCTTGATCTTTGAGTACTCAATTCCTTCTTTTTTTTTGCAAAAATTGGTATTTCTTTTATAGCTTGCAATAAAGGAATTTTTATGCAAACATTTTTTAATTCATCCAATATATCATAATCAGGCAGTATGATTTTTTTTTCTACTCCTTTATCAATTTTCAACCTTTCAAGAAAAGGTGGTCTTGTAATAGGCACTGAAGGTTTTTCGATAATAGGATTATCATCATAAAATATAGGAATATTTTTTGTTTGATCACTCTGAGGAAGAGAAATTTCTTCCTCAGATCTATTATTTTTTTTTTGAGAATTTTCCTGTGTTTCCTAAATAATAACAGAGGGTTTCCTATTTTCTAATACTCTATCAGATCTTAATTGAAAATTATTTAGATCTAGTGGAGTTATGTAATATTTCCAAATGGGGAATACAACAATACAATGCAGAATGATAGGAAAATAACACAGATAATCTTTTATATAGAAAGAGGCCAATATGGAGAACTTGCATTTGTTATAACTGCAACAAAACATGTGTAATAAATGGCCCATAAGATGCATAACATGAAAATGAAGCCTCCAATGAAAGAAATCCCTCAAAATGAGGTGCTGCAACCATACATAAATACTGGAAAATCCTTACAACATTATTTTATTGGCTCTGCAATCACTGTAGATTACACATCAGATATAGAGAAGATAAGTGCATAATATCAGATCCATGCATTATACAAGCTCCTCTAAAGAACCCCCTTGGGCTTTTTAGCAAAACACCAAGTACAAGATGTAGATCTGAGATCTAAGACTGCAGATCTACTGAAAATTACAGATCTGGAAAGTGTGGTTGAACTGATATAGGCAATAGAATATCCTCCTCCAATAGATCTCCAAAGTGAAGGGCAGATCCCCAACACTGAGAAAATAAGCTCTCCAATGGTGTGTTGAACCACCCTGCAACTACATCTACAGGAATAACGCAGATCTGGATCTATACTATGCTGTAGGGATCAAAACATGGTTGACCTGTTAGGTGTGGAGCCTGATTATCTTGTTTAATTTGTATCATAGCATTGGACCCCTGTACATTAAATGGGGTGGCAACGCTGCTTGTAATTAATCGCTGTCGTGGGGGGTCCAGGGGGGGTCACTAGAACATTTGGCGCAATTTCCGATGGCCAAATCGTCACTTTTCCGACACACAGTCGTCGCAAGAGCGACAGTTCGAAGCCGGGAAAAACGTGGTTTCTCGTGCGGTCGCAATTCCGACGCCTTTACAAAGTGTCGCACTACCGACACTTCCCATCGCCTCCAAACACTCGTCGCTCTTCCGACGCCTCCCAAACCGACGTTTGTAAAATGTCGCCATTCCGACAAAATTTGCTCCGACGTTTTTAACGTCGCGCTTCCGACGTTTGTAAAGTTTCGCCATTCCGACGAAATGTCGTCCGGCGTTTTGAACGTCACTCTTCCGACGTCTTTATACTGTCACTCTTCTGACGTGTCTAAACTGTCGCATTTCCAACGCCGTACAAAAGTGTCAGAAGACCGACGTATTGCAAAAGTGTCACAAGACCGACGCTTTCCAGAAGCATCACAATATCGACGCCAGGAAGAGCTGTCGCAATTCCGACGAAATGTGGTCCGAAATTTTGGACGTCGCCCTTCCGACCTCTTTTTTCTGTCGCTCTTCTGACGTTTCTAGAGCTGTCGCAATATCGACGGATGTCACAAGACCGAAGAAAATGGAAATCGTTCAAAACGTCAAAAGAGCGACGCTTACAAGGCGTCGGTATGCTGACGGCTGTTTCAATTTTAAAAAAAAAATATAAAACTTTAAAACAGGACAGTAAATCTCCAATGTTTGTTATCAAAATAAGAAATCAATCAATGATCAGTGATCACGTCAAATTTTCCTCGTAGCGTGATGGGTCTAATAAATTTTATTGTAAAGGTTGCTGGCCAGTGACAACTGGCGCAGCATTGAAGGAAATGCATTAAAGAAAATTAATTAGGCTGCGAACTCTAAGCCAACTGGCAACAACCCTGATAATTTTCCTTACCAACTTCCAAGTTGTGACTCGAGCTTCAGACTCCAAAGCTAAGAATTTTCTTTTCATCGTGTTGGAGAAGAGAACTGCAACCTGCAGCAAAGGAGCAATTCCTCAGTCTCACTGCTCAAGACTCGTAGTCATTCCTTGCTAACATGGTATGTGGAAATTTTGATAAAATAACTTTCTTCACCCTCGTTTTTACTAAATTTATTCTTTTGAAAAGGGCCTGGTTCCATTTCAGAAATTTTCAACTTTCGACTTCTAGAATTTGTACATATGATTTTTGGACTGAGGTTTTGTTATTAATGAGGAGATAGTTTCTTGGTTATATCTGTATAAAATAATTGCCTCATTTTTTTCTTCATGTTCAGGGTTTTTGATTTTATCAAAACCTATCTCTCTTTTAAGCATGCCTGCAAATTAATATATTCCAAGAATGTACACAATTCCAGGCTTCATGTACAACGTATTGTATCAACTATATTTTAACAAGTGAGCTGCATGCCCATATAGTGTTACAGATTACAGGGCTTCATTTGGAGAATAAATGATAATCCTGGCAGCACTAAATTCAAGTAATTCCCCTCATCCCTTAAAAGACACCTCTAAATATAACTAGAAATTTCAAATAGTTAGTAAAGGAAAAGTACAAAGATATAACAGATATGTGTTGAGCCAAAAATTAGTGCATTCACAACAAAACTGGGATGGATAAAACTTAAAAACAATTATGGACTTTGACAAAAAATCGTCTTATGCATACAAAATGAAAGAAGAATTGGCATACTACTATGTTTACAAATTTAAGGACAGGCAGAGTGAGTCTCCGGGCAACACAGTTTCATGTGGAGACCCTAGATCCTTGTACCCACAATATCTAGTGACTTAAAAAATGATTTCCAAAACAATGCCTTTGTTATGCATGTAAGAACACCACCTGTATAATGAGGGAGATGTAATATTGTCCAAGAAGCAGATTTATACAGAGTGGTCCAAGATTGTGTATTTATGGAAGATACAACTGATTTTTGCATGAAACATGTATCCAAGATTTCAATGTGGCCTTATTTTAGAGCCCATTGATGATTTACTATGAAACCTAAACTTTCAAAACAAACACATTGAAATCACGGGATCTCCATCACGAATATCATAAATATTAACTGTCTTTTGGGCACTGGCAGTAGATACCATAAGAGGCCCACATGGCCTATACCACCAATGTTGATTCTCTGGCACAACATTTGCAAAGCCAAAATTTCTCCCCGAGACATCCCTCTCTGCCAAAACTGGAGAGATGGTACTGGACGTTGAAGTGAAGGCCTCTGATTCAGTATGGAATGCCATAATTTCTTTATTATAAAAGTCCCATGAAAAGAAACTTGAGTCCAATGTACAACCTGCAGATGCTGCCACAACCTATTTACCAGAGCAACCATCTGAACCAGCTGCTCTGATCAACCAGCAATCACCCCACATGTTTGGGGTAAGCCCATATGGAGCTTTATATTCAGCCTTCTCCTAGAGATTGGAAAATAACAATAATGAGTATTACTCATACATCAACTGCCCTTTATGTTAAGGGAAAATTTAAAGAGTGCATAAATATTCTTGAAATGCCAATCATAGTTTCTACAAAATTTCAAGAGTCTTTGAAATGAACTACATCCTATTTAAACTACATAAAATATTTAGGCAAATAATTTTTTTAAACAGAAATTGGTGAATTTTATTTCAAATATAGAAATTTAAACCATGAGAATAATCTAACCCCTAGGCTTTTCCCTATTTCTAATAGAAAATCCCAAAATGTATAAATTATAGCACCCATAAACCCCAAAATTAAGTACAATAATTAAAACCTCCACACCTCTGAATTTGCTATATCGTGAAAAGAGCAGCATCCATCATCATGGGAAAGAAAAACCGATTCTCCTTCTGATACAAACCAGCCTGCAGTAGATGTCTTATGGCTGAGTTGATTCAATCGATCACATGAAACCTCTTCAGTTTCTTCAATATTGCCAAAATGCTTTGGCTTGTTTTCCTGATCATCATCAAAGTCCATATTTTCATCACATTGAATTAGTTGGGGTTCATTACGATCAGGTCCAATGCCTATTGCAGAGCTCCAGACATCCAATCCAATATTGGAACTACCATACCCGTTCCCATTAGAGATTGTAAATCCTGTTTCTGGATTTAATTCGGTAATTTCAAGAGCACTAGAACTGGATTCAGTTGATTTAGACTTGGTATAGTTGTCCTCTAATTTGTATTCCGATACAACACTATACTTGTGCTTCAACGCAGACATAAATTCTGCAGCAATGGGATCTTCATCTATGGGGATTATGGATCTGCCCTCAAAAGCATCCCGAATATATGATTCATTTTCATTCAACTGATCATGCAAATCCACCCTCGTCTTCAGCACAGCAAGCTGAACTGAAGGCTGGTTTTTCAGCAATTTATGGTGGGGGTAAAGCATGTTTTCCAGATCTTGACTATTTAAGTGTTTAATTGTCTTTTTCAGAGACCTGACCATAGAATCAAATGAATCCTGCGAATCCTGCGAAATAATAAACAATAGTAAGGCCATTATTTATTGGTTTGAAATAATAAACAACATGCAACAAACCTGCATAATTAGTAAATTATTTAAAGACAATGTTGGCAATATGTTTCCTGTATCCTATTATATGATTGTCCTTGATGGCAAGCTCTATATTTAATGGAGAATCGATATAAATAAGGACGAGTTAATTCATGTGTGAACATATGTATGCATCCTGATGAAGGATAATTGACATCCGTAAGAAACCCTGTGCTCTGTATGTTGATCGAGGAACCGATGTTAATACGGTTGACAATGTATCCAAACTGGTAGACATTGGAGTTATATATATTTGTTAAATATATGATGGAAGGGTCTACTCTATTAGTAAGGAGCTGACTGGCTTTCATGGAGAAAGGAACGAGGAGCGAGAGCAAACCAGTTATAACGCGAAAGAACTAAAACAGAGTATTTGGCATTGAAATTTCGGTGGAACACGGACTAACCCTTTGGAATCATGAAGGGAACCTGGAAGGAAAGAGGTGGAACATAACAAACGGAAGCACGACGGAACCCTGCGTGGAAGAGCGGAACCGTGACCGTGCTATAATCCAAATAAAGAATTAACAGCATAATAAGATCTCTGGTGAAAATTTTTCAGTCAGCCCTAAATATTGATTCACCCCCCCTCTCAGTATTTTTCCCAACAGACAATAATTCCTACATATTAAAATATAAAGTTATAACATACCAGCTCATACTCAAACATAACATCTGTATCAATATTCTTCTGTATCTTCTTGATCTTCATCCAACTGATCGACATCTATATCAACATCTGATTCATAAACGGTGTTGAAATGATCGACCATGTCATCATCATCATCAATTATGTCATTTTCAATAATATCCTCATCGACATCATCATCAATAATTGTTGCCTCATCTCTTATGCCTGGTTCATCTTCTAAGATATCTTCTTCATCTGTCCATGCATCTTCCTGCTCATCTGCCACTGCATCATCTTCTTCTTGATCAATATCATCTTCCACCTCTATAGTATACTCTACTGGCCTTCCTCTTGGATCATATCTAATAGCAAATGACCATTCCTTCTCACCTGGAACCTCTGAGTAAAAGACTTTTTCGCATTGGCTTGGAAAAACATAGCGATCTTTTCCTGCTTCAAACTGCGATGTTTTAACCATTGGAAATCCATTGTCATGTTGAATAAGTGTTCTATCATCATCACGTACATTCATTTGTAGCCTATACCATTTGACGTCGAACAAAACTATTTTGAAGGAATTAAAGTCACAATCAACTATATCATCTAAGAACCCATAATATCTATTTTCAGATTCTCGAGGATGTCTGTCACTCCTGGAGGAAACATTAGTGACCTGGAATACTGCAGTTATCCCACTATCAGAATTTTTCCTGTTATCATCCAACTGTTTAACGCGGAATTGACGACCATTGCACCACATAGCCTTGTGGTGTTTCAACTGCAATATGCCAAACATGAAAAAGATGCATTCTCAATTAATAATTAAACATATAATTTACACAACATGAAAATTAACTGAAAAATCAAACTTCTTGTCACATTATAAATAGGTGAATTAATTTCTTACCTTTCTATCTTTCAAACCATATGCTAAATCGATTTCCATGTCCGTAACGTTCCCATCTCCACTACGATACGCTTCTCTAATCAATTCAGACAGTAGTTGCCATGATAACCTACCGTCGTTACATGCTTTACATGTTTCAATCCATTCACTCATCCACTCAAGATTGTTTGCAATGTATAAAAGTAGCGCCTCATAATCTTGAGCACCTGAATAAAAAAACAATAATTCACCAATATTAATAAATATTACTTATAACCATGGTAAATTATATTAATTAATAAACTATGAAAGAATAAAACTTGAATGAATATAATGATCATATACATGATGTAAAAAAATGAAACATTATATGTACTATACATAATAAATCTTTTACCTCTCACTTTTTTCATTCTACCTTTTCCCAACAGGTGCTCCTCTTCAAATTTTTTGATGGAGTTCACATCCCAAATGCAATCCACCGCCTTCATGATTGGCGCAGCTAATTTAGGAAGATAATGACTAATATACACCATGGATTGATATACCACATATCCCTCCACCATAGAACCCTCAGGTCGTGCTCTTTGTTTAACCAAAGCCTTCAAGGATTTCAGGTGCCTCTCGACCACCCACATTGACCTTGTGTGTACTGGTCCACACATTTCAATCTCCTCAACTTGGTGTATCAAGTAGTGTTCTTGTGCATTGAAAAAAGTTGGAGGTAGATACTTTTTCATTTCACACATTAGCCGAGGAATTTCTCTCTTCCAATACTTTATTTCATCTTGATGGATTTCTTTCAATGACAACCATCTGCAAATCATTACGCAATGTTATTTCAATGAAACATAATATATATTTCATTACAAGTAAATTAATACATCATTTCATCAAGTACAAAAATAAATTGTAGCAATTAGATTTTGCGTATAAATCAAAACTACTTACCTCATGTATTTACTAAGACCATATATAACTTGTTTGAAATTGTTGTCGAAGTCGTTTGGGAGAGATACAGGTAGAACATACTATAACAATAAAAAATGAATCGTTATTGGTTTCCAAATTAAACAGAAAAAAGGAAAATTTAAAATATGTATTCAAGCAATAACAAACAAAAACGTATACCAAAAAAATTACCTTAATAAAGGTATACCAATCATGTGTTTTCACCCCACTGAAGTCACCTTTCTTCATTAAGATATTATTTATGTTTGAAGCAAAACCTGTTGGAAATTTAATTCTTCTAACGACCTCTTTTACATCATTGCTTTGTTGTTCTGTTAATAACCATGGAATATTATTATAATTTCGACCTCCATTGTTATTTGATCAGTCGATCACACTTTTCATTGCATGATTTGATTTCTCAATGTCAGCACAAATTTTGTCAATTTTATCTCTCTCATGTGCACCATCTATGGTTCGCCATAACATTTCTGTCACATTCTTCCCGACATGCATTGTATCACACAAATGAGCTATTTTTAGGTCTCCATAGTAGGGCAACCTCGCGAATTGAGAAGGATAACATTTCATTCCAGGTGGAAGTACAATATTAGTACCTTCATGGCGACGATGACCTTGATATCAAAGAATAAAATAAATCAGAACAATATTAATTATAAAATACAATAAAATAAATTCATTAGTTAAAACAAAAATTCCAAACATTACATAAACAAATAATATAGATATATATATATATACACACACATTACGTACCAACTGCTCGACGATTATTAATTCTGTTATATTCCAACATCCACAACTGAGGTGTCATTCTTCGTGGTTTTAATCTAGTTTCTTCTTTATCATTGAAAAGATGTTTTTTCAGTAGTACGATACTTATGGTTCCTAGGGAGGAAGTGCCTAAACTCATCAAAGACCATCTTTTTTAAGTCTGCTGAATGACAATACTTCATCTTAGGGCCACAAACTGGACATGGAAATCTACCCTTTGTTTGAAGACCTGCAATAGATGGATCAATAACAATTAATATACTATGAGATCATTTTTAAAACATGCAATATGGTATATCTAATTTAGATAATTATGTATCATATTAAAGTGCAATGAAATATTACATACCACAAACATGTGTTAGTCCTAGGGCATCATGAATTGTCCATACAAGCATTCCACGACATTGAAATCTCTTCTGCTTGATTGGCTTAGTGATGTCATACATAGTGATGCCATGCCATAACTGTATTAGCTCATTGATAAGAGGCTCAATATATACATTCATATCTTTGACCTAGTACTTACCTAATTGTTCAAAATTACGGAACATAATAATTACTCCCATGATATATGTATATATAAGTAAGTAAATAAATAAAATATATATTTATTCAAACAACGAGAGAAATGAAAATGTTACATTCAAAGAAATAATGTATCAAATACTTGGAATAATCATAGTCAACATTATGTGCTCCCTCTTTATTGACATCCAAGGAGGAATGTTATTGTTGATAACGAAAATAGGCCACACTGAGTAAGTAGATCTAAGCTCTCCGAATGGATTAACACCATCGACTGCCAATGAAAGCCTGACATTACGAGGTTCATTTTTAAAATCTACATATTTTTCCTCGATTTCTCTAAATGCAGAACCATCTGCAGGCATTCGAAGAACACCATATCCACTTCTATTATTTGCATGGAAATCCATAAACTGTGCTATGCTGTTACACCTAAACATTCGCTGCAAACGTGGAATTATGGGAATATGACGAAGAACCTTTTGAGGCACCTTTTTGGTTAGTTCATCTGTTCGATATCTACTGGTACCACATTTCGGACATTCTGTTTTCAACGCATGTTCTCCATAATATATAATATGATCTTTAGGACATGCATCTATAGTGTTATATTCCATTCCAAAGTGTTTCATAATAGCACGTAGATCTCGATATGTTCGAGGTAAAGTATTTGGCGATGGTAATAAATATTCACCCAACAATCTACAACAGAAACAAAAAGTAGTGTCTTGTAAAGATTATTAATCATATATATATATATATATATATATATATATATATATATATAGTTATTAAAACCAGAACCGGTGACCGGATCGGTGGAGCTAATGAACCGGGTTTCGAACCGGAACCGGTCTAACCGGTAGCGATCAGATCTCAATGAACCGGTTTTAAAAAAAATACATTAAATAATTATTTTTTAATAAAATGAAAAATAAATAAATAAATAAATAAAAACTATTTTTAAGATTTGCAACCATGATTCCAAGCCAATAGAGACAAAATATGAAAAGTTTGCTCATTTATATACCATGCAAAGGTGAATATATCAAAATGGCAGCAAATGCAATACATATCATCGAAAAATACATAAGAAAACTTGTTGAAGTAATGTATCAGGTTTCTCTTATATTATTCACTGTGTTTTATTGTTGAGTTAATATTATAATATACAATCTGTCCCTGCTCAGATCTGTTGTCAATTCATTGTATCAGCCTTAAAGACAATTCTGGGTTCAGTATATATATATATCAGACCAGCATTTTGAAGATCTTGTATTCTTCATTATCTATGTTTGCTTGCCAATAAATTTCTAGAAAAAAATCTACAACACTTAGAGGTATTGAATTGGTTTATGAAACCCACTATTAGTGCTATTTGTAACAAGTTGAGAGAGCATTACAACTTCAGCAGTCTGCTCACAATGTGTTTGACAAAATTTATCACTGAAAAGATTCATTAAAACCCAGAAAAGTCAGTAGCCAGTTTAGTGCATTTCCAAGCGGGAATTTTCTAGTGGTCAATTTATTATTGCCAGTCACATTTTCATTAGGTTGTATGTTGTCGTCCCTTGAGTGGCGTCAGACCATTTGCATCAGTCTTGATGCCATGATCGAATTGCTTGTATGCTGTGTGAAAGGTTTTGTATTTATGTTGCTGCTATGTGTGAGCAGAGAGAGAGGGTCTGACAGTTCCTAGCTGAGTGTGAAATAAGGTTGCTGCTGATTGTTTTGAGAACAGAAATTGTCATCAAGTACACTTGATGAGTTGCATGCTGTCAGGGATTTTATGCTAGCCAGCCTTGTATTTATCAGTCATCATGTGTATTGTTGCTACTATAAGGTGTTGAGTATGAGTTATTAGAGAAGTTTTTTGCTAGTATAATAGAGGAATTTGCAGCTCATGGAGGAGACACTGAGGAATTTGCAACTCATGGAGGAGCACCTAACCGGCCGGTTAAGTACGGAACTGACCGGTTTATGCATAAACTGGCCGGTTCCTTACTTAACTGGCCGGTTAGGTCCGGTTAACTGGCCAAAACAAGTGAGAATAGGCTATTTACCGAGTTGCAAGGCCGGTTCCAACCGGCAGCTATCCTGACTGGACGGTTTTGATAACTATGATATATATATATAACTTATTATTTTACACATTTATTACAATTAAAAAAAAGGGAAAATAATCAACATTTACATATATGTGATCATATATACATATTGCATATCTTAGGAGTTGTGTCATACATCTGTTCGACAAATTATTCATAACCTTTAAGTCCACCAGCAACAATAGCAGAGAGCTGGTGAACTTAAAGGTTATGAATAATTTGTCGAACAGATGTATGAAACAACTCCTAAGGTGTGCAATATGTATATATGATCACATATATGTAAATGTTGATTATTTTCCCTTTTTTTTAATTGTAATAAATGTGTAAAATAATAACTTATGTATAAGTTATTATTTTACACATTTACTACAACTAAAAAAAGGGAAAATAATCAACATTTACATATATGTGATCATATATACATATTGCATACCTTAGGAGTTGTGTCATACATCTGTTCGACAAATTATTCATAACCTTTAAGTTCACCAGCAACAATGTAGCAGAGAGAAGAGTTGCATTTGAGTGTTCAAAAAGTCGTTCACTTGACCTTTCAATCAGAGGTACATCATAAATACCGTCACTGCTATCTCCACCGTCATCATCTGACTCGCCATACAAGTCTTGGAGCATTTGATTTGTCCCATCATTAATGTGAATTGTCTCATTACTGTCATCATGATCTACCTCCATGGGATCATTAAAATTACCTTCATCATTTGCTTCATGTTCTTCACCTTGTACAACATCATTTTCCAATACTAATATTTTCTACAATATTCTCTTGTACTGGTGCAACATCATCTAATCTACTACTATTTAGCTGTGGAAGCTGGTTGATCATCTGCAAAAAGTTGGGGGGCAACTGTGCCTTTATGAAAATTACAAACATTAATAATTAAACATTAGTGCGCATATAAAAAAATATTAAAAATTTAAAATAATATAAAATTTTACGATATAATCAAAATGAAGATAGATAATTAATTACCATGGGACGATAGTCATTCGATCCACCATCAATGTGCCCATATTTCCTACAATGCACTGTTGCTGTTGCTATTAAAAATCTAACATTATTTCTCATACAACATTTTTTACAAGGGCAATAAACCCTGCCATCACCCCTTTCACCCTTTTGAATTGTTTTGCCAGCTCCAATGTTTTCTTCCATTGATGCAAATTATCCTATAAAGAAAACAATAAATCTCTCTCAATGGTGTAGAAAACCCAAGACTTGTTGAACTCAATGGGAGCTCAATATATAAGCAAAAAGAAAATAAAATTGGGCATTTTACAAATTGTGAGCTTTTTACAAAATGTGGGCTTTTTACAAAATTGTGGGCTTTTTACAAATTGTGGGCTTTTTTTATTCTTAATGCATTTTCTATAGAATACTAAATAGATTTGTCCAAAATTTCAGATGCAAACTGTAGTCTCTACTACGTTTGGAAAATTGGAGGTTTATAAAAGATAAACTGCGAACAGAATTGTACCACTATGATAAGAAGTTGTCAGAAGCATTCCTTCTGCTTCACAAACATGGAACTACCTTAAGAATGCTTATGGTTGATATAAATATTAGAGCATGGCAGTTAAATGTAGTAGTTATGCTAAAATACTAAATAACAGCTTGAGAGTGCTCTTCAGATACTGTACGAATGCACCAAATTAAGGTTGTACCATTACTAAAGATAAATGGCCAAAAATAGTCAATTTTGATAGCGTGAAGTTATGTCTTTCTCGGTAGAAAACTGGGGATAGGATGGAAAATATGAAAGAACTAAGTTCCAAGGACTAAAAAACCAAGGCCAACATAGTTCTGCCTTGAATCAGAGACAAAACAAAGCTGCCCAAAAAAGTGTTTGAGAGCACCCATTGAAGCTCCTATATATAGCAGAGTCAACATTTTCCTATTGAACAAGTTTGTATAGTCAAAGCCACAACAAGATCAGATATCCACGATCCTAAATGAGAACCAGAGCCAAAGCTAAGACAAATCCATGTTTAGCAGAACAAGACAGCCATAGCAAAGGATTTGACCACAGAACCAGATCATGAGAGATAGCAAGATTCTTGCTTCCACTGTGGAAATGTAGAAACTGTACAAGGGCTTTGCTTCCAGCAGATTTCATTGTGACAGTAATTGCTATGGTGTTGTAAGCGCTCATTAGTAGAATCCTAAAGCCATTCCGGAATTCTTTTAACCTGGAGAGGGTTTTCTGTGGTTATAAATCCTCATGTTCAAATTCCATTGTCGATTGGTTGTGTTTGATATTATGTTTTTACTGTCCGCAGTTGAATTTTCGCACAGAAAATTATCAGTCTAAAGCGAAGCAATTTTGCGATGTTTCTTTTGCTTCCTATTGTGAAGTATTTCGCTCAGAACTCTACTCGTTGTAATAGAGGTCTTGGGCATAGAACAGGGGACTTGGGTTTTTTGGAATCAAACTTCAGGTTAAGATGCTCATCTGAAGAATGGCACAATGAGCCTTAGCATGGAGTTGGGAGTACCAATTTGAAGTGCAGGTAGGGCATTGTACAATAGACCAGTTAGATTTCTGGACCCTAATACAAAAGTTTCTTCTTCTTTCAAAACATGTTTCTCTTTTTCTGTAACCAATGTGGGTCCTGTTCTTGTTTCAATTGGGGATGGATGAGCATTTTTTATTGCTCCAGATGATCACACTCTGGGTAGCCCTGGAGGCTATTTGGGGGTGATGAGTCCAATAGGTCTCAATGAACTGTTTCCCTCGCTGGGGAATACTATTGCAGTGGAATTTGATACTATTTTGGATGTTGAATTCCATGATCCTAATGGAAACCAGTACCTTCAGCTCCAGTACCTGTTCACAAAAGAGGGTGCCATAGTCATTCATGCGTGCAGAGAGGGTGAATTGCAGGCATTGCAACATGAGGTGTTGTTGTTGTTGCATTGGCCACTAGATTGTTTGTCTAGTTCTGTTACAAGCACAGAGTATTGAAAAGGAGAGACAAATTTAGTTCAGATATTGTGAAATTGCCTCGGAAATTCACCTACAAAGATCTCAACAATGCTACGAAATAATTTTTTTGAATGTGATTGATAATCGATAATTGCAAGCAAGGGTAATCCCCTTGTGAAACCCAAATTTCTGAGCATTTTCTAAAACCTGATGACGGAGACATTGTAATGAACAAGCGCCTAGGTCCATATTACGTCCAAATCTACAAAGCACCAAGATCTATAAAAAAAAAATCCACAGTATCTGCGAACTAAGAAGAAGAGGCAGAAAATGAGTTCTGATTACCTGTTCGAATAGTGGTTGGGGTTTACCATGGCAAACATTTGACAGAGCCCATGTACAATTTCGTATCATTGAAATTCTGGCAGTATCATTCAACTGGGCAAGCACCTGCCTCGGAGCTCCATGACTGAGGGCAAGATCCCTAAATGATGCAGAGTCTCCAGCAATATTTCCCAAAGCCCAAACAGCCTTACACGAACACCAGTTGAACTCAAAGTTGCCCAAACAGCCTTTACACGAACACCAGTTGAACTCCAAGTTGGGTAGTATTTTTTTAAATCAAATTCCAAAATTACAGACGTATAAAGATAGTTGGGAAGAATAATTTTATGCCTCTAAAATGAACGTGCTACCTGTTCTCGAAAATTATCATTCCCAGAGGCAAGAAGTTCCACAAATATAGGCAGTGCCCCATAATCAATCACAACCTTTGTATTCTCAGAGGCTCCAAAAAAACCCAAATAGGGTCAACCCTACTACAGGAGGAAGGGCCTACAGTAAGAACTTACCATTTTGCAAGAACTGAGGGCGAATGTTGTTCTGCAAGAGCTGAGGGCGAATGATGAGAGAGAATTTTGTTCTACAAGAGCTGAGGGCAAATGCGCGCGTGATATCAGACATTAATGTAGTTTTTTAAAAAATCATTTTTATGTAGCCCGCATTTGAATTTTCTGTTTTCCTTATTTTATTGGGCTGAACTGGATAAAATTGAATATGAATAGTGAGTTAATTGTAAGATCAATGGGCTAAGGCCATACATCAACATTGACCATAGTGGGGAAGTATAAAAACATGGATATTCATGCAAGTATAGTTATTAATGTAAGATCTAGCATCAACTAAAATTCACGTGAAAAAGTAGATGAAAAATGTACAATCATCCATTGAAGAGGTAATCTATAATTATCTAGTAAGACTCTTGGCTATGCATTGAGACTGAACTAATTCTCAATATTTTTGAATAATCATCCATTGGAATTTAGTAGGAAAACCATAGTAAATCATTGTCCAATGGCCATGCAAAAATATAAAAAAAATAATATCAATGGTACATCAACTTTCATACATGAGAACCCGGATGCGGGTGAAGTTGGTGGCGAGCCTTATTTCAGCTGCTATCCGCCCATTAATGTCAATTAATGTCGACTGATCGGTGTTTAATTCCATTTACTCGATCGAATAAACCGTAGTCCCGCTCCTCGATACACATTCGCATGCCGCGACATGACTCAGCCTCCAGTTCATACTTATGGTGGTTTATTGCAGTCGATTCACAGTTGCACGGTAGACTGGGTTGTTATTATGGAACGTCCCTCTGGTCTGAAAAGAATTCCCCCGCTTGTGAATCTGTGGTGCGCTCTAGGAGCAGGGCTTTCTAATGTTCGCACTGTAACTGGTAAGAGGAGCTGTCTCAATTATTTTTTGGATTTTGGAGAAAATCTCCACTTCTGCCATGCTGGTTCCTGCAAGCTTGCTTCTATCGCCCTGTTGCCCCTCTCGCCTTAGTCCTCTGTCCATCTTTTGCCTCCCTGCCCTGTTGTCTCGAGTGCGACTATGTCGCGCCTCAGGCAGAGAATGCGCTGCCTAAGAGGCTCCACGAGGCACCAAATTCAACGCTCTCCCTCCACCTCTGGCACCTCCTCTGCGTCTATCTCCCACTCTGACTGCCAACCTAGAGGGCGCCTTCTCTGCTCGGGCCGTCGCCTTGCTTCCCCCACTCCTTCCGCTCCTCCTTCTCAAACCCACACCGTGCATTTTTCCTTTAACATCACTCTCAATCAACCCAGGGTGACTGCCTCAATTACGGTCATCTTTCATGAAGAGCCTCAGGAAATTGTTCCCAGTTCTCGCCCGGCGGAATGCAACCTCTCGGCGGCTCAGGATTTAGCGCAGTTTGTTGGGCTGAAGCACCCTGATAGTGCGAACGTGCAGGGTCAGATGGGCAAGGCCACGCAAGACCAGGCGAACAAGGAAGCGGTGGGTCAACCTACTGAGAGGCAGGACACAGTGCAAGCGAGCGAGGCGCAGATTACTCCTCCTCCTCCCGGGAAGGTTATCCATTCTGTTGCTGACCTGTATAATTCTAACGAGGAACCAGATGAACTCTGGTGCAGAGTTGTCTACGAACCTGATCCTGATGAATAGTTCCTCCTCTTCACTCTGGTTTTTTGCTCTATTTCTGCCCATTCTCACGGGCCTGTTCATGTGTTTCATGCTGTCTCTGAAAATTCATATGTTTTTTTTTCTTCGATATGGTCTCCAGTACTACAATTCTCTGGTTCCCCTGCGCGGGATTTTTCAAATGAACTGTTTCAGACTGGTTTCCCTCTTGCAGGGCAGTCTTCAAACTATGGTTTTTTGTTTCAAATGCCACGGCACTCGGCAATGATCAGGCTTCGACCCGCTGTACTGTACTCCTTTTGTTAATATAATTACTTTTACTTAGAAAAAAAAACTTTCATACATGAGAAAATAGATACTGACAAATGGTACATCATGGCCTGATTAATTTCGCTCAGCAATTTCAAATGGTATAACATTTAGTCAACAGTAATCATCAATTTCTGCACACAGAGACTAATTTCTCTAGAAGCCTCAGATTTCTTTGGCTTGTTATTCTTATAACTACATAGACATAATTAATAGAGAGATTGAGGAAAGAAAAAAATCTAGGGCTTAGTCTCCACTACTCAACATGTTTTGTGAGAAATAATACATAGATTGATTTCTCTGAGTGCCTTAGCGTTCTTTGGCTCATTTTTTTAATCACAACAACAATAAAAAATGCACTGAGGATTTGTTCTTAGTCCAATTATGCAATTTTTATAAGACAGATTATGCAATATTAATAATAAACATAAATTTATTGCAATTTAGGGAAAGATCGTTCATGTTTTTTTCTTTATATTGGAAGGTTTACTTGATTTTTGAAGTAATTTTTAGTAGATCATAGTGTTGGAATATTTAAAATTCCAGAACAACAATGGAGAATAAAACTCCCCTCTTCAATACAGAGAATATATAAAAAAAAATTTCTTCACTGGAAACAGAGTTTTCACTGTAAAAATTATTTCATTAAACTTCAAAACTTTGGTTACAAAATCTCCTTTGACTGAGGGAATAAAAAAACTTTGACTGCTTCAAAACACAGTTCAACACAAAACTCACGCTCTAAAATTTCACTCTATCTGTGCATTTACAACTCACTGCTTTGAATTGTGCATATGATGTATATATGTAAAACATATATATATATGGACCTGTACGCACGACATTTTTAAAACAAACATTAAAGAACTTTGACCACCGGACGTCAACCAAAAATTAAACTCTCCTTCAATCAATTTCGGGTGCCAAAAAAATTTGCTGACGTCATAAAAAATGTGACGCGAAATTTCTATTCAATCTGCTTTATGAATTTTCCGCGTCCGATTTTGGGCACTCGTACGAACGGCTGAGTGTGATGCGAAATTTCTATTAAGTCCGCCTCAGTGAGATTTCAAATCCGAAAATTTCAATTTCAGGTGCCAATAAAATTTGCTGACGTCATCAAAAATGTGACGCGAAATTTCTATTCAATATGCTTTATGAATTTTTCGCGTCCGATTTTGGGCACTCGTACGGACGGCTGAGTGTGATGCGAAATTTATATTAAATCCGCCTCAGTGAGATTTCGAATCCAGAAATTTCAGTTCTGGGACCACTGTCCTTCAATTTTTTAAACTCTGATCAATCAAAAATGGCAAGTGGCTCTCTGCAACGTTTTTGTTATACTGCGATCTTGACTGATCGCTGGAAATGGAAGGCGGCTACCTGTACATCAGCTGTAAGTAATTTCAACACATAGCATATATTGAGGAAATATTAGTTTGACAAGAATCAATTATTTCTCTTGAAACTTTAGGTATTAAAAGTCCATGACACAGATATATCACACTCCAAAATCCAAAGAAAATGGAAGAGCGTTCAATTTTTTTAATCAAACTTTTATTGGTGAAGGGTTAATTTATTACGAGAACGTCATTAATGAAGTGCAAAATTTTAAACGTAATGTTTATTGACTAGAAAAATAATGAACAAAACGTCCAAAAAATTTGTGTGACGGGTAAAGAGAAATCCAAATTCCAACCCTGCCTGCCACTTGTTGGTGAGTGGAGGTTATTCACTTTTCATTTACAGCTTACCAGGTTACTCATGTTACCAATATTTTCACATGGCTCACTTTTAGG
Source organism: Pinus albicaulis (assembly GCA_034641835.2). Classification (NCBI taxonomy): domain Eukaryota; kingdom Viridiplantae; phylum Streptophyta; class Pinopsida; order Pinales; family Pinaceae; genus Pinus; species Pinus albicaulis. The sequence continues at coordinate 63,817,464 of CM076571.1, forward strand.
TGACTACTTATTGTACTTCTTCTTTATAAAGAAAAATTGGTAGATAATTGTATATATTATTTGAAATCTATAACAAATCCAGGCAACAAAATTACAACAAATAGAAAATTATGCAAAAAATTCACCAGGGCACTACTAATGTGTAGATACACTATCATTTCTTAGATCCTCATAACTTACCAACACCTACTATATTGGTATACACATAATATGGCATTTACCTGAAGTATTTCATATGTATCTAAAAGTAAATAAGTTGTATGACAATTGTTATGGCAGATATAAGATGTGTATTATAGTTTATATTTCAATTTTTCTAGCATGCATGTGCGGTCCATATAGTGACTACAATTACCAATATATTTCAGTGAAGATGTGAAGATGATCTCTCATTAAGTCCTAATTACTTAAAGCATCATTAATTAGCTTTCCAAATGAATAAAATATGTTAAGAAATTAGTAAAAACTAGGAAAACAAATCATGCTTTAAAAAAATATGGCACAATGAGTCACACTCTTAGATTTATTTAATTACTCATCAAGTGTCGCTACGACATATATATGATCACCATTACCATAGAAATGGGACATGTGACCATCATTTTGGTTTCGCCAATGACATTCCACATCATGAGCATTGTTTAGGGTTGATTGTGTTGATTTTTTTAAACAAATCATTTATACATTTTATGGAAATTATAGACACAATTTATAATCACATTACAAGATCATGATGTATGGATATTCCTTATCATTTCTTAGATACTCAAAACTTACCAACACCTAATAGATTGATATACACATCATATAGAATTTACCCTAGAATGCCACATGTATCCTAAAACAAATTAGTTGTATGGCAATTGTTATGGTGCATATATAATGTGTATTACAGTTTATCTTATAATTTTGTTGAAGTAGCATAAAACAATTTACATAGTGATATGAGAACCACTCTCTAGAGTATACATCGATTTTGTACACATGGCTTTTCAGTTGATTTTTAAGATATATCATTGGTGATGATCACATGATTATATAATGAACCATTAAGTTGAACTATGAAATTATTCCTCACAACACACACATATTGATGAATTAATAATATTTCTCATATAATTTTTTTAATCTATTTTGAAAAAAAAAAAAAAATTATATATAATTATTTCTAAGAAGAACAAGAGAGATTTACTTACCATATCTTCGTAAAACATATAATAGCGACATTTGGAGGAAGCCGTCTAACGACACTTTGGGGCATAGTGTCGCAATTGCGACACTTTTTCTACGTGTCGGTATAGCGACACATTTCTCTAAATGTCGGTATAGCGACGGTTTCCCAAGATCAATGCCCCAAAGCGAACCCGATAACTTACCTTTTACCTTTTCGGTAAGCGTCGCTCTTCTGACGTTTTGAACGATTTCCATTTTCGTCGGTCTTGTGATACTTTTGCAATAGTATCGTACTGAACCCGATAACTTACCTTTTCCCCGCACCTTTCCTTTTCATTGTGGCCGTTCGCTCGTTGAATCCAAATCCGACGGCGCTAATACATTTCCGCGCTCATAAAGTAATCGTTTGATGTTTTGGCAAAGCCGCGCGAAATGGGTGGTTTTTCCAAACCACCCGCGCTTACGTGTCGCCACCACGTTGTATCGCGTTCGAAAAGCTAGTTTCCGCTTACCACCATTTACCCTCACGAATACCACTGGCGGTATTCCCTAAACCTCACCCGTTTAACCCGAGTTTAATGTCATTTAACTATGGTTATACCATCGAAGGATAACATTAAAATTATTATTTTCATTCAAATTTTCAACTTTTCACTTTAAACCTGTAAAAACATTGCAGAACTGTTTTCCTCAAAATCACGCCGTTTGAACCTGAGAAACTTTGCAGAGCCATTTTCAACCTACCAGTACCATTTTTCGACGCCCATTGCCCTGAATTTCCATTACAAAGTACTACATTGTCCTCTGCGAAGCCATTTTCAAAAAATTGAAGACTGAGCACCTCTGCAACGTCTTCAACCGAATTCCGCTGGTTCTCCAGGTACTTTTATTCGAAGTTTCCCTATGAGATTTCAAAATTCCTGTCGATTTCAAATAATTACCAAAGTTACTGCAAAAAAGTGTCCATTTTTCAGGGAAAACTCTGTCAAAATTTCCCTGGAATCCCTAATTTCCCTTTCTCGCAGTTTTTTCCATACCCTCGTCCATTTTGCTGTTGAAATCGATTTTAAATACACGTCCTGAGCTTTAAATTCCTTGAATTTCCTAAAAAACCTGCTCAGAAATCCCATTTTCAGTAGAAATTTGCCAAGAAACCCCTGTTTCTCGTAAAGGAACTTAGCAAACCGTTTAAGCTTGCTTCGTTCATTATTAAAAATGACCAAGAAACAGGTAACCCCCAAGAATGGAGGCCCAAAATCTGAAAAGAAGTCTTATGCAAAGATTCCTCAGCTTATGTCCTTCAAAATCGACAAACCAACTCCTGCACTCACGGCTGATTCTACAGAAGTGGTCAGACCAGTCCAGCCTCCAGTCATTTCTCCAGAGAAGAGCCCTTTAGTTGATTTGGACTGTCTAATACTAGACCCTAATGTAGAATTTAACCCGCTTGATGTCTATAATTGGTGCTATGGCAAATCAGTGGAAAAGGGTGACAAAGATATTCCAATTTGGGAATCCAATCTACCTAGATATATTGTCCCTCTCACTCATTCTGTTCCTGACTTTATCAGATTATGCGAAGCCTATTATATGCCAGAAAAAAGATGTATTGTAAACAAAGAAAAAGAAACCCTGTTTTACATCACTGAAGAGTCGATAAATTCCATGCTGCAAATGAATCATGACCCCAATTCTGTTTCCCTAACAAGAGAAGATTTAACCCAACTATATCTTGACTTGAATTTCAATGCTAGATTCAAAATATACCAGAATTTTTGTCCAAATCAAGTTGATATTCCTAAGTTAGATCCTCCTTTTGACACCGTTGATTTCCAAGATGAAACTAGACAGATTGTCTCAATGCTCTCCTTCATACTAGGATACGCCAGTGATGAATTCACTGATGTGGCTATCCTAGTTTTTCTGCAACTCTAAACCCTGGTCAATCACCATCCATTCAGTTCAATTTTGCTAGATGTATTGCTGATAATATGCATTATCAGTTATCCAAATTATCAGAAGAAGGAGTTTTCAGATACTCCTCTTATCTACTACACCTCTTCCTATATTATCAAACAGATAAGTTTCCAATTGAATGTCGGAAAGTGGATGCAGAAGGAAAAGTTCTATCAGTAGTATTTTGGTCATCTATTCTAAGGAAATGGAACAAAGAGTATAGTTTTACAGATTTCAATGACTCATTTATAGCCCCTGCTATGTATCTCTTGGAAAAAGAGGAGATCCCTAGGATCAATGATGAGACAAGAAGAATTATGCAGTTATCAGAGAGCTACAAAACTGGAGATTGGTATTTATATAAAAATCATACAAAAATTAGAGTGTATGGCTCATCCCTGGCCCCATATAAGTTACCCAGATTTGTAACTACAAGAATATTTGCTTTAGAATATCTGAGACAACTATTGAATGTAGATGAAATCCACTTCATAGCTTTCAAGAAAAAAGACCCAATTTAAGCTGAAAAATCAAATTGGGCCATTCATTGTGAATAACAGAGAAGCTGCCAATGAGATAAATGTCAAACTTAAAGAGTATAAGTTCCCACGTAGTTTTACATGGAAGTATGACCCACAAGGTATTTTGAGTGCAATAAGGGTAAAATGTAAGTTTCCTGTTTACTTGCATGATCCTAAGCCCCATATTGAAATATATGTAAATAAAATTGAATGGGTGCCAAACACCCTATCTAATGATGATTCATAGGCAGTACAGGTAATACAGGTAGACAGTGGCAAAGGAAAACAGATTGAACAGACAGTACAGGTGGCTTCTACAAGCAAAGATACGTATAATGTACATAAAAGAGACAGAGAAGGAGATAGTTTCATAGCTGAGACTATTGAGGACATAAAATTCAGAACTCCTTATAGTAAAAGAAGCAAGTCAACAGAAGAAGAAAAGGATAAGGCTGTAAATATTGATATAAATTATGAAGCAACAAGAATAGTCACTCAAACATTAGAAGAGCTTCAAAATGTAAAAATTGGAACACAACAAAAAGATACAGTCATGAAGGAAAACCAGGCTACTGTCGATTTGCCTCCTTCTTCTCAGGAAACTGACAATACAGAGTCAGAGATTCAGATCTGATTCAGACAGATTAAAGAGAAGAATGAAGAGCTCAAGAATCAAGCTCATTCTAGATTTATTAAGGAAAAGCCTAGAAACAAAGACAGGATTCTTTCAGCATTTGATTATTCATCCAATAAATTGGTAATGTCATTCTTGAAACCTACAGTGGCTGAGCCAAAATCAGTGGCAGATTATTCCAAAATAGATCTTGAACTGGATGCAGATGCCATTCATGAATTAGATCAAATTGAATTTCATAGGAGCAATACTGAAATGCTATATTCCAAAATTGTCAGTAAAACTATGAAATCAATTAGGCTTGAGAAAACAGTGCTCAGCCTCCAAAATCAAATGAGGTTGGACAAAGCCTCACTGTATGCTAATAATTTAAGAATAAAAGCACTAGAAGATATAGTGATTGAAGCAGGGGGTGACCCAGCCAACATTGAAGGGGAAAAAGTCTTAATTAAACAGAAAAATGAGGATATAGTTGCTCTTAGAAAATAGTTGAAGTTGCCTCAAAGTGAAAACTCTCAAGCAAAAGAAATTCTACAGCAAAAAACAGAGAATGATGATTTAAAGCAGCTTGTACATCAAATGTCAGGTCAGATAAAAACAATGGAAAGTCAAATAGAAGCTCTAATGAAAGAGAATGAATAACTAAGAAAAGCACAACCAATGGTCATTCCTACAGTGATCCCCACTGTAAACACTGCTATACCATCTACTTTGGCAGAACACTTGGCACCGAACGGAGTACTGCCAACTGCAGTGCCAATTACTTCTCTAATCTATGCCTCTTCTTCTTCATCCTCACAGAGGACCACACCACAAGACCAAGATAAAGAGATTCTTAGTTTGAGAGGAACTATTAAAAATTTGGAAAAATCCAAAAATGATGCCTTGACTACTTCTAGAGGACATGAGCAAAGGGCTGATCGACTACAAGAACAGGTAAAGATTCTGCAAGCACAAGTAAATCTTACAGATGAAGTGGCCTTTATAAAAAGTCATTTATGGACCAAAATTATTGATGGCATTCATTCTCAATGGCCTTCAATTCGGATAATTTATGAACAGAGGGAGTTACTTCAAGTTGCTAGTGCAGAGATTGACAAGACTAAGAGGGAAATTGACAAAAAACCAGCCCAAGCAATCCAAATCATAGCTTTTTTAAATAGTAAGACCAGGGAAGAGTTGGAAGAATTGAAAATTGTTGATAGAACAGAAACCATTCTTCAAATCAAAAAGGTCCTGAACAAAAGAAACATAATGAGTACTCTAGAGGACCGGTGTAAAGACATGAATTTATCCATCTCAAGATTTTTAGCCAAATACAAAACATTGTCAGAAACAGGTTTGCCTGATATTCACGCATTGAATGACAAGTTAATGCCTCAGAAAGATTATGATCTAAAAATCAGAAATCATGCAAAAGAGCAAGCCACACAACAACTGCCTCAAGGATCACCAACAGGCAGAATACTTCTTCAGTATTTTGAAAATATGTTCTTTTTAGATAATGAGATCAGGCATATGTTCACTATAAAGCCTAACTTTTCCAAGTATACAGAGGCAGATGAAAGTTACAGAAAATTGAAGACTATGAAGATCCCCTCTGCAGAAAAGTGGCAAGAATTCACAGATCTGCTGTGAATTTAATGGATAAAAAACAGGAAATTCACTTGAAAATTCATTTTTTACTGTTACCTCAAATGGTAAAAATACAGGGTTAAAGTGCACAACAACAATCAGTTCAAATTAGAATAATCAGTTCTATTTTTGCTTGTAAAAAGGTAACATCTTGCAAACTGTTTTGCAGCTGTCCCTCTTTTTAAGTTTTCTTTCCTATTTTTGATTAAAACATCATCTCAATTCCTGAGATATTTTGTAAACATTTTTTTGTATAAATACTTAACAATTCAAAGTATTCAGTGTGAATAAAATTTCTCAAGACAACTATAGTTCGTGCTCTCTACTTGGCATTTTAATGTTTTCTACTTTTTTCGTGCTCTCTACTTGGCCATTGGCCTGTGGGTGATATGGAGTTGTAATCTTGTGCTGAATGTGGTAGTTTTGCAATGTTTCAGCTAATTTATTACCTAAAAATTGTGGTCCTCCATCTGTGATTATGTCCCTTGGGAGACCATAGCGCACAAAGATTTGGAAAAGAAACTGTACTATAGAGTCCTCTGTAGCTTTTGAAACTACCTCTGCTTCGACCCACTTAGTGACATATTCGGTTGCAACTAGGATGTATGTTTTTTGGTTTGAGGGAGGACTAATAGGGCCAACAAAATCAAGTGCCCAGCGTTCAAATGGTTCAATCACTAGTTGAGGGTTTAAAGGCATTTCATCAGACTGTCCAGGGCGTCCTGCCCTTTGGCAGCTATCACAGGCCTGCACGAATTTTTTGGCATCTTTAAAGATGGTAGGCCAGTAATAGCTTGTTCGTAAAACCTTATGGGCAGTTCTACGGTTCCCAGTTAGATCCCCTTCTTCAATCTTCTTAGTTGTAGCTTAAGGATTCTTAAGTGCCCTTTTGCTCAGATTCCATCCACTCCATCAAATCAAGCCTATACATAGCCTTAGAAGGTCACCTATCTTGCCCTTAGCACATTTGCATCTCTGAGCCTTATTTCTTAGTTCTGCTTGCCTAGAGAGTTGACTCCATTTCCCAATATTCTGGTAGATCCTTCTCGTTTACCTTGAAATCTCTTTATTCCCACCAATCTTTTAAAATCAAACCCAAATACACAATCATAGCTAGCCTAATATCTATTACTAAAACAAAGCTAAATCATACGGAGAGATCCCTCTCTAGAGTTCAAGAAGGCTAGATCTTGAATTCCCAAAGCGGTTCTTGGTTACCCTTGGTGTTCTTAACTACAAAAATCCCTATCCCACAACCTGAGAATTACTAGGGTGATAACAGGCCTTGGGGGTATTATGATCCTTGGAGGAAACTCCCACAAATAGAAGAGTTGACAGAGAAAATTGGATCGAGTACAAAGGTGTGGCAGGTGGGTTTTACCCTATACCAATTGTTATGGTGCATATATGATGTGTATTACAGTTTATCTTATAATTTTGTTGAAGTAGAATACAACAATTTACATAGTGATATGAGAACCACTCTCTAGAGTATACATCGATTTTGTACACATGGCTTTTCAGTTTCTTTTTAAGATATATCATTGGTGATGATCACATGATTATATAATGAACCATTAAGTTGAACTATATAATTATTCCTCACAACACATACACACAAAGCGTCGCTATTGCGCCAGATGCCTCCAAACGTCGCAATTGCAACACTTAGACATTCTGTTACAATTGCGATGTTTGGACGCATCTGTCGCAATAGCGACGCCTTGGAGAATAGGGTCGCCATTGCGACGTCTTCCTTCAGACGTCGCCACTGCGACACTTTGTCTAAGTGTCGGTATTACCACCCATTTCTCTAAACGTCGGTATAGAGACGGCTTCGGGCGGGATTGAAAAAAATTGCGGAAATTTCTGAAATTTGGTCAAAAGCGTCGGAAGCAAGTGTCGGAATTTCCGCCAAATGTAGTAGTTTAGCGACGCTTTGGGCCATGGTGTCGCAATTGCGACAGGGTTTAGGTGTCGGTATTGCGACAGGTTTCTATAGATGTCAGTATAGCAACGGTTGCGGGCGGGATGGAAAAAATTTGGGAAAATTTCCGACATTTGGTCAAAAGCGTCGGAAGCAAGTGTCGGAATTTCCGCCAAATGTAGTAGTTTAGCGACGCTTTGGGCCATGGTGTCGCAATTGCGACGTCTGCCTCCAAAATTTGCAATTGCGACAGGTTTTAGGTGTCGGTATTGCGACATCGTTCTATAGACGTCGCTATAGCGACGGTTCCGGGCGGGATGGAAAAAATTTGGGAAAATTTTCAACATTTGGTCAAAAGCGTCGGAACCAAGTGTCGAAATTTCTGCCAAATGTACTAGTGGGTGGCAGTGACTTTATGGATCCCCCCCCCCCGGCGGGGGTTTTCGGGGGCAGCACCCCCAAAGATAAAAACATATGTAAAAGTGCCTTGTAAAAGTATAGTAATTTCTAGTCAATCTAGGTCGTTCATTAGGTGGATGATTTGACGGTAGAAGTTATGTTTAGTTTAAGTTTTTTTTTCCCTAGAAGGCAACCCCTCTCTTTGTATGAGGGTATTGTATTGAGGCAGTGTATTACATGTGTATTCTCTGAGCGGGAAATAGATAGGGAGACTGTGAGAGAGAACAGAGGATATTACAATGGATTTGATGTAGGTTTTGTCTCTTCATTTTGTTGGATAATAGAAAGGAAGGACTGGCTGTTCGGGGTGGACATAACCCAAACTGGGTGAACCACGTATATCTATGTCTCTCTGGTTTTATGTGTTTTGTGTGCTTTTATTTTCCACATATTTTATGTGTTACATTTCTCTATAATATATAATTTTCTAACAGCTGGTATTAGAGCCGAAGGTATATTTGGCTGATAAACTCACAGGAAAGAAGGGTTCCTGGTTCGAGTGGGAGCAATGGCGGAAGATGGTAAGTTTAGGGTCGAGAAATTTAACGGCCAAAACTTCCCACTATGGAAGATGCAGATGGAAGATTATCTGTATCAGAAAGATCTGTACCTACCATTGAGCGGAAAAACAAAGAAGCCGACAGCCATGACAGACGCGGAATAGAACATTCTCGATAGAAAGGCACTCAGAACAAAACGGTTGTGCTTTGTGGTGTCAGTTGACTTCAAAATTTCTAAGGAAACAACAACAGAGGGTTTGATGTAGAAGCTGGCGAAACTATATGAAAAACCCTCGGCCTCAAAAAAGGTATTTCTTATGAAACGATTATTTAATATGAAGATGTCGGAAGGTGGATCTATTGCAGACCATTTAAATTATTTAATACATTTACCAGTCAGTTAATTTTTGTAGGGATAAACTTTCATGATGAAGTTAGAGCTCTGTTATTCTTGTGCTCATTTCCAGAGAGTTGGAATGGTTTAGTAATGGCCATTAGTAACTCTGTCTCTAGATCTAGTACTTTAAAGTTTGATGATGTTTTTTCAGTGCTATCCTTAGCGAGGAAATGCGACGGAAAAGCTCCGGTGAGACATCGGGTAATGCTTTGAGTGCAGAGTCTAGGGGAAGGAGAATGGAAAGAGGAAAGAGCTCAGGATATCGTAGTAAATCAAGAAAAGGCAGATCCAAGTCCAGATCGGGGATAGTGTGCTAGAAATGCGGAAAGAAAGGACACCTAAAGAAAGACTGTAGATCTCGGAAGGGAAAAGAAGGAGATGCATAGCAAGAAAACAATCATGAAGCAAATGTGACAGGTGATGTGTTACAAGATGCTTTGATTCTTTCTTTCGAAAATGTTACTGATTCTTGGGTTGTAGATTCAGGGGCTTCATTCCATGCCACACCTGATAAGAAATATTTTCATGATTATGTTCAAGGAGATTTTGGACAAGTTCGTTTGGGTGATGATAAACCCTGTAAAATTGTTGGAATGGGTAAAGTTCTTGTAAAACAACAGAATGGAAACCAATGGCTACTAAAGGAGGTAAGGCATTTTCCAGATCTGAAGAAAAATCTGATTTCAACAGGGCAGTTAGGCGGTGAAGGTTGTGTGACAACTTTCACAGATAAAACTTGGAAGGTCACCAAAGGAGCCTTGGTAATAGAAAAAGGTGAAAAGGTTGGTACATTGTATTTATGCAATGGTATTTCTAACTTTGTTAATGCTTTAACTTCCAAAGGAGCAGATGCAGCATTATGGCATCATAGGCTTGGACACATGAGTGAGAAGGGAATGAAGATTCTTCACTCATGAAATTTGCTGCCAAGTTTAAAGAATGTTGATTTGGATTTCTGTGAAAATTGCATTTATGGAAAAAAAAAGAGTCAGATTTCTCAGAGTTGGGAAAGAAAAGAAGAGCGAAAAATTAGAGCTTGTGCATACAAATGTATGGGGACCTGCTCAGGTATCATCTCTCAGTGGCTCTTGTTATTATGTTACTTTTATTGATGATGCAACTAGAAAAACCTGGATTTATTGTATTCAGAATAAATCTGATGTATTTGATACTTTCAAGAAATGGAAAGCTTTGGTTGAGATTGAGACAGGAAAGAAGTTGAAGTGTCTCAGATCAAACAATGGAGGTGAATATCGTAGCAAATAATTTGATAGGTACGGTTCAGAGCATGGAATTCGTAGAGAGAAGATAGTTCCAAGAACAACACAAGAAAATGGTGTGTCAGAAAGGATGAACAAAAAAATCATGGAGCGTGCAAGGTGCATGAGATTGCATGCAGGATTTCCTTTACAATTTTGGGTAGATGCTGTAGATACTGTTGTTTATCTAATAAACAAAGGGCCTTCAAGTTCCTTGGACGGTGGTATTCCAAAGGAAGCATGGACAGGTAAAAAGGTAAACTACTCTTTTTTAAAGCCTTTTGGTTGTGAGGCCTTTGTCCATATTAATAAAGAAAATAGAACAAAGCTTGAGGCAAAATCAAAGAAATGTACCTTTATTGGATATGGTGTTAATGATTTTGGTTATCACTTATATGATTATGAAAATCATAAAATCATTAGGAGCAGAGATGTAATTTTAAATGAAAAGGTCTTGTATAAGAATCAGTTGCAGGAAAAGAAATAGGAAAAAGAAAGCAAGGAATACACAGTTCTTGATGAGATAACTAAAAAAGTAAAGGTGCCTGAAAATAATAATAATCAACAACCACAGCAGCAGCAACCACCACAACAGCAACAGACACCTCAAACACATGAAAGTGGTGTTATAAGATCTACTAGGATAAGTGTACCCCCTGAACAATACTCTCCTTCATTATATTATTTATTGCTAACTGATTTTGGTGAACCCGAATGTTATGAAGAAGCAATGCAGGTTGAAAGTAGGAAGAAGTGGGAGCTAGCCATGCAAGAAGATATGGACTCCCTAATGCATAACCAGACTTGGGATTTAGTCAGGTTGCTTGCAGGTAAGCTACATTGTAGAATAAATGGGTTTATAGGCTGAAGGAAGAAGATGGAGGAAAACAGGGGTACAAAGCTAGACTTGTGGTGAAGGGGTTTGCACAGAAGAAAGGTATTGATTATGATGAAATATTTTCTCCTATTGTTAAGATGAATTCAATCAGAACTATTTTAAGTCTTGTAGCAGCGGAAGATTTACATCTTGAACAGTTAGATGTAAAGACAACATTTCTCCATGGAGATTTGGAGGGAGAGATATACATGCAGCAACCAGAAGGATATGAGGTCAAAGGGAAATAAAATTTGGTGTGTAGGTTAAAGAAGAGCTTGTATGGCTTAAAACAGGCTCCTAGGCAGTGGTATCTAAAATTTGACAAGTTTATGTCTAAACAAGGTTATACTAGATGTCACTCTAATCATTGTGTTTATCTGAAAAAGAAAAATGATGGCAGCTATATTATATTGTTATTGTATGTAGATGACATGCTTGTTGCAGGGTCTAACATGCAGAAAATAAATTTGCTCAAACAAAAATTGTCAAATTCATTTGCAATGAAGGATTTGGGAGCTGCAAAACAGATCCTTGGTATGAGAATAACCAGAGATAGGAAAAATCGAAAATTAACATTGTCTCAGAATGAGTACATACAAAAGGTGTTGAAAAGATTTAATATGCACAATGAAAAACCAGTGAGTACACCTTTTGTTAGCCATTTCAAACTTAGTAAGGAGATGTGCCCAAAGACTCAAGAAGACATGGATTATATGTCTAAAGTTCCATATGCATCAGCAGTTGGAAGCTTAATGTATGCAATGGTCTGCACAAGGCCTGATACTGCACATGCAGTGGTATTTGTAAGCAGGTACATGAATAATGCAGGAAAAGAACATTGGATGGCAGTAAAATGGATTCTCAGATATTTGAGAGGTACCACAAATCAAGCATTATGTTTTGGTGGTTCAAACATTGCTCTACAGGGATATGTTGATGCAGATATGGCAAGTGACAGAGATAACAGAAGGAGCACTACAAGATATGTATTTACTGTAGGTGGAACAGTTGTCAGTTGGGTTTCAAAAATCCAAAGTGTTGTTGCACTTTCAACAACAGAAGCATAATATGTTGCTGCTACAAAGGCTAGTAAAGAAATGATTTGGTTACAAAGCTTTATGTATGAATTGGGTAAGAAGAATGATATGGGCACATTATACAGTGATAGCCAAAGTTCCATTCATCTTGCAAAGAACTCAACATTTCATTCCAGGACTAAAAACATACATCTCAAATACCATTTCATACGGTCAGTATTGGAAGACGGAGAGTTGAAGCTGGAAAAGATACACTAGCCAGAATCCTGCAAATATGCTAACAAAAGTTGTAACCAGGGAGAAACTGAGAATGTGCTCAACTTAAATTGGTCTTCAAGGATGACGATGAAGATGAGAAACAACCAGGTCCAAAGAGGAGTCATTTTCCAGCAAATGAAGTAGTGATGGAGTTGCTACAATCAGTCTCCAAGTGGGAGATTGTTGGGTGTGGAGCCTGATTATCTTGTTTACTTTGTATCACAGCATTGGACCCCTGTACCTTAAATGGGGCGGCAACACCGCCCGTAATTAATCGCTGCCGTGGCGGGTCCAGGGGGGGCGGCAGTGACTTTATGGAGCCCCCCTTGGTGGGCGGTTTCAGCGGCAGCGCCCTTGAAGCTAAAAACAGATGTAAAATTGCCTTGTAAAAGTATAGTAATTTATAGTCAATCTGGGCCGTTCATTAGGCGGATGATCTGACGGTAGAAGTTATGTTTAGTTTAAGGTTTTTTTTCCCTAGAAGGCAACCCCTCTCTTTGTATGAGGGTATTGTATTGCGGCTGTGTATTACATGTGTATTTTTTGAGCGGGAAATAGATAGGGAGACTGTGAGGGAGAACAGAGGATATTACAGCGGATTTTCTGTAGGTTTTGTCTCTTCATTTTGCTGGATAATAGAAAGGAAGGATTGGCTATTTGGGGTGGACGTAGCCCAAACTGGGTGAACCACGTATATCTGTGTCTCTCTGGTTTTATGTGTTTTGTGTGTTTGTATTTTCCGCATATTTTATGTGTTGCATTTCTCTGTAATATATAATTTTCTAACATGACCTAATGCCAAGATCTGAAAATGAGGTTCAATACCTTCAATATTGTCCTCCCAATAAAGTAGAAACCTCCTCCACTGAAAAGGAGCACTGAAATTACCTAGATCTGAAAGATCTAGTCTCCACTTGCTGCAGCTTGCAAAAACAACCAAACCCTCAATAGGATCTGCGCTGTAGTTGAAATAAGAAGCTTGGCCCTAAGTCAGATAGTGGACAATGCAATACAAACTCTCCCAAGAGCTACTCAATGGGAAGAGCTAGGATTCCCAACCAGGAACACCCAATGCTAAACAACATTCAATCTTAGCTAAACAACAAGAGAAATATATATGTATAAACAGACCATATATTCAGAAAATATGATAAAAATCAACAACCTTCTAATGCTACCATCCTCTTCCTTTTATAATTCAAGAGCTTGCAAACCCTAAACCACTTCGAATGAGATCACTTCTTTCACACAAGGCACCTCCATCTAAAATTGTGTTGTCCCTCATTGATGGCCACTCCTCCATGAAAACGTTGTAGATTTTTTCAAGGCTGACCCATTCAAAATGTCCAGCCCCTTTCACACCTAAGGGTGCTTGATTTAACAGCCAAGTTTTATACTTTTCACATTTGGCATTGATTTATTCATGTTTAAGGAGTATTATGGGTCTCCTTTGATCTTTTATTATTTAAAAAAAGTAATAAAACATAAATGAATATTCCAATTAGCTCATAACTAATTGGGAATATTACAGTCCTCCCTTCCCAAATGTTGCTTGTCCTCAAGCAACTGATAAGGTGAGTGTTTTAACTCTTCTTCTCCTCCATTGGTGACACCAATATGTAATAAGATTCCTCCATAAGCCAAGTGTTTACCAATCCATCTCTCCATGAATTTCTCCTCCAAAGTTCTCATGATATGTAAATAATCCATCCCATAAGGAGACAATAGCTCAAATGAAACAAACATGGCTTGCCCAATGTTCTCCCTGAAACATGTAGCATAAGATACATGAAGAATATCCATCCCATAGGGCACATACATACCTCGCATCCTCCCTCCATACATTCCCATAAAAAGTACAAGTACATCATCAATGTATGGGATCAAAACTACATATATACAAACAAAAAGTTGTGCATATGTAGGTGGGTCATAGTCCGACATGTGGAACCAATGAAGTGCATCTCCTGACTGCATCAGGTCAAGATGTGGTAAGTGGTTTCCCCACCACTTACTTGCTGTCCAAGTCATCTCACTATGGATGAAAGTGTGAGATATATTTGGTGCCTTAGGAATCCACCCATCATGAAACAAAATCTCCCTTTGTCCTCCAAAGGAGTGGCCATATTCAGACATTTTTGTGGCCCAAAGTTGGCCATGGAGTTTATAAGGTACAATAATCCTTCTTGGAGTTATGGCCTGCATATACATGGTGAAAAAATGCAAACAATAATAAAATGAAATGTTATTTACATGAGCATATTCTCCACCAAAATTCCTCCTTAAATAAATGGAGTGGTGCATAGATCTATCTCTTTTCTCACAAGAAGAAAGAGATGGCTGAATTAACTCTTTTATAGAGTCATGATGCTATCCAAAATCCACATGGCTCATGCATCTTTGAAAATTTTGATGTATTTCTCCTTCAAATCCTTTCCAAGTAAAGCTCCTCATGATGATGTTGTAGATACTCATGGAATATGTGTGGCTGAAACATAACTCTTCATTGGCCCTTTGTAGCAACTTCTCCTTGAGATTTGAGGCTCTAGACAAGAAGATCCTACCATGACAATATATGACTCCTTCTTGGACCGAATAGCCCTCTTCATGTAACTGGTCATCATGTATCTGCATGTGTGAAGATCCTTGGAGTAATCCACGAACAGTTGGGATTTCCAATATGGATCAATTTCCCATAGTGACAACGCTGATGATCTATCAACATAAATGTTTGTCATATCGTTGCTCTCCTCCTTGACATTTCCCATGCCAAAGGTACATTTTTTAAGGTCATCCCTTCCATGCTTCTCCTCCCACATGAATCCCTCCAAGCTAGTATGGTATGCTCTAATGAAACCAGTGGGATTGGAAAGCAAGATCTCATATGTTGCATGTAGTAGTTTATCCTTGAGCTTTGAGTCTCTAGTCAAGTAGATCTGATCATGGAAATAAATGACTCCTTGAACTACTCTATACATCTCATCTATTACTTGTCCATCAAGAACCTTACCTGTGAAGAGGTTCTTGTAATATTCCACCAATAGTTGGGACTCCCAATATGGATCTAGGCCTCCCAACAATGACAACGCTATAGAAATCTGAAATGAAGCTCTTGTCACATCATAACTCTCCTCTTTTACATGCTCATGGCTAAAGCCACATGTTGGATGCTACCCCACTTCTTCTGCCTCTCTTGCAGGTGATCTTTCCCAAGAAAAGATTGGAGTACTTGGAAGTCAACCTCCTCTTGAAAGGTATCTCTCCTCCAAAACTTCCATAGTTTGGCCAATGCATACAAGAGTGTCAATGACCCCTTGTCATATTCAGAAATATTCCTCATGTATGGAAGTATCATTTTCTGCCCCAAGGTTATGGAGTAACCCTTTGACACCATGCTCATGTCATCATATATTTCTGAGTCATCATCTTTCAGCACAAATAACTGAGTGGGAAATAGCAATGTCCATATCAGAAACTCACTCACCTCTCCTTTGAACCCAACTAAGGTTCCCTGCATTGTGATAGCTCCTCCCAAGGCTCCTTCCTTAGCCAAATATATCAATGTTGCACCATGTTGAGAGAACAATGTTTTCATCTTTCAATCAGGGGGTCTACCTGGTGGAATGCCTCCATGTAAAGAGAAATCAAAATTTGAAGTAGACTGTATAGGTGAGTGGACTAATTTGTCCCTCCCTTCACTACATAAATCAGTCTCCTTCTTCTGTCTATAAACCCCTTGAAATAAACAAGGGTGCATGCTCATCATCCTTGGAGTTGATCCACCTTTTCTTCTCCTCCTGTAATAAAGGTGTTGTTGCCCATCACTATTTCCACATGTTGCTCCTTGGGAACCTTTTTCAACCATGAAAAATCTCTTCCTTTTGAAGCAATAGCTTCATGCCCAACGTCATGTGGTGATGGTTCTTCTTCTGAAGTGACAGTGTTGTCACTTCCTTTCTACTCTTCCTGCTCATTAATATTTGAGGATACCTCATCAACATTTTGAGTATACCTCATCAACAATGAGAGACCTTAGATCTTGGTCTTCCCTTGAAGGAGGAATCTCCATGTATTCCCTTTGAGAAGAAACCTCATCAACAATGAGAGACCTTAGATCTTGGTCTTCCCTTGAAGGAGGAATCTCCATGTATTCCCTTTGAGAAGAAATCTCTTCATGCAATGGGGATCTTTCCTTTGGGCCTTTGGTAAGGTATCACACAAGTTCTTATCACCTTCGATAGAAATCTGAAGTGGAGTTGGTGTAATAGATCTTTCCAAATCATGCAAGGGTTTTGAATGTTTATGTTTTGCTAGCTCAATCAAAGATGTTTCAGATTTTTTTGCATCAAATATCTTCACTAATCTCTTAGTGAATCTTGCATAAGTAGATATATTTGCATTTCTTAATGAAAAAGATTCAAATAACCACCAAGCATAAGCTTTACCTTCAAGATGCAGTGCTGCTATCCTAAGGGCCTCCTTTTCTGAAACTTGATGTAGATGCAAATATGAGTTTAGCTAATCTATCCAACCCTTGGCTGTGCATGTGGAGGACCCATCAAAGTTTGGTAGAAATAATCTGCCTCTTTTGCTTCTGTTGTGATTGTTGGGTCTTCTTTCCTCTTTGATCTTACAACACCCTTGGAATTTTAGGTGATATTTGAACCTTTAAGATTTAGATTCATATTCCTTAAGATAGTCACTCAAGGTCTCCTCCTTTGGTGCATCTTCTTCCTCCATCTCTCTTGTCATAAATCTGGGCATAGTATAACGTTGTAGATCTAATTTTGTGGCTGAATGCTCACACACATAATATGAAGAACTGGGGCTTTTGTCATGTGGAAATATTCTTGATGGATCTTCATGTATTTCCCTCCTCATTCCCTTGATTTATATTTTAAGGTCATGCATAGTTTGGAGAAGAAGTCTTGAAAACTCCTTTCCTTTCAATCCTCCAGATAATGGGGTTTTACCCTTTTCTTCTTTTTCATTTGTATAATCAAATCTTTGATGTCTTCTCTTTTGATAACACTTCTCTCTATCAGTGAGAGGCTCTCCTTATTCATAAGACATATTGGCTTTTATAATGCACAGGATGTGCCAAGATAATGCTCTTTTACCACTGTAATATTCCCAAAAGGGGAATGTAGCAATATAATGCAGAATGACAGGAAAATAATGCATATCAACTTTTATATAGCAAGAGGTTAATATGGAGACCTTTAATTTGTTATAACCGCAACAAAACATTTGTAAGAAATGGCCCATAAGATGCATAACAAGAAAAGGAACCCTCGAATGAAAGAAATCCCTCAAAATGGGGTGCTGCAACCATACATAAAGACTGGAAAAGCCTTACAGGGTTATTTTATTGGCTCTGCAACAGCTATATATTAAACATAAGATCTAGAGTAGATAAGTGCATAAAAATGTATATCTATATCATATCCATGCATTATACAAGCTCCTCTAAAGAACCCCCTTGGGTTTTTCAGCAAAACACCAAGTACAAGATGTAGATCTGAGATCTAAGACTATAGATTTACTAAAAATTATAGATCTGGAAATTTTGGCTGAACTGATATAGGAAATATAATAGCCTCCTCTAATAGATCTCCAAAGTGAAGGGCATATCCCCAACACTGAGAAAATCAGCTCTCCAATGGTGGCTTGAACCACCCTGCAACTGCACCTACAGGAATAACACAGATCTGGGTCTATACTACGCTGTAGGGATCAAAACGTGGTTTTCCTGATTCCAAGATATGAAAATGAGGCTCAATGCCTTCAATACTATCTTCCCAATGAAGTAGAAACCCCCTCCACTGAAAAAGAGCACTGAAATGGCCTAGATTTTAAAGATCTAGTCTCCACTTGCTGCATCTTGAAAAAACAACCAAACCCTCAATAGGATCTGTGCTGTAGTTGAAATAAGAAGCTTGGCCCTAAGCCAGATAGTGGACAATGCAATACAAACTCTCCCAAGAGCTACTCAATGGGAAGAGGTGGGATTCCTGACCAGGAACACCTAATGCTAAATAGCATTCAATCTCAGCTAAAAAACAAGAGAAATATATATGTCTAAATAGACCATATACTCAGAAAATATGATAAACATCAACAACCTTCTAATGCTACCATCCTCTTCCTTTTATAATTCAAGAGCTTGCAAACCCTAAACCACTTCCAATGAGATCACTTCTTTCACACAAGGAACCTCCATCTAAAACTGCATTGTCCCTCATTGATGGCCACTCCTCCATGACAGCACTGTAGATTTGGTCAAGGCTGACCCAGTCAAAATGTCCAACCCCTTTCACACCTAAGGGTGCTTTATTTAACAACCAAGATTTATCCTTTTCACATTTGGCATTGAGCTATTCATGTTTAAGGAGTATTATGGGCCTCCTTTGATCTTTTATTCTTTAAACAAAGTAATAAAACAAAAATGAATATTCCAATTAGCTCATGACTAATTGGGAATATTACAAGTTATTATATAAGTTTGAGAAATCTGCCCTTCCATGTTGTAAATAGATTTATTATTTGGATTTGGAAGTGGTCGAACAAGTAATTGGTTTGGTTTTTGGGAAAATGGTAAAGAGAGTTGTGGATTTGCATTTTGAACTTGAGCTTGAGGTAATTGATTATTCTGAGGAAACAATTGTGGTGGAAAATTTTGATAGGGTGGTGTTGTACCATACAACAACCCTCCCTTTTACTTAAATTTTAGAAATAAAATTTAAGTAATAGGGTCCCTTTCTTTTTAGAAATAAAACACTTAGAAATAAAATTCATTACCATACAACAACCCTCCCTTTTACTTAAATTTTAGAAATAAAATTTAAGTAATAGGGTCCCTTTCTTTTTAGAAATAAAACACTTAGAAATAAAATTCATTGTTTTAGAAAATTTCATATTGTTACTAAACAAATTCAACATCCAAAAAATTTTTGGTCCGATCTAATATACAAGGCCTTATCATAAAAAAACAAATCAAAGTTAAAAGTTCAATCGCAATCGGAGAATCGGAGATAACCTTTAAAAGAAATTTCATATGCCCATTTCAAATCTTCCGATGCGATTAGTCCAATCGGAAAATTTCAATCGCTAAGAGTTTAAAGCAGTTAATTATAACTTCCGATGCGATGCGGACAATCGCAATCGATTAATCGGGACAGTCTTCAAAAGACTCTTTACGCTTAGTTGAAATTCCCCGATCCGATGTGCATTTGATAATAAACGCTTTTAAAAGAAAAATCGAACATTTGTTTAAAATATATGGTAGACCCCACCATTGGAGATCGGAAAGATTTGTAATCGAAATCGATCAATCGGGATAAACGTATTGTGATCTTCATCTGCCATTCAAAAACTTCCGATGCGATTCATTTATTTGCATACGAAGATTTTTAGAATGAGTGAATATATTAATATATCACAAGCGCCAAATCTTTATTGGTACGAAGGCATTCAATAACGAATCAAATGAATATGGTTTATGATTTGGTTTTAAATACTTAAGTGTGACCCAAAAGGAGCATTTACGTAATATACGAAACAAATAAATGAAAACCATAAGTTCATAAATCATTCCGTTTGAGTGGCTTGTTGATCACGACTGAGATTTTATTGTCTTGCGGAGCCAAAGAACACCAAGTTCTTTCATTCACAGACAAAGGGAAGCGGTAGCAGACGCAGAAATGTCAAAGAGAGGGAGAAGAAACAAGACTGCTCTACCAGTGAAGTTTGCCGAAACTCCTACGGTCTCAAAAGAAAAGCCCATAAAGCTAAGGCTAGTCACAGATACATCATGCCAAGGTCTTGGGAAAATGACATGGGACGCAGTCTACAACCTGTTGGAAAGAGAAGACCCCAAGGTCACAGTTGAGAGAGCATCAGTTCCAGACGAGGATAGCTCGGATTCCGACTCCGATATCAATGAAAAAACACTTGCAAATTCGTTTTTGCATCGAATTGCAGCCAGAGCGAGCATCATGCCTTACTATGATGTAGTTCGATGGGTTATTGACATTGTAAAGATAAAAGATAGAACGTTTGTTTCATCATCTGGAGTGCCTTTCGGCTCATTTAAAGCAGAAGACCTGAAAGCAATGTACCACCTTCCAGACCCACAGAAGGTGTATAACAAGGAATTTATCAAAGATTTTGCTGATAATAACAAAATCCAATCTGACCCTATCAAAGATTGGAGGAAAAAGCCAGAGAAGCACCGAAACGAAGCATCCGGTATGTATTCTGTAGATTCCCTTCTGCCCCCATATTGCTATGCAGCTGCCATGATGTGTAGGTTATTTGGCAATGATAATTCAGCTAGGTTTTCTATACAAATGGTCCCATTAATCCTAGCTGCTGTGAATTCTGACATTATGGATTGGGCTGTTATTCTTTCTGATAGAATGGCCAATAGGATACTTGAATATAGACAAGAAAAAACCGATGGAAATTCTACTCCTTTTTTCTTTTGTGCCTACATTCTTGATGCTCTTTGTTTCAATTCCGAATTTCCCTTATTTGGATGGAAATGGACTCCCAAAGACCCTCTTCCAATCCATATTTATCATAAATTTCTTTGGAAGATTCATTTCCAAGCTAATGTATATAGAATCTGTCATGGTTTCCTCATCCCTGTTTTCCAAACCATTTTCAATCGCTTTCCTCCTAGGTTTTCTGATAAAGCTAAAGCCGACCTGTCTGCAATCGGAGATTGGTTTGGGGAGAAAAAATTTAC
Organism: Pinus albicaulis; assembly: GCA_034641835.2. Classification (NCBI taxonomy): domain Eukaryota; kingdom Viridiplantae; phylum Streptophyta; class Pinopsida; order Pinales; family Pinaceae; genus Pinus; species Pinus albicaulis. The sequence goes on from CM076571.1 coordinate 63,838,849, forward strand.
TTACATCAGGGTTTTTGGTAGTATAGTGGAGCCGCATGTTCTTCCGCTTTTTGTTCCAGACAAACTTCTCGCTCAAGAAGTTTCTTATCAATTGACAATTGAAGGTATATCCAGGTCTTTGAATAATAGTAAGAAGAGAATGTGGCCTCAATTCCCACTTAATTGTGGTCATTTCACTCTAAATGATTTCAAGCATGCAGAAAAAGAAGTCTTCAAGATAAGAGGTTGTAAATTTGCAACCATTCCTGGAAGACAATATGATCCAAAAAAGATAGCATTTGATGTCACTGCTTCAGTTTCAATTGCTCGTTTTGAGCATGAACCGGATCTGTTCGATGATTTGTTTGTTTTATTAGATAATTTCCCTCGAATTTTTGACTTGGTCAAGTCTAAATTTCAACAGGAGGAAATAAATAAATTTCTCTTATTTAGGAGTCAGAGATTATTGAGAGTTCCTCTAGATCAGTTGAGAACTCAAATTCAAAAGTCAGAGATAGCAGGTACATTCAGCCAAACGCCAGTAGGAACATCTACCGGCAAAATCATTACACAATCGGCTGTCAACCAGCCAACTGTACATACTCCAAAAGTGGTCACTATTGACAAACCTGATGTACAACAAGGAAATACTGAAGATAAATCCAGTCCAAATACTGGCCAGAAGTCTCAAATGACAGAAAAATGCATAAATATCAATGATGATGTACATAATCAAAAGGATGGATCAGATGACAAAAGCACTGAGCAGAGCATAGATACAGAAAAAGGAAAAGAAATAACTAAAGAGATTATGCTTTCCACTAATCTTGATGTTTCTCCTCAGCTATTAAAACAATATGATCAGTTTGCTCAACAGCTTGGATTGCAGGATAAAGATGAAGAACAAATAGAGCAGGATGTTGAAATCATTCCTGAACATCCTACAGGGCATATTGTATTAAAAGGTGAAGAGATCCCTCCTTTGGATGTATTTTACAGCCCTAAACATAAGGCTGTTGTTAAAAGGCAAAGAAAGAAAAGAAAAACGGAACAGGGCATATTTTCTACTCCATCAGAGGAGTTTATGAATATTGTTTATAAGAACAATGAAATGAATCCATTTGAAGACCTCACGAAATTATCCCAGTATACAGGAGCTTATAGTGCTGCAACAGTAGATAAAGTTGTAGAAGTTTCTCAACTGGTAATTCAGAAAGATCTTCACATAGCTTCAATGGAAGAACAAGCCAAGGAGAATTAGCAACTGATTAGCCAATTGCAACAACAACTACAGGATCAGACATTCAGGTCTAAAGAATTGGAGAAACAGCTTGCTGAAGAAAAGAAGAAGGTTGATGAAAAGCTTTTAGGCAAACAAAAGCAGCTAAATGAAGAAATTTCTAAATTACAGAGTCTGTTACAAAATGAGGAAAATGCAAAAATGATTCAAGAAAAGGAATTTCAAGCAACTTTGGATAAGTTTAAAGATTACCCAAAGTTAAATGAATTCAAATCAGAAGCCCTTGAGGCTAATAAACTATTGACTCGGCAGTTAATTGAATTTTGCTCAAAACTGTCACAAGCAGAACCTTTATGTGATATTACTTCATCTTTGATCCAAAATATCATAACTCTTAGACAAGAAATAGATGATGCCGATGAAAATATTTCCGAGTTTCTCAACTGGCAGAATACAGAAAAAGGAAAAGAAGCAAATCTTCCTAGGATAGAGGAAAAACACAAAGAAATCTTGTTTACAGAATGGGAACATCAACTAATGAAAGCTGAGAGAGCAATATCCAGGGCCAGAAATATGATGAATAATATCACTCAACTCATAAATGACAGCTTATACTCAATTAATCTCATTTCAGACTGTGTTCCTGGCAGTTTGCCAAAAATAAAAGAAACTGAAGACAAGTGGAGAGAAGAAATGGAAAGGAAAAGTCAACAAATCGGCAAACTTCAAACGATATCCTGGGATAGTATGTGGACCCATTTGATCAAGCCAAACAATCAGCAGACAGCTATCAAACTTCTATCAAATGCTTTCGATTGTCTAATTCCAGAATTTTCTGATGCCACCTATACTGGACAGTTGCATTCTGAGATGAGTCATCCACCAAGACTCCGAGATATGTTGAACATTTGCAACTTGGCTTCATCAAGCGAGGGAGAAAAACAATGAATCAGTTTTCACTCAAGATAGCATTTTAGTTTTAATTTGATAGATTGTAGCAGTAGTATTAGGATTTTGTTATGTAATTTATTATTTAAATCCCTCTCATGCATTTAGAGAGGGATCGGAAGTTGTAATATTTTTGGGATTTGGAGCTAACATTTCTGTACTTCATTCCTTATTATATTTATATGAAAGATCACATCTGGTGATTTTTGTGTGCTCAAATTATCTTTGAAGTGTTGCATTTTTGTGCCTTCGGATTTAATTTTACATTGGAGTTACTAGATCAGAGTATCACATTTCATTTGACAGTCTTCAAGATGAATGAGGTATTTTTATCTGTTCACTGTTGATTTTCTCTGTTATATGGTATTCATTTGAAGAATTTGCTATCATTTATATATTTGGTTTTCATAATATTTCCTTTTTATATTATCATTTTTTATTATAATTGGAATGTTATCATTTATAAGCATATATGAATGGTATATAATGATGAATACAATATACTAATATAACTCTGTTTAATTTATTAAACAGAGTTATTTTTATTCGTTTCTGCACATTTCAATTTAATCAATAATACATTTCCATGGTTATTATTAGATTGAAACAATCCTAAGTTGTATTCACATATAATCACCCGGGTTAAAATTAGAATTTCTTTATCAGGATTTAGTTTAGATTAGATAGTTTTATTTTCTGTTAATTTAGTCCCATTTTCACCCATCCAATTCAATCCACTTAGTTATAAGGAAACTGGTCCTTTAAATCCAGTCGGAGCCACCATCCCAAACGGAAAAGGAGCTGTCTTAAGGTCCCAATGTTTGAAGCAGAGATTTTCTAGGCTTCAACATTTTTGGCGCTAGAAGGAGGGCCTTCAACTGTGAATGGCAAGCAAACCCAAATTTGCAAACCATTCTAAGAGTAATTCTCCCTCCACATCACCTCGTACTTCCCAATTGCCTGCTGATTCTTCAGCATCCAAACAAGAAGAAGAGGTATCCACTATCACTGCTCAAACCCACCATACTTCAGAACAATTAAGTCTTGAATCTCCTGAAGTTCAGTCTCTCATCCAGAAACTTCAGAGTTTCTCGATTTCACCACAGAAATCTGAGCTATCTCAAAGCAGTGAGACTTCGCAATTCAATCTACCTCACCCTCTTACTAGACTTCATAGTGAGAAGCTCGGTATTGAACCTACTGAATTTCCTTTACCTAAAAGGAAAAGGGCAAAGAAAAATACTGAAGATTCTGACAGTGAAGCACTTTCATCCACATCCTCCATCTCATCTTCCCCAGTGCGAAGTCAACCATCCACTCCCTCATTACATATTGTTGTTCACCAGGAATTTGGAACTTCAACATCTCAACCTGCTCACTCCTCAACATCAATTCCTTCCCAGACATCTGGAATCTCAACAACAGTATCATCCACCACTGGTATTACAATGGCGGATCCATGGACCAGACCTGGTGCAGTCAACATGCCCGCACCATTACATGCATTACCAGATGCTCCCGAAAAATGGCTACCCAAGTTTAATCCAGAAAATGGAACCCAAGCTGAGGAACATATCAATAACTTCATGTTAGCAGTTAATTTGAAGGGAGTAACAGAGCAAGATGTCGTTGTTAGGCTTTTTCCTTATACATTGCAAGGATCAGCAGGATCCTGGTATTTTTCCCTGCCTTCTGATTCTATTACCAGTTGGGACACTTGCCAAGAACAGTTTCTCACTAAGTATGGAGACGATAGATCTTTAGCTACACTAATAAATGATCTCTCCAATCTTAGGATAGAGCATAGGGAACCCATTAAAGAATTTAATGCTCGTTTAAATAAACTTTTGAATAAAATCCCAACGACTTCCAAACCAAGTGAACAAATCAGAAGTGAGTGGTATATTACTGCCCTACCTGCCAATATAGCTATTTTTGTAGACAGGGCCGCAAAACCAACACTTGCTGAAAACATGAAAGAAGCACTTGCTGTGGAAAAACGTATTAATGCTCTAGAAAAGAAAGCGTCTCTTGAGGAAAGAAAAAACAAAAAAGTTTCATTCAAAGAAGACTCGAAGAAGAAAATCTCGAAAGATCCATATGATATGGAAGGCCTTCAAAAGGTCCTCAAGACTATGTCAAATGAAATGATTGAAATTAAGAAACAAGTAGCTGAAACTTCAACCAAAAGGCCCTTTAAGAATTATAAGAAAACCGAATCAAAACCACCCAATATCGTATCTTATGCAGATTCAGATCAAGAAGAGGAAGAAGAGGAAACAATCTCATTAACTGATAATGAAGAGGAAATTGTTGAATGCCATGGCATGTGGGATTTCATACTGCCCAACTCCGATACAGATAATGATGAAGAAGCTTTACCTGTCTCTACTAGGAGTAAAAGTACTTCTGAACCTGTTCAGACAACTTCAAAGAAACGGAGTGCAGGTGCTGCTACAACAAAAGAAAAAGTACCTACAAAGAAATCACCCGCAGCAGTCCCCCAAAACCCACCTTCAACTTCAAGTACTCCTCTAACATCCAAAACATTAGTAGTATCAGATTCAATGGATTACAATATTGTTGATGATATGAAGAAAACTAAGGCAAACATTACTATGTTTGAACTTAGCAAATTAAAACATCAGCAGAAATTGCTTCTCAAAGAATTGAATGCTGTTCCTTGTTCACCTCTTCCCAGTGCTAAAGCTGCAAATGATTCTGGTCAACCACCTTCTGGTATGATAGAAGCCACTGATTCAGTCCTGATTGGAGATAGATCAAATTCTCATACTCCACCCTTCCTTTTGACTTTTGAGATCTACAACAAAAACCTACACAATTGTTTGATTGACTCAGGGGCATCATCCAATATAATGCCAGCTTCAGTTTGTTCCAAACTGAACATAGAACCCCAAAAGTCTTCCATACATATTGTACAGTTAGACAGAAGCAAGGTCCAGGTTTTAGGAGAGATTAACTCTATAACTATCAGGTTAGCAGCTGATCCAAGGGTAGTTCAACGAATTGATATCTTAATAGCTGATATACCTGAATTTTATGGGTTGATTTTGAGTAGAGATTGGTCTGAAAAGCTCCATGGGTATATTTCTACCGATTGGTCTCACATGTGGTTACCTTATAGGGGAAAGCCAAATCAAATAAAAATCAATCGAGAGAAACACATGACCCATACTGTAACAGATTTTGAACAGGAAAATCAACCAATTGCATTTAATAACAACATCTTGGGAAATTATTCATCAGATTCATTTTTCGGAAATCTCCCTGCCCAACCATCCCCTTTCTCAGTAAACAGTTTAACATCACAGATTGAAAACTATTCACAAACTGATAGGTCAAGATGTTTTAGTGATACTGGGGAAACTGTAAATAATATTGTTAATACTTCTTTATTTTGGTCTTTATATTTTGATGGCTCTAAATCTAATGAAGGTTCAGGAGCAGGGTGTATCTTGGTTAGCCCGCAAGGTGAAAAAACAATGCTGTCCTGTAGGTTAGAATTTGAATGCACAAACAATACAGCCGAGTATGAAGCTTTAGTCCAAGGTCTGTATAAAGCAATTGGCCTCAAAGTGCAATATTTGAAAGTATTTGACGATTCTGAAATTATTGTCAAGCAGGTGAGAAATACAATTCACTGTCTCTCAAATCACCTCAAACATTATCAATCACTGGTACAAGAACTCACCACACACTTTTCTGCATTCAATATTTCTTCTATCCCTAGGTCTCAAAATTCAGCAGCAGACTTGCTAGCCAATGTTGCCTCCAGACTCATACCCTCCGAAGATTACAGCCTAGATAGATTTTCAATAGAATTACTTTTTCGACCATCTGTCCCAGACAATGTCACAAATTGGAGAGTTTTTTACCATGATCAAGATATCTTAAATTTCATGACTTCAGAGAAATCATATGATGATCAAATTATTGATGAAGAAGATCACGATTTACAAATTGCTTCAAAAGATAATGAAAATCCCTTTCCAAAATCTGTTGTTAGATTGGAAGACTTATATGATATTAAAGACAGATTCAAGAAAGTCACTAATACCAAGCTTGAAAGTTCTACTTTGAAATTTGAATTAGTGAATCTTGGTTCTGATTCAAAACCTCAAAATGTTAATTTAGGACTTAATTTAACATCAGAGGAAAGGGATGCCTTCATTAAACTATTGAACAAATACAAAAATGTTTTCGCTTGGAATTATGATGATTTAAAAACATATGATACTTCAGTTATTCAGCACACAATTCCAATGCTTCCCGATATTAAACCTGTTCAACAGAAGCTAAGGAAAGTTCATCCAAATATTGAAGATCAAATCAAATCAGAACTTAATAAACTTTTGAAAGCCAAAATCATTTTTCCTGTCAGGCATTCCAATTGGGTTTCCAATATGGTACCTGTAAGGAAGAAAAATGGTGATATAAGAATCTGTATTGATTTCAGAAATTTAAACAAGGCATGTTTGAAAGATAATTTCCCATTGCCAACCATGGAGCAGATACTTCAAAAAGTAGCTGGTTCTGAACTTATGTCCTTTCTTGATGGATTTTCAGGCTATAATCAAGTCTTGGTTCATCCAGATGACAGATTGAAAACAACTTTCAGAACGAAATGGGGAACTTATGCTTATCAAAAAATGCCTTTTGGATTAATAAATGCAGGAGCAACATTCCAAAGAGCCATGGACATAACATTTAAAGGTCTGATCAATAAATCAGTTATTGTTTATCTCGATGATATAACAGTATTCTCAAAAAACATAAACAATCATCTACATGATCTAAAACAAATATTTGAAAGATGTAGAAGGTTTGGTATTTCATTAAATCCGAAAAAATCTTTCTTTGCTTTGGATGAAGGAAAACTTTTAGGATTTGTTGTATCAAAAGATGGTATATACATTGATCCAGACAGAGTTAAATAAATCTCTGATATTTCTTTACCTCATAACAAAAAATCCATGCAATCATTTCTTGGACAGATCAATTTTGTAAAAAGATTCATTCCTGATTTTTCTTTAATTGTTTTACTTATGCAAAATATGATCAAGAAGAATTCAGTATTCAAATGGGGGCATAAAGAGAAAGAAGCCTTTGAGGCAATCAAACAGGCAATCATTAATGCACCAGCATTAAGTACTCCGGATTTTTCTAAAGATTTTATTTTGTATACTTTAGCCACAGAGACATCTTATGCAGCTGTTTTAACACAACTCAATGATCAAGAAATTGAAGCACCAATTTCATTCTTTAGTTCAAATCTGCAAGGAGCTGAACTAAATTATTCCGATGTTGAAAAACAAGCCTTTGCTGTGTTCAAATCAATCAAGCATTTCAGACCTTTTCTCTTAAAAACTCATACAAAAATCATTGTCCCATTCTCTGCAGTGAGGCTTTTATTAATTCAGAGAGAAGTAGGAGAAAAACGAGCTAACTGGGTAACAGCCTTACAAGAATATGATGTTGATATTAAACCAGCTAAGATTGTTAGAGGACAAGGTTTTTGCAGATTATTAGCAGGAGCTCATAACATACCAGAGAATGATCATCCAAATCAAGATATTCAAGTAAATCAGATAAGTGTTACGGATTCTGAGTCTCAGTATTCTGATCTCATCTATTACTTGAAAAATGGGTATGCTCCTTCTGATCTCAGTTATAAGAAAAAACGTGCTTTAAGATTAAAAGCCAAACACTTCGAAATCATTGATGATGTGTTATTTAGAAGAAATTATGATTCCATTTTATTAAGATGTCTTGAAAAAACTGAAGCACGCAAGGTGTTGCAGGAATTACATGATGGACCAGCAGGTGGACATTTTGGAGGTGATACCTGACTCCAAATAATTCATCTTTGCTCCTTCCTTCTTCTACCACCAGAATACCACGTAGATATGTAAGAGAGTACGAGAATACGCAAGCGCAGAGTGGAACAAAAGAAACCGGCTTTTCCTTTGCAATCCCGATGAAATATTGTTGCTCCATTTAAATGATAGGGAAGTTGACATTATTGGTAGGAATGGTACCTCATTCTTTTAAAAGCAGCCTAGAGTACATTCTTCTGACTTGGAGTTATTTTACAAAATGGGTAGAGGCAATCCCTTTGAAGGTAGCCAATTCTGATGCAATTATTGATTTCATAGATCAATTTATCATAACCAGGTTTGGTGTACCTCAGGCTCTTGTCTTTGATAATGCATCTTATTTTTCAGGAAACAGTTTAATAGAATTTGCAGTTAAAAGAGGTTTTAAACTCAAATATTCAGCAAATTATTACCCACAAGGTAATGGGTTAGCTGAATCCACCAATAAAAATCTCATCAAGATTATTAAAAGGACTATCGATCAAAATCAAAAGAATTGGCATAAATCTTTAATCTTTGCATTATGGGCTGATCGTATTACAGAAAAATCTTCAATCGGAACTTCACCTTTTAATTTAGTTTATGGAAAAGAAGCTGTGATACCATCAAATTTAACTCTTCCATCATTAGCCCTAGTACAATTTATTGAATAAAATCCTTCTTCATCCATTCAATTGAGGTATGATCAAATCCTTAAACTAGAAGAAGAAAGAGATAAAGCTAGAATTGTTCATGAAAAACATCAACAGCTTGTGAAATCTTCTTTTGATGCAAGTTCTACTGGCTCAAAAGTTTTATCGATTGGTGATTTTGTTCTAAAATGGGATAAGGCACATGAAGAAAAAGGTAAACATACCAAATTTCAAAAGATGTGGCTTGGATTTTGAAAAGATAAGCTCAAATACATTCATGCTCCAAGATCTAACAGGTAAGAGAGAATCTCTTCCTGTAAATGGGCTTATCTTAAAGAAATTCTTCTCATAAGGAGGTAACCCCTTCTTAAATTGTACATATTCCTTTTTGCAAAGTCTTTTGTTGTTTTTACAAATAAAGGTTGTTAATAAATCTCTAGTTGACTGTTTACTTGATAGAAAAATTCTTAAGAAAAATATTATAAATATTTATTTTAGTGTAAATAAGAATTTTTAGAGAAATGATTATATTCTCTTGATAGTTTTAAATAAGATGTTAAACTTTGAAAGATTATACCAATTATTTGCATAATTTTTTTGGAAAAACTTGAGGAAAATGTAAATCATTACAAGTTTATTAAGCAGAGAGAAGTTATCTATAAAAGTAAAGATTATTCAAGTCTTGGTACTCAAAAAACTCATAAAATTGTCATCCATTGATTCTTAAGGATAAGACTAGTTCACCCCATTCATTTAGGTTGTGATTTTTTAGAATATAATTCTAAGAAATTATTGGAAAAATTCTTCTAAGAGATAAGAGGTCTCATCATGAGCCGACTTACCATATTCATAAGAAATAATAAAACTGACATTACCAATACTGCCTATCAAAACAGGGTAATGGCTTATTAATATAAGACAAGGGGCCTCATCACGAGCCAGCTTGTTCAGTTTAATTATAACTATTGAATGGCATTGTTAACAACTGGCTACCAAACCAGAACAATGGCTCTTAAAAAAGAAATAAAAAATAAATAAAAGACAAAAACATGAGATAACATGTCTTATGAAATTATCTTTTAAAAAGTCATAATCTTAGTTGAATGGGACAATGAATAGTTAATGGTTAAAAGGTAACCCTGTCGAGACTATGAACGTTTGCAGGCAGCAGAGGCAATACCTATGACATTAGAGTATATTATTAAAACCAAGCTTGAAGAAATCCACTTACTTCATTATTAATACCAATCAAAGCTTAAGATAACTCAAAATGTTTTTATTCTCAAGAAACTAGAAAGAAATTGTTAATAATTTTTATTCTTTTTCATAAGTTAGATTTTATTTTTGATTATCCTAGGATAATTTTTATTTACCTTTAAAAATATTTACTTACTTAAAATATAGTATTCATTCTATTTTTTAGAGATAACTGGTTCTTTCAAGTGAATCGCCAATTGTTGTACCATACAACAACCCTCCCTTTTACTTAAATTTTAGAAATAAAATTTAAGTAATAGGGTCCCTTTCTTCTTTTTTTAGAAATAAAACACTTAGAAATAAAATTCATTGTTTTGGAAAATTTCATATTGTTACTAAACAGATTCAACATTCAAAAAACTTATGGTCCGATCTAATATACAAGGCCTTATCATAAAAAAACAAATCAAAGTTAAAAGTTCAATCGCAATCGGAGAATCGGAGATAACCTTCAAAAGAAATTTCATATGCCCATTTCAAATCTTCCGATGCGATTAGTCCAATCGGAAAATTTTAATCGCTAAGAGTTTAAAACAATTAATTATAACTTCCGATGCGATGCGGTCAATCGCAATCGATTAATCGGGACAGTCTTTAAGAAACTCTTTACGCTTAGTTGAAATTCCCCGATCCGATGTGCATTTGATAATAAACGCTTTTAAAAGAAAATCGAACATTTGTTTAAAAAATATGGTAGACCCCACCATTAGAGATCGGAAAGATCTGCAATCGCAATCGATCAATCGGGATAAACATATTGTGATACTCATTTGCCATTCAAAAACTTCCGATGCGATTCATCTATTTTGCATACGAAGATTTTTGTTGAATATATTAATATATCACAAGCGCCAAATCTTTATTGGTACGAAGGCATTCAATAACGAATCAAATGAATATGGTTTATGATTTGGTTCTAAATACTTAAGTGTGACCCAAAAGGAGCATTTACGCAATATACGAAACAAATAAATGAAAACCATAAGTTCATAAATCATTCCGTTTGAGTGGCTTGTTGATCACGACTGAGAGTTTATTGTCTTGCAGAGCCAAAGAACACCAAGTTCTTTCATTCACAGACAAAGGGAAGCGGTAGCAGACGCAGAAATGTCAAAGAGAGGGAGAAGAAACAAGACCGCTCTACCAGTGAAGTTTGCCGAAAGTCCTATGGTCTCAAAAGAAAAGCCCATAAAGCTAAGACTAGTCACGGATACATCATGCCAAGGTCTTGGAAAAATGACATGGGATACAGTCTACAACCTATTGGAAAAGGAAGACCCCAAGGTCACAGTGGAGAAAGCTTCAGTTCCAGACGAGGATAGCTCGGATTCCGACTCCGATATCAATGAAAAAACACTTGCAAATTCGTTTTTGCATCGAATTGCAGCCAGAGCGAGCATCATGCCTTACTATGATGTAGTTCGATGGGTTATTGACAGTGTAAAGATACAAGATAGAACGTTTGTTTCAGCATCTGGAGTGCCTTTTGGCTCGTTTAAAGCAGGAGACTTGAAAGCAATGTATCACCTTCCAGACCCACAGAAGGTGTATAACAAGGAATTTATCAAAGATTTTGCTGATAATAACAAAGTCCAATCTGACCCTATCAAAGATTGGAGGAAAAACCCAGAGAAGCACTGAAACGAAGCATCCGGTATGTATTCTGTAGATTCCCTTCTGCCTCCATATTGCTATGCAACTGCCATGATGTGTAGGTTATTTGGCAATGATAATTCAGCTAGGTTTTCTATACAAATGGTCCCATTAATCCTAGCTGCTGTGAATTCCGACATTATGGATTGGGCTGTTATTCTTTTTGATAGAATGGCCAATAGGATACTTGAATATAGACAAGAAAAAGCCGCTGGAAATTCTACCCCTTTTTTCTTTTGTGCCTACATTATTGATGCTCTTTGTTTCAATTCCGAATTTCCCTTATTTGGATGGAAATGGACTCCCAAAGACCCTCTTCCAATCCATATTTATCATAAATTGCTTTGGAAGATTCATTTCCAAGCTAATGTATATAGAATCTGTCATGGTTTCCTCATCCCTGTTTCCAAACCATTTTCAATCGCTTTCCTCCTAGGTTTTCTGATAAAGCTAAAGCCGACCTGTCTGCAATCGGAGATTGGTTTGGGGAGGAAAAATTTACTTACATCAGGGTTTTTGGTAGTATAGTGGAGCCGCATGTACTTCCGCTTTTTGTTCCAGACAAACTTCTCGCTCAAGAAGTTTCCTATCAATTGACAATTGAAGGTATATCCAGGTCTTTGAACAACAGTAAGAAGAAAATGTGGCCTCAATTCCCACTCAATTGTGGTCATTTCACTCTAAATGATTTCAAGCATGCAGAAAAGGAAGTCTCCAAGGTAAGAGGTTGTAAATTTGCAACCATTCCTGGGAGACAATATGATCCAAAAAAGATAGCATTTGATGTCACTGCTTCAGTTTCAATTGCTCATTTTGAGCATGAACCAGATATGTTCGATGATTTGTTTGTTTCATTAGATAATTTTCCTCGAATTTTTGACTTAGTCAAGTCTAAATTTCAACAGGAGGAAATAAATAAATTTCTCTTATTTAGAAGCCAGAGATTGTTGAGAGTACCTCTGGACCAGCTGAGAACTCAAATCCAAAAATCAGAGACAGAAGGTACATCCGGCCAAACGCTAGTAGAAACATATACCAGCAAAATCATTACACAATCGGCTGTCAACCAGCCGACTGTACATACCCAAAAAGTGGTCACCATTGACAAACCTGATGTCCTAAAGAGAAATACTGATGATAAATCCAGTCCAAAATTTGGCCAGAAATCCACTGCTCAAATGACAGACAAATGCACAAATATCATTGATGATGTGCATAATCAAAAGGATGGATCGGATGACAAAAGCACTGAGCATAGCATAGATAAAGAAAAAGGAAAAGAAATAGCCAAGGAGATTATGGTTTCCACTAATCTTGATGTTTCTTCTCAGCTATTAAAACAATATGATCAGTTTGCTCAACAGCTTGGATTGCAGGATAAAGATGAAGAACAAATGGAGCAGGATGTTGAAATCATTCCTGAACATCCTACAGGGCATATTGTATTAAAGGGTGAGGAGATCCCTCCTTTGGATGTATTTTACAGCCCTAAACATAAGGCTGTTGTCAAAAGACAAAGAAAGAAAAGAAAAACAGAACAGGGCATATTTTCTACTCCATCAGAGGAATTTATGAATATTGTTTATAAGAACAATGAAATGAATCCATTTGAAGACCTCACGAAATTGTCCCAGTATACAGGAGCTTATAGTGCTGCAACAGTGGATAAAGTTGTAGAAGTTTCTCAACTAATAACTCAGAAATATCTTCACATAGCTTCACTGGAAGAACAAGCTAAGGAGAATCAGCAACTGATCAGCCAATTGCAACAACAACTACAGGATCAGACATTCAGGTCTAAAGAATTGGAGAAACAGCTTGCCGAAGAGAAGAAGAAGGTTGATGAAAAGCTTTTAGGCAAACAAAAGCGGCTAAATGAAGAAATTTCTAAGTTACAGAGTCTGTTACAAAATGAGGAAAAGGCAAAAATGATTCAAGAAAAGGAATTTCAAGCAACTTTGGATAAGTTTAAAGATTACCCAAAGTTAAATGAATTCAAATCAGAAGCCCTTGAGGCTAATAAACTATTGACTCAGCAATTAATTGAATTTTGCTCGAAGCTGTCACAGGCAGAACCTTTTTGTGATATTACCTCATCTTTGATCCAAAATGTCATAAATCTTAGACAAGAAATAGATGATGCCGATGAAAAGATTTCCGAATTTGTCAACTGGCAGGACACAGAAAAGGGAAAAGAAGCAAATCTTCCTAGGATAGAGGAAAAACACAAAGAAATCTTGTTTACAGAATGGGAACATCAAATACTGAAAGCTGAGAGAGCAATATCAAGGGCCAGAAGTATGATGAATAATATCACGCAATTCATAAATGACAGCTTATACTCAATCAATCTCATTTCAGACTGTGTTCCTGGCAGTTTGCCAAAAATAAAAGAAACTGAAGACAGGTGGAGAGAAGAAATGAAAAGGAAAAGTCAACAGATCGGCAAAATTCAAACGATATCCTGGGATAGCATGTGGACTCATTTGATCAAGCCAAACAATCAACAGACAGCTATCAAACTTCTATCAAACGCTGTCGATTGTCTAATTCCAGAATTTTCTGATGCCACCTATACTGGACAGTTGCATTCTGAGATGAGTCATCCACCAAGACTCCGAGATATTTTGAACATTTGCAACTTGGCTTCATCAAGCAAGGGAGAGAAACAATGAATCAGTTTCATTCAAGATAGCATTTTAGTTTTAATTTGATAGATTGTAGCAGTAGTATTAGGATTTTGTTATGTAATTTATTATTTAAATCCCTCTCATGCATTTAGGGAGGGATCGGAAGTTGTAATATTTTTGGGATTTGGAGCTAACATTTCTGTACTTCATTCCTTATTATATTTATATGAAAGATCACATCTGGTGATTTTTGGTGCTCAAAATTATCTTTGAAGTGTTGCATTTTTGTGCCTTTGGATTTAATTTTACATCGGAGTTGCTAGATCAGAGTATCACATTTCGTTTGATAGTCTGCAAGATGAATGAGGTATTTTTATCTGTTCACTGTTGATTTTCTCTGTTATATGGTATTCATTTGATGAATTTGCTATCATTTATATATTTGATTTTCATAATATTTCCTTTTATATTATCATTTCTGAGTATAATTGGAATGTTATCATTTATAGGCATATATGAATGGTATATAATAATGAATGCAATATGCTAATATAACTCTGTTTAATTTATTAAACAGAGTTATCTTTATTCGTTTCTACACATTTCAATTTAACTAATAATACATTTCCATGGGTATTATTAGATTGAAACAATCCTAAGTTGTATTCACATATAATCACCCGGGTTAAAATTAGAATTTCTTTATCAGTATTTAGTTTAGATTAGATAGTTTTATTTTCTGTTAATTTAGTCTCATTTTCACCCATCCAATTCAATCCACTTGATAGTTTCATTTTCTGTTAATTTAGTTCCATTTTCACCCACCCAATTCAATCCACTTAGTTATAAGGAAACTGGTCCTTTAAATCCAGTCGGAGCCACCATCCCAAACGGAAAAGGAGCTGTCTTAAGGTCCTGACCGGGTGGTTTTCCCCCAATGTTTGAAGCAGAGATTTTCTAGGCTTCAACAGGTGGTGGATATTGTTGATATTGAGCATACCTTCCATAAGGATTTTTCCATCCCTGATTCCAATATTGTGGTTGTGGTTGAGCCCAAGGTTGCCATTGCATAGGTGGATTCCAATTACTTTGTGAAGATTATGAAAATTGTTGAGGATTAAAATTTAGATTTTTATTTTGAGGATCTTGCGATGGTCTTCTGGAAATAGAGCAAAGACGGTGTACCTGATTTGACATTCCTTCTTCACTCTATACAACCCTAAGATTTGGTATAGAGGGGAATTATTTTGTATCATGATTCTCTGTACATATTACATAGGTTTCTATGGTTTTTAAGTCTAAAGGACATTATCTCAAAGCATTTTTATTTCGACACCTCAGACAGAAGATAGATAATGCAACATTTTCAGCTTCTTACTTGTTTTGTTTTAACGGTGTCAATTTTCTCACTAAGACTCCCTAAAATATCTGTCTTAAAATTATCAAGAAAATTACCTGATTCTTCCCTACTAACTATCGCAGCTGTAGATTTATTTATTCTTGATAAGAGAGGATCCCTTGGACTTTTCCTGATTCGTGATTTACCCCTTCAAATATGTGCACATAACTAACAAATTTCTACAAATGGTAATTGATAAATGTCTCCTTTTCCCATTACATTGAGGATATCAATCCACTCATCTCTAATGGATTTGAGGAGGAGATATTTCAAAGTATCCTCATCCAAATTATTCATTTTTTCCTTTTTAATATTATAAACAAATATTTCAACAAAATCTTCAAGATTTTCATCTTCCCTTTGCGCCATTTTAGAATTTTCATCTTTCATGCTATGAGGCATACAATAATCCTTATATTTCTCTAAGAATTCTTCTTTCATTTTTTCCCATGTTCCTATAGAATTCATCCATAAACTCATAAACCATTTTAATGCTGAATCCTTTAAGGTAGAAGGGAACAATTTTAATTTTTGAGCATCATGTAGATAATCATATGATCTACATAATACTTCAAATTTGAAGAGAAATGTTTATGGATTTTCACTTCTTATTCCATGAAAATTAGGGAGGATAGAAGGTGAGATATTTTTCATTGTCTATGTTGTATCCTCATCGAGAATGGGGAATCCAAAAGGTTATGGATCTCCCCTACCTCTACCTCTACCTCCTCCTCTTCCACCTCATCTTCCACCTCCTCTATTTCCTCCTCCAATCCTAGGTTATTCACCATTGAAATTATGTACTTCTCCTTCTCCCTCTTCAACCATGATGGATTCCTCAGACTAATGTAAGTATCCAGTTCTTCAACAGGATTTTCTAATTATTTTGGTTCCTCTATCAATGGAGAATTTAAATGAGCTTGTTTTTCTTCCTCTTCACTGGGAACTTCTAGTTCCTCTCCTAGAAGTTTTTCTCCTGTTGAAGATAAGAAGATTACTCCTATGATTGGGGATGGAGGATTTTATTCTTCAATTAAAGCTTTTCTAGATGAAGTAGGTGAATCCCTAGGTTGGATTCACCTACTTATTAAGCATTAAGCATACATAATGAAGATTACATTAAGCATACATAATGAACAAACATGAAATGGGGTTAACATTAGGAAATCTATATTGATTAAGAAAAAAATAAATATAATTATATCTTGATTTTATGAAAACCATCCATGTCTCCTTTTCTGTAGATCCCCCTTGGTTGATGTTAACATGTAAGTTTACCTTATGATGTCAAGAAGAATCTATGAGAATGTTTTTAAACCTTTCTTATATCTCTTTGTATTGTCCTCTCTCCCTTAAGAATGGAATAATTATATATAATAAACTATGAGAGGAGAGGATGAATCCAAATCCACTATTCCTAGAGAAATTAGAGTTCAATACAAATTTCCAAGTTTTTAGGTGAAGCAATTCAAACCTTCTCGAAATGATCTCCTCAAGAATTAGTGAATCTAGAAGATAGGATAGGTCATTGCTCTAGGAAAGGGTTCATATGGAGAGAATTTCTCCTAGTAGATAGAATGGAGTGATGAATGACTATTTCCAGTGGATTGAAAGTAGTGAAACTATCAAATTAAGGTTTCCTAGGGTAGAATAGTGGTGTCTTAGGAACATAGCAGAGTATGTCTCTTAAGCAAATTGATGAGGTTGAAAATAAGGATATAACAGGCACCCCCAATGTGTTAGGTTAGAAGAGAAATTGATCGACAAAACACAATATGGTATTATAACTCTCACAATGGCATTTAATTTTGCATTTAATTGTCAACTCGATGCTTATATGGAACTTACTAGTTACAATGCATTATATATGTAGATCACACTTTCTAATTTTATTGATTTGTTATGTGGTTGTAGTATCAATGATTAATTTTGCAGATAGAGTATAGGTAGTTTGCAAGCTTGGAGAGGTTCTAAAATCTTATAAGTAAAGTGACAAAATATATTTGCAAGAAAGTAAACACACTTGTAGGAAAGTAAATACACATGCAAGAAAATAAAAGCACTTGTAGAAAATTAAATATCACATTTTTGAAATTAAAATAACATACTACTACATAGTGGGATTAGGAATATTAACATTGTAACCATTGAGATAAGTCAAACATACAGCATAGGTAGGAAATAAATCACAAAGTAATAAGTAAATGAAAAGACTAATCTTTTCCAATATTATCCCTATTTTTCCTCAGACCAACGATTGTAATCATGCATTGAGCATATTTATTCAACAAAATACATGAATGCAAACCAATATGAAATGTAGCATTTAAAATTAGAAATAAACATGAATAATCAATTACATAAATAAATTAATACATAGATAAATACAACCATGTATGAATAATTAATTGCATAAATAGATAAAATCACACAAATAGAAATTAACTGCAGAAGTAAATAAAATAAATTCTACATCGATGAATAACTAATTGAAATTACACGACAAGATAAAACAACTACCTAAATTACATAACGCTCTATTATATTCAAGTGTGTCTTACATCCATAAAACAAATGGTTGATATTTATCAACACTTGTTACATTGATATCATAAATTAATTAAAGTAACTAGGCTAATTGAAAGAAATTGATATTCCATAAATATTCAAAGGAAATAAATATGAAAAAAGAAATAAATATAATTAACTAGTTAAATTACACACCACGTGCATTATAAACTACAATTAAAATAAAATCGCAAGAATTAAATTATTTCATTATTATTTGGACATTGTTCTAAGGGTCTTCCTCATGGAATGAAAGATTAAAAAAATTAGTACATAAGTTTTGTTTAAAAATAAAATAACAACCAATAAATGAGATTCATAAGTTACTCATGTGGTCTTATAAAAAATAGAAAATATTAAATGAGTCATATAGAATTTGAAAATACTTATTAACAACTCAATTAATCATGTATAATATTGATCCAAACTGAAATAATGGAACAACAAATATGTAACAAAACTTTCATGAGTTTCTAATCAATTCAACGTTTTTATGGTTCATGGTTCTAATTTCAACTCATGGTTCTAATTGTTACAACACCAAAGTTGCAACAGTGAGTTGTAGTACCAAAGTTGCAACAACAATTTGGACACCAAAGTTGTAGCAGCGAGTTGCAACACCAGAGCTAGATCAGTGAGTTGTAATAATGAGTTGTAGCACTAGAGTTGCAGCAGCAATTTGTGGCACCAAAGTTGAAGCAATGAGTTGTAACACATGTGTTATAATAATGAGTTTTAACACTAGAATTATGGCAGTGAGTTCCAGCAGTGAGTTGTGATACTAGAGTTGCAACACCAAAGTTGTAATGAGGAGTTGCAGCAACAAAGTTGCAATTGTGAGTTGTGACACCAGAGTTGCAATATAAAGTTGTGACACTAGAGTTGTAGCATCATGTTGTGGCACCAAAATTGTGACAGGGAGTTGCAACACTATATTTGTAGCAAATATTTGTGGCACCAAAGTTGTAGTAGCGAGTTGCAACACCATAGTTGCAATAATGAGTTGTGGCACCAAAGCTAAGTTATAGCATCAAAATTGCAACAGTGAGTTGCAACAATGAGTTGTAGCAACTATGATTAGGATACACCATGTGGGAACATTACAACATATACAACAACTTTTCTAACACTTCATCCATGCACATTAACTCAAATATTAATACAAATATGATATTTTTCCATTGTTGAATCATAAATTTGCATAAAATAATAACCAAATGCAATGGAAAACACTTTATGTCTAAATCATCCCATATAAGCATTAGAATGGATTAATAAAAGGCCATAACAAAGTGAAAAGGAATTAAGAATAGGAAAAAGAGGATGTAAAAATATTCAATTTTTAGGCCTATTAATAGGCATTTTGATGCTTAGTACAAGAGATAACAAATCATGGCACCAACACAATACATTACAAACTGATCAGAAGAAATGAAAGAATATGTCCATGTAGGAATACATAGTGTATCCATGCCATCATTAAAGAGACCATAGGCATGAGAAAACAAAATGTGAATATATGTCACAATAAACATCAAGAAGACATTATACATGAATATAATAGTGAAATAATGTTAGACTACAATAACAAGGACAATATCTATTTGTGATAAATTACTACACTAGTTATTACAAGTAGAAAGAGAGAAATGGGAATAAATTAGCACTCAAATATATTAATTAACAAGAGAACAAATTAAAATTTACTTAATGATTATTTCTTGAATTGGGTACATTTAAATGACCTTCTCACAGTAGAAGTAATGTTCACTAAGTGTGGTTCCTAGTGTATGCATAACTAGTAGAAAAGTATCTTCTCTTAGTTCTAGTTAACTGAGCCAATAATGTAGTTGTAGCATCTAAAATAAAGTTAGGGTAAATAATATTTTTAAACAAAGATAAATTGGGGTAAATTTTGTTGGCCCAAGGATCACATTGAGAGGGCCGGGGGGGGAGGGCAATGAATCAATGTGAGGTCAATTTCACGATTTAACAATCTTTCTTAAGCATACATATATATAGAAATGAACCACAAACATTATTTCATCAGCTATATCAATGCATCATCATATTATTAGCATGAAAAGAAGCAATCAACAACACAAGAAAGCATCACATCACAAGGAGACACAAATTTTTAGGTGGAAACCCAAATGGGATAAAACTACTAACTCTTCTTCTGCTTAGTATTCAATTTCATTACATCAATTTGTAGGTCCCAACCAATGGGAGGAAACTACCTCAAAAATATGCAAGATTCCACTTGCAGTAGGCTACACCCTGATTGAAGCACCAAACTCAAAGATTTAAGCAACTATTCACTATAGGCTACAACTTGATTGAGGCTTCAACCTGATTGAAGCTCTATCCTCCTTTCTCTGCTTCCTTGTGGACCTTTATTTCATCACATTTTCAAATTGGATCCACCATCATAATATATCACTAAATCATAATTAATTTTATAGCCAATGCATATAAGAATTTCCACCATCTCATCTACTACAACAACCTTTTCGATATAGCCTACAACCATTACATTTTCATGTAACCTACAACCATTTTCATACAACTTGCAACCACTTCCATACAGAATGTAATCATCATCTCAAGTGTAATCACTATCACAAAATTCATGACAATATCTGTTGTTGGCTATCATAGTATTGTCTTGTTGACAGTGCTGGATACCACCGACATATAGGGGGTCTCCCCAATGTGAAGTCCCAATTGGACCTCACATCGTTTGAATTAGGAGCCTCATCCGAAGTATTGACATGACCACCATAATTGTAATGTTTACCTTGGTTTGAATGAATATCATAAGAGATTATATACATAACCCTTAAACAAGAAAGTAAGTTGACATTGTGAAAATTTGATTGTAATGTGTATAAGGAGACTTTCACAATGGGGGAGACAAAAGTGAGGCTCTATAAGGAATTATTGGTACTAACCTAAGAGATACACATGAGCAAAGAAATATTTGTTAGTTATATAGAGAAATAGTTCACATAGACACAATGATCATTAAACCACATACAACACACCTTCAACACGATAAGTACCAAGGTCACTGAAATATTTCAACTTCCTTAGTACATATGAATGAAACATATATCGCAAACATCTAAATAATGGTCCTAAGATCTTCATAACACAATCATGAAAATGCGATGGCTCATCATGCTTCAATTATAAGGTGAAAGATCCAAGTACACAGTTACAATGGCGAGGTACTAGTCTAGGTAGTGTAACATTAAGTCGCTTATTTCTTATCCAAAGAATAGTTTTCTCTCCTATTCCAAGTAGAAAAGCCAAGACTCACTCTCCAAAACTTAATCCTCCAAAAGGCCTTTGCTAGAGTTATGAGGTTGCTTTTATAACAAGAGGAATGACCTTTCATATCCTCAAGACTCTTGGACTATCCTCGTGACTCTTGAACATCTAATATGTCCTTCGTACTTCTAAACAATTATTGAAGTTCTAATTGAATTTTGGAATTATCTTTATGAATTTTAGACTTCTATACAACTCTTGTCCATATATGACTATGCTAATTTTTATATTCCACATATGACTCTTGGAATTCCACACATTAAATTTTGTCATTTTCCTTGAATATACATCATTACATTCCACATGATGATGTGGCATGACACATGGACACATATTGACCATTATTATGACACTTGTACAAGTTACAACTTGACAACGATGACATGGACTTCATGATGAGGTGACAATGCCAAGTTGTCTTCCTTGTTTCTTTGTCTTGAATCTTCATGAAAGGTCTGATTGACACTTCATCTTTATGAAAGGTCCTCTTTGTTGCTCATTTTCACCCTCCAAAGGGTCTTGGATCAGCGTTGGAAACTTCTAAGTGATCATGCAATGCCTTATTTTTGTTATGGCCTATGATCTGCTTCATGTCTTCATGATTATTGTTCTTTGTGTTTCTTCTCTCCAAGTGTTCTTTGTTCATTCTCTTTACTATCTTCATTGAGAATCACCTTGTTATGTTGAGATAGTACTCCTAGTAATGAATATCATTCATGGTAAGGAAAAATCATTCTTAAAACATCTTATTCTATCCCTACCCAAGTCATGGAATGATTACTCATATAAGGATGTGGATCAGAGGTTGTACATATCTATGATTGGTAGTCTTCTATATGTAATAGTGTCCCGACCAGATGTTATCCAAGTAGTTGTATAATTAGCAAGATTCCAAGCAGCACCTAAAGAATCACATATTATTTCCGTCAAAATAATTCTTCGATATCTAAAGGGCACATTAGAATATGGCTTGTGTATCCCAAGGCTAACAATCTAATTATTCAAGACTTTACAGATGCAGATTGGGAAGGAAGCGTTGATGATCGTAAGAGTACTAGTGGAGCAACATTCCACTAGGTGGTTGTCTTGTATCATGGTTGAGAAAAAAGGAAACCTCAACCTCGCTATCTACAGCGGAAGCAAAATATATTGAAGTGGAAGCTTGTTGTACTCAAGTCCTTTGGATGAAAAAAAATTTGCAAGATCTTCAAGTACAATTCAGTGAGCGTATTCCCATCTTCTGTAATAACACCAGTGCCATTAGCATCTCCAAGAATCCTGTCATGCATTCAAAAACAAAACATAGTCCAATCAAATATCATTTTGTTAGAGAACAAGTCGCTGAAAAGAATATCAAACTTGAATATGTTGGTACAAAAGAAAAAATCGCTAATATCTTCACTAAACCTTTACCTCGTGAAGCATTTGAATATCTTCACCAGAATCTTGGGATTCTCCCAAGTTCTCATTATATTTTCCTTATTCAGAAAATAAAGGGGGAGTGGAAGTGTGTACAGGTTTGCAGGATGGTTGTGTGTCAGGGGGAGCTACCCTTTGCCATTGATGTCAAAGGGGGAGAGAATTTTGTAGGAAGAGGTGTCATGATCACAGGGGGAGTACTTGTGTTGCCATCAATGCCAAAGGGGGAGATTTTTTATCAGTGGTTATCATTGATGTCAACCCAAGCAACACTAGGGGCTACCTCGATCTTGCATAGGAATTTTGACCTACCAAATTACTATATTCCAAGCCATGGATATTATTTATGTTTTCTAATTGTAGAGATGTTTCCGTTGATATATGGCACGCTACGTAATTCTTCACGGTTTGAGAGATATTCATGTTTGAAGTTAGTAACCCTAGTTAGTGGGCTAAAACCCCATGGGTTTGTGGCATGACACTAATCATTGGTTTTGGTCATTGAAAAGTAAATAATTAATAATTTTTAAGCTCTTAAAATCCCTACCATGTTAACTTGCTAAAGACCCTCGCAACCTAAGAATTTATATAAATTGTGATCCCCATATCCTCCTCATGCAGGGATTTCGCTACCTGAAACAGGTCATCCTGGAAGTTTCACTATAATTTTTTTTCTACGAAGGCTCAAAAGCTGAAATATTTATGAGTAAAAACTGAAATCCTGAGGAAGCTTTTGTAAAAAATTTACATCATGGTGCGCAAAATGTTTGGAGATATGATCTATGGAAATTAGGTTTTTTTACAGACTCCTAAACTTCATCTCAAATAGGTGACCTTGGGAAAATCATCATAACTCTCTCTTTGATTATCAAATTGGAATTCTGTAAAAAGTGGCGAATAGTGCATGGACTTTAGTCTACTGTGTATCAATTTCAGAGCCGAATGAGGAAACAGTGACACATGGAAACCCATGCAAGGTCGCTCTACTAAACCAATCCATAATTAGGTCATTGTGAGAGATTGGGCATAAATTTTTCTTGAAGAATCCAAATTGGGTCAGACCTATGGAATTGGAAAGAATACTCATAGAAATAATACAGGACCGAAAATCACATATTGGGGATATGAAATAACTTAGATACACCAAGTTCAATATCGAGCTCCTAGAAGGAAAGAAAAAGCTAGATCATGTGTTTTCAAAGGTTGCAAAGGATTAGACTTTCTAGGGCAGCAAAGAAAAGAAAGGTGCAAAAAAATTGGATCAGTCCAGAATGAACATTGGGTAGTAGCTATGAATGAAGAATTGGATCAAATCAAGAAGAATAACACCTAGGAAATAGTTCCATGACCAAAAGATAAAAATGTCATTGGGACTAAATGGGTGTTCAGGAACAAATTGAATGAAGATGGACAAGTTACCAAAAACAAAGCAAGATTGGTTTGTAAAGGCTATGCACAAGTGGAAGGAATTAATTTCGACAAAACATTTTCACCAGTTGCCAGAATGGAAGCCATCTGGATGTTTCTCGCCTATACATGTTCAAGAAAAATCAAAGTCTACCAAATGGATGTTAAGTCAGCATTCCTGAATGGCGAATTAGAAGAAGAAGTTTACATCGAAAAACCTGAAGGTTTTCTACTATCAAAAAAAGAAGACTATGTTTGTAGGTTAAAGAAGGATCTATATGGTCTCAAGTAGGCTCCAAGAGCATAGTATGCTCATCTTGAGGATATCTACATCAACAAGGGTTCAATAAAGGTACTGCTGATAGCAATATTTATGTAGAAATAGATAAAGATAATTTAGCAATCATTGAGGTATATGTGGATGATATAATATTTGGTAGCAATGATGATCGACTAAGTAATAAATTTGCTACAAAGATCCAAAGTGAGTTCGAGATGTCTTTACTTGGTGAGCTGACATACTTCTTAGGGCTTCAAATATCTCAGCAAGACAAAGGAATATTTATATGTCAAGCCAAGCACATCAAGGAAATTCTCAGGAAATTCAAAATGGAAGATTGCAAACCCGTCCTTACTCCGATGGTAACAGGTTGCAAATTGAGCATAGATGACTCATCTAAGGATGTGGATCAGAGGTTTTACAGATCTATGATTGGTATTATTATATATGTAACAGCCTCTCGGCCAGATGTTACGAAAGCAGTTGGACAAGTAGCAAGATTCCAAGCAGCACCTAAAGAATTGCATATTATTTCTGTCAAAATAAATCTTCGATATCTAAAGGGCACATCAGAATATTGCTTGTGGTATCCCAAGAGTAAAAATCTCATTATTCAAGCCTTTACAGATGCAGATTGGGAAGCAAGCGTTGATGATCGTAAGAGTACTAGTGGAGCAACATTCTATCTAGGTGGTTGTCTCGTATCATGGTTGAGCAAAAAGCAAACCTCAACATCGTTATCTACAGCGGAAGCATAATACATTGCAGCAGAAACTCGTTGTACTCAACTCCTTTGGATGAAACAAACTTTGAAAGATATTCAAGTACAATTCATTGAGAATATTCCCATATTCTATGATAACACCAGTTCCATTAACATCTCCAAGAATTCTATCATGCATTAAAAAACAAAACACATTCCGATCAAATATCATTTTGTTAGAGAAAAAGTTACTGAAAAGAATATCAAACTTGAATATGTTGGTACAAAAGAACAAATTGCTGATATCTTGAATAAACCTTTACCTCGTGAAGCATTTGAATATCTTTGCGAGAAGCTTGGGATTCTCCGAAGTTCTCATTATATTTTCCTTATTTGGAAAATAAAGGGGGAGTGGAAGTGTGTACAGGTCCGTAGGATGGTTGTGTGTCAGGGGAATTTATCTTTTTCCATTGATGTCAAAGGGGGAGAGAATGTTTTAGGAAGAGGTGTCATGATCACAGGGCGAGTACTTGTGTTGCCATCAAAGCCAAAGGGGGATATTTTTGATCACTGGTTGCCATTGATGTCAACCCAAGCAGCACCAAGGGTTACCCTGATCTTGCATGAGAATTTTTACCTACCAAATTATAATATTACAAGTAATGTATATTATTTATGGTTTCTACTTGTCAAGATGTTTCCGTTGATATGTGGCATGCCACTTAATTCCTTACGGTTTGAGAGATATTCATGTTTGAAGTTAGTAACCCCAATTAGTGGGCTAAACCCCCATGGGGTTGTGGCATGACACTAATAATTGGTTGTGGTGATTGAAATGTAAATAATTAATAATTTTTAAGCTCTTGAAATCCCTCCCACGTTGACTTGCTGAATATCCTCTCAACCTAAACATTTATATAAATTGTGATCCTCATATCCTCCTCATGCGGTGATTTCACTACCTGAAACAGGTCATCGTGGAATTTTCTCTATAATTTTTTTTCTACGAAGGTTCAGAAGCTAAAATTTTCATGAAGCGAAACTGAAATCTTGAGGAAGCTCCTGTAAAAATTTCAGATCATGGTGTGCAATATTCTAGGAGATATGATCTGTGGAAGTTAGGGTTTTTGCAGGCTCCTGAACTTCATCTCAAAGAGGTGACCTTGGGAAAATCGTCATAACTCTCTCTCTAAGTATCAGATTGGAATTCTGTAGAAAGTGGCAAATATTTCATAGACTTTAGTTTTCTGTGTATCAATTTCAAAGCTGAATTAGGAAAAAAGTGACACGTGGCACCCCGTACAAGGTCGCTCTACTGAACCAATCCATAATTAGGTCATTGTGAAAGATTGGGCATAACTTTTTCTTGAAGAATCCAAATTGGGTTAGACTTGTGGCATTGGAAACAATACTCAGAGGACTACTACATGACTGAAAATCACATATTGGGGATATGAAATAATAAAGGTACACCATATTCAATATCGAGCTCCTAGAAGGCAAGAAAAATCTAGATCATGTGGTGTCAAGGGTTGCAAAGGATCAGACTTTCTAGGGCAGCAAAGGCAAGCAGGGTGAAACAAAATGATGCAGCAAAGGTAAGCTCTAGGTAAGTATATTCTATATATGTATGTTCATCTCTTACTTGCATTAGGTTCTTTTTATTCTAATTTGTTTTTTTTTTTTTTTAGCACTAACATATGCTCTGCGGGATGAGGTAAGTTTTTTTATTATCATGTCATGGGTATTTCCTTGAATAATTTTTGCAAGTATTATATATTCATCAAGATAAGACTCAAATCATGATCTAATGTTCTGAAGAGTGAGAAAGGGTATCATGACAAGAACAATAATCAAGGTTCAAAACAACAACAAGAAGTTCACCACATGAAGTCTTCACATGGGTAGCACTGCATACAGTCATTGTAAAGGTATCATTGTACTGAGTCATTGTAAAAGCATCATTAGGAAAATTGTACAAGTTTCTATCTACCAAGAGTTGAAGAGTTAGTGTCGAGAGGTCTAGGATCATCATTAGGTGGTTGTGTCATAGTTGGGGTTATGTTCTAGTGTTTCTTCTTCTTCTACATCAATCTATATCATTGTAAAATGGACAATTTTCCTTGGTACGGGAGTCCATTCTTCTTTTATTCTTCTATAGGGCGGTAGGCTGGTGGTAGGCTGGTGCATGAAGTCACCAACAAGTTCAAGCTTGTGAGAACTTCAGGGTGGTAAGGTGGTGGTAGGGTGAGTTGTAGCTCATTGGGTGTTGTGGCATCCATTCAGTTGACTACTGAAGAATCTCAGGCGTTGGAGCTTTCATCCAATGGGAGATGGAGAAGAATATTTTTCTAGATTCTAGGAAGTTGGAGCTTTCTTTTCAATTGGAGTTGAATATTAAAGAATTATTAGAAAATAATTCAGGTTTTTTTTGTCCCAGAGGGGGTTTCCACCTTAAAAAGTGTGTGCATTTGTGTTCCATTTGTTTACTACTATAATAATTGAAGATTAACTAATGCTCTGAAAGATTAATAATAATAATAATTGAAAGGAATATTGATTCAACCCACCCCCCCTTCCATATTTCCAACATATATTTCATGAGCAAGTTGGGGAAGGAAAGGAAGATAGTCATAAAGAATGGCACACTCCATTATTCATGGAAGAAATCAATGAGGATAATAAGCAGCAGGAGCAGAAATATGAAGAAATGGGTGATGTAGTCAACAAGGCAAGCCCACATAGGTCTAAAGCAAACATATTTGAGGTGAGTCCTCTACCGAGAAGATCAGGTAGGCAAAATCAATTACTAACAAGATTGAAAGACTATGCATTAGTGTCAAACATTTTGAATATTATAGAGCCCACAAACTATAAATAAGAAAGTCAATCTGATGAATGGAGGGTTGTAATGAATGAAGAAATAGAATCAATTATTTGAAACCATAGTTGGAATCTAGTAGAACTGCGTGAAGGAAAAACACACATAGGTTGTAAGTGGCTTTACAAACCTAAAGTTAATGTAGATGGGAATATAGAAAAGTTTAAATCTAGACTTGTAGCAAAGGGTTATTCACAACAAGAGGGAATAGACTTTGAAGAAACCTTTGCTCCTGTAGCCAAACTAAATACCATTAGAATGTTAATTTCATTAGCAACAAAATATTAGTGGAAGCTACCTCAGCTAGATGTTAAGTTTTCATTTCTGAATGGTGATTTAAAGGAAGTGATTTATTTAGTCCAACCTGAAGGGTTCGTCAAAGAAGGGCATGAACATCTAGTGCATAGGTTGAAAAAGACACTATATGGTTTAAAACAAGCACCGAGGTCTTGGCACGAGAAGATTGATTCATTGTTCTTACAACATGGTTTTCATAGGAGCATGAATGATCCAAATCTGTATACCATGTATAATAAACAAAGGCAGATTATTTTGATTTCTTTGTATGTGGATGATATGATTATAACAGGTAATGCATATGCTTTGATCAAAGAAATCAAATTGCAGATGTTGAAAGTTTTTGAAATGAAATATCTCGGAAGTCTACATTATTGCTTGGATCTGGAGGTATGGAGAGACTTTGGACAGACTTTTCTTACTCAAGGGAAGTAAGACAGAAGTCTACTCACAAGGTTAAGGATGAAGCAGCGTAAGACAACATCAACGCCTTTGCAGCAGAATCTGAGGTTATGCAGTGACGATGGCTCTAAGGAGGTGGATGCCACTTTGTATAGACAACTAGTTGGTAGTCTAATATATCTAACTACAACTAGACCAGACTTAGCATACTCTGTTGGTGTGTTGATCCAGTTCATGTCTAATCCACTCTAAAGTCATTGGACAACAACAAAAAGTGTGTTGAGGTATCTTCGTGGTACTAGTGATTATGGTATTTTATACACTGACACATCTGATGTTATCTTAGCATGTATTTCAAACTCAGATTGGGTAGGTAATCTGGATAACTGAAGGTCCATCACAGGTTATCCATTTAGTATTAGCTCTGGGGTCATAGCATGGAGTAGTAAAAAGCAAAGTACTGTGGCGTTATCTTCAATTGAAGCTGAGTACCAAGCATTGTGTGCAGCTACATGTGAAGCTATCTGGTTGAGAAGGTTTCTCCATGATGCAGGAGAAAATCATAAAGAAGCAACCATCATCAAATGTGACAACTAGAGTACCATCAAGATATCATATAATCCAGTATTCCACAACAAAATGAAACACATAGATACTCAGTTTCACTTTGTTCGAGAAAAAGTCCACTCAAAAGAAATATTTATTGAATATTGTAAAACTTGTGACAATATGGCAAACATTTTTACGAAGCCTCTTGGAAAAATTAAGTTTGAATTGTTTAGAGTGTACTCTCCATTTTGTGTGCAGTCTCGAGGTGCAATACTCACCTAAGAACTGTCTTTTCTATTCAATTCAGTTTTTATCATCTAAATGAACACTAAATATTTCAGTTTAACTCCTCAAAAGTTATTATTAATTTTAATTGGGTAAATCACACGAGACCATTCCATTTCACAAACTTATTTCCCACATTGACTCCATGAAATATACAATGAGAAATCTAAAAAGCCAATTATATTGGAGATATTTGGTAAATCAAGATTAACAAGGTTATGGATTGTCCCCAATCTATTACTATATTATCAGTAAGCAATCTTGTAAATAAAGGAAATAGCATGGTTGCACACATCCAAATTAAAATAGTCTCCACGAATTCCAGATTCACTCCAAAATTTAAGGGCTCTGGCATTCTTGTAAGTGGCTTTGAGGAAAACATTATAGTTATTCCAATCAATTATACAAACTGCAATACTCTGTTTTGAAAAATCTGTAACAGGGTGACATGTAAAATAAAAAATAACTTACATTGCAATGATTGCAGGTTTCTTGGAAATAACAGCTGATTGCAGGTTTCCTGAAAATAACAGCTGATTGGGGAAAGTTCCTTCGCTAAAGATTGCATCCCTTCAATATTTGTAAGGGCTCTCTCCCCTCTGACCCTTACAAGCAAACACATATGCAACCATTTATTTGATTTCTTAGATTCTTGACTTAGATGTGCACGACCATCCACACAGACAGGCCAAATACACCATACGCTTTCGGCATTTAACAAAGGGTTTTCCCTCTGCATTTTGAAGATTATTGCTACCAATAATAGTTAAAGACTAGTTGGTTCATCATATACTCTTTATAGGAAACGAGTTTATATTCATAACACACTTACCAAGTACATGGTTACCCAACTGCTTTAGCTATATGTGCAGATCACATATTTGGATTTCAGTTATTACGGAATAGATTACCACGATTTTTCCAGATCAACCAGGAGAAATATTTAACGCATGAAAATGTAACAGTTCTACAGCAGAATTATATTATTATTTCAGTGGACGTTACAACTATGGGACCTTCATGCAGACAGAGTGAAGCACTAAAATCAAAATAGAAATGAAGAGCAGACCACAAGAGAGATCACTAGCCGTAGACTCAACTCATATGATAAAGAAGTAGAAAATAAAATCAGTACCACTCATAGAGTGTGATGTTCACCCGGAGACGGAAATAAACATCTCCCTCGTATGCATCGGTAGAGATGGTGGCAATTCCCCTTGCCATTAAGAAATCTCCAGTGCCTCCCACCACAGATATATCTCTGTATTTAGAAAGTATTGGGTCTGCTCCAGCAAATGTGATGGTGCCTTTGTAGTCTGTTGAATTGAGCACGAAAGTGAATCCGAGCCAGGAGCTGAAGGTATTCTTCATGTCATAGACATAGAGTCCCTGAGCTCTTCCCACAGTGGGGGAGTGAAAATTATTGTCGAGAGTGATTGGATCGTCGAATACCGCCAGGTCTCCAAAGTGGTTGTCTTTTCCAGAGAGATGTGTGAGGTTAGCCCCGTGGGGAGCACCCACAAGAGTAGATGTTGTGTTGTTGGCGTTGGTGCCATCATAGATTACATCGTGGAAATAAAAAACCAGATTCCTACCAGGCTTTCGAAATGGGTACTTATGCCCATCACCACTAGTTTGCAACAATACAGTGGACACTAGAAGCCCTACAAAGCAAAAGTACAAAACTCTATTATTATTCTTCATCGCCATTGCCAATCTTCTAAAGTAAATATATAGCAAGGCAAATTACAGTGCAAAGATAATTACAGTATAAGCAAGGCAAAGCTTCACTGCAACTCATGAGTGTAATGGCGATACAACTGATCTTTATATAGAAACTTCAATCTGTGCACTAGTGGCTTCCTACATGTGCAAATTTGACTAGAAAAACAGTTTAGCTTTCTCTGTCAGTATGGTTATCAGCTTGGGGCGGTGAGTAATTAATTGACTAATTAAGCAGTAGTTTAACTGACTGCTTTTTGGCTATAAAAATTACAAAGATTCATGTAAGATTTTAAGAAAATTTTGTAGAGATTTTTGTAAATCCAGATTATAGATATTAAACTTCAATATTTTGAATGCAATAAAAAAAATTTGATGATACTAAATCTATTTCCACCATAAAAACATAATTCAAACACTACTACTCAAAATTTCTTAAAAAAATTACCCAATTTCCAACCACAAATTACCCAAATTCCAACCAGCCACTTTTAATCGGCCTCCAGGGAGGCATCCAATAATTAATGGAAAAGCTTATGGTCTATTCTTCTACAAATAACTTTTGTCCTCTCTACAATCTTATTGATTTTCTAATATCGCTGTGTTGAAACTTAAAAGTTCGATTGCCTGGTTGGCATGTGACAGGATAATCAAATTCTTCTACGGGGTTGGTGGAGGAATAGAAAGCGAACCGGACGCGTGGCCATTACTTTCAGGTGAATCAAACATCATACTCACGGAACGGGGGGTTGGTGGGGGCGTGGAAGATTCTCCATGGATCTTGTCCCTGGTGTTTGAAAAGTTTGCCTATGGTCTCATAAAAAAATGAGAAATCAGAAAACTAAATGCATCCGCTTTCGTCGGCAAACTAGGGAAGTTAGGTTGGCCCTCCATTGGTATGTTGGGGGCACGCCAGCAATGTCGGTTACCATGCATATATCGTCGCATGAATCTACTGCTGGTAGCAGTAATTTTGATTAAACTAGGCACATATCTATTATCTACCTAAGAGGTGATATTCTTGGTATTTTTATGTATTTTTATTATTATCTAGTTAATTTTGTCTAAAATTTAATTAAGATTTGTAAAAAGGTTAAATTTAGATAAATTCAAATACCTTAAATTTTTTATATTTGAAAATGTAACTTGAACAAGAAATTATTACAATCATCTCTTTAAACTTCAAATATGTGTGAAAGATTAACGAATATTAAATATCATAATTTAATTATTTATTAGAAAATATAATAACAATAATATAATAGATAAATGTTTTTCTAGATTAATCACATTATTTTTTCAGTGGAAAATAACATCTATTTTATTTTGAGTACTAGTATATATAACTTTGGGTAAATCCAGAATTTTACATATAAGAAGTTAATCAGTTTCTCATCAGAAAAAACACAATATGGACTGTGAGTAGTACCAAAACATCTATCTACTAGTCATTGATATACATTATTCATCATTCATCATGCATGAATTTCAAAAATATATTGTTCCCGTCAACAAATTGTCCATATGTATCTTGCCTCCATAGTTTGCTTGCAGTCAGCTCTTGTTCCATATTGTTGTATTGAATCCATGTGAAAAGAAAACCCCACTCTGTCAAAAAATAAAAGATGCCATAAACAGATATCCCACTATCTCCAGCAAACATCATGAGCAGAAAAATTTTACCATACCGCTCGCCCCTCCTCCAGCCGCGTCTGTCAACTCATAATGCATCTCCCCAAATACCCCTTGCAGTCCTTTCTTAGATAACCTATCAGCTTGAGATTTTTTCTCCCTGTAGATGTGCTTGAAGTTAATAGAAGAGAAGGATGATCTGAGTTCTTTGATTCTGTCCAACCATGCAATGAGGTAACCTGGGTCCAGTGAGGTCCCCTTATTGAGATGTTCCAGTAAGACCTGTGAGTCACCATATACCCCCAATTTCTCCAGATAAAGCTAATTTGAGAACCATAATAGCCCCCATAAATCCAAAATTTCAGCCCTCATGTTGTTCCATATGCTCCCATACCAGTAGATCTTGTAATGGCATGTTGGGGAGATCATTAACCATGCCCCACAACCACATTTGGATAGTTGGGATGCGCCATCAAAAAATCCCGCAGGGTAATGAATTTCAAAAGGCCTCATTCTCTTTGACAAGTCGGATGGTGGCTTCTGTTGTATTTTTAAGTTTTCCCATGTCTGTATGATCTTCTGACAGGGCCTTTCATGACTGCTATCCACCTCCTCAAATATTCATTTGTTTCAACAACACCATATACTCCAGTGATAAATAACTAATATATTTCTGAGGCTCTTGCTATTCTTTAGGCACCATTTAATGTATGATGTCGTGTTCTCAAGTTCGAAAATCTAAAGTTTGAAATACTTACATAATCCTATGTGAACCTTCTGGGAAAAAGTGCAAGTATAGAATAAATGTTGATTTTCCTCATCTCCATCCATATAGATTTTGCATATGCTAGGCCCTATCTTCCCTTTCTTCTGTAAGTTTGCCCACGTGAGGTTCTTATCCATCCATACTAACCATGTGAAGATGATCATCTTAGTCTGAGTATTAACCTTCCAGATATCCGCAAACCAGCATTTACCATCTCGAAAATGTTTTTGTTTAATCAGCGATTTATAATTTTCTCTCGCATTAATCTGTCCATCCCTTATCGTCCCTCCCCAAGTCACCCGATCACTTGATCTCTAAATTTTGATGCCAAAACATCACAGGGACTCAGTGTATATGTCCCATTCTATCCTCAGATTATCCTGTATGTTCAGTTGGCCATACGTCATCCATCTCGGTGAACCTTGAATGCAGTCCATAATGGTTTGGCCGATATAAAAAATCCTATTCCTATTTAGATAGTGTGGCAATTCTCTGCTAATAGGAATAGGAGAAGTCGATCCACGAAAGCCGAGGTGACCAATTAAGATTTTGGCACCATTACCAAAATGCCATATAACGTTTTCTGAGATCAAATTCCATATAAGTTTAAAACCATTCCATATTATAGATCCTGCAGAGACATCCCGCCATCCCTTGAAATATAGGTCCTCCACTCCCGCTTCCCCTAGGTACTTGTACTTGATGATATCATTCCATATCCCATTTGATTTTAGGCCCCTCCACATCGACTTCATAAGGAGTGCCTGCCAAAATATTTCAAGGTCCAAAATGCCCCATCCCCCAATCTCTTTTGGTTTCGAGATTAACTCCCAATGGATACTTGCATTTTTGTCTACCCTCGTTCCAGATAAAATTGGCCATGACTCCTTGATCTTATTGATGATTTTCTTTGCAATTTTATATAAGTGAGCCCAATAAACCATGAACTTTTGTAACACCGCTTGTGCCAATGTTAATCTACCTCCTTTAGACAACCAAATTGATGTCCACCCATGGATTCTTCTCTTGAATTTTTCCAACAACCATAACCAATCATCATCGCAGTATTTTTTTGGTTTCATGTCGAAACCAAGGTATTTGAAACCTTGATCAAGTCTCTCAGTCCTGAAATTAAAAAGAGTACCAATAAACTCATATAATACCCTACCCCTTCCAGCATGGTAAATGCATGATTTTCCAACATTTTCCAACATCCTAGTAGTTGTAAAGAATTTAGAAAATATGTCATGAAAGACCAGCTAGACACTTTTGATTAGCATCCCAAACATCAAGACGTAATCTACAAAAATACTGTGTTATCTCTCTTTTATGGGTGATCTTAATACCCCTTATAGTGCCAGAATTCACAGTTTTGGTGATTTTTATGCTAAATGCATCCATAATCAAAATAAAAAGCAAGGGTGATAGGGCACAACCATGTCGCAATCGACTCCAAGGTTTAAAAATCCTTGTAACCATCCCGTTCATAATTACTGCCATGGATGTATTGCAAACACACCCCATAATCCAATTTACTGAAATTCTGTCTAAACCAATCTTGTAGAAAACCATTCGCAGAAAACAACAATCTACCCTGTCATATGATTTGCAAATGTCGATTTTCATCACTACGGCATCCAGTTTCCTTGTGTGAATAGAATGAATAATTTCTTGTGTCGATGCCACCACGTCATGTATGCTTATGTTCTTTAAGAAGCCTGAGTGTTCTGAGGTAATATATCTAGACAACACAGTCTTCATCCTTTCTGCAATTGCCTTGGATATGGTCCTGTATAGTGTGTTGCACAGTGAGATAGGCCTAAAATCATCAAAAGTGATTGCCCCTTCTTTCTTTGGTATGAGTGCTATAAATGTTGAATTAATAGCCAGATGAATTAGACCCAAAATTTTAGCTTCCTCCACCATTTATGTTATGTCTTGTATGAATAGATCAGAAAAATGAATAAAGAAATCCGGGGTCCATCCATTTGGTCCCCGAATCTTGTCTGCTGAAAACCAATCTTGTATAAAACCATTCACAGAAAACACCAATCTACCCTGTCATATGCTTTGAGGAGGTCGACTTTCATCACCACAGCATCCAGTTTCCTTGTGTGAATAGAATGAATAATTTCTTGTGTTGATGCTACCATGTCATGTATGCTTCTGTTCTTTAAGAAGCTTGACTGTTCTGAGGTAATATATCTAGACAACACAGTCTTCATCCTTTCTACAATTGCCTTGGATATGGTCTTGTATAGTGTGTTGCACAGTGAGATAGGCCTAAAATCATCAAAAGTGATTTCCCCTTGTTTCTTTGGTATGCGTGCTAGAAATTTTGAATTAATAGCGCCATGAATTAGACCCGAAATTTTAGCTTCCTCCACCAATTCTGTTACGTCTTGTATGAATAGCTCAGAAAAATGAATAAAGAAATCTTGGGTCCATCCATCTGGCCCCAGACTCTTGTCTGCTGAAAAAGACTTCAAAACAATCATTATCTCCTCTTTGCTAACTTTTTTCTTAAAATTTTGTGTTTCCTCCTCATCAAACATGATGGGGAAGTCCTCCACCGCCCACAACTGTTCTTCATAGACCAGCAGCCCCTGAGATTTGAATAAATTCTCGAAATTTTTAACCGCTTCAGCTTGAATACTCTCAGTAGTGTATAAAGAAACTCTATCTACATCAATCCGTCATATCGCATTTACATTTTTCCTCCCCGTAGAAAATGCATGGAAATACTTCGTATTTTTTTCACCCCCTTTTAGCCAGGTAGCTCTGCTCTTTAATCTCCATGACTGTTCCTCAATGAAAAGTATCTTTCTTTTTTCTTTCTCAATCTCTTTGAGCTATTCCAGGTCACATAAGAATGGTTTCCCTCCTCCAATTCCTTCATTCACCGAGAGGTTTCAGCGACAAACCCCTTTAATGCAGTAATAAGAAGTCTCTTTTTTAGTTTCTCCCAGCTGCGAATAGTCTTTTTTAGACCCATTAGAGTGTTTGTTAAATATACCATGGTTGATGTTCCTTCTATCCTGCAATTATATTTCATATATTCCCTGACCAAAATATTGAAAGTGGGATCCTCAAGCCCAACTCGGTTAAACTTGAAGGGGAATCCCCTAGGTCTCTTCTCAAAAAACCATTCCATAGTAATAGGCTGATGGTCAAAGATGGCGATCCCCTCAGCACGAGATATTACATCCCTCATTTGGGATAGTAGATTTTTCTTGACCAAGAACCGATCAATCCTCTCTCCAATGAACTCTGATCCCTTCCTTCCGTTATACCATGCAGGGCAATTATGTTCCAAATTGATGTCATTTAGATGTGAATTTTTTAACATGTCACTAAGATAGTCGACAATAGGGTCACACCTCCCTTTGTCGCCCAAAATTTCCCTATCATGGAGATAAAAGTTGAAGTCTTCAGCAATGATCAACTGATCCAACATCAAAAGGCCACACCCCTCCATCCGATTCCAAAAACCAGTCCTATCCTAGTATGAGGCGTATAAGTTGATCACATGAATCATTTTCTTGTAACCTCTCAAAACACCTGTTAAGATAATCCCCCCAAAAAAGCCAAAAGCTTTCAGGTTGGCCCAACGGGGATCCCATAACATGATCTCTCCTCCCGGCCTTCGCACAACGTCATGTGCCACCATGTGCCATGCTGGGTACATGAAAAGAAAATAGGATATGGATTGATTAGCTAAGTGATTTAAGTTTCTTGTATAAAGATAATTGAAGGATTTAAAATACGAAAGAATTCCCTCAAGGATACAAATTTATCTCGACCCCCCAACTCCCTTAAGTTTAGAGAGCACAGATGCATCATGGTTCAACATTAGAGGGTTTCAAAGCTCTAAGAACCCTGTCAGGTGCTAAAGTAATAGGAATGTCTCTGAAATTTCTCGACACGAGGTCCAATTCCATGACAAATTCAGATAAAGATTTCATTTTATTTATGGGTTTTCCTTTTCCTTTTCTAATCATAACATTTGAAATGGAGGATGAATTGAGGTATAGAGGAGGCGAAGAGGGTTTAGAAATTCAAGAAGAAGCAGTTCAAAATTGTTGCCAATAGAGTTCTGGGGCAAAAATAAGGGCTTTGAACCCGGAGGAGATGGGGGAGAGGGAGAAGACAGGCGAGAATCCGACAGCGGAGGAAGAAAAGGCTGATACGGAGCTTTGTACAATGACCCAAAATCGGAGAAGGATTAGGAATAGGGAGAAGGATCATGTCATTACCCCCATCATGGTTAGAGATGCACTCAAGTAATCCCATCAGATGACTCCCACCCAGCAGAGAACCCATCCCAAGTTGCAATACAAGACCCGCAGCAAAAATAGACTCTCGAACCCCCCCACCTCATTATATTGACAGTCAGATTGATGAGTGGGGGATAAAAAGGACTTATCAGAAGATGGTAGATGAGGCATCGGCAGCTCTGACAGGCTATGTACCGATGCAGCACCCGCATCCGTAGCCTCCATGTCATGTGCAATATTTTTCTTCCAAGGGGCCTGGTCAAGTCTCCATTTTGAATAGGTTCTCATCAAATGACCCGTCTCACGGTAGAGGTGGTAGCGAAAAGGTGTCTACCAATAATCCAAGCACTAAGGGTAAATTGTCCGTCCCACTCCAGGTCAATGTTGGCAGGTAGACCCCTAGAAAAGGAGACTTCCACAAGGATCCACAATACGTGCTTGTTAAATAAGCTAACGCACTTAGGATAAACAAAAGGGCAAGAACCGATATTATTCCCAATGGAATTTAGAACTTAAATGGACTGGAACTGAATTGGAAAACCTGGCATATGAACCCAAATCAGGAGATGATTCTTAGGGGCATTCGTGATGGGATGGAAATCCACAGTCTAGCGATAAAGTGCCACGAAACAACGGTCGTGAACCCAAGGCCTCCGAAACACTTCTGTCGCATCCTCAATCTTCATTAAGTGAAAATAGAGCCATCCATTAAGCAGTTTTCTGATCTTAGGGCTCGTATCCAAGGGGGTTCTGCTAGGCACCCATAAGCCATGATAGCATATCAATCGAGCTGTATTTCTCAAACTTCCACTTACCCATGATGGCTCGTGATAACAAGCTCTCTGCCCATTCCCACATTACATCGCTTCCAAATATGAGGAGTCTGCAATCAGGAGCAAGTTTGAAAGGTTTATTGGGGCGCAGAGACTTCCATTGATGATCAACATTACCAAAGTCTAGCACCGGCCAACCCCCAGAATTCACAGCGCCAGGTGAAGTCGAGATGCCAGACATGAAAAATTTGGATGATAAACCGGGGGTGGTAGATGAAGAATGGGTTCAGGTTGACGGGTACTCATGCCAGTTAATGCCCCACCCTCTGCCAGCTCTAACGCATGCAAAAATCATCGTCATATACATCCGCCTCGAGATCCCCAATCGACTCATCTACCTCCATCGTAGGATCAATAGCAATAAGACGAAGTAGGATGCTAGAAAGCTAGGTGGAGTACTGACCCACTGTAACTAATGGGTGATATCAGTGATGAGGGAGGAGAAATCAATGGATCTCATAACGTAGGTGGAAATCAATACTACACCACCTGTGACAAGCCATAAAAACCACCACGTACACGATCTGATGTATCAAAGTGACAAAGGAGATGATAATAGAATAAATGTTACATGCCAATCGTGGAAGGCAATAAAGGGGATTTTCAAATATAACCGTTCTCCGTCGTCACTGTCAGGTAAAGTCCCCAGCTTGAGAAAATTTGAAAGTATTCCGATATCAAAAACTGTTCACTATCACCAGAAAAACCATAGCATTGTCAGCAGCAACCATGAAGACAACAGAGAGAGTAAAAAACTAGTAAAAAATCCAATAGTAACATCAGGGAGTTCAAAAAATCATTCAAAGGTCCTAGATAGCCCTTCAACCATGATCCCTAAGTGATATCGGAATAGACTACCCAAGTCAGTGAAAATATGAAGACAAAAACAACACCCATAGGACCCACAAGATGCACTGTTCGCCACTTAATGCAAGGCAAGCCCCTAAAAAATAGACAAAGATTGGATGATTAAGTGACACCCACAAGGATAAAAACACCAAGGGATAATCACAATCATGGAAAATTTTAGGGGCTAATATTCGCAAGTGGGCTAATTTTCCATGGTTTTTCCAAAAAAAAGATTCGCCAATTTACATTTTTTTAGAAAAATTATTTGCCCAAATTTTACAATATAAAATTATTTTACGTTAAAAATCGCCAAAATTATATAGAAAAAATATATAATATCATTATAATTTTGAATAAATTTACAAATAAATTAATAAAATTTCTATAGTTTGCATATTAGGGACTCGTGAGATTCGCCAATTTTTTAAACTTCAAGATAATTTTCCATCCTTAAAATTTTCCCTGATCACAATCCTCAACTAACCTTTCGAACCTCTGCACATAAGAAAAAACTTATCCCATACCCTGAAAAGTCCTCGAGGAACAGGCATTATCCTTATTATCCCATGGCTGCCATCATGATGCGTTCAAAAACACAGCCAAAAATATAGCTATCGTAATGCATTTTTCTTTGAAAAAATGTTTTCCTCCTTCATCCAAAACTTCCCCAAACTAAGCTCTCACAGTTTCAAGGTTATCTCACTTCGGCTCTGCACTGGATTACCCTTCCAACACTTTGATAGAAAGTGTAGAAGAGTTCGGCTCTTCGCAAGTTCGACATTGCAGTGACATTAACTGCAAACTCAGGAAGATTAGGAATACAATATTTGAAATATCTGATAGTGTTGAGTTACCAGTCTTCATTGCGGTATTTTCTTTGTTCATGCTGGGTTTCAGGTCCTCGTTGTGGTCTTCTGCTTCACGGGCCCACCGCTACCCTATTCCCCATATTAATCACATCATTGGGATTTGGTTTAATGTGGTTCATCCTCAGGACAAGATGAAAATCCAATCTATCTTATTGAGTAAATAGTGTAGATGCATCATTTCTTAGTATTAGCTGAAATAAAACTAGTCATTAAAAACTAACCGTTTAAGACTAGCCATTTAAAAACTAGTTGTTATTGAATTAGTTAATTAAAATTTTTATTTGATCAATAAATATTAAAATTAATAGATATCATACTAATTTTGATAAATTTCTTTTTGATTAATCACATTATTATGATTTTTTCGACGTTTCGAAACAACTAATGTGGTTCATCTCAGAACAAGGTGAAAAAGCTCATGGATCTTA
This sequence comes from Pinus albicaulis, assembly GCA_034641835.2. Lineage (NCBI taxonomy): Eukaryota > Viridiplantae > Streptophyta > Pinopsida > Pinales > Pinaceae > Pinus > Pinus albicaulis. Next base: position 63,879,987 of record CM076571.1, read on the forward strand.
ATGAATAAATAGAGTGGATGCATCGTTGCCCAGAATTAGTCGCTGAAAAACTAGCCATTTGAAAACTAGTCATTAATTAGTTATTTAATCAATTAATAAATATTATAAAAAGAATTAAAATTTTTAATTTAAAGCATTCAATAAATATTATATTTATAATTGAATTAATATAATATATAGGATAATATCAAATCAAGGGCAAGAATAAAGAAAATATTAAGAAATAAAGGAGCAAACGTAAATTATATATATATAGATAAAAATAATAATAATAAAAATAATAAAAATGAGACTGGGAGCAAGAGGGGAAGGAAATCACCTCGAGAGGGCGGGAGTCCAAATCTTGCTCAATTTCCACCCATCATCCCTATTGATATTCGTAGAATGCCGCTCAATCTCAATGGCCTCCCTAAGCTTCCTATCATGGAAGTGATCAACCTTAGCGATGACCTTGGAGTCCTCAATGCAAACATTGTGACATGTTTTTTCCGCATGTTCTGCAAGTGCCGATGTGCGGGATCGATTGTGCTTAATGTCTTATGCATGCTCCTGGATTCTCTGCCTAATAGGTTGACCTGTTTCACCGATATAGGGAGTCCCACATGAACAAGGAACAATGTAAACACAATTCATCTCTTTTGGGTTGATAGGGTCCTTAGCAGATCCAAGAGAATTTATAATAGTATGCAGAGGCTTGAACGAAGACAAGACATTATTCTTTCTAAGGACATGGGAAATTTTGTCCGTGGTCCCTTGGATAAACGGGAGATGAACTTTGGATATAGGATCAACCCGAGTGGATTTTCCTAAGTTAATACTTTATAAGCTTTTTGAAAGGCCTTAAGGCCTTGAGATCTGCTATACCCATTATTTTTAGAAACGTCAAGAAGATGGGATTCTTCCAATTCCAGGTGGTTTTCATCACAAATTATTAGAGCTTGGGTAGCTACAGTGAAAAGAACACCAAATTTTTTAGGAGGAAAATGATGAGACCCAACATGAAGATATTGTTCCATGTCAGTTTTCTTGCGAAAAACTTGGTGAGAAATGAAACCATCATCCATTCTAGAAAGAAATACATCTAAGAAAGGCAAACAACCATCAACCTCCACTTGCATTGTGAACTTGATGGAGTCTGATAGGGAATTCAGGTGCCCCAGAAAAAGATCTAACTTCTCTCGACCATGGGGCCAAATGACACAAGTGTCATCCATGAACCTATTCCACTTCCTAGGGCGAAAAGGAGAAGAGGCCAAGGCCTTCAATTCAAAATCCTCCATAAATAAGTTAGCGACAATAGGGGAGAGAGGGGAACCCATAGCAACCCCACATTTTTTCTCATAGAACTCACCTTGGAAACTGAAGAAAGTTGAGGTGAGGTAGAGGCTAACTAATTTAGCAGTGTCCTGGTCAGAGATCTGCCCAATGACATCAATGGCTTCTTGGATAGGGATTTTAGTGAATAAAGAAACATCAAATTTGACCAATAATTCTCCAGGTTTTAATCTGATATCCTTCCATTCTTTGAGAACGACCTAATGACAACCACCTGGAGTCGGAAAAATCCCATCTTCTTGACGTTTTTGAAAATAATGGGTATAGTAGATCTCAAGGCCTTAAGGGCTTTCAAAAATCTTATAAAGGATTAAAAGGAAAATCCACTCGAGTTGATCCTATATCCAAAGTTCATCTCCCGTTTATCTAAGGGACCATGGACAAAATTTCCCATGTCCTTAGAAAGAATAATGTCTCGTCTTCGTTTAAGCCTCTGTATACTATTAGAAATTCTCTCAGATCTTTTAAGGACCCTATTGACCCAAAATACATGAAAGGTGTTTACATGGTCCCTTTCTAATGTGGCACTCCCTATATCGGTGAAACAGGTTGATCTATTAGGCAGAGAATCCAGGAGCATGCAACAAACATTAGGCACAATCGATCCCGCACATCAGCTCTTGTAGAACATGTGGAAAAATCGTGTAACCATGTTTGCATTGAAGACTCCAAGGTCATCGCTAAGGTTGATTACTTCCATCATAGGAAGCTTAGGGAGACCATTGAGATTGAGCGGCATTCTAAGAATCTCAATACGGATGATGGGTGGAAATTGAGTAAGTGTTGGACTCCTGGCCTCTCGAGGTGATTTCCTTCCCCTCTTGCTCCTAGTCTCGATTTTTTTTTTTTTTCAAAATATATATATATATATATATATATATATATATATATATATATATATATATATATATATATATATATATATATATATATATATATATATATTTAATTTACATTTGCCCCTTATGTCTTAATATTTTTCTTTATTCTTGCCCTTGATTTGATATTATCCTATATATTATATAAATTCTGAATTATAAATAATATTTATTGAATCCTTTAAATTAAAAATTTTAATTATTTTTATAATAATTATTAATTTATTAAATAACTAATTAACGACTAGTTTTTAAATGGCTAGTTCAATAGCTAGTTTTCAAAAGGCTAGTTTTTCAACGATTAATTCCAGGTTACAATGCATCCACTCTATTTATTCATTAAGATCCATGAGCTTTTTCACCTTGTCCGGAGGATGAACCACATTAGTTGGTTCGAAACGTCAACCAAATCCTAATAATGTGATTAATCCGAAAGACATTTATCAAATCTATGAATCACAAAAGCTTTAAATCTACGATATTATAATAATAAATAAATAAAAGTATTATGTAATATTTAATTAAAATTTTCAAATGGATTAATAAATATTAAATTAATAGATATTATAATAATAATAAAATAAAATAAATTTATTATGTAATATTTAATTGATTAATAAGTATTAAATTAACAGATATTATAATAATAACAAAAATAAAAAGTATTATGTAATATATATATATATACATATCATTTTGTTAAGAAATATATATATATATATATATATATATATATATATATATATATATATATATATATATATATATATCATTTTGTTAAGAAAGAGATTAATAATTTATTTCTAAGATCTAATAATAATACAATAACAATATTTAGGTTTTAGATTTAATTAATATGAAATATTATATTTTTCTTATTCATTTGAAAATTTAATGATAATATTTATTTCTTATATGTAATTAAGAGTAGTACAATCATATTAAAAATATTAATGTAGTTAATATAAGGAAAAACTTAGCCCGTGGGGCTTGGCCTAGTGGTCAGCGAACGTTCTGTTAAGGCGTTCGTGTCGTTGAGTAGGTCACGAGTTCAATCCCCGGCCGCAAGGCCGATAACCCGGGAGCCGTGGTTGCGGGCGCTGCGATCGCTCTCCTAGGGGTTATAGTGGTAGCCGGGGGGATTCGACCCCGTGTTACACGAGTACGATACCTCCGCCGTTGCCGATTCCTCTAGATAAAAAAAAATATATATATATAAGGAAAAACTTCATTTTTATCTACCATTAATAAATATATAACAATAGAAATAACAATAATAAAAAATTATTACTTAAAAATAATAATAATTATTATTATTATTATTTAATTTTAAATTATGTAATATACAATAATTATTTAATAATAATGATGATGGTTATTATCCATTAATAATAAATATTAATATTACTATTATTATTATTAATTAATATTGTTATTATTATCAACTAATATTATTATTAAATAATTAGATAATAATTAATAATTTAACTAAATATTAATAATAATTAATGAGTAATAATTTATTTATTTATTTATCTTAAAAATAAATATAATAATAATTATTTAATTCAATATATAATAATTATTTTAATTTAAACTTATTTAAACTTCATATTTTCTTTTCTGAGATTAACTAATATTAAATATCACAATTTGATTATTCATTACAAAATACAACAAGGCTACAAGGTAGCTACTACCTGCCGCTTAGTTTAAATATAGTAGTGTTGCAATGTGATCTTGAAAATGTCTATGGGTAGCTATTACATGCCACTTAATGTAATTATAGGGATGTTGCAATTTGAGTTTGAGCATGTTTATGAAGATTTTCTTTGTAATAAAATATAGTTAAATTAAATTAGAAATAATTGTTGCAATTTAAGTTTAAGATAAATATGTGGTTCTTCTTCACTCAACTAGGACCTCCCATGCTTAATAAAGACACTTTTAAGGCCAAAGTACTCACCATTGATAAGATAAGAGCTTCAATTCAATTGTCAACATGTCTAACCTGAATATTTTTCGATTGTAGATTTGAGGAATCTATCACATTTAAAATGTCCAATCATAGATTAACTAATTATAAATATATTATAGTTAAAAAAACAAGTTTTTATTTATGTTAATTATAATTTAATACTTAATAAAAATATATATAATAGATATTTATTTTGTTCAATCTCTCACTTCTCTTTAAATTATTTGTGCTAATAGTTTGTTTATTTATTATTTTATACTATTAGATATTGAACTGCAATTGCAAAATACTCTTAATCTATATATTTTTTATTAATGTAAATTTAGTAAATTATGATAAATAAATATAATAAAATATTTTTCAAAATAAATTTCCACTTAAATTATTATTATCAATCATTTTTTTATAATATTTAGATATGATGAAGTTCTTATAAGTTTAATTTGCATAATATTTATATATCTTCTATACTATAAAAATTTATTTTTATTTTTAAATAAATATTTAATTTTATTTCTAGTTGTTGTTACTTAGTTTAATTTAATTACTAATTTATTTTGTATTGCTATTATGTAATTAGTATTAGTTAAATGTAATTAATATTTAACGTATTTATTTATTTCAACTCAGTGATGTTCTAAAATATTATTTTAAAATTAAGAGTATTTTGCAATTGCAGTTCAATATTTAATAATATAAAATAACAAGTAAACATAATAGTATAATCTAAATAATGAAATTTTAAATACCTTAATAAATTATATAAATGTAATTTTATCTTACCCAAAAAAACATTAAAAAAAATTACACTTATCTAATATATTAAAAATAATTTAAATTATCAAATATATTATAAAAAATTTAAATTTAACTCTCAACATATTTATATTTGAGAAATTTAAAACATTCTCTACCAAAAATTAACTACTTAAATAATTTGTACTGTATTAATAAAAAATATACTTTTATTTATACCAAGATACTTTAATATTAAATTGATAGTAAGTACAATTAAAAAAATATTTCAAAACTACAATGACACTTTACATTAACTACATTATATATAGACAAAACTAAATACTAAAAATAAATATGACATATAAATATAGCTTTTTAAAATCTACACTATATAAAAATTAAATTAATATCCTTCGCGGTCTAGTTATTAAATTTGAGGAGTTTTTAAATAGTAAATACACGAAAGTAACTTTAATGAAACTGAAATAATCGTGACAACACTAAAATAATCCGGACTACTTAGATCTTTCCGTAGCACCCTATTTTTCAGGCATTGAAATTCAAGATTTAGTGTACAATGAATAAGGAATATAGCACATATAGTGGCTAGTCAATTTCATTCCTGCGTGAGACTGTTTTGAGCCTCCATGAATTATGTAGGGATAAGACTCTGGGATAGGGGTAACTAGCACTCTGGTTAATGGAATGGGCCAGAAGCCTTTGTAAGAAAATTCACTCGTAGATGAAGAACCTGTCTTGGCACTTTAAAGGTTCTGTTTGAATTAGCTTCTATGTAATTAGCCCTTAATTTCCACTAAGAATTTGGTTAAAACCCGTGCGATGAACCCCGAGATCTATTGAGCAAGGGATTGGTTAATTCTGGTTGCATTTTAAAGAAGCGATGTTTGGTAGATAGGCTATGCGTTAACCAGGAGTGAAGGTGGATTAAGTTATAATGCGAAGGATCCTATTAAAATGAATAGAGTAGAACCTTGAGCCAAAAGAAGCGAAACTAAGAGATGAGCAGTGAAACCGGAATGCAAAAACCAGAAGTATTGCGTGCAATCAAGGGTGGTAAGCTGTTTCACCTTTTTGAACGCGATATAAGTCGCTAGCTGACACATGGAGAAGGGTGGTAATGTAATACCGCCTCCATCGCGTTTTCTTTGGGCATTAAACCTCTGTAAGAAAAAAAATGTGATATTTGATCATGATCGTTGGATCATCCGAGCCAACGCGGAAAATCCTCGACCATCAAATGAGGGAGGTACGTTATGTTGCTAGGGCCCAATAGATTTATTATGTTTAATGATAATGGGTTCGGGTTTGAACCATTTGTAGACCGACAGATTATAGGATGCGTTTGAACCTTTGGATTCTGGAGACTAAGAACTAGAGTGTGGGACCCAATTTAAGGTCTAAAGTATTAGTCGAAGGGTTTATTATTTAGTCTGAGCTTTTATGATACAATATGCTCGTGGTTGGTTCATAAACTAAAGACAAACCTTGAATGAAGAGTTTATAAAGCTGGGGGGATTGAAATCGCATGAAATGCGATTGAGTCCAATTGCATTATGAAATGAACACGATGCGTTGTTTTATGACTAATAGTCTATGGGGCCCATGTCAATCCTTTAAAGAGTCGGGTTTTGGAAACTGTGTAAAACAATAGGGTGAAAACTATAAGGCGTATTCGCATACCTATGTGTGCCCAATCCAAAAGACACAGCCCGCACAACCGTCGACATACAATTGCAACTGGCCCGTACAACCATCGGCGTGAATTGCAATGTATTTTGCAATAACATGGTGAAAATATTAACCAATGAAAAGTGAGAAAAAAAAATTATTAAAATTTAACTATAGCTAAATTACACAAACACTCAAAATATATGTCTAATCAAGAGAAATTAACGTCACTATCAAGAAAAACCTGATGCGTAGTGACCTGCAGCGACAAGTACAATAACAATATTTACTTCCTCTATTTAATTAATATTAAATATCATATTTTTCTTATTCATTTGAAAATGTAATGAAAATATTCACTGTGAACAATAATTAAGATTAAATATCATATTTTTCTCTCATATTTTACTTCATATTAATATTTGTTTCTTTCATAAACGACTTTATCGGTTCTTTAAGGTACCATGGAAAATTTCCTTTCTAGCTCCATTTAATTATCTCAATTACAAGTTTGGCTAATTCCCGTGTTTCCTATTGTTAGCAAGCTCATTGGACAACATGTTATATTTTCTCTTAACGGGTAATAACTCAGCCCCTTTACCAATTATTATTGTTTTGACATGGGATATTGCATGAGGGAGTTCTCTTAGATTGAAACAATTCTCTTCAAGATGTTTATTTTTGCAAATAAATTATACTTAATTTGTTTAATGAAAGATAATATTTTTTTAAAGATTTATTAGTAAATTTTTTTGGACATTTTATAAGTAAGCTCATTAAAATAAACATGAAACTTGTAACATTATTGCAATGAGCATATGCTCAATTGTGTGGTTATTTATTTTTTTAGTTTAAGGATTTTAACAAGAAATGGTAAAACATTTTTTTAACTATTCAAAATCATAAACAAAACTACATCAAGAAAGAAACATAATCTAATGTTATAAGCACAATATGCATCTTACAAACCTGAATGTGGGAAAACCAAACAAGGAAACAAGGGACTATGCTTTCCTTCTTAATCAAATGAGAGTACAAGGGAAAATACATAAATCAAAAAGTTTGCTACAAATCCATAAGATATTATCGTTTGCTAGAATCATCTACCGAATTCTCTTTCCATGTAATTTATTATCCCTCTTCTCCTCTTAGTCATTAATTAAGTTTGGAACATGAAGTTGTTACAATAGTTATAGAACCTTTTCCCCTCCTTTTCCATAAGGTTTTAGCATCATTTCACATCTATATGGGTTATATTTTTCAATTATTTGATTCTTAAATAAGTTTTTGGGGGATTATTATATATTACTAATTCCTCATGGGTGAAACTTTGTGTGTTGATGTGATTACAACTTTTATCCATAAGGAATACTTAGATCATTACCTTGTTGAGGGAATAGCTTTGACATACATGATTCTAATATAATTATATTTGAGTTGAAGGACCACAAATTTCAATTTCTTTGGCCCTAAATCAAAGGATATTTTTAAAGACTAGCTTGTTTGTGTAATTTTAAGCTTGAACACCAAAATGACCATTATAGGTTCCAAATTATACTTCTATATTCTACATAATTGATAAATTCATATAGTAACTACGTAGTTCCAGTTTATATCATCCCTACGCATTTTTTTAACTTTTTGTCTCCAATAATAGTATTTCTTACTAGAAAAGGAGAGTATTCAAAATAGAAATAATATAACATAACAATATTTAGAGAAAAAATGACAGTTTAGAATGGAAATAGAAAATTGTAGAACCAAAACACTACAAATAAAAATACTGTTGTCCATGAAATTAATGGTCACTTTCCTTCTCTAGGGGGGAACCTATAACTAAGAAGAGCTCCAATTATCTTATGCTTCATAAGACATCTCATTACATTTTTTCTACTTTATATAGCTTCTATCTAACCTCCTAGGATATTTTTAGCACAGAGAACCTTCTAATAAACCTTCTTACAATTATTTATTTTATTATATATGTACTACATGGGCTTTATTTAATAGACATGGCATCAACACATATACCAACCTATCTATCTACTTAAGGGGGTTAGGGTGGGACCCTAGCATGCATGCCCCCTTATAAAGTAGCATTATTATCCTTTGTATGGAAAATGTATTTTGTAGCTAATAATTAAAGATAAATACCTATGAAATAATTTTTTTGTTATATGGATAAAAGAAGGATCACAAGTTCAAATTTTAGCTTCATACATCTAGAAGAGCATGAACACTAGTTGATAGAGAACCTCTGATGGGAGGTTAGCTTTGGTTCTTTGGTGGAAATCATATTGGATCCCATTAAAGGTTTTAGTGGTGATCATACATTATCTTCCCCACTCCTCATATTGTATATTCATAACAAAGGTCTTTAATTTCTAAATCAAATTAATGTGTCTCATGACTCCTTTTCACTGTCACATTTATGGCTTAAAGCAAGGGAGATTTTCCTATCTGGGATGTTGACTGAAGAATGGGAGAAGTTTATTCTCCATTTATAATTGGTAGGTTTATATTTTTCAAGTAGTGGGGATATCATTACATGGGATGGCATATCCATCAATTATTATTTATCTCTTGTTCGATGATCTATGGTGGATTGTTTATGGTTTCAAGAAATATGAAAGTGGGAAATACCTTTAAAGCTAAAGTGTTTTTCTTGGTTGGTTTGGCAGGACAAAATATTAACATGGGATCATCTAATTGAATGAGGTTTCATAGGTATGGGGAGGTGTGTCTTATGCAGATCAAATCTCGAAGATGTGGTTCACCTTTTCCTATCATATCCTTTTGTAGTATCTATTTGGGGTATTAAATATGCTTCATTTTTTTATTGATTGGGATAAGAATTAAATTGGGGCATGTCTACAACAGTGGTTCTCGAGATATAAGGAATATCGTGCAGTCCCTTTTTATATTCTATGGTGAATACGGAAATTCCAAAATGCTCTCGTTCTTGAAGGCATCACAACTTGAATTAGAAGCACACGTTGAATATAACTGCTTATTTTAAGGAAATTGGGCTTAAAACAAATCTTATATAAAGGATAATATCATGCTTGTGAATGTGTGGTCTAGATGTCTAATTAGTTTTTCTGATGGGGTGGCATTCAATAGTGTTTGTGGCAGTGGGGCACATATTTATTTTAAGCCCGATAACTATTATTGCTTTAGTTGCAATAATGGGGCAGGATCTAATAATCGAGTAGAGACTATAGCTCTTTGGGGGGTCTTATTCTATGTAAGATGGCTAACTAGAATCATTGGATGTCTATAGAGATTCTAAAGTGGTTATCAATTGGGTTGTCCATGCTCATAAACTGGATGCATTTCATTAGAGTGTCAATGATCAATAATTTCCAGAGATTGACATTTTCACATATTTTCAGGGAACATAATATTATAGCAGATTCATTGTCCAAGGAGAGATGCAACAAGATGTTGGGGAGATAAAATACTAAAAAAAAATCAATTAATCTCTCCAAATACTAGGGAGTATAAATTTTTCATAGATAAACATAAACATGATATAACAATCAAATGAGTTAAATGTTTTTTTTTTCTTATTAGATTTTGATGGAAGCATTTTAAATGTTTAGAAATATAGAACAAGTAATATGATAGAGTAGTAAAATAAATAAAATGACAAATTAGATAGAAATTATAATTTGTAAGAAGTCAGAGATACAATTTTAGAACTATAGTCTGAAAAAGTCAAAATATCTTTTGATGCCCACATTTTCCAAGAATTTGGATCATAGGAAATATGAGACATATATATTTTATTTTAACGAAAACTTGTTAAAAAAGAGGTTATAATTTAGTTTAAGTAATTAGGAGTCGGGTCTATTTTTTCATTCATTTGGATTGGATCATAAGAACTATGAGACATATCTTTTATTTTAACAAAAACTTATTAAAAAAGAGGTTACAATTTAGTTTTAGTAATTAGAATTTTGGTCTATTTTTTCATTCATTGGTATTCAATTCCCAGAAATGTGCTTAACCCCTTAAGGTTGAAAGGCTAAAAGTTGGTATCTGAGTAATATCTTTTTAAATCCTTGGGGTTACCCACTTACAAATTTTAAAAACAATTTGAAGATAATATATCTCTTATAAATTATTAATTATGTCGATAGGAGTTTTATCATGAGGGTTTTGTTAGTGAAATTGTTGAGATTCGTCATCCTCCACAGCTGGCGTGAATATCACTTTCACAATGGATTATCATTTAATTTTTCTAGGACTCCGTCTACCAGAAAAGGGATAAGGTTTCTCCTTACATTCAGATTGTTGTGGTAGCAGTTCAAGAGGGAACAAAGATAGATCTCCATCAAATCAGACAATGGAAATAAAGACGGGGTTATTCATGGGAGAAATGGAAGTTCCTTCATCTTCTTCATCATTAGCTAAACCCACAAGGGAAATTTCATCTAAAATCCAATTTCTTTCACACACCATTTCCATTCCTCTTCCTACATGAATACCGTCAAGTTTTTCCAATTCACATTCCTGCAACTCGGAGAAAATTTGAGAGAAAAAAAACCCATGTCAATATTGGCACCATTGGCCAACTTGATCATGGGAAAACCACCCTAACAACTACCCTCACCATGGCCTTGGCCTCCATGGGCACTCGTTCCCTAATGAAATCGACACAAAATTGACGCAACACCCAAAGAGAGGCCCAGATCTATTACAATCAATACTGCGACTATCAAATATGAGACCGAGAACATACATTATGCCCATTGTGGATTTCCCTGGTCATGTTTATTATCTGAAGAATATGATTACTGGGGATGTTCAAATGGATGGTGTAATCCTAATTATGTTAGGAGAGGACATACCTATGCCACAGATGAAGGAGAACATCTTGCTAACCAAGCAGGTGGGTGTGCCCAACGTGGTGGTGTTCTTGAACAAACAAGATCAGGTTGATGACAAGGAGTTTCTTCAGTTGGTTTATCTTGAGGTCAGGGAGGTCTTGATTTCTTATGAGTTTGTAGGGGATGATGTGCTGATTTTTTCAGGGTGAGCACTCCTTGCTGGCATTATATACATGTATTCTAAATGTGGTAATTTTCATATTTCATGCCAGCAATTTGACCAAATACCTAAAAGGAATGCCATCTCATGGAGTGCAATGATTTATGGATATAGAATCCATGTCCATGGAAATGACGCATTTGCACTTTTTTCCAAATTAAGGAAACATACAAGAACGCAAACCATATCACCTTTGTTTGTATTTTGTCTGGTTTTAGTCATGCAAGCTTGTTGGATAAGGGACAAAAATTTTTCATGTATATGATCCAAGATTACAGAATTACACCAGAAATGGAGCATTATGCATGCATGGTGGACCCCCTTGGTAGTGTTGATCATCTCAATGAGGCACATAAATTTATTGAAAAAATTCCATTAAACCATGGTGCTACTGTGTGGGGAGCCTTGTTGGGGGCTTGCAGTGTTCGTTGTGATATTGAGCTAGGAAAACATGGAGAAAAGTACCTTTTTTCTTTGGAACCTCATAAATTTGGAAGCTATGTACTATTTTCAAATATCTACGCTGCATATGGAAGATCAAACGAGGGAGAAAAGGTTAGAGAAAATATGAAAGGAAAGGGGGTGCGAAAGCCACCAGGCTGCAGATTGATAGAGGTAAATAATAAGGTTTATGTATTATTTTTGCGAGACTAATCAGACCCTGAATCTCTGAAATTTTACACAACACTAGAGTCCTTGTTGGGGCATTTAGAGGAGGAATGCTATGTGCCTACCACAAATTTTTTTTTTGCATGATGTGGAGTAATAAGTGAAGAAATTAATATTCTACACTAAGGGAAAGATGATGGTCATTACTCGATTTGTATGGAAAGGAAAGATGACACAGTAGCAGATTCAGTGTGTTGAAAGAATCTCTTAGTAGTCCCAACAACTACAGATTCAACATCTTAAGATGCAATCATTATGAGATTCCATTTATGATTGTTATAAATTGTGCTGAAGTCCAACAAGAAATTGCAGCACCTACACTCATGTGGGCTAAATTTAGTGTAGTGTCTATTTTAATTTTCCCTTAATTAACTTGGACTATAAAATGTAATATTTCCTCTTAATCACTTGAAATAGTTAACTAAGTGTGACAAACTCAGTTATCTCATTAATTTTGAGTTGAGGGTGGTTGGTGAGGCATGCAGAGTAATTCTAGTCGTAACATAGTTCGAAGTGCAGTTGGTGCATTAGTTTAATGCATGAGTAATCAGTTATCTCAATTAGGTGAGTTAAAGTCAGTTGAGCTAGATGTAACTATTTGTTGCAATAGTGAGAGATAAAGTGAATTAAATATTGTTTAATTCACAAGCAGTGATCTAACATGCAATTGATGATTTACTATTATTAGTTGCATGCATGTCAATTCCAGTGGAGACCCAGTTGAGACAAAGGTGAAAGGGATGTTAACTATCAATTGTAGGATTAATGAGTTGTGCCCATGCAACCAAAAAAACATTGGATTTCCCATGACCCTTGCACAGTTTAGGAAGGCCAAAATTCATAAATAATAGGGATTGCATTCATCAAGAATTGCGTAAGCAAGGCAGGCTTTTTAGAGGCTAAGAATTGGCTAAGTGTTGGTTAGTTTTGTCCACGACAATGTGAGACAATTAGCTGAGTGTTAGAGGCTCTTGTGAGAAGAGTGAATTTTAATTGTTTCATGTATCCATGCTGAATATACAATAGAAGATAGTGGTTTTTTGAGTAACAAGATTTCCCCGGGAAGTTATATGTTCTGTGGTTTGATTTGATTCTTCTTTGCTTCATGTGATTGGCGATTGTGTTTAATTTCCGAAATTGATTTGTAGAAGTGGTTTAGTATATAGCTCTAGTACATTGTTATATTGGATTGAATCCATGATATACATATTTTTTGTATAATTTCTACATGGTATCAGAGCACAAGAAATCACAATAGTGGAGGAGAAGTTGAGTTTGTGACTGAATAGAATTCGAATTTGCAGAAGAATTTCTTAGTGCTACAGGTGATTCAAGATCGAAATGGATTTCAATGGATTGAGATTGGAGTATGCACTCGAGGGTAGCACTAACTATATTTCTTGGAAATACATGATGGAGGCAGTACTAGAGAATAATAGATTGAAGGAATTCATTGACAATGATGTTCCCAAACCCGTTGTGGCAGATAATGAAAATCTTGATGCATAGAAAAAAAAGTTGCAAAGGCGAGGAGGATCTTATTGGAGGGAGTACGAGACCACATTATCTCAAGCCTCCATGGAAAAGCGAAGCCATATGCAATGTGGAAAGCTTTGAAAGATCCATTTCAAAGTAGCAATGATCATAGGAAATTGGCACTGAAGGATAAACTCAGGAAGATCAAAATGGATAAAGGTGACTCCATGCCAAAATATTTAACAAAGTTTGTCTAATGTCAGGATGACCTTGGGAGCATTGGAATTATTGTCACTGATGATGATTTGGTTAGCCTCTCTCTTATAGGACTTTCCAAGAGTTAGCATAGTTATCGGGATTCTGTCAATGGAAGGGAAAAGATGCCAGATTGGGAATGACTTTGGTCGGATTTGGTGCAAGAAGAGTTCAGACGGAATACCAGAGATGGATATTCATCTAAGAATGAATATGAAGAATATTGTGATTTGGCACCAAGGCAGAGAAGGGGAAAGGAAAGAAATTCCATTCCAAATTTGAGTCCAGTAAAGATGGAAAGAAGCATGACATGTCCAGAGTGAAGTGTTTTCATTGTAACGAGCATGGACATTATGCCACTAATTGTCCATAAAAGAAGAAGAACAAGAACGGTTCAAGATCTGCAGCTCGTGAGGCTTTGGCCTCATAATTTGAGCTTTAATTCTCGCTCATTACATGCATTGTCTCAAGTGAAATGGGATCGGTGTGGTATTTGGGAAGTGGCGCATCCTTACACATGACGGGAGACAAAGAACGTTTCAGTAGCTTGGAGGATAAGGACCTCTAGATGCATATCGAAATGGGTGATGATGGGCGGTACAATGCTACTAGGATTGGTACCATTACCTTCTAGATATAGTTAGGTAAACCATTTCAATTAAAATATGTCATGCATGTGCGAGGCTTGAAGAAAAATTTAGTCTTAGTTGGAATGTTGGAGGATAGAAGCTATGATGTTGTTTTCAGTGAAGGAAAATATTTCCTGTGACACAAAACAATAGGACGAGCCAAGAATGTTGGGATTCGAGTTAAGAATCTCTATAAACTTGATGTATACGGCTGCGCAACATTGATGGGTAAGGCGGAAAAAGTGGTGAGCTAGGATGAGGGTGATTTATTCCACAGGAGATTGGGCCATCTTCACCACTGAGCCTTGAAGGTCATCCAACGTATTTCTATGGGTATTCCCAAGGGTATCCTTGCAGATTCAGACACATGCAAGGGATGTATTGTGCGGAAGTATGCAATGGCCACTTTTCATGAGAAGGAGAATCGAGCTTCAGAAATCCTTGAGAGAGTTCACTCAGATGTGTGTGGACCGTTCTCTACTGCTTCGACAACAAATCATAAGTACTATGTGATATTTGTTGATGAATTTTATTGAAAGTGCTGGATCTACTTCATGTAGAAGAAAGATCAGACGTTCTCAAAGTTTCTTGAGTTCAAAGCACTATTGGAGAAAGACACGAGGAAGCATGTGATGGCTCTTAAGAGCGAAACTAGTGGTGAGTGCATCTCTAATGAATTCAAGAAATTCTGCAACAAAGAAGGAATTCAAAGAGAACTGATTGCGCCTCATAACCAACAACAGAATGGGGTCGTAGAGAGAAAGAACAGAACAATTGTGGGTGCAGCAAGAGCGATGTTGCATGATCAGGGCCTACTGTTGCACCTGTGGGCAAAGGCATGCAACACAATAGTATTTTTGCAAAATCATTGTCCTAATAGGATACTTAGCATGAGTTCACCAGAAGAGGCTTTTACTCGTAAGAAACTATTAGAAAATTATATATTACAGATCAATGCAACACAAAATATGCAGAAAACACAAGCACACAAAACAAATAAAACTAAAGAGACACATATATACGTGGTTCACCGAGTTTGGGCTATGTCCACCCCAAACAGCCAATCCTTCCTTTCTATTATCTAGAAAAATGAAGAGACACAACCTACAACAAATCCATTGTAATATCCTATGTTCTCTATCACACTCGCCCTATCTGTTTCTCGCTCTAATAATACACATACAATACACAGCTACAATACAATACCCTCATACAAGTGCGGGGTTTCCTTCTATGGTAAAAAAACCCTAAACTAAACATAAATTCTACTATCAGATCATCTGCCTAATGAATGGCCCAGATTGACTAGCAATTACTATACATTTACAAGGCAATTTTACATCTCTTTTTAGCTTCGGGGGTGCTACCCCTAAAACTCCCCGCCGGGGGCGGCTCCATAATGTTGCAGCCGCGCCCCCCCCCTTGGACCCCCCAGGTAGCATTTAATTACTGGTGGCGTTGCCGCCTCGTTAAGGTACAAGGGTCCAACACTATGATACAAAATAAACAAGATAATCAGGCTACACACCCAATAGAAACCTGATGTTTCACATTTTAAGATTTTTGGCTCATCTGTTTATGTGAATGTGACCGAAGATGACAGAAAGAAGCTAGAACCAAGAACTAATATTGGGACAATTTTGGGGTACATTGAAACTAATACAACTATCGGGTGTATTATCCAAATAGTGGAATGACTGTTGTGTGATGGGATATAAAATTTGATGAGGAGAAAGCCATGAGATTTTCCCTTGAGAGGTAGCTTGATTTACACGCAGAGGAGGGATTCTTAGTTACAAAGGATGACCCTCAAGATGTGGAGAAGCCACATGCAGAAGATAATGGAGTGGCAAAAAACACTCACGCAGAGCCATTCGCCAGAAATGGTAGAAGGTGCACCACATAAGCTGATAGATTGAGACTTGATGCAGCAAAGAATGTAGGAGCCCCTACTTCACTGCGCAGACAGAGATAGTCTCCAGACTGGTTTATTGGATACATGGCTCTTATGATAAAGTGTATTGTGACAGAACCATCTTCCTTTCAGGAGGCAGTGCAACAACCAATTTAAGTTGATGCAATGGTGGAGGAGTATGAATCCATTGTCAAGAACAGTGCATGGGAGATTGTCCCAAGATTGGTCGGTAAATCAGTGGTTGGATCTAGATGGATCTACAAGGTAAAGAAAGTTGTTGATGAGAGTGTGGAGAATTACAAGGCCAGATTTGTGGCCTGGGGATTCTCACAAATTGAGGGGATTGACTATGATCATACTTTCACACCAGTCACTCGGTACTCTTTCATTAGATCTATCCATTCACTCTCAACAAAGATGGGGTGGCCTATTCATTAGATGGATGTGAAAAACCTGTTTCTCAATGGACTTATTGAGGAATAAGTGTACATAAAAAAATGAGAAGGTTTCGAGATCTTTCACAATGAGTAGCATGTGTGTCGACTGAAGAGAGCAATGTATGGGCTGAAGCAAGCACCTCGTGCTCGGTACACTCGGATTGGCAGCTATTTCATCGGTTTGGGCTTCACCAAAAGTGAAGCTGATGCAAACCTATGTTTATTCAGCACCCACGCCTAGTGCATTAAGCACCTACACTAGGGTGGGGCCCATAGGTGCTAAATTTGGTGCATGTCTATTTTAGTTGTCCCTTAATTAAGATGGACAATAAAATGTAATATAGTCTCAAAATAACTTGTAATAGTTAACTAAGAATGATAAACTCAGTTAGCTCATGAATTTAGAGTTAGAGGTAGTTGGTGAGGCATGCAGAGTAATTCCAATTGTAACAAAGTTCAAAGTGCAGTTGTGCATTAGTTAATGGAGATTGTAATCAGTTTAACTCAGTTAACTGAGTTAAACTTAGTTGTGCTAGTTGTAACTGCTTGATACACTAATGAGAGATCAAGTGAATTAAATATTAATTAATTCACAATCAGTGTTATGCAACTGAGGATTTACTATTATTAGGTGCATGCATGTCAAATCTAGTGGAGACCCAGTTGAGATCCAGGTGAAAGGGAAGTTGACTATCAGTTGTAGGATTATTGGGTAGCACCCATGCAAATAAACACCCATTGGAGTGCCCATGATACTTTTGCATTCAAGAAAGGACAAAAGTCCTATTCTTTATGGATTGCATTCATTAGGGATTGCGTAAGAAAGGCATACTGTCTAGAGGCAGTAAATTGGCTAAGTATCGGTCAGTTTTATGTATGACAGTGTGAGACAATTAACTGAGTACATGAGAGCTCTTGTGAGAAGAGTTGTATGTAATTGTTTCATGATTCCATGCTTAATATACAATTGAAGATAGTGGGGTTTTGAGGAGCAAGCATTCCCAGGGAAATTATTTGTGTTGTGGTAATTTGATTCTTCTTTGCTTCATGTGATTGGCGATTGTGTTTTTAATTCGGTAAAATATTTGTAGAATCGATTCAGTATTTAACTTTAGTACATTGTTAGATCAGATTGAATCCATGATATACATGATTTTTGTATAATTTATACATGGTATCAGAGCACAGGAAATCAGAATTGTGAAGGAGGAGTTGAGTATGTGATTGGATAGAATTCGAATTTGCAGAAATACTTTCTTGGTGCTACAGCTGATTCAAGATCAAAATGGCTTTCAATGGCCTTAGGTTGGAGTATCTACTCGAGGGAAGCTCAAACTATAGTTATTGGAAGGCCAGGATGGAGGTAATACTTGAAGACAGTGGCTTCAAGGCATTCATTGACAATGATGTTCCTAAACCCGTTGTGACAGATGTTGCAAATCTTTATGCATAGCAAAAGAAAGTGGCAAAGACGAGGAGGATCCTATTGGAGGGAGACGTACGAGACCACATTGTATCAAGCTTCCATGAGAAAGCCACACCATATGCAATGTGTAAGGCTTTGATAGATCTATTCCAGAGCAGCAATGACCATAGTGTTAGTATGAATTCTTCGTCGAAGTGTACGAAAAAGAGCCACTTTAGCTACGCATAACTAATAGCCCTAACAACAATAGAGGCTGCCAAACATCTT